>OY754881.1:16192903-16901815 GCA_963576445.1 Lithosia quadra
ACATAAGTTAATTTTAACCATGGGCCATGGGTACCAGTGGTCGACAAAGCACTAACTTGTAATAAGTAAGTACCTATATATTGTAGTGCTTGAAATTGTACAACTACTTTTGAGTACGACGGTACCTAAAAATTAACATTTTCCACGGGATGATTGAAGCAGATAAGCAAATATACGGCTCCAATATTTCCACATCGTTTTACAAACTTAAATGCTATGCTAAGTGATCCACTATATAACGTGACGCAACCTTCCTGCTTAAGATTCAACTAATGTGATGGCCAGGTGCAATGCAACCGTACACTTCACTGTTACGATAACTTACACTTAAGGCAGGAAAACTTACACCACGGTCCACTTGAGGCCGCGGCAATGAAACGACCTTGTGTACTCACCTCACTCATGTAAATAGCCGTTAATGATCAGTTCAGGGTTTGTTTTTGCATTGCCTTTGATGCTTTTAATCGTTGCAAATTCTTGTCTGGGTACACAAGGATTACCCAAGAGTATTTATAGTGTGTTTTTATTCGATTGGGACAGTAGGTATGTGGAAATCCGATTCCAGAGGAGATACGAGGACACTGTCTTAGGAACCATTAGGTCTGATTGTGAAAATAAGTTTTGGCAAACTACGAGTAATTTTACATTAGTATTTTTCGTCAATTTTTATGTGCGATGATTTAGTTTCAATTAGTTATTAAAACAGCAGAAGTTGTCAATTTTAATACCATGTACCTATCATATTTTTAAATGATGGGTTTACTGTACATCTGAGATTCGTAAGCAAAAATATCTAGAAAAGTGTATAATTTTATTATATGCTGGGGGTTGTATCCTTTTCCCATTAGGGTTAGCAGATACAACATCTTTCCAAATTATTCATCTATGTCGAGAAAACCATGACTTTTCAACCACAATCCTTTTTTAGAATAAAAATGTCGTTATAACATAACGAAACATGTACCTACCATTGTAATGTTTGACATTCACTAAAATGACTTGAGTTCCAATTAAACAAACAATTTGGTCGTAAACAAGTATTACATAAATCAGCATACTGCTTTAGACGAGCATTATGGACTCCTTGGCATACATAAAATATGTTTATGGACAGTAATTACTTCAGATCGTTCTATAGATTTCACGAATAAGTACCCTTTCGTCATATTTATCCTCCAATTCTTGGAATTAACTGATGTTATCGAAGTGAACTACCTCATAGTACTGTAGCTGGTTCGCATGATGTATCGATACTCTATCTAGTAAAGAAGTTCCAACTTACCTAAACCGGCCACAATTTACAATAACTCAGCCGGTAATATCATTTTTTTTTTCGTGCTGAAACGCCTCCGGATACTTGAATAATCCTTAACGATTTAATTTGAAATATATTTCATTATATTCATTTTTATTATACATCGATGTAGTACTATTATGTAGGTATTCTGTGTTGTCATCACCTAAATCACTAATGTTATTGTAACCTTAAGGCGTTAAAAGCAGACTGAGGCGCGGGGCGGTCAAAATGACCGCGAATACCGCGATGCACTCTTATTATTACTATCATTAGATCGCATTTAACCCGCGTAGGTATATATCTGACAAGCCACATGAGCTATTGTGCGTATAAATGTAACCTTATTAATCGTACAAATAAGAGTGCGTCGCGGTCATTTTGACCGCCTCGTCCCTTAGCTTATCGCCTCTAACTCTATAAGATTACGTCTGTAACTAATTATCTATTCTGTGTAACAAAAACCCTCACAAAGTGCTGATGCCCTTGTACTAATATCAAATTCAAAACAAACCATTATCATCTGTGTCTGGGTTGCCACATCTGAGCATTAACCTCGGCGCCCAGAGTCCGCTTTTCAATTCATATAACTAAACAACTTTATTTAATTCACAGTGGCGGTACAGTGGTGTACCCTACCCACCTCGGATGTCACACGTTCGCCGCCAGCGAGCAATACCACTATCAGTACCATTTCCCTGTGAGGACGCAGTCTCCTGGGGCCGCAGTCCGCAGCGTCCCACATCCGTCCACCGCCTCAGGCCAGGGGACATCGACGTCGTGGCTGCTCTGGGAGACTCCTTAGTAGCTGGCAGTGGAGCCTTGGAGGAATTTGCTCTAGGAGCTTTTGTGGAATATCGTGGAGTGTCGTGGTGCGCTGGTAAGGCTAAAAATCTATTTGACTTAATTTCGACTCTACTAATAAGGTGGTTACCGTAGCCCGTGCTAGCAAAAGCAGTGTTGTTTCACACATGATCACTTTTATGGTGGAACCACACTGCGCTATTCGCCTTTATTCATGTGTATAAATCGAAGTGGGGAGGGCTTATATGCGTATATTTTCTTTACGAATATTCGCCTTAGTCACTCTTCTATGACGAATTGTAGAGGGTTTAGTCATCTATAAGAATTTCCTCGAATACAATATAGGCGAATATCGAATAGCGAATAGCGAAGTGTGGTTCCACCATTACATAGCAAGGGTAAAGAGAGCATAGGAGAATGTAAAGGAAGGGAGGTGTGTAGAAAATTTGTAAGGTAAAAGATCCTTAACAATCACATTCTGAAATTGATTATGTTCTCATGGCGTATGGCTCCACTATCTCGTGGAGTCTTCTTAGATTAGCTGAAACGAAAGTACCTAGTGGGGTTAACACACACATTTTATTATATTTAGTCGGTAATTGGCTATGAGTCTCTATGAGCCTATTGCCATAAACCACAGTCTACAAAGGATTTCCTAAGGATCCAACCCGAGAATCAAATCACATCCTAAACAACAGTCAAAGTCGCCAGCACTGTGCTTCATAATTGAAACGCCAGCTTTACTCTTTCATGTTTATTCGACGTCCATAACGACACGATGATGACCAATAATCACAATAGTTCATAGCCCATTGAACGAGTTCGTTGTGGTCAGCATCAGTCCTGACCACAATCACTTCCTCAGTTAGGTCAGCTATTCAATCGTGCAACCACAAGCTAACCGATTGCGTCGTTTTATCGTTAACTGTTAATAACTAAATTGCCTTGTGGAGGAACGGGATGTGACGTCCCTCCAACACAAAGGGAGGATCCTCCGACCAGGCAAGGTGATCACGCCTGGCGGGCCGCGGCCCTACGGTTTATCGTTGGGATCTTGTATATATGCTACACCAGTGTGCGATCTGCACTTTCGCGATTCAGGATCGTTGACGTAGTTGTGACGTAGTTGTAGTATCGAAGTAGTTCGTCGTGCTGTGACTAGATGGCGCTGGATATTTGTGGTATCGTATTTGTGGTGTCGCCACATCACTCCCCTTCAAGACCGGAGGTTGATTGCGATGCTCTCTTGCGGTGCGTGCCAATGCCAGTCCTGTGTTCCATTCTGCGGAACTGATGCCGCTGTCTTCCTCGCTAGTCCCAGTGAGTCGGGACGGTGAAGCGGTGCTGCGGTGAAGTGCCAAGTGTGCGGGCTCGAAGCGTCGAGTTAGTTGTCTCGGCCCTCGGTAAGCCCTCATGAAGCGGGGCGAATACTGCGTAGACGGGAGAGATGCGCTCTTCTTCTTGACCGTAGGTACGTGCAGTGTACTGTGCCCTTCATTACAAGGCAGTGCGTGTGGCCGTAGGGTAACCAGTCTGGAGCGATCGCTCCAGGAGGTGGTATCCCTGTTGAGGCCGAAGGTGCTGGATGGCGAAGATTTGATTACCGCTCATGCGGGTGTGAAAGGTATGGTGGCGATAGGAATGCTGCTGATAAGCGCAGCGAATGTTACGTGTTCATATCACGTCGGGGTCACCAATGTGGAGGAACGGGATGTGACGTCCCTCCAACACAAAGGGAGGATCCTCCGACCAGGCAAGGTGATCACGCCTGGCGGGCCGCGGCCCTACGGTTTATCGTTGGGATCTTGTATATATGCTACACCAGTGTGCGATCTGCACTTTCGCGATTCAGGATCGTTGACGTAGTTGTGACGTAGTTGTAGTATCGAAGTAGTTCGTCGTGCTGTGACTAGATGGCGCTGGATATTTGTGGTATCGTATTTGTGGTGTCGCCACAGCCTTATAAAACTAAGTTAGCAGTTCTTATCTTCTTGGGGTGTGTTAACATTGAGAGCCTCGGCTGAAGCCTCGGTGGAGTTCTACTATCCGCCAGGTACAGCATTCGAATGTCACGTCGAATCGATCGTGGTTCGATTACCGCTTAGTGTAAATATTTAAATGCATAATTACATAAACATAAACTCATAAACTCACGCCTATATCCCCGAAGGGGTAGGCAGAGGTGCTAGCATTCATACAGCAACATTTCGCCAGTTTATGTTTAGGTCCCAATATAATAGGTGGCGAGCCTATTGCCATTAATCGGGCATTTATAAACCTGCGATAAATACACACAAACTTCGAAAAGCATCTAAAAGTCATTGAGGTGTACCATGGTGAAACTGGGATCGAACCCGAGACCTCGTCTCAGCAGTCCATTACCCAGACAACTAGGCTACAGCGGTTACCTGCATAATTATGCATCCAAAAGGCTAATTGGATGGATGGGCCTCCCCCGACAATAGGTTTTATGTCACAGAGAGAAATACGTGCTTTTAGTGACAGCTTCGTTGTACCGAAAATGAGCGGCACCGAGCTTGAGCCTCGATTCTGCTAAAGGCACCACTGTCATGCCACTGATACCTACTCTAAAAAATCATACAGTTTAAGTCTAAAATCAAATGAAAAGAATTCATTATTTTTTTTCATTCGCTCTGTAAAATATCATTTAATGTTAGACTTTAACATTATAATAATAAAGTCTTCATTTAAATGGCACTTTTAGAGTGTCAGTGGCATGACAGTGGTTTGACAGCTGGCGAATCACAATTGCTATCAATATACTCGTACCAATACGTCCATTCTTTCGACATTTAAAGCCATGTGTATATAAAAGAGTATTCTGTATTCTTCACTTTCCAGGAGGCGATGCCACGTGGCGGGAATTTCTAACCCTACCCAATATTCTGAAGGAGTTCAATCCAAACCTGCGAGGGTACTCCACGGGCACCGGCGAGTGGCTCACGAAGAATGCCAAGTTCAACGTCGCCTTTCCCGTCGCATCTGACGAAGACGCTTTGAAGCAGGCGAAGGTATGAATATTCTTCTTTTTTTTTATACAGGACACATCAAAATGACTTCACCTCACCTCATGGTAGGCTAAAGGTAAAGCCACCACTAGTGCTACAGTGGCGGCCCTTAGCTTGACGACCTCATCAAATGCTTTTTCACGCCCCGCTTAACGCCACTGCAGCACTATCGGTGTATGTAGTGGTGACCTTCAATCCTGAGACTTTACCTTTAGCTTACCATCATATACAAACATGCATACAAATCACGCCTTTTTCCCATCGGGGCAGGCAAAGACAACATCTTTCCACTTGCTACGATCTTGGCACACTCCTTTCGCTTCTTCAACTTTCATAATTATTTTCATACACGCACGCCGCCCTGGGCTTTCTCCAAAACATCCAAAACGTCACTTATACCATCAGGCGAGGTAAAGTCATGTCAACGTGTCGAAATTAAAAAAGTAGTTTTCACACCGGCACCGTCCGTTCCTCATGGCATTCAAACCTTTTGTTAATATTTAGGACAAAGTAACCTTTATTCGTTATGGTGGTAGTCATTAGTGTCCAAAGGTTAAATTATTATACTTATGGGGTTTAACCGCTTTGTTGACCTTTTAAATACCTTTAATTTTAATTAGCCTCTCTCGTAGTGTAATAATCATTATGGCGTTTGACCTTTAGCTCATGATGATGATGTTTATTCCAGTAGCACACCGCTGTGAAGCTCGCCACGAGTTGTCAATTCTTTGGTGCCCGCTCTAACATACATAACTGATTATGATGTTGCCTCTTTTTATCATAATTTAGCCCGTACAGGCGTAGTACTGACTACATCTTCGCCTCTGTTTCGCAGTTTTTCGCCGTCGTTTATGTATTGTAGGTAGTACTGTCGCATAGCGATAATACAGCAGCGTAAACCGTTTAGTTTCGCAGCGGAGATGCAAACTGGTGCAAACACTACATATTTTGTTCCCCCCCCCCCCTTTTACGTATGACAGGGTGACATTAATAGGAAGAGCTCATCGGAACACTCGCCATGGTAGAGGCGGTAAAAAAAAATCCCCACGGATGGGTAGTATCCTTCATGTCCTTATTGTCTTCTAACGTCGGGGTGTAAGTTTGCAGAGAAGGTATTTCGCTCGCACCCTGACTGACCTAATTTTCTTCCCCCTAAAACAGTTTTTGTTTTCTAGATAATAGTAAACCGCATGCGTTCGTCGCCTGAGATCGACATCAAGAACGATTGGAAGATGGTCACCATGTTCATCGGGGCCAACGACCTGTGCTCCGCCTCCTGTCTCAACCCCGTGTCATGGTCACCATCAGCGCACGCCAAGAAACTGGCGAGGGCGCTAGACTACCTACAGAAACATCTGCCCAGGACTATAGTTAATTTGGTACCTGTTTTAGGTAAGTTCGGTAACTAGAACTCTGTACAAGCAAACAAACAAGAATTTTATAACATGGCCTATCTGAAACGGCTCTGCCGATATTGATGATACTTTCACTAGCAGATAGGTAATAATATAAGGAGTAACATAGGCTCCTTTTATTTTTAACCGACTTCAAAAAAGGAGGAGGTTCTCAATTCGACTGTATTTTTTTTAATGTTTGCTACCTCATAACTTTCGTCTGGGGGAACTGATTTTGATGATTCTTTTTTTATTTGATAGCTAGCTGGTCCCATTTCAGTCAAGTTTCAGTCAGGTTGAAGTCAGTTTTTTTGGGAAATAAAAATAAAAAATCTCGAAAATCTAAATTATCGCGGGCGAAGTTGCTGGCAAAGCTAGTTTTAAATAATAATAGCAACCCATTTATGTCCTACTGCTGGGCACGGGTCTCCTCTCCTTTAACGAGAGAGCTGAGAGCGTTTAGACCTTAATCCACACACGCGAGTTGGTGGATCGGACATGTCCTTAGAATATCTTCTAGAACATGGTGGGTTTCCTCACGATGTTTTTCCTTCCCCGTCAGCAGATGGTAAATCATGTGATTAGCACATATAAATTCCACAAAATGAAATTCACATTGGTACTGGTCCGACCGGAATCGAACTCGATACCTCTGAGTAGAGGCCGCGTCCTTATCCATTCAGCTACAATCGCTTAACTCAGCTTCAGTTTTAAATAAACTGTCAGGAAAATGTCCTTTCTACAATATTATAAAATAGTGACGTCACACACATGTCCCGGAAGCCAAGAACAGGTGCGACAACTCTGTTAACGTCCAAATGCTCTCTCAAAACCCTCGTGGAAATTGTAAGGTTGCATCATGCACAAGCACATTTTATATCAACCTGTAGAACCCGTTTGTTAGATACGGAATGTGGGTTATATCTCACACGATTATGACCACCATGGACCTAAAAAACTTAAAGACGGAACACCTTTGTTTTCTGATAATACAAAAAATATATCAATCAATTGCAGTCCACTGCTGGACATAGGCCTCTCCCAATATACGCCATAGCACCCGATCTTCCGCCTTGCGCATCCAGTCTATCCCAGCTACCTTCTTTAGGTCGTCCGTCCATCGTGCTGGGGGGCGTCCCACTTTCCGTTTGCCAATTCGCGGTCTCCACTCTAGGACTCTTTTGCTCCACCGGCCATCAGTCCTTCGGCAGATGTGACCAGCCCATTGCCACTTCAGCTTGCTTATTCTGCGAGCTATGTCGTCATTTCGAATTTTATCCATCAAAGAAACTCCAAGCATAGCTCGCTCCATAACCCATTGCGCGACTTTTAAGTCGTGGATCAGTCTTACTGTCAATGTCCACGTTTCGGCACCGTAGGTCATAAAAAATATAAGTAAGTACCTATATTAAAGTGTAACCTGGTCGAAACGTCAGGCATTCCAAAGGTATTGTATAGGGTACACCTATACCATGATCGCGTTAATTCCCGTTAACATTATAGTATATCATGGAACGCGAAAGTTTAAAAGTTAGTATAGCAAACCTTTTTTTATGGAATTTGGCGGCAGACAAGTGTCAAGAAGTGGTCACCGTGGCCTATGGACACACACATGTTGCAACACACTAGGGCGTCACACTCGCGGGACTTCTGCCGCGAGTATGACGTTGGGGGAGAAATGGGAGAGGAGGGAGTTGTAGTGAGATGGTGTAAAAATCGTAGTGACAGCAAAAAACAATATTCAGAAATCACATTTCAATAAAATTTGGGTAACACATTGCAACCCAAAATTCACACACACACATGTTTAGCCACCGCCATTTTTGTGAAACAGTCTTGGTTTCAATGCTTTCTGTCCGTAAGTTTAGTAAGTTTTTTAGGTTCATTTCCCGTGCTTGCTAAGATACGTATCAGAAGTACCATGTGTTTAATGAATTAGCAGGTAATAGTTATAAAATGCTCGTAAAACTCCAACGGTCTTATTACAAAACACGGACTAAAGTCAGGTTTAAACCCAGACTATGAAGTCCAGGCTTAATTTTAAGACCAAGGTTTAAACTTCTTCTTATTACAAAAACAGAATAATCCGTGGACTACTTAGGCCATGGTTTAAATCTTGGCCTAATAACAACCACAGATTACTCTAAACTTTTGTTCGTTCATTGTGATATCATTCGGTCGCAACGTTCCGTTTTCTCAGAAAGCAAAAATTTTCTGAAATCGTTAATAAATATTATTTACTAAAAAATGGTGAAAAAAATATTTACAACATTATAATTATTAAATTTAAAGTCATGAACGATAGTTGGACTTTATTTTATAGTAAAATATCATTATACCCACTTTTGAATCATTTCAATACCCGTACTAACTTTTACGTTTCCAGTGGTTTAAACTTTTAAATTTGAATTAAATAATGGAAGGAGAAAAGAATAAGAGGGGCGAAAATTGGACTGCCGAGGAAAAAGTAAGCCAAAATATGATGTATTTTGGTATTTTCCACAAATCTAATCAAAATGACAAGTTTGACGTTTTGTTTTTGTGGTTTAGACACTTAGACCAACGTTAAACTAGGTGTCACGCAGGTTTATCTTTAGACCAGAGATAGTCCCAGGTTTAGTACTAAAACGCGTTTTGTAATAACATTTTCATTAAACCATGGTCTAAAGACGTTTTAAACCTGGGTTTAAAGTTAGTCCGTGTTTTGTAATAAGACCGCAAGTGGTTTGCTTTACAACGCTTGTTGTAGTACCTTTAATGAAAACTATCTGAAGAACCTGGGGAGAAAACTAGCATCTTACTACTAGAAGATACTATATCGAAATCTGTTCTGCCCCCGTAGACAAATGCCAAAAGTCTAAATCGCTAACGATCGCTAAGGGAACGAACAGATTAGGTAGGTCGACCAATCACATACAAGCTCGTCGCTAGAGTACGATGCGCGCGCCGCGGCGAAATCACGAGCTGGAGTGAGATTGGTCGACCTAATTTATTCGTTTCCTTTGCGATTTAGACTTTTGACACTTGTCTACGGGCCCAGTAGTTTTTGCGTCAATCGCAAACAAACAGACAACATTCGAAAATCGTTATTCAGCGGCTACTGCTAAGCTTCGAAGAACATTTTGTCATGTTTTATAGATATTTGAATTTGACGACCTCTGGGCGTAGCGGTAGACCCCATGGTTAGAGCGGTCGACTGCTAAGTTAAAGGTCGCGGGTTCGATTCCCGTTCAGTGTAAAAATTTGTGTGTATGAATATGAATAATATACATTGGTCTGGATGTATCGTTGTTGTATGTATTTACAAAAAAAAGTATCTAAGTATGTTTATCTGCATTCTAGTTTGGGTCTACATAGCGCTGTGTACAATTTTGTAGAATATTTATTGTACTAGCTGAGCCCCGCGGCTTCCTCCGTGGCATACTTCGTCCCCGGGGCAGGGTAAAAAGTATCCTATGTCCGTCTCCTAGCTCTAAGCTCTGAACTGTTCACTCAACTATGTTACTCGAACTAATACTGTATCTCTAGACTAAGGCAATTGTTGTAAATAGACCAAAAAAAACAGCCCGCTGAGTTTCTTGCCGGAGTCTTCTCAGGTCTGGGCCGCGTTTCGAACCGGTGCTTCATTTGCTTTTAGTTTTAATTAACTTTGATTTTGACGTTTTGTAAGTGCCGCTTAAAATGGTCTATACAGAATAAATGATTTTGACTTTAACTTTGACTTTGACTTTGACTTTGACTTTGACTTTGACTTTGACTTTGACTTTTGACTTTGACTTTGACTAAGCTACCTCCCCATCAATTTTCAGCCAAACCGGTCCAGCCGTTCACGCCGTGACCAGGGGAAACTGGGATTAATTTTTATATTTTTTTTATATAGGTACGAGTAGGTACATAGATTATTGAGAATTCCCTATTGTCTTGAAAATCGCTACTACCAAGATATTGCATTACCCTCGTTCCAGACGTATCAGTGTCCATCCGCGTACTGCGGCCAATGATGTGCCGTCTGATGCACTCGTTCTTCTGCACCTGCTTCCACCGCGGGGGACACGAGCTGCAGGACCTGGTGCGGATGGCCAGGCTCTACCAGAAGGCCGAACTGTTGTTGGTAAGTTGTGACCTGTCTCACGTCCCTTTAAGAAGTTTTCGGCTGTGTCGGAAGTTGCTCAAAGGTCTTCGTCCTCCATGAGTGCAGGTCTAGTAGTGACCAAAAAAAACTAAAGTTTAGAACTCTAGTTTTTTTTATATTTAGCCCACTGGATTGACTGCACCCCGCC
This sequence comes from Lithosia quadra, assembly GCA_963576445.1. NCBI lineage: Eukaryota > Metazoa > Arthropoda > Insecta > Lepidoptera > Erebidae > Lithosia > Lithosia quadra. The sequence goes on from OY754881.1 coordinate 16,203,705, forward strand.
TGATAGTAAGCTGAGGTGGAGTCCAAAAAATTGTGGTCTCCATTCCCAGACGGTACTCCGTCTGGGTAGAGGTCACTATTCTAGAGGCACCCCCCTCTAGAATAGTGGTAGAGCCCAGACGGCCTTGACAGATGCTTTTCACGCTTAAAGAATCCGGGATTGTAAGAGGAAGGGAATACGTGCGAAGGTAGAGCAGTTCATGTATTTATGGTGTTATTGCGGTTTAATAATAAGATTGACAGACGTCTTATCTTTTATTATCGGTTTCCTAATGGTTAATTACATAATTATTTCTAAGTCTTATATACTACTTATTTACTATTTAGTTAGAGAGGGGCTGGCGCTTGTAGCTGTGTTTTCTGCACAGTATCAGGGCCTCGATTCTGCTAAAGGCAAACCACTGTAATACCACTGACACTCTAAAAATGATATTTAATTGTAGACTTTACCGTTATTCAGTTAAAGTCTAAAATCAAATGAAAAGAATTCATTTAACTTTTTAATTCACTCTACAAAATATCATTTGACAATTAAATGGCATTTTTAGAGTGTCAGTGGTTTGTCTTAAGCAGAATCGAGGCCCAGTTGTTATGGCAGTGGATGTGATTTCTAATTTGTTTCATGTGTGTACAGATACCGGCACGTAAATTGGCCAGACGCCTCATATGCGCAAAGGTTGTTTTTTAGGTCCCCTTTGAGGTATGAGCGGGTCGCGGGAGACGCGGTTGCGCCGTCGCGGACATATGATTGGTCCGTCACTTGACGGACCAATCATATGTCTCGGAGAGACGTCTTGTAGCGAATCAACGTTCCGTTCGTTCGTACTTTGAATCATTTGATTGGCTCAAAGTGCACGATGCGCGAACTTACCCCAAACCTGGCCAAGTTACGTGCTGGCATCTGTAGTTATTTCCTTGATTTAACTTCCTCGTAGAAATCACACCGCCTGCTCCTGACTGCCATGGTGTCAATAATATCCCTCCCCCCCCCCCCCCTCTCCTCCAGGTGCAGAGTGGTCGCTACGACACCAAGGAGGACTTCACGGTGGTGGTGCAGCCGTTCATGCAGCTGTTCAACGCGCCGATCCCGCAGACGCAGCCGCTGCCGCTCGTCATCCACCAGTCCTACATCACGCACGACTGCTTCCACTTCTCACAGAAGGGCCATGCCTTAGGTAAGGATGTTTTAGTATTAGCATTTTTTTATACTACGTAGGTGGCAGACAAGCACACGGCCCACGTGGTGGGACCCCTTCCCTTCAGGGTAAGCAGCGCGTGTGTGATACCTTTAGTGTGGCACACGTCCACAGGCCACGGTGAGCGCTTCCCATCAGGTGGGTCGTGTGCTTGTCTGCCACTTACGTAGTATAAAAAAAAGCACACGCTGCCTACCCTGAAGGGAGGGAAGGAGGGCTAGGAAGGGGAGGGGGAGGAGGGGTACAGTGAGGTCTGGCTACCCTACTTATCGGCGGGAACACAACACGGTGGTTATTATGGCCGCGGTGTTCTGTAGGGCGGAGGTACTACCCCAGTCGGACAGCTCATTTCAAACGGGAGATACCGTCGTATCCTACCTCCTGTAGAAATCGTCAATGCAAAAGTTTCCACGCCACCTATGAGGTATAATGTACTTCCCCTTTTTTTAACGTGGTTGAAAAAATGGAATAATTTACTACTTAAGGTCGTGGCTTCGAATACCGCTTGTTGCAAATATTTGGTAAATAAGGGAACCAGGTCCTTATTATTATTTTTTATTTTGTTTTATATAGGACACGTCAAAATGACTTTACCTCGCCTGATGGTAAGCTAAAGGTAAAGTCTCAGGACTAGAGTCACCACTACATACACCGGTAGTGCTACTAACAGTGGCGGCCCTCAGCTTGACGGCCTCATCAAATGCTTTTTCACGCCCCGCTTAAAGGCCCCGGGACTTAAAGGGAGGTCTTAGGTACCCCATTCTTATAAAAACTGACTGTATAACTTTCACTTTCAGCGGCGAACCTCCTATGGAATAATCTTCTAGAACCAGTCGGTAACAAGACAGATAACGCCCCCCCGGTTCTCCTGCGTTCGTTCCGCTGCCCCACCAGACAGGCACCCTACATCTTCACATACAAAAACTCCCAGAGCTACCTGCAGACTGGGAAACAGGAACACGCTGACGAAATCTTCTTATAGTGATTGGTGAGACAGACAGACAGATAGACTTTATAGTGTAGTGATATTGGAACACCTGTTATATCAAAGTACGGGCCTCGATTCTGTTAAAGCAAACCACTGTCATGCTACTGACACTTCAAAAAAATACCATTTAATTTTGGACTTTACTGTTATCAGGTTAAAGTCGAAAATTAAATGATATTTTGTACAGCGAATGAAAAAGTTCAATGAATTTTCTTCATTTGATTTTAGACTTTAACTGTATAACGATAAAGTCTACAATTAAATAGCATTTTTAGAGTGTCAGTGGCATGACAGTGGTTTGCCTTTAGCAGAATCGAGGCCCAGTACATAACAGTTTTCAATGAAATTGACTTTAGTTGCTCTAATAGAATAGTATTTAGATAAATGTGGTGACAATTCCGTCGATAAAGAATTTCATATTGGGATTCTATTTTTGTCCGGAAATCGACACGGGGATTGGAAATTGGGAGGGAGGGAGGGGGCAATTGGTTATGAGGGGAATCGAATCAAATAAAACAGCACGCCGTCTATTGTTGCCGAAATATCGATAGTTTGACTATCGATAGCCCAGAATGAGGTACTATCGATAGTATTGAGTGCAATACTATCGATAGTATTATTGCTCACGAAGAATAAACTATTGATAGTATTGTTGCTCGTAAATAAAAAACTATCGATAGTTCAAGACTATCGATAGTCTGCGAGCAACAATACTATCGATAGTATCGATATTATTGCAGTCATTCAATAGTATTGCCTCATTCTGAGTTATCGATAGTTGAGTGTTTTGTTGGCTATCGATAGCCTATCGATAGTCGATTATCGATCGGCATCACTAACGCCGTCTCGTCTCGAGTCTTATATGGCACGTGTAAGGTGACCCAATAGGGTTGTTCCCTCGCACCCCGTGTGACCCTGGACCATCTACAACTTCGAGATGGCCCACTCTGAGATTGCCCTCTCGGGGAGTGAAAGTAAGTACCTATTTCTAGATGCCCATTAGATATTTTATAGGTTAGTATTGTTTAAAAATACCTATTATAAAAAAGTATTTTAGTACCTAGTACAATTGTTACTTGTAGGTAAAAAATAAATACCTAGTAATTATAATATGTATCAAAGTTACCATTTGTTATCAAAGAGTTATTAAATAAGTATTTGTATTAAATCAACTAATGATGATATCTACGGTTGAAATGCAAAAGTGTGCAAGCGAAATCTATATTTTTTCAATTTTTTTATTTATTTATTTAGAAACAAACAGTAATTTAAATACATGATAGAGATACTACAGAAGCAAATTTTAGGTCGACGACCTACAGTTTCCTCTATTTCTTAAACACTACATAAATAAATTTTCTTTAAATAAAAACAAACAACAACCATTTAAAGTAACATTTACAATTAACTGTTTTCAAAAAAAATACTAAAAATACAGTCAGAGAGACATTTCAGGGCTAATCTCTTAAAATTTCCAAAAAATTCAAGTTCAAGAGTCCAAATAATATTTAAAGAAAAATATTTGATTAAGTAAAATTTTCTTGTCAAATATTATTGTCGCTTACACCCTTTAGTATTTCAATCGTCGTTGTCGTCGCTATATTTATAAGATATTAAAAAATAAAAAGAATATTGAAGGTGTTTGCCTACCTTGAAGGGATATAAGATAAGTTTAAATAGTTAATTAATTATATTATCTACCAAAAAATTAAACATTTTAAATTTTAAATGTTCATCATATCAAGGTAACAGAAAATTCAATATGCTAGAACCCATAATACGAGCTAGTTAAGCTATGCTAACTTCGGGTATTTATAGCGTTGTGTAGAATATTCGTTAAAATCTTAATATAAAAAATATGTATGCATGAAAATACTGTAAATTTGTATTAGGGTGTGTGTATGAAGTTACGAAGAAAATGTATTATAGTATGTTTATCCGCATTTTAGAACCGATATTATAAGTCAGTTAAGCTAAACTCACTTTGCGGTTACATCGCGCTGCGTAGCACTCGTAGCCAGATTTTAATTTCTAGGGGTACATGAAACGACATTATTTTTCATACGAAAAATAACAAAAGGTCGATTTCTAGGTAATATTTTGATTATTGGGGAAGGGGGAGGGTTGGGGAGTGGGGTTTGAGCCCTAACCCCCGCCCTGGCTACGCCCATGCTACGTAGTTCTACAATATTATGAATACGTGTAACAAAGTAGATAATAAATAAATAAATAAATATTCTACGACATTTTACACAGCATTATCTAGGCCCAAAGTAAGCTTAGCTGGTTAACTAGTTGATATTATGGGTTCTAGAATGCGGATATACATACCTAGACACTTACATACATTTTTTTTAATACATTGAAACACCCCAGATCAATGCAAATAGACATCATTTGCACTGAGCAGGAATCGAACCCGAATATATAAGCAGGGCCAGCCTAGTCGGATTGTCTGAAAGAATTAGGAAATGAAAACTATAACCTTACTTTTTTAAATTTAAGTGGTATTAGCAATTATTTATTATTATAATTATGTTTAAGGTATGTATATAAATATCTAAGTAGTTAATTATTGTAATATAGTTTTTTTTAATAATTGTCACATTTTAGTGAAAATTACTTTTATTAATGTTATAATAAGTTACATATTTAAATAGGTACTAATTAATTAAATAAAAAGGAGAAACCTTATAGTGAGTTAAGATTTTGATGTAATTTGCCTATTTAATGTAATATGGTCAGCGTCAAAAGTAGGTGATCATTTTTAGACTATAAAATTAGTTTTTGAACAAATTAAATTATTTCAATTAAAATTTAAAGCAATTAGTATGCTAACTATTCCTAATTATTTTTGATCGGAAGTCCCGTCCTGGATGTTCACTTTTTCCGATTAAAAATCATTAGAAATTAAATTATATTTCTTAAATAAACCGTTGCCTAACCGATTAGTGGGCTCTATTGAAATATGTTTATATTCAGATTACATTAAGTATATGAAAAAAAAATCCATTAGATTTGAAAAAAAATTGATGTAATGATCATCTATTTTTGCCGCTGACTGTACACTCGAAGGACCAAAAGAATGTTTGTTCTATTATACCATATTTGAGAATGCTACCAATGGACAAAGTGAAACGAAAAATCCAACCACCATCGTAGCATTATTGGTGTCCATAATTCGCCTTATTCCTTATTCCTTAGGTATACTACCTAGTCTCAGGAATTATTTTACCATCAGGCGAGGTGAAGGCATAAGAAAAATACGAAGGTAGAACAATTTCCACACTGCCAAGTGACTTTCAAATAGATAAATATATTGTTATTATTATATTTTTAAATTTAATTACTTCGTAATGTTAGCTCAATGTTGTGATGTTTAAATTCTAATTAAGTTTACTAATGGTGTTGTAAATAAATAAATTGTAACTGAATAACACTTACAATACTGCCCGCCCGTGACGAAAAGGGGCGCATCTAGCCAAAACAACCAGAGTAAATTTTTATTGTGGAATAGCTTCCGCCCACGGCTTCGCCAGTGTGGAAGCCGGGATCGCCACCAAGTCTATTTTAATAAAACAACCCCACTCTCTACTCCACTCTCTACTCTCCAATCTCCACTCCACTCTCCACTCCACTCTCCACTCCACTCTCCACTCCATTCTCCACTCTCCACTCCATCCACCACTCCACTCTCTTTAGCATCGATCGGTTTTTCCCATTAGTATCGATCACCAACCATCCCCCAAATTGTTATTTCGTAAATATAATCAATGTACAGAATTGACCTCTCTACAGTTAAATTATTTATGAAATATTCTGTAGAAGGTAAGTAATGTACTATGAAAAATACAAATTATTTAGAAATAGGTTGTCTCTATAATTATACAAAAATAAGCTAAGTAAATATTCTAAAGTAATTTATACGTCTTCAGTAGTAAGAACGGTAATAAAATTACCGATGTTACTACTAGAAGTAAGATTGGTAGTGCCACGGGACAATAAACGTCTAAAAACCCATTTTAAAACCGCTGTTCATTTCTATTATAGATTTAGAGTGCTGTGTACTTAGTGTCAATTTGATTCAAAATTTTGACTCATTTTAATTGGCAATTGGCAGATGCACCCCTCTTTCTTTGGACGGACGTGGGTAGATAGTGCCATTGACGTTACGCATGTACCAAATGTATGTTGTAAGAAAACGTTACCTAAACTGTACAGTTTAATAAATGTCATAATAGTAATTACAACCTGTTTTTCATTTCTGTTTGCCAGCTACCTATTCTTTTCAGTGATCCTTCACAGGGGGGCTCGAGCTACTTATAGTAATCACAAATTCACCAGTGTATTGAATATTAGGACTTTGTTCACCTAATTCACAGGAGATAACATTGATCAGCTGACGAGCACACTACTTACATTTCTATAGGTACTTAGGACGCGCAGAATACTTAGTAACTAGTAGATAAGTAGGACTTATCTACTAGTTACTACTATTATATGCTTACTGAATTTGCATTAGGTATCAGTTGACTTTACTGACTAGTCAGTAAAGTCAACTCATACCTAATGCAAATATCGCCTGGAAGTTGTATATGTATATATATATATATATGGAAGTTGTATATGTATATATATATATATATACTAGCTGTTGCCCGCGGCTCCGCCCGCGTGGATGTCGAAATCCGTTTCAAAAACTATCCTATCTCTCAAGTTGGATCGAACTGCACATGGTGTGCGAATTTTATTATAATCGGTTAAGTGGTTTAGGAGTCCATTGAGGACAAACATTGTGACATGTTTTTCACGAAATTTTTTAGAGTATACGTAGCTCTAGCCCCCCTGTGAAGGATGCTCAAATACAAATCAACAATTTGTAATACAGGTGACAAAAGTGAGTCTTTTAAGTGTCGGAATGTTACATGTTGTTATTAGTAGGTACCTTACCACTATTGTTTATGTTTGGTTGTTTTGCTGTCTCATTGTTTTGGCGTTTTTTTTTTTAATTTTTATCTGACTTTTTTTATCGCAAAACCTTTCTCGAGTCTGCAATCTTCGTTTTGTTTTATTGCTACTCAACAAAAGACAGGCGCTGCTAATATGCCTTTATCAATCCAAAGCTCGTAGTTTGATGCACAGAATCCGCTTTTCTTATGATTTCTTAAATACCACTTAGGTGGCATCCAAGTGTGCTTGGATGCCACTTAAGTCTCACGTTTTGTTTCCGACATAACCTGCCCCGCTGGCCGCGGGATGGGTAGGTATCCATGAGGATTTCCGCACAGAATTAAAAAAAAAAGCTATTTACGCCTGATAATATTTGCTATCTTAATAAACAAGAATATTAAGTAAGATATAGTTTAAGTAGATACCTACCTATAACAGTACAATTTCGGGCATCAAGACGGTGATTCGATTTCACGGCCGGGTACCGCCGAGCCCACGCGTCGCGCCTGCACCCAGCCCAGCCGGCCCTCTTATGATTTTGATAGCCTCTATTCTCTATTTGGGTGCAGAATCGACGGGAACATTTAGGGATTTTTGTATAGCAACCGGGTCTGACGTCGTAATGTGCTTTCCGAGGCACCGAGTTTTTTTATACAACAAAGTTGGCAGACAATCACACGGCCCACCTGATGGTAAGTATTCACTGTGGCACACAACACGACGGTTATTATGGCCACGGTCTTCTGTAGGGTGAAGGTTAAACTACTCGACCAATCTTACGAATCTTGCCTGCAATCCAGTATACCTACCTACCTCATAAGTTATAGGTTTTTGGGGACAAAAATTAAGCCCAGATAGAAGTTGACACGGACAAAGTCGTGGGAACATCTAGTAATACAGGCGACGTACCCGTACAATCTCAAAGTTTGGACCCTTTTACAAAAGTACCCTTACGACCTCTTTTTTGGTACCCGTCGTGAAGGGTGGCCGTGACCTTCAAAATTGAGATAGATACAGGGCGTTACAGACGTCCATAGGCTACAGTAACCGCTTCCCATCAGGTGGACCGTGTGCTTGTCTGCCACCTAAGTGGTATAAAAAAACAAATCATTAATTAACCGATCTTGAAACAAGTTCAATTTAAAGAACTATTTTAAGAATATACAATGCCACAATTAGATTGAAAATTCCAAATAAGGCTATGAGCCGCGTCACTTACCACAAGATAATGAGTGGGTGGTCAACTGGTCACCTACTTAGTTAAGTATTCAGTATTGAATCCTAATAGAGAAATTATTGCTGAAACTAGATGCTTTTTCATCAGTGGCTGAAACATTTTTGTATTTGCCAAATTGTCATTTTTTGACTGAACGAATCTGGCTGAAATTTAGTACACGGATAGATTTTAAGTAGTCTGAAATAACACATGTTGTGCTACTTTTTATCTCTGGAATAAGTTCCCATGGGAAGCGAGAACGAAATCAGAATGTCTGGTGGGCGGAGCCACGGTAAACAGCTAGTATCTAGTACCTATCTACTAAAACTTCCGTTATATTAAAAAAGCTGAAAACGAACAAACAAATCATAAAAATATTAAACGTAACCTTATTACGATCGCGTGGTTTCAGGATTGTGAAAAAAAAAACCTTTATCAGCCAGCCCCCTTAAGTTTCCAAGGATAGCGTGACGAGTGGAATTTAAAAAGTTACAGAAAAAGATAACTATGATAGTTTTGTAAATGCACTTCGATGTAGATAAGGTACAGAGAATAAAAGTGGTTTATGTTGGAAGACATATGTTGTATAGATGTTACCAGTTTATAACCAGTTGTTATAAATCTGATTGAAAGTGCTAGCAGGGGTTGTAACGGATTCAGAGATGGAATAACATTGTAGAGATATTTTTACGTATGAGGTTTTGATAGCATAGTGTAGGTAGATCTATTATCAGTAATTTTAAATCATTTATGAAGTAAAACTTGTCCACGATTTAAAAGTCGCGCAGCGGGCTATGGAGCGAGCTATCTTTGATGGATAAAATTCGTAATGAGATCTTCTGCCATAGAAGTCACCGACATAGCTCGCAGAATAAGCAAGCTGAAGTGGCAATGGGTTGGTCACATAATCTGCCGAAGGACTGATGGCCGGTGGAGCAAAAGAGTCCTAGAGTGGAGACCGTGAACCGGCAAACGGAAAGTAGGACGCCCCCCAGTACGAAGGACGGACGAGCTGAAAAGCGTAGCTCAGAACACTATCTCGACTCGGATGCAACTGGAACATCGCTTACACAGACAATGATGAGAGTATCCATAAAATATCTTTCTTTTATACAACCAATACGACTTAGGTGGCAGACATGCACACGGCCCACCTGATGGGAAGCGGTTACTCAGATAGTATATGACTACTAACTACGTGCGACGTACGTACATGTCAGTTATCGTATTTTGATCATGTCTACGGTGCTATTCAACCAATTGCAATCTTAAGATTTTAGGTCTAACCAAGACCTCTAATAGAAAAAACCGCATCAATAAAATCCGTTCAGTAGTTTTTTGCGTCCGAACAGACAGGAACACCAAAAAAAAGTTTGTGTTCACAATCGTTAATTTAGCACAACCCAAGGACACAATTTTATTTTATAACTAAGATGCACTACGGGATAACATTAATTCCCCTGGTAAACTCAGTTAGACTGCGGTGGACCACAGGGAAAATTACCCGTGGTACAACCAAGTGAACTATGTAGGTGGACCACGGGCAAGCACTGGTATCTATAGATGCGAACGATTATGACGACGTATAAGCTCTGTTTACAATATAATAAAATAGAGCAGTCATCAAATAGTTGAGCTTTGAATCTCATATTGTATATCTCGTTAGTCACGGGGCTTTAGTCATAGTTTACGACTAAACCTGAAAAATTGGACAACGACTGGACGCACTACTGGCTCAGAGTGAATCAACGGTGTTATTCTGGAATGACGATTTTGCCACAAAATGTTTAACTTTTTTATCAATAAGATTTCAAATAGCATTTGTGATAGCGACGGTAGCCTTAGGTATCACACAATTTTTTTTGTCCCTAATTGTCAAGCACATAGTCCACGTAATGGTAAGCGGTTGCCAAGACTTATGAAAGATTACTGATGAGAAGTTAGTTTGTAAAGGTTTTAAGACCGCCGATACTCTTGCAAACCCTACAAAATTTAGTGTTTGAAAAGTGATTGAAGTTGCCTGGAGATAAAAGAATGGAAGTTATAGAGGTATTAAACAATAAAATGATAAAGGATATAAGTATGAAGTAAGTAATAAAATAATAATAATGAATAGGTAAATAAATAAACACTAGGTATTATAGCTATGTTTCATTATTCAAGTAGAGATCTATTTATACAATAAAATCAAATCTTATGATATTATTAGGTATGTAGGCAGGTACTTTAACCAATTATGCCAGAAGGAATGTAATAAGCTCTATCGACTCTACCTACCCCGGCGGGAAAAGGCTTAAGTATATACTTAGGTACGCATGTATGTGTATAGCAATTGACTTACAACATAATTATTTTTTTACCTTTTTAATATTATTGGTAACTACCGTTTGCAAACTACATTATTAAAAATTGTAAATAAATAGTACCGGTCAATTCTAATAATTGACTGTGATTTTTAACCTAACGTCGCAAAAGAATTAGGATGTTAGAAAACTGAAAGATAATCCATGTATGATTTTTTCAAAAATAAGTTAGGTAGTTAGGTAGCTAATTTTTGTGAAATTTTGATTGGACCGTTCTAGTTGTTGCGGATGCGACAAAATGAAAAGTTCTACACTTAAAAGTTCCTTCTGTTCCTTGTTCCATAAAATGTTTTCTAGTCGTCCAGAATAGGCCTCCGCGTGTCTGCGGCCTGCGTGTATATAAGCGTGTCTCGCGGGGGCTTGTCACAGTCCGGCCCGGTGTGTTGCCTCGCGAACCCGCCACGCCAATCGCTCTTTAATTTATACACAACCGTTGTAGCCCAAGACACCCGTACACAATGGTGAGTCTTATTTCTTATAGTCCAATTAATAAAAAAAAACAAATAAGAAAAAATGTGGTCGACTTTTTGGTTCACATCGGTTGTTTTTTTCGAAACTTTTCAATTTTCAAAAATAGTAATTAGAACATTTTTTTTTCACCTTTGACTTTTTTATATTTTTATTAGAAACATTATTTTAATATTATTAAGTAAGTACCTTCAAAACATGTGTTAAGTTTAACCTTACCTATCTCAAATTATAATAATTTTCATAATGATCACAAACTAAACCATTGTCCATTTGCGGTATCGCAAAACTTTTATTGTTACACGTAGTTTTGCTATAAAATTATAATCTAACAAAATGTATTGACACTCATTTTATAAAAAAATATAAAACTCTAAAGTTATTAGACAGTTTAAGATCACAAGTTTTTGCAAAAGAAGCAAGTCGCAAAAATTCTACAAGGAACTCGCTGAAAAATTGCCTTTTTTTGTCTCTCCGCAAAGTTTAATGCCCTGTGATGTAATGACAACTCCTATAAATTTTATGCAAATGATGTTTAGAATGATGTTTACCTAAACTAAACAGTATGTGTATATATCTTACGTAAATAAATTCAGTCTTATTAATTTAATAATTAAGTACAAAAAACAGGTTTAATTTTGGCCATAATTAATTTTGTATCTAGTATTTTCAGCGATGTGAATACGAATCATTAGGTAGATATTTAATATTCCCTTGATGTGTATAGCTACTCTTCAATTAGACTAGCATAAGATTAAGGTTATACTTTTGACACTAATTTTCAGTTCTATGACCCTTAAGTTAAAATATTCACCTAAATGTCACAGTTCGTCTACACCCAAGAACATTAGAAATTTCCTTGTAATATTCTTGTCTACACCTAAGTATATAATAATTATTGTTGATACCACCATTATGATGAACAGAGCAGGCCAACTTGAGTTCTAAGGTTACCAAAAAAATCAAAATCAATAAACCCAGTTCAGTTAAACAGACTTACTGGTTACTGGTAAAATTCATCGGTCGGCAGCGCGAGTGTGACGCTCCTGGTGTTGCACACTTTGTTGCACACTTCCACAGGCCACGGTGACCGCTTCCCATCAGGTAGGCCGTGCGCTTGTCTGCCACCTAAGTGTTAGATCTAAAGTGAAAAAAAATACACTTGAGCATTGAATGTAAAACAGAAGGAAGGAAACAAGTAGGTAACTGTGAAACCAATTATTCAAGATCTCTACATTTTATGGCCTGTGTTTCTGACCAGGTCACCTGAAGGAAATCCTGTCATTGTCAGGCAAACAGGTCTAGCGAAAGTTGCTATAAATATAACTGGATGGCGGTTCTAAAACTTATAAAATGTTAAAGGAAGTGGACTGTAATTTTGAAAAGAATTATTTTATTTCAGGAGTTATAAATATCTAAGATGGCATGCACTCACCAGATTAATTGATTACCAACTTTGTAAATGATTACGAATTTGTGAACACAGACAAACAAGATACTGCAGGATACTTATTGCATTTCTGAGAAAAAATAATGGTCTACCAGATGTTAGTTACAATGTTAGATATAAATATTACTATGTACCTAACATATATAATATCATTGCCTACGAGTAGCTATTCATTCGGCGATTAGGGAAGATCATTAACATACTCGTACCTACCTCTTGTCTAGGCACTGATATAAGCTGTTGGCATCAAACGCAAAATAAAACCTTCCTGGCTTTTTGGACTGAAATCGTTTCTGTTTATCTAGAATTCTAGATCATGTAGAGTTTAGCAGTTTAGTGCAGAAGTATTTTCGTAATAATTTCGGTAATAAGAGTCCTTTCTTCTTCTTCTTCACATTCAATGACGCACATATGCGTCATGTGAACGAGCGTTTTTTGGTGAGAATCGATTCTCGCTCGCTCGCTCGATGCTCATACTTATCAATATTAGTGCTAATATAATAATTTTCATGTTAGATATAAATATTACTATGTACCTATATACCTACGAGTAGCTATTCATTCGGCGATTAGGGAAGCTCATTAACATACCTACTTCTAGTCTAGGCTCTAATATAAGCTGTTGGCACCAAACGCAAAATAAAACCTTCCTGGCTTTTTTGACTGAAATCATTTCCGTTTATCTAGAATTCTAGATCATGTAGAGTTTAGCAGTTTAGTGCAGAAGTATTTTCGTAATAATTTCGGTAATAAGAGTCCTTTCTTCTTCTTCTTCACATTCAATGACGCACATATGCGTCATGTGAACGAGCGTTTTTTGGTGAGAATCGATTCTCGCTCGCTCGCTCGATGCTTATACTTGTCAATATTAGTGCTAATATGATAATTTTCCAGTAATTTTCCAATTCCCATTACCAGATCAGTCCAGTAAAGTCCAATATTTGGGGCCAGTGGTATCGTGTTGGTGATTTTTAAAAATAAAGATGGCCATGATTCGTTTAATTCAGTTTTAGTTTATGTGGATCTTCGTCCGTGACGATGTTAATTTCAATACTCAGAACGTAATGCGTGATAACATCAATATTACAAATATACTCGACTAATTCTAATCAATACTCATATAATATTTAAAATAGAATACACTCCGACTGTTACCTACTTATTAGTATCCAAGTCTAAGGGGAAAATAGTCATTTTTGCTTAAGGCTTATTTAGTATCCATATCATTATGGATTATATTCTATGTTAGTCTTTATTATTAATTATAATGACGACCACTAGATACCTTATGGTGTATTTATCGAGTCAAACTAACTATAATTATTTTTTATACTCTCAATAGTCTCAATAGTAGAAATTCCTGAGAAAAATTGACGAACGGATAAGAAATAAAAAAAACTAAGTCGGGGCAACTCAATCAACTCGACACCGATGCCGAGTTGGTTAAAAGAGTAGAAGAACGGATCTCAGACTTAAAAGTTATATCCTTTGGAAGTAACTAGGATTCTGTTAAAACAAGCCACTGTCATACCACTGGCACTTCAAAAAAAAATCATTTAATTTTGGACTTTACCGTTATCAGGTTAGAGTCTAAAATTAAATTATATTTTGTAAGCGAATGAAAATGTTAGGTAAATGAATTATTTTCAATTGATTTTAGACTTTAACTGTATAATGGTAAAATCTACAGTTAAATAGCATTTTTAGAGTATCAGTGGTAGGTCTTTAGCAGAATCGAGGCCCAGGAACAACGCTAAGATAAAAATAAGTCTAAAGTTCTTCATCCAGACTTGATTACCTAAAACTAACAAACCCTAAAGCACCTGCTCACTGTAATCAGCTAGTATTACAGTACAAGGTTCTATTTGAGCTCAATTTCCATGTAACTATAATTAGCACTGGTGGTCACGGCTCACCAGTGATAACCACAAGACCGCAAACAGACGTACAGTCAGCAACAAACATTACTAAACAGTCATAAAATAAATTATCTTTAAAAATAGGTACATTGTAGGTAAAAGAATTTAGAATTGGCTGAATAATGCGAACCATCTATCGCAGCGTACTGGCGCAGTGTTAAAAAACAGAATTGTGCTGACTGACGTGTTGCGATTTAAAAAATTCTGTTTAGGGTGAGCATTACTGAATAACTCACGAGAAAAAGTTACCGTACCGTACAGTAGACTTTGGTCCTTACGAACCCTTCGTCAAGTTAATCTCATCACAGCGCTCCTCGTGTCGTTCCCTGTCGATGTCCCACGAAACTTATTAATATTAATCGAATTTATTACATAATTATTGTCACGCTTTGGTTTACATATTGCACGAAGACGTGGCGCATGGCATATATGTAAGTGAAATGAGGTGTTGTACTAGACTTGGTTTAGCTATTCATTACCACCTTCATACTTACAAATGGCTACCAACAGCCACAAAGATTTGAAAATTTCTTGATTCGTGAGAACCTGATGACCAGTGATCTACAATTCAAAAATTTACAAGAGAAACAACCATAAGTTTACTTTTTTATGTGTGTATTATAACATCATAATGGTATGTAAAGAGAAATAAACGATTATTATTTTTCAAATGACGCATATGTGCGTCATCTAACCGTAAGCGAACTTTGAAAAGTCACGGTTAGATAAATAGACAGACAGACAGATTTGCTTTCGCATTTATAATATTAGATAGACACCTAGATAACTATTTATTGTACACCAATATTAGTTATCAAGACTGAGTAACCTAAATCGCAGTAATTTCTGCATGTATAATGTTCTTCATTGTTCTTCTAGGCAGCCTTAAGATGAAAAAAAAATCAAAGAGCTGATTATGTTGGTGTAGCTTCTTGTAATAGAGCACTGTCGAGTCAAAGAATCTGTCCAATCCTCGAATTTGCCCAATCCATGAATCTGCCCAATCCACAAATCTGCAATCTACCTAATCCACGAATTTGAGCAATCCCGAATGCATCATAATGCGGATGGAATACATGTCTTTGGGCATACCCAAAGACATGTATTCCACCGCATCAAATTATAGACAGTACATTCGCTATACATCGGCCGGATCACATCGAAGTGCAGCACTTATTGATTCGCAAGTGGATCGATATTAATTGCGCTCTGAATTCACAATTGATACAGCTCTAACAAGTACTTTATTGAAGGACATTCTGTGTGCAATTATGGAAGCTTTTCTTTTGAAGTATTTTAATGTCTCGATGGCCGGTGACGAACATTTTTAAAGTCAATATTTTTTATTAAATACTGAATTGCGAATCGACTCCTCTAGAAATGGTGTGGCGAATCGCACACATTTTGATGTCATCACAATGCTAGCTCCAATCCTGGTTGCATAATAAATTTACACTTTGGAACCCAGGGGTGTAGGGTGACAGGACGGCCGCCTGTCACCCTACACCCCACCGTCGGCGAAGTGGCACGATGCTCGCCGCACCCCCCCTTTCAGGGGGTCGAGGGTACCATCTTAAAACCGTAGATGGCCCGGGGTCAGCTCGGGTGCGAGGGATATGCCCATTGGGTAACCTTACACCCCGGTTACTAAGGCCCGAGACGGTGTGCGGTTTTATTCGGTTCGATCCTGACATAACTACCCCCGATGGCCGACGGGGGTGGTATCCATGGGGATATCCGCACGATAAAAAAAAGGGTCCACTCTCCTGGGTGCGAACCGGAACCACAAAGCAGTGCACCCGGGCAACGGAGGCGAGCAGTGCCTCCCACTCGCCACGGAGAACGCTGCTTCCTGCGACGCTAGGGTAGTAGTGGCCCCCTAGAGGGCTGCTCTGAGGCTCTTCACGTGCTCTCTCTCTGACTTGCAAAGGGCACAGTGGAGAGCAGGTGGGGGGGTGAGCTGATGCTGTCTGACCCCCTAAGGAAGGCAAGTCTGCACCAAAGTGTACCGATTGTCTCTAAGAACTTGGAGGGGCCTCCATACAGCTTTAGACCTTCACTATTATTATTATATCGTAATAGCGTTGCGAGCAACTTCGACCCCAAGGAGTTTTGATTTAGAATTTTATTTTATAAAACCCTAATTACCAACAATTAAAGTAGGTACCTAACCTATGTAGTAACGCGTTATAATATTGCCTATTTTCTTGTTAAAGTCCCGCCAAAATTGACACAATCGTTCCAGAGATTCAAACAGGCAGAGAGACAGACAAACAAAATTATAAAAAATACTTTTTTCTTAAATGAATGAATTATGTACTTAAGTATCGTCTATAACACTCGTGTTTTTTTAATATTACAACAGATACTTCAATTTTATTTATTTGTACCTATAGATATCTATAACAAACATCGCGTAGGAGTACTTTTATATCCAATCACTTCTTTCATTAAGATATCTTCAATAGAACTTCGAGACAATGCCGCCACAATATCTGTTTAGACACATAATAATATTATTAGCGATACAATATAACAATTGTAGCGTGGGACGGCCTGCCTCCCGCGATTATCCAATTACATGATTCACCCTGGGAGGCTGCGCACAGATCTGCCTGCAGGTTATTTGAGAAGGAATTACAGTTATAGATTGATTATAGGTACTATGAAATAGCGATGGACGTAAAAAGTACTGAACGGGTTTTGATGGGGTTTCTTTTATTAGAAAGGTCTTGGTTAGACTCAAAATCTTACGCATATTTGGTCACAATCGGCTGATTAGAATCGGCGATATAGTAAAAAAACGTGAAAATCGACGACCACGCGGGCGGAGCCGCGGGCAACAGCTAGTACATATAATATGAAACATAGTTAATGGACTTACAAAAAAAATATAAAAACTGCACATCTGTTGCATATATGTATCTCAGAATCAGAACTCGTTAATTTGTATAGAAATAAAAAGTTACGGTGACAATCAGATCCAGGACAAATTTCACGACACGTTGCCCGATTAAATCCTGGCTTGCACCACCAAGCCAACTTCACCTGCAAGCGGTTACACAAGAACGAGACACTGAGTCTCTAGACAAAGTCCCATCCTACCAGTGGAATCTGTATAAAGCGAATTGTTAAAAGGTCAAAATCGCACGCCCATCTCCCCAATTCCACTTCCAACCCTCTCCAAACTCCTAAACCCTCTCCCCCACCCGGGTCGGCAGCGCGAGTGTGACTCCCCTGATGATGCACATGTCAATAGGCCACGGTGACCGATTCCCATCAGGTGGGCCGTGTGCTTGTCTACCACCTACGTAGTATAAAAAAAGTGTAACAAATGATGTAGAAATATCTATCCAGTGCAAAAGTAATAATGGTGTGATGAAGGTGTGTCCGACTGGTCTCCAGTGCCCTTGTGGAACAAAATATAGGCAGTTCAAAAGGTATTTGAACTTTATCCTGGGAGTGGAGTTCACGCGATATATTTAATTAGGTTTACGTGAAATTTGCATGTAGATAGGTAATTTATATTAGCAAAAATAGTTTTCTTTGACTGGGACTATTTCTATAATAATAATAATAATTATTATAATATAACGCGCGCTCTCACTCACAGGCACAGTCTTGGTTACGCAGAAGTTGGCGCCAGGATTCAATTTCCGCGAAAAAAAAAAATAACACCGATGTGTCCCATTATCAATCAATTAGCGTATTGCAGTCCAAGCTGGACATAGGTATCTCTCAATGTACGCCATAGCACCCGATCCTCCGCCTTGCGCATCCAGTCTATTCCAGCTAGCCTTTTCAGGTCGTCCATCCATCGTGCTGGGGGCGTCCTACCTTCCGTTTGTCGGTTCGCGGTCTCCACTCTAGGACTCTTTTGCTTCACCGGCCATCAGTCCTTCAGTAGATGTGGCCAGTCCATTGCCACTTATACCTTTATCATTCATGCGAAATAAACGGTATTTTCTATATTCAGATGCGAGAGAAGGAACCCCTCATTACTATGGTGGTTATTTATTTACTAATTTTTTTTGTATTCCGTATATTATAATGCATAAGAAAAAGTGTAAAAAGCTGTTGTATTCGAAAATAAAATACTTAGATTTATCTCTAGAATTTCATCAAGATGCCTAAAGTATGAAGCTAATATTCTCGAAAGTCGTGCACATCTATAATGGCTTATTGATACGGAGACAAAGATAATGAAAACATCTGTCCATACAGAGCGCAACATATTGGCTGTGTATTCGTGCCATTTATCTTGAGCTATATCATAAATATACAGGCGGTAACATCTTGATAAAAATATTTAAAAAGAAAAATTTTCTATCGACAGAAAACGATTTTGTAGCCACAAGCTGGCCAACAAAGATGCAATGCCAATTAATGTACTTAATAAAAACTTTAAATTTTATTTCAACCCCTCCAAAGCGAGTATTTAGCTATAAGATACTCGATTTGGAGAACTTGAATTTACTTACTATCTAGGGCTAGGCAAAGAAACCTAAAAATTCTTTTTCGTGACAAAATGTCTCTTATTTTAATTTTCCACGGGTCAATTGTCAAAACATTAACACAAAAAATAGATTTATCGTTTTATGAGTCAGCCTACGTATTTTAAAAAGTAACATCAATCATTAGAAACCTAAAAAAAGAGTGACCTAGAATCGATTAGATACTGAAACAGTGCCTAAACGAATAATAATGGATGTACAATTTTGTTGTACTATTACTGTACAATTGTACATACTTACTAACATTTCATAATTTTTTCATTCGTTTAGTAGGTACTTTAATAGTTAACCTAGGGGCAAGCCACAAAAGCAACAAAGGGGTTGTTCATGATGTTCATATTATGTGTGTGACCGACCACAGTCAAACAGCCTGTATAATATCATTACTTCAAGTACACAGATGTACATGTACACTGATTCACGTCACCAAAGCGGTGTGTAATGACAGTAGGCACAAACACAGATGGTATCACTTACAGTAGGTTTATTTTATTGAATTATGATTACAAATATTGCTGTTCAAATCGCCTACATGTTTTCACTGTTTTATTATAAGTATATAGAATTTAGGCTAACTATCTTTATGGTAGCTAAGTATGTACTGTCTTTAAAGAATAAAATAGGCCATGCCCGTGGCTCCACCCGCAAAACTTAGCTGGGGTACCTACAGCTGTATTCTACCTCTTTGATTCTACTTAGATCCTCCCTTGCGCAAGTGTAGGGAAAAAAGGAGGTTTTTTTCTTTTCTTTTTCCGTTCGTTACTGTCTAAAGATTTTTGTATGTCCCATTACCTTTATTGTGTAAATTAAGTATGATTTTTCGATATGCTCTATTTAGCCATATTTAGTTATCAAAATGACTGACGATGTTAACTTTACATGATTGATGATACTTAGTATCGTCGAAAGTTTACGCGTATAATTATCCCAGCATACAAAAAATACGAGAAATAAATAGCAATAGAATTATTTAAAACATTTTTAAAATTAGTAAAATTAACTCACTCAAAGAATAAAATTACAGGAATGACAGAATCAATGCTTTTTTTTAAATACTACACTATTATAATTAAAATATTCGTTATCTCCTACCACTAAAAAATTGTTTGTGTTAAAATTAGGTTGTAGCGGACCTTTCGATTGCAAGTCGGATGCATTATTTGTAACGATTTAAGAGACATCAGTGATGGGTTTATGCCCTAACACTTATAGTCGGATAGATCGGACATTTATTATTTATGCCCAAAATACCTGGGCATAAACCTTTTTATCTAGATGGATTTATACCCAGCTAGAATTCTAGATGGACAGGTATATACAATACGGGGTTCTTCAAGAAGGGCATTAGAAGGTTTTCGCGGGGTTGTTAACGCGAGTGTGATGCCCCTGGTGTTGCACGCGTCCGTAGGCCACGGTAACCGCTTCTCATCAGGTGGGCCGTGTGCTTGTCTGCCACCTAAGTGGTATAAAAAAATACCCGACATTAATTCCATGATCGTAGCTGGTTACGAAAGATCAGTTACGATGGTAGACCAAAGAGATTAAACAAATGCCCAAAGTGACTGGGCATAAACGCATGACTGAGAAACACGGAGAGGTTTTTAAATTTAGCAAACTTCTCACAGCACAGGTTTCCTCATAATTATGGAGATCTCAATCTATCTTAATATGCGTTCGCATACATATGCGTCTCTCTATATCTCGGGAAGTGTGTAACATTACACCGAAGTTCAGAGGAAAAAGCTTATGGATTGTTTTAACTGCTGAGTCATCAGACACGCGCTGTCTGTCGAATGACGCAATCTGACGCTCCCTAAGTCCTTACCAATACTCGTTAGGGTTGCTCTAAGCTGAATACCTGCCTATACTTAGGTAGTTATTCAGATTTTGAAAGAAAAATAACGGATTCTATCGCGAATTTGCCTAGCTGTGCTTCGGAGCTTTGCCCGTGACATACTTCATCCCCGTGGCACCCATTTAACATGCTCGTCATGTATTGAAATTTGCTCGATTTGTTGACATTTATGATTACTACCCCTCCTGAGTATAGTCCATTTTCCTTGATAAATTGGCTATTCAACACAATAATATTTTTTTAATCGGTAGAGTAGTTTTGCAGCCTATCTTTCCTCTTTATAATATTAGTACCATATAGGTACTAGCCCATGCCTGCGGCTTCGCCCACATGGGCAAAAATTATATCACGGCTCCAGGGTGTGGCGGGAAAGAATTTTGAATTTGGTATTTAGAACGGGACGCTGAAACCAGATTTAAGTGTCGCCGCACACGGGCCACACGCCACAGCCACAAACGCCGCCACAAGTGGCAAGAAGCGGCCACAAAAGAAGCTGAAGCGCGCGACAGCCACTTGTGGCCGATGGTCGACACTAAACTTGCGGTCGGTGGTTGCTACTTTTTGCTTGTTGCTAAGCGCGTGTGGCGTGTGGCGGCGTTTAGTGGCCGGTGCGAGCCACAAGAAGCTAGCTGCGACGATTTGTAGCGTGTGGCCGCCACCGGCGACAACCGTGTGCGGCGAGTCCATATAAAATGTATGAAAATTACAGGAAATATGCCAGTGGCGGCGTTTTGCGGTTGTGGCCGGTGGCCCGTGTGCGGGAGCCCTAACACCTATAACGAAATTAAAAGTATAGAAATGTAGCAACCCTATTATATAGGTAGGATAAATACGTCCCCTAGGTAATTAGACACTTTGTAACGGTGGGCACTATCAATGGTGACGTCACAATTCCTGCCCTCATTTTGTATTGAGTTCGGGTAGGTAGTTCAAAATATGACTTACAACCTTATGCAGTTACCTTTGATCCAGGAACCGGGCTAAGATGACGATGAAGACCTAATTATTATTCTAAAAGTTTGAATAAAAAAAATATTAGGTAAATAGGAAATCGGATTACTCTGTCCGGAAAAATTATTGTAGGTGCAACTAGGTAGTCTAGTTTAGTTATGTATTGTCTAACCATTGAATTAGATACACGGTACTATATCCAATATTAAGTTTGCATACAACCGCCAATGTATTTATCGCAGGTTTATAAGTGCCCGGTTAATGGCAATAAGCTCGCCACCTATTACATTGGGACCTAAATATAAACTGGCGAAATGTGGGTGCTAGCACCTCTGCCTACCCCTTCGGGGATATAGGCGTGAGTTTATATATGTTATGTACAACCGCCAAAAATAATAGCTATTTAATAATTAAAACTACTTCCAAGATCAAGGACTGGTTAATTTTTAAAAAGATAAATTACACGATTTAGCTCACTAGGTTTTTTGCCCATCGCACAGTAGCTGAATGACTCAGTACTCAGTGTTAGATTGCGCACTCCGTCAATCAAAGCTGACCGTGACTTCACAGACAAAGCTGTATGCGTTGTCTCTGCCTTCATTTTTTTTTGCTGTAGAGTTCCGTTTGTGTAACGAATCGTTTTCGGCCTAATTTTTTTCCTTTTGAATACAAATAATCTTTCATGTGTGTGTGTTTTGTTTCTTCACTGTTTTTTATTTGCTTTTAGAACATTAAGTTTTCAGCTATTATACTAGGCATTGTAAAGCACTTCCCACCTATCTGATTAATCTATTTTTATTGACTAATGAGGATGTGTTAGCCTTTTCAAAGTGATGATCATTATGGATTCGGTATAAAGAACTTACTGACTGCTTTAGATTTTTATCTAGTTTTACTCTAAGTGTACTTCTTTCTAATAATTATAATATCATGTTTTAAGCCACTTGCTGATAGGTAATGATGTCGACATCACTAAAAAAATAGAACTGTAACAAAAAAAAACAAGTAGGTAGGTACCTGAAGTCAGTCGTAGATAAACATCAATCGTATGAACATAATATCCTAAACAATAATTCATGTTTCGGTAGTCAGCCATTATTGAAACAAATTTGTTCTCAAGTGTATCAACACGAAACGATTAAAAATAAATAGCTATAATTATATCCATAGCAAAGTAGGTGTCACGAAGCCTGAATTAGATTATTATTATTTTCTACCACGATAATTTTATTCTATTTATATTAAAATATAATTAAATAATAAAAAACACTATTCTGAGACATAAGTACATACTATACCATGTTATCTAGACTCAAATTAAGTAAAGTCAGTAATAAATATACCTATGTGCTCATGTGGTTATTGGTTAGTGTTGGTTATTGGTTAGTGGTGGTACTTAGGTGCCTACTGGTTATTTGATAGGCTCTAAGATCAGACTAAACTTACTTACAATGTTACACGGTTATATAGGTATACATAGAGTAATGCATTTTTGTTTTCCGACCTGGGCCAAGACAATAAGTGGTTTTTTTTTTAAGTTTATATACGATAATGGCGGCAAATCTACTTACGTCAAATCGTCAAATAAATTTTACGCAGATTTTGTTTAATAGGCAGGGATAGCATTTCTGTTTCGGAAACTTACAACTTCCTTCCTATTATAATATAAAAAATACAACATCAACAAAATCGAAGACATACAGAACCATTGTTCTACACATAAATTTTTTATATCGTTTCTTTTTTTCCTCATACAGTCAAAATGGATGTGGAAATTAGCCGCAGTACGTTCACCTCTAGCGTGTCTATTGCAGTTGTGTGCTATAATGATAGAGTCGGCTTGTCCCTGATACCGAACTGCGATATTCTCTAAACACGTGTTTCTATTGGTGTATCGGAAATCGGAAGTGCTTTTTAATAAATAACTTAGGTGGCAGACAAACACACGGCCTACGAACCGATCATCGTGGGCCGTGTGCTTAGGGGGAGGGGATGGGAGAGAGATTGGGGAAGGGATTGAGAGAGTTTCTGTGCCACAATCAGGTGGGGCGTGAGAAAGAAGAAGAAAATTCCACTTACCAAATGGCTGTTCATTATGCGTACTAGGTAAGAATGGAACGGCCTGCCTGAGTCTGTTTTTCCAGTAAGCTATAACCTGGGATTTTTCAAGCCTAGAGTGAATTAGCTTCTAGGCAAACGTGAGATAATTAATTTGGACACCTATCCTCTCTTTATACACATATACGAGTACAATACTCTTACGCCTTTTTGTTATGTCAGAGCAACAAAAAGTTACTTATTGTTGGAAGTCGATTGCGTTAGGCATCTTTTTTGTTCCCTACGGCTAGTAGACATAGACAGACACATTACAAATACTACAAACTATAGATAACACTATTATAATGTCTCCTTCGTCCTTTAATGAACCTATAAGGGTCAGTTTTACAACAAAGAACCCTTCTAGACGACTTCACCCCTCAAATCCTGAGGTAATAATACGTCTCATAGGTAACTTAAGTAGCACTTTACGGAAGGGTTACTGCTTCCGAAGCCTTATAGGTAGATGCCCTCACTTCCGTAGCGGTAATATAGTATCTTTAATATTCGCAAGCTATTAAATTACTTTATATCCATGAAGAACAAATAGTGATGTGGTTGAATCGAGGTTTACAATTTTATTAAAAGTTAGTCGAGATTATACCTATTTTTTTATTGAAGAGAACTAATTAAATAATATGTCTTATCGTTGTTACTATTACTTGGAATATTATTAATATTTAGTATTAATAGTAATAATTTACTAACTCTAACTCAGATAAGCTTGTAATTTCAGTTTTAGAATGTGGATAAACATAGAGGATTTTTCTTTGTTCTGTGGGTAGATACTTACTATAAATAGACATAGGTACCTATTATTTGGTTGTATAGAAAGAACCGGTAGGTACACCTGCTGACTGAGGGATCAGGGTCTGGTGCAAATTTTTCTCTCGGAATTGGGGAGGCTGAAGTGACAATCACTCTCGTAAATGTCAAATAAATTATTAGTAGCAGTTGTGGACGTGTTAGAGAACGGACCCTTTTAATTCATACACTTGTTTTGAACATTAGTTCCATCTTCCATCGTGTCTGTAAATTTTATGTAGACTTTCAGATATTGAATACTTACAGAATTTTATGCACTTTTTTCACATTCGCCGTTTCGGATTAATCAAGCGTAACGGATGAGTCTTTCAAGTTAGACACGGGTTTGATTCACATTTTAGGTCAAATTTTGAAATGGTTGGATATGAAGGTTAGTAGGAAATAAAATAGGCTTTGCGTGTTCGTAAGTTTCTTTCTACAAACACGATAGGTATTATTGGAAACAAAACTTGTTCTATTACGAATTTTGGTGGTTCGGGGTGATGGCGTGCTGCAATTGCTAAATAAATATTTCATAACAGCAAAAGGTTTTAGTTTCAAAGACTTTAAGTAACTTTGAATGCACGCCCCGCTTGAAGGATCCGGGACTAAGTATAGGAAGAAGCGAACACATGCGCTTTTAAATAATTCTAAGTCTTTATGGTGCGGCAGAGAAAGGAGGTACCGAACCGCATGGTTCTGCAGTCTGGCACGTGTAGTTCTATATAGGAAATACACGTGCCATTACCTGACTCCTCAGCACCAACTTGTGGCTAGTCGCGTTGTGAATGAAATTGATCATCTTTACAGCTTTTCGGCACACTAGCGATAACTATAGGGCTTTTCCTTTAGGCGAAGTTATGGCAGGTCTACTCATTTTTCTTAGGAAATTTTTTTCCTAAAAAAAATTGTAAAATGTCTATCTATCTCTTGTAAAAATTGCTAGTAGGTATTCAATACTTTTGCAGTTCTTCTAAATTATTATTTCAATCTAAATCTGAAATTGCCGCGCAGCTGTCAACAATGAGCCAATATAAATCTAAGACGCTTCATTGATTCAGGAGTCACTAAGGAAGTTATGGATCAGTTGGAATACCTCGCCTCGATCTCGAAACGATTGTTTTCGAGCAGCGAGCCGTGACCAACAGACTGATGACTGGATTTTGAGTACGTACCAACACGAAGCTTTAACAAGATTTGTGGTAACTAGGTACATTGTCAATTATTCATTGTTTGTTGTTTAATACTAAAAGTTCGGAGAGACCTGCAACTATCTATGTAGGTACCTATTTAAATATTTGCTTTTTAAGTTACTACATGACATGGCGCGTTCAACTATACAAACGAATGCTACAGCTTAAGTACATACCTATTGAGTACAAATTTGCTACACAGAGACCACATTATTATGGTATTAATGTTATTATACTCCTTTTGTGCCTACTACCTAATATAATATGTTGCGTGTTTGAATTAATTTTAAATACATAATATATTTTGTACCTACCCAATTTTAAATGTACTGTCTACTGTGTACTGTACTATATTCAAGTCATTGGTCTGAATTAAGATGAACATGGAAAGAGACGCTATAGACTAGAGCAGGGTAGGCGAACCAATGGCACGCGTGCCATTGGTGGCACGCGGCACAATATTTTGGGCACGTCGCCGATCATAAAACTTGTGTAAAAAATGTGTTTAGGTATTTTATGACGATCTAACGAGAATGATCCTATGCTACGGAGTGTTCAAATATGTTATAAAACGTCATATGACACTCGTGAGGTATGAAAATTACTCATCCTCGGCTTCCTATAACCCTCGCCTACGGCTCGGGCTAGGAATATCGCCTCTGCCGTAATTTTCAACTTACCTCCCTTGTATCTTAATGCGTGTAATAAAAGCATTTCAAAAATATACCTCTTTTGTTTACATTATTTCATAAAAAAAATTGTGAGGTTTGAAAGGAATTTTATTCCGCGCACGCTTTGGCTGTGGAATGATATCCCTGCTGTGGTTTTCGCTAGCGACTACAATAAGGGGTTCTTCAAGAAGGATATTACTTGTAGGTTTTTGCGGGGTCGGCAGCGCGAGTGTGATGCCCCTGGTGTTGCACGCGTCCGTAGGCCACGGTTACCGCTTCCTATCAGCTGGGCCGTGCCGTGTACTTGTCTGCTACCTAGGTTGTATAAAAAAAAAAGTTTTGATGGCACGCCAGTGACCCCATAAAACATGTTTTAGAAAAAAATGGCACGTTGATGCATAAAGGTTCGCCTACCCTGGACTAGAGGAACAACTGAAAATCCTGACCTACCTATAATCGGACAACAATAAAATTATTCCCAAAGCTAATCAAAATCAATAATGAAATTACCCAAAATGGCGTCCAATTTGTAGTTGTTGGAAATACGAGTATGTAGGTAGGCGTTCATATAAACCTGTGCAACATAAATAAACGCCTACTGGTTTTAAAGCAAATGTCTTGCCTTTTAAGTCTGTTTATCAATATTTATTGAACCAATTACGAGATCTCATTTCAACTGGAATTGAATTAAATAAAAGTGTAATTGGACGGACAATCAACCGATTAGTCTGATCGGTCCGTGGGTGAAATTGTACAAATTAGCGGTTTATTACTAAATTGGTATTGTATCTCTATTTGGAAGAGGTTTTTGTTTAAATTTTTGTAAGTATGTGGGTTGTTACTTATACTTCTACTTGTTACTAGCCGTTCCCGTGGCTTCGTCTGCAAAACTCCCTGATCCCTTGGGAATATAATGATTAAAAGGATACCCTAAAAGAAATCTTTTTTACTCAGGGATAAGATATCGTAGTATTCTAGTAGTGAAACAGTTTTTTACGATCTGTTCAGTAATTTCAGAGTTTATCGATTACAAATACTTACAATTTTTTCCTCTTATAATGTCCTATAGGTACTTACCTACTATTACCTAGTAGGTAAGTACCTATAGGACATTACCTATAGGAGTAAGTATAGATATAGATTAGTCTCTAGTCGAATCTCAGTTGCATCCAATGCTTGCACTAACCAAGCATTGTTAATGTTGGACTTTATTACGTGAGTGACTGCCGTCTGAACCCCTGACGCCGAGAGATGTACGAGTATTGTGTCAAGAAGCTTCAATCTTTTGTAGTATATACAAACACAACCATAACACAACTTATTACTTGTACAGTATGACAGTTACATGAAAAGTTTAATGACAGTAGACGAAGCGAATGAAGTATGTAAGGAGAGAAGCAAATGGCAGGCTGTTAGGTACTTATCTCTGCCTACCCCGGAGAGAAAAAGGCGTGAGCATTGAGCATACTTAGTACCTATGTATGTATCGTATTCCTGTTTTTCAATTCTGAAATTGCCATAGAAACTGTTTCTAAGTACAACGTACTCCCCATAACCTTCGTTCCGAAGTTAATGGTACCATGGTGGCACATATAGGTACAAAACTGTCAGTAGAACTGAAGGCTCTATGCTTTGATTGATTATTGCCATACCGTACCATCGCGTACCGATGCCTTACGTATCGCATTTTTAAAGCACGCCATGAAATATTAAAGTAAGGGTGACTGGCGAACTGTGATCGTTTAATAGGTAAGGTTTCTACTGAAAGTTCTACTTCAGTGATTTATGGCGGGTAAAGTGACAGCTGAAAATTTGCTACTAATATGTAAAGTTTGCAGGGCCGGATTTAGGTGAGGGAATTAAGGGCTACAGCCTCGGAGCCTCCATAAATGATGAGCCCCAGAATAAAGTCTTCGTAATAAAATCATTCAAGTATCATTGCCAATTTTTTTGCGAAAAGAAATATTTTTTGGCAATACTTATTACAAAAGTATACGGATACAGAGGTAGGACACGACGGCATCTCCCGTCCGAACTGAGCAGTCCGACTGGGGTAGTACCTCCGCCCTATAGAACACCGCGGCCATAATAACCATCGTGTTGTGTTCCCGCTGATAAAATTAGGGTAGCCAGAGCTCACAACTCCTCGACCTCAAACTCCTTAACCCCTCCTCTCCAGGGTCGGCAGCGCGAGTGTGACACACCTGAAGTCGCACACGTCTACAGGCCACGGTGACCGCTTCCCATCAGGTGGGCCGTGTGCTTGTCTGCCACCTAAGTAGTATAAAAAAACGAAGAAAAGAAGGTCGTGTGCTTTTCTGCCATCTAAGTGGTATAAAAAAGTTATCTCAGTTTTCTAGAGGTCTCGAGCGAACGTCTACAACATCATGGACATATTATTCTCTTGTAAATTTCTTCCCGGAAATATTTACTCCCGGGAAGGGGTTCCAGGGCTAAAAAGTGGATGCAGTGTCATCAAAATACCAGCGCACTATATCTTATACTTAATTCAAAAATAAGTTCTTGAAAATTATTTTTTCAATTAGTTGTCCTACTTACGCTAATGTGGTGTAACGCGCGGATATAATACATCTGAATGAGTCTCATGTAATTAATTACAAATAGGGCCTCGAAGAAATAATTAGCGCGTGTCTCATGTGTACGTGCCCCGTATGTATCAAACAAGAGAACAAGGCGATATGTGTCGCTGCGAAATGAAGCTTTCATTCAATTTGAAACGCCTTACTTATCACAGATTACCTATCTATCTACTAAGTGAAATATTATAGCTAAATACTGAGTTAGCTAAATATGTAGTTGTGAAAAAGAGTCTTTTGAAACTTTCGTATATAAGCTGTTGTTATTGTCCGTTTTTTTATTAGCAGTTCACGCGTTTTTTTATAATCGATAGGCTCGCGTTTGACCACAATCTCACCCGATGGTAAGTGATGATGTGGTCGACGATAGAGCACGCTTACCTAGAAGCCACCTTTTCATTCTTGACTTAAGGACTTCCAGGTTAAAGCTTTCCGGAAACCAAAGACCATGATAACTATCTATAGTTGTTTAACTATAGTTAGCATCGTCTTTGCGGAAATATAGACTCAGGCAGGGCATAAACAACGTAAGTATCACAATGAAATAAAACAATTTTTATTAGTTTTTAGCGGGATCAGTACAAATTAAATCCTGATAAAATCAGTTAAATACAGTTTTATTTCCGCGCTCTATCTGATTTATAATTAAATATCTATCATCATCCAATCCCATGTTTAAACGATCGATTTCTCTTTTACTATTCATGCTCGCATTTCATAGAATTAAAGACTAGAAACTTCCATCTTTTTAAAAATAGACATACCTACTTTTATACCTAAGTTTAATCTATGTACTAGGTTCCTTCACCTCCCGATATTGAGAACAAACGGAATTTGTATTGTCATTGCATTATTCGATCAATTTTCCGAATAGAATTAGATCATTAAGTTGTCAACAGAATGTTTCGTGATGCTATCAAAGTGGAGGAACTTTGTAGCTGAGGGAAATAAAGTATTAAGTTAATGACACACGGGTTACTGCCCCCGGCTTTGCTAGAGTCACCTTGTGCCCCAATTACCTACCTACATAATTTTATTTTTAAAGCTTACACATCTATGAATTCTAATGGTGGAAACACACTTCGCTATTCGCCTATATTGTATTCGAAAAAATTCTTATAGATGACTAAACTCCTCCACAATAATTATTCGACATAGAAGAGTGACTAAGGCGAATATTCGTGGGAATAAATCAAATTCACGTGTATTATAAATCGAAGTGGGGAGGGCCTATTTGTGTACACACAAGTAAAGGCGAATAGCGAAGTGTGGTTCCACCATTAGATTGATTTCGTCAGGGAAAAAAAACGCGTTTAATCCTACTTTTTACTATAAGTGAAAATTTGTGAAGATCTTTAAATATTTGTCATTCAATTTATAACGGCTGAACGGATCTGGTTGAAATTTTTTACAGGGATAGATTACAGTCTGGAATAACACTATAGGCTACATTTTATACCTGCAATAGGTTCCAATGAGAAGCGGGAACGGGTGCAATATACCATGCGGGCAACACAAAGTTATTATATTTGGTAGCACGCGCTAAGCTCAGAGATTACTGGATTACCTACACGTGAAACATAATTATTACCTTGCTCTTTAAACTACACCACAGTCGGTTAATTAAAAAGGTGGGCATCAATTATCTAAACAAATTAAAGCCAGACAACGCTTACCTCGATAAAATAACTTTAACAAAAGGTCACAAGTTAAAAACTAGCGATGACTCATACAATTAGATTATGTTAGTAAATTGCCTTTTCATTACCGGATATTACAGCTTTTGAGTCTGTTATTATAGTACTGAGACATCATTGTATAACTTTTTATTACTAAAATATTATTTTTATATCCATTTAACTTAGCTATGTAAAGAGACATAATATATTTCCTTCAATGTGGAACCAATATTGTAAGTAAACTAAGGCAATTGTTGTAAATAGACCAAAAAAAAACAGCCCGCTGAGTTTCTTGCCGGAGTCTTCTCAGGTCTGGGCCGCGTTTCGAACCGGTGCGCGGTGGTCCATTTGCTTCTAGTTTTAAATATTTATTATTTTGACGTTTTGTAAGTGCCGCTTAAAATGGTCTATACAGAATAAATGATTTTTGACTTTGACTTTTGACTTTGACTATTGCAGCATTTGTGTGTACATTGGAGGTATTTAAAAAAGAAAATACTTGGGTTTGTTAAATGAACACTTGTGGATGCAAAAATTATTGAACGGATATAGACTCAGCACTTTCTATTAGTAAGGTCTTAGTTAGACTTAAAATCTCTCGTGTGTTTTTATTGCAATTAGTTAAGTAAATAGAACCGAATATATCACCAAATAACGGTAACCGACCGATAGCTGCTGATGCCGTGGGTATCAGCACAGCGAGATAGGGTACATGCAGAAATATCAGCAAAATTCCTGTATCACTCTATTTCTGGCGCCTGTATTCCCTTCTAAAAAGATTATTAACAAACTTTTGTTATTGTTTTAGATGTAATTCGTTAGGAAAAGTTAGCATATTAAGAGAAGTAGGTAGGACACAACGGTATCTCCCGTGCGAAATGAGTCTGCTGTTCGTCTGGGGTAGTACCTCCGCCCTACATATTATAACACCGCGGACATAATAACCATCGTGTTGTGTTCCCGGCGCTAAGTAAGGTAGCCAGAGCTCACTGTCATACCCCTCCTCCCTCCACCCTTTCCTAGCCTCCCCACACCTTCCTAGCCCTCCTACCTTCCTTTCAGGGTAGGCAGCGCAGGTGTGACACCCTTAGTGTTGCATACCTACGTCTATAGGCCACGGTGACCTCTTCCCATCAGGGCCTCGATTCTGCTAAAGACAAACCACTGTATTATCACTGACTCTCTAAAAATGCCATTTAATTCTAAATTTTATCGTTATCATTTTAAAGTCTAAAGTCAAATGACATTTCGTAGAGCGAATGAAAAAGATAAATGAAATCTTTTCATTTGATTTTAGACTTTAACTGTATAACGGTAAAGTCTACAATTAAATAGCATTTTTAGAGTGTCAGTGGTATTACAGTGGTTTGCCTTTAGCAGAATCGAGGCCCAGGTGTGCCGTGTGCTTTTCTACCACCTACGTAGTAAAAAAAAACGAATTGCTTTAAAATTGCATAGAATTTTGTTATTGTTCTCAGAGGGAATGCATCTCAGTCCACATTGGCCAAGCTGGCGTGCAGATCGGCAACGCTTGCTGGGAGCTGTACTGCCTTGAACATGGCATCCAGCCCGATGGCCAGATGCCGACGGACAAGACCCTGGGCGGAGGCGACGACTCTTTCAACACCTTCTTCAGCGAGACGGGGGCTGGCAAACACGTGCCTAGGGCTGTATTCGTGGACTTAGAACCTACTGTTGTTGGTAAGTGGTTTTTTCTTATTTATTTATTATTTATTTATTTATTTATTTATATTTATTTATTCTTTGCTTTATTGACAGTATTAATGAAGTAGCAAAAGGTGTACCAGGATCGTAACAAATGGAAAGATGTTGTTCTTGAGCAAGAAGTATAACTATGTGTATTTCAATCACTCTTTTTACTCACTTTGTATTTCATTCACTTTTGCAACTTGTATTGTTGACTCTACCTGCCTACTTCCACAGTGTTCATAAGCGTAATGATAGACCATCGGTAATAACAGCGCGTCGTCTAGGGTTCAATACCCGGGCGTTCTATTACGAATTTCTATTATAAAACCGCCTGGCTTTAATTTAGAACCTCACGGTTACTTTATTGCATTTTTTGTTTAGTTTCTGAACGAAGTTTGGTGCGGATTAGCGAGAGAACCGTGGAGGTGCACTCTTGTTTTGATCGAATTCGAAGTTTAAATTTTACACACTCAAGCTTGTATGTTCCTGAAGAGGTATCTCTTTTTTATACCACTTAGGTGGCAGACAAGCGCACGGCTCACCTGATGGGAAGCGGTCACCGTGGCCTATGGACGTGTGCAGTGTGCAATACCAGGGGCGTCACACTCGCGCTGCCGACCCTACACTCTTGCTCAAAATATTCCATAATATCGCCAAAATGGTCAATACTGTACTGCTTATAATAGTCCTAATGGGGGTCCAACTACCTACTTGGATAGTAGTACCTATATGGTAACAATAACCGCCGCGCCGGTAAGTAGGGTAGCCAGAGCTCACCAATCTCTCCAATCCCGCATCCAAACTCCTCAACCTCTCTACCCCTCCAGGGTCGGCAGCGCGAGTGTGACACAGTGACAGCTTCCCATCAGGTGGGCCGTGCGCTTGTCTAAGTAGTATAAACAAAAAAAATAAAGACGCTATTTGACAAAATTCACTCAATGCAAGTTCTTTATATAATGATTGTTCGATATTTCTGAACAATATCGTATTTCTTTTAATACCTAATCGATACGTAAGTGATTTGACATTCGGTGAGGTCGTTCTGTTCGTTGATATCTTCATATTATCATGATAATTGGATACCTACTTAAATGTGCTTACCTAATGAATATGCAGTGCAATGATATATAGTTTCGTATTGCGATGAATTAATAAAATATTCATGAAAAATGTAAACTTCCACCCTACCCTCCCCTCCATCCTGAGTTCGTTCCATGGTTAGGTACTTTACAGGTATCCTGTAGTCTTTATAGGTGGTCTGTAGGTAGATTATTTTTCAAGAATTTTAACCATTTTCTGTAAATATCTCTATTAAATTATTAGATTCCCCTTGGATTCCACCCGGCAGCGGGCGGCCGGTCAGCAGCAGTATTATACCTTGTGATTCTGACGTAATTTGTGAATTGCCCGCAACAAACTATAATTCCCTGGGGCTAGAGTTGGCATTTATAGATAATTAAAGAGGGCTTTCCATAATCGATCGACAGCTGGTGGAGTCATATTTTTCCCAGCAGGCGCTGCGTGGGCCGGCTTCAGCGAGGAAATACCTACTAGCCTCTAACTTAACATCATGAACAGAACTAGAACTGGACTTGAACCCGTGACCAGTCCCTTACAGGGGGAATGCTCTGACCAACTGAGCTTACCCATCTTAGATGCTCGAAATTTTCCGATATATTCTAAAGCTTAGGGCAAACCAGCTGTAAGTGACTGGTCACGGGTTCAAGTCCCGTCTTGGATTTTCCGATCAGAAAATCATTGGAAATAGTTAGGATGTAATTGCTTAAAAAATTCTTTTAGAACTAGAACTGTATTATATCTACTTCTACAAGAAACTCCTTAATGAATTAGATATCTGCTCATGATTATAGTTAGTTGTACTTTAATATAAAGATGTTTCATCTGTAATTGGGTTAGCCTTTAGTGCTCAAAGCTTTTAGCTATCATATTTATTAGCTCTCAGTAGCCACTAATAGCCACGTTCAGACCAAAGCAATTAGCCCTTAAGTGGGGCATTCATCTTAATTTCCGTTGTTAAGTCTTGAGACTACACCATATTGCATTTCATTCGATTTTACTTTTTTTTAATATTTAATGAGTCAGCCGTCTTTAGGTTGTGGTTTGTTTTATAAGTATTTATGGACTGGAACTTTGTGGTTTTTAAATATAATTCATGACTAACAGCGTTGTTACGAATTATTCTAAGTAAAAGTTATTTTTGGTAGTGTGGAGTGTGTGCGATTGCTGTCCGATCGGTTCAGAGTTTTATTATACATTCAACATCTATTGTATTGGAAAAAATTATGTTTGAAGAAGAATAAACACATATATTATGAGGGTTCCTAGGATCGCCTTGCACAATCCAAGGTAATAGAGATGACCGTTACTATACCGGAATCTGCTTCACTCTCGGTTTTCATTCTAGAAACCTTTTCTTTAACTTACCGTCAGGTCTAATAAAGCCATATTGACGTACCTACCCTACATAAAAATATCTCCGAAAATCCATTCTCAACAGATTTACTTCAACACAAACTATATCCAGTTTACACTTGTACCTTCAGATGAGGTCCGTACGGGCACGTACCGTCAGCTGTTTCATCCAGAACAGCTTATCACTGGCAAGGAAGACGCCGCCAACAACTACGCCAGGGGCCACTACACCATCGGCAAGGAAATCGTCGACGTCGTCCTTGACCGGCTCAGGAAGCTCGCCGACCAGTGCACTGGACTCCAGGTATGCACTTGTTATTTAAACTAAGGTAGCCAGCTGGCGAAGGGTTACCATGGCATATGGAATAACTATGCCTAATGGTATAACTGAAACGCTGAAGGTGGTACCCACACGTATAGAGGACAAAGATGGAGAACTTCTTGCCAAGAAAATCTCCATGTTAATGAATTTTACCTGAAGGGATATTAACTCTTAAAATAGCTGGCAAATACAATTACGTGCTTCAAAGTCAAAGTCAAAAATCATTTATTCTGTATAGACCATCACTTGCGGCACTTACAAAACGTCAAAATCAAAAATATCTAAAACTAGAAGCAAATGGACCCCCGGTTCGAAACGCGGCCCTGACCTGAGAAGACTCCGGCAAGAAACTCAGCGGGCTGTTTTTTTTTGTTCAAGTTCAGGACGTAGACCCTACGTTACCAAGTGCTGTGTATTCTTTCTACTAGCACTAGTAACAAATTGCTATTTAAAGTCTCGAGGGGGTGGTACCACCCCGATCCAGCCAGTAGATAGCAATGGAATTGCCCCTTATTAGGTACGCAGGACCCAAAACATCTCGTGAATATACAGCCGTGTTTAGAAAAATAGTAATCGACGTATGAATAATTGTCATCAGGGTTTCCTGGTGTTCCATTCATTCGGTGGCGGCACCGGCTCCGGCTTCACGTCACTGCTGATGGAGCGTCTGTCCGTGGACTATGGCAAGAAGTCCAAGCTGGAATTCTCAATCTACCCAGCGCCACAGGTTCGTACCAGTTCCTACTGACAATAACTGACTGCGACACTTTTTTATTGCAACTAAACTATGGAAGGCCATGAAGTCTTAGCCCATTGCGAAAAGTTCCATTCGTAAATCATGTATCCTCAAAAAATATACTCTTTTCTTCTTAGGTGTCGACAGCAGTGGTTGAGCCCTACAACTCCATCCTCACAACCCACACCACCCTGGAGCATTCCGACTGCGCCTTCATGGTCGACAACGAGGCTATCTACGACATTTGCAGGAGGAACCTGGATATCGAGAGACCCACCTACACCAATCTCAACAGACTTATTGGACAGGTATGGAACAGACAAACCTTAACGAGGGCTGATAACAAGCTATAATAATTCATACATGATGTAATGGATTCGCCCCCGACACAACCTATTATTTACAGAATCTGCTGTTTTTGTGAAGAAGGTAATCGTCATCTCACACTTAGGTAATAGCCACAGGTGTTGACGGAGATCCATTTCTTGTAATAGATACCTATAGAAGACTTTAAAAGTGAGGGTGATTTGAGATGATCGCAATGTTATATCACGAAATACCTCGAGTGAAAATTTATCCCAATGTTTAAACTCATATATTTATAGATTCTTAAGCCTTATAATGACGTGTATTGTGACGTAGGTATATATGGTCTAAAAAACTACGGTGCTGTTAGTAATTTACCAATAAACTGAATCCCGTACGGCAGCGAGGAAATCTGTTAACAACGGCAAACGTTTTCACTTCCAGATCGTATCGTCCATCACAGCGTCACTGCGGTTCGACGGCGCGCTGAACGTGGACCTGACGGAGTTCCAGACCAACCTGGTGCCGTACCCGCGCATCCACTTCCCTCTGGCGACGTACGCGCCCGTCATCTCCGCGGAGAAGGCCTACCACGAGCAGCTCACTGTCGCCGAGATCACCAACGCTTGCTTCGAGCCCGCCAACCAGGTAACGTGCCGTAAGTGAATTGGAAAATGTCCCCATCAAAGTCACGGATTGATGTGGACATTTTCCAATTCAAACTTTTAGGAAAAGTTGACATACAGTAGGTACTTGTACTATGCATCATTTCAACAATCATTTCTATGATTGAAAAATATAACTGGGTATATAACAATCGTTCGTTTATTTGCAGATGGTGAAATGCGACCCTCGTCATGGTAAATACATGGCTTGCTGCATGTTGTACAGGTAACTATCCAAACTAAAATAATAATTTTGTTGGCATTGCGGCATATATGTCTTGAGTTCGCTTCCTGGTTTGTGGTGCGTTACTTAATTTTTATGTACCATTAGCAGTTCTCAATAACAGGAGTACCTATAGCATGAAGTTATCTGTCCAACCAATTGAACATTAATAATTTATGCGCAGGGGAGACGTGGTGCCGAAGGACGTGAACGCAGCCATTGCCACCATCAAGACGAAGAGGACCATCCAGTTCGTAGACTGGTGCCCCACAGGCTTCAAGGTACATAACTTAGCTTCGTAGTTCAGCAGACCTTATCGCGTGAAGTACTGTCAGCCGTCTGTTGGCAGCTACTTGAACATGAACTTGAACATATTGACATATAGGCCAAAATTGAGGGCAAAAGTAAGCGATACTCCAAGAAAGCGGAATACAGCGGGATCCGTTAGTACCTACAGCGGGATCCCGCTGTAACGGAGTCAATCCAGCAAAAATCCCGCGGGATTGGAAACAGTGGTGCGGGATTGCGATCCCTACCTACTATGAACTTTTAGAATACCTATCTACCAACCAAGTGCACAGCAGTCAACTTGCCGGATTACCTGGCAGGATTTTATTTGTACCCGAAACTGCTCAAAAACATTTCAGCTCAGCCGAAACTATTCAGGGTACAAATAGACCCGACCCGTTAGTCCAGTTCAGGATCTAGAAGGTTCTTTTATAATTCGCAGAAAAATGTTGCTAATCACCGTTCATGGAATGTTGTCGACAGTAGATTTGAAGTTAAATGTCTGTCCAGGTGGGCATCAACTACCAGCCCCCCACTGTGGTCCCGGGCGGAGACCTGGCCAAGGTGCAGCGCGCTGTCTGCATGCTGTCCAACACCACCGCCATCGCCGAGGCCTGGGCCAGGTACCCTACACATAAGTTAATTCACCAATTTTTAATATATCTTTTGAGAAACATCACATCATTATTCTGCATCGCTGTAAAAGTAGTCGCGCTTTATAAGCGGGGTCCACATGGCAAGGGCTAAGTAAGCATAAGGTTTGCTGGCATTTATAGTCCAATGGTTATGTTGAAATGAAATGTTTTACGTACCTACCTACTACCCGTTCGCACTAAGTTTGCCGCTGTCAAATGACGTCAGCGTTTTTTCACTGAAACTAGAACTGAGTGAGTGAGACAATGCTAAACGTGTGACAGTTGACAGCGGCAAACTTAGCGCGAACGAATAGTAATATGCATTAATCGAAGTGAGAATTTTACTAGCGCCATGCAGGATACAAAGTTAGTTATGAGTTTAATTCGTTTTCGCTAGATGGTGCTAGATATACCTTTGTGGTTTTACTAAACATGTCAAATATTTCTTGCAAGTAATTTACACTACATATTCTGTTCCAGACTTGACCACAAATTCGATCTGATGTACGCTAAGCGCGCTTTCGTCCACTGGTACGTCGGAGAGGGTATGGAGGAGGGAGAGTTCTCAGAAGCTCGTGAGGACTTGGCTGCTCTAGAGAAGGACTACGAAGAGGTCGGAGTTGACTCCACTGAGGGAGAACTCGATGAGGAAAACGAGTATTAGGCAGGGGCAACAACGGTTGTGGACAAACTGGGAGAAGACTAGAGTATTGCGACCAGACTTGTTATTATTAAACGCTTTTATTTAACTTGCCCTGTTGGTTTGGGTCAAATCGAGTAATTAAAAATTGACCCTCTTCCTGTGGACAGATTTTTGTGATATTTGGCACATATCTTTAGTTCTGATGACAATGCAAGTAAATCTATTCTGTATCATTGTAAATCCAAGATGGCCGCCGCTACAAAATGGCGGCTTACGTATTTTTCACAACTACCGCATAAGGACATCAAATGAAAGGGTCTGTGAAAAAATAGATAATCCTATATGGCCGCTTTTAGTGCTTAAAATTTATATTTTTAATGTTGGCTTCGAAATAAATAAAGTCTACAGACTAGTCACTCTTGGTTTGTACACAAAATAATCTCATAAATTCTGTGACATTTTTTTATATTCTAAAAAATATATTTTTTTCTCGATA
Organism: Lithosia quadra; assembly: GCA_963576445.1. NCBI lineage: Eukaryota > Metazoa > Arthropoda > Insecta > Lepidoptera > Erebidae > Lithosia > Lithosia quadra. The sequence goes on from OY754881.1 coordinate 16,243,072, forward strand.
CCGTCAAATAATAAGTTTTATAATAAGTAATATTAGCTAACATTTTACTTAGAATAAGGTATGTGAGTGTTCAACATAATACAATACCGACAGGTTTCACAGGGCATTTTTTTATATTAACAAAATACCTTATCGACCGAATTCCACCGATTATGGTCAAGCTATCGTCTGTATTGTAATGTGATTGGGAAAATGATGTGGAAGTTAAAAATAAGCGTACAACAGTGCAAACTTTGAGGCGTAATTCTACAGAAAAGGCTTAAGGCGTAAGGCAAGATCAAAGACTCAAAATCGCGTCGATGTGTGCGATTTTACCTTTATTATACCTTAATCATGCCTTATTTGTATAATTCACGTCTGATAGGAGTTAATATTTCATTATAAAAAATTTTGAATGTCTGTCGAATGTAACAAATTAATTTGCATTTATTATCTACTTATAAAATAAAATTGGTGATAATCTAACGAATGTCGTTGGATATTATAGTTTATATCGTAAGCTAACTTATTGAGAATTTTATATTCGCCTTATTAGAGTGGTGCGTGTTTGTGAATAATAAAATTCGTTATTAATGCACAATAAAGATTTTTACACATAGATAATATTTTTGTTGTTTTATTGTGACAACCCTAAGAGTAAGGGTTACCGCACATTAGAGACAAGATGACCTTTATATATCGTCATGAGATCCAGTCCGATGACAGACAGACAGACGTACAGAGGTATCTTAGTAATAGTGTCCCATTTTTATCTTTTGAGTATGGAACCCTAAAAAACATACAGACCACTTTGTTTTAAAAGAAACAACTTTATAATAGAATAGTTTTATTAATATAAAACAATTTCTCTTACAGTCACAACTATAAAATCACGATATGAACTACATATTGTTCAAAATAAACAACCATGTTATGTAATCATATTTAATGTTTGTCTATTCACTAGCTTGCTCCATGGCTGCGCTTGACTTTTACCTTTTAGGAGTTAAGCAGACGGCGGGGCGGGCAGGTCTTTTTGACCGCGACGCATTCTTATATTACGAATACATTAGATCGCATTCTTTGTACCGTACCCTCTGGACTTTACCCTTGCTTCTTACCATCCTAGTCCTAGAGTGGAGACCACGAGTCGGCAAACGGAAGGTGGGACGCCCCTCAGCCAGATGGACCGATGACCTGAAAAGGTAGCTGGGATGGACTGAATGCGAAAGGCGGAAAATCGGGTGGTATGGCGTACATTGGGAGAGGCCTATGTCCAGCAGTGGACGTCGACAGGCTAATTGATTGATTGATTGATTGATCTTACCATCCAGCGGGGTTAAGTCAATTGACGGACTGAACATAAAAAAAAAGCGTTTAGCCCGCGTATGTCTGACAAGTGACATGAGCTATAGCGCGGGCAAATGCAACCTTATTGTCATACAAATAAGATTGCGTCGCGGTCATTTTGACCGCCCCGCCCCGCCTATCTTCTTAACGCCTTAGGGTAACCCACACATGGCCTTATGGGGGACTTACACTCGACTTGCCAATTCAAAATCCGTGTACTGTATGTTTAATTTGCATGTATAACGCGTGCGCTATAAGTTGAGACCTGGGCTCTCCGCCTACTTCCTCCTGCACTGCCCCTCAGTCGCCCGTGATGTATTGTTCGTAAAAAAATAGGTAAACAGGTAGGTACCGACTCGGGCAGAAGCTTGTTTACGATATTTTTTGTGCCCTGTACAAACACTTGCCAGTGATGTCTAGCGGTCAGGTCTCAACTTATAGCGAACGTGTAGTATTTATATTATATGTTCTAGCGTTTCTTTAACAATTTATACATACATACTTATTAGTTACTATTCATATATACATTTCTGGCAGTGTTTATGGAGCATACACATACTATAACAGTAATTGCATATACATGTGTATGCACATTATATACTTGTATATTTTCATATTTCAAATGCAGTCAATTGACGGAGTGAATATAAAAAAGACAAGTTGTATAGAACTAAAATTGAGTCACGTTTCCTATGTTAGGTGGCAGAAATTAGGGTTAAAGAATTTTGACACTTATCTGTATACGCATAGCGCACATTTTTGTAATGCGCATAGTTGATGGATAAAGTTAGTCGCCTCTCGATATTATTTTTTTTGTTCCGTACGACTAGTCTAGTCTAGTACTATTGTATTGATCCAATGATCCAAGTAAGCATAATTTGTACTATTAAATTTAGAATATGGATTAAAATTACATTCATTTTTTATAAAAACATATATTCGTCATTTTACATAAAACCGCCCAAATCAACGCAAATATATACATTCATATATATACAAATATTTGCATCGAGAGGGCATCGAACCAGCAACCTCTGATTTAGCAGTCGTATGCTCTACCGCTAGACCACAGGTATGTTATACATAATATTTTATCTACCCTGAAAGACGATAATGTCTTCAAATAATTAATCCAACACCGTAAGCAAATTTTCCTATTTTAGCAATGATCTTATACTAAAATGGTAGATATGTTATGGCAACACTATCACGATGTCAAAGTTCTACCGCGCTTTTTGACAGCAGCCACACTTTGCTCTCGTTCGCACTTAATAAGGAGGTTCTCAATTCGAATGTTTATAGGTCTTTTTATCTATATTTTTTATTTGTAAGAGATTTTTAATATAAGATCAATGTATTTTGTAACCCTATTTGATGCGAAGAAATGAATTGATTGATTGACTTGGCTCCAAGTATTGTTCAAAATAGTTCAATTTATTTTCACTAGATGGCGTTAACTGCTCTAGTTTCACGAGATGGCGCCACAAGCTATTAACTTAACTAAAACTAGACAATACTAGTAATGTCTTTAGGCGTCGCCTGACTTCCACGGCACAAGTTTACACACGTAATGTTCACAGTTTCCTCCTATACCAACAGTACCCGGTAGTCGGCAGATGGGAACAGCTAGTCAGGCTTGGATTTAGCGAGGGATGGGTGGTCTGTGGGTGTAGCAGCGTCTCGTGGGAACCAGCCCCTCGGGCCTCGCCCTGTACCATCACCTATCAGCTTCTCGCCAAACAACCAGTGCCTGGGGGATAGGACATGGTTCATTATTAAGACAAAAATTAACGTTCAAAATCTGTGCAATCATAATCTATTTTTGCCGCTGACTGTACAACTGGCCGATGAAATGATGATGGTAATGAAGTGAACTCGCGATGCGTTATATGGTAGAATCACTCATACGCACGAATCGCTTCAGCAATACGTTCATTATGTGTACTGCTAAGGAGTGGAATGCTTTGCCAGAGTCTGTGTTTCCGGAAAGCTATAACCTGGGAGTCGTTAAGTCTAGTTTGAATACGTTGCTTCTAGGCAAGCATTGCTCCATCGTCGACCATATCATCGCTTGCCATCATGTGAGATTGTGGTCAAACGCGAGTCTATCTATATATATCAAAATGAATGAATCCCTATTTCCCTTGGTCACGGCATCACGTGTGAACGGCTGGATCGATTTGGCTGAAAACTGATGAGAAGGTAGCTTAGAACTAAGAGACGGACATAGGGTACTTTATATCCTGCCACGGGAGCGAAGTATGCCACAGGCGAACCCGCGGGGCACAGCTAGTCGAGAAAAAAGTGATATTTGGCAACTAAAGCGAGTTGTACTAACTTTCTCTGCCGTGTGGCCCGGATGACGTCACCGCTCTTGAGTGGCAGTCGGCCTTCGTCGGTGCAGGGTGCTCCGAGGGCGGCCCGCGGGCGTGAGAACAGCGGCACCCAGTGGCCCGAGTAGTCCGCCACTGCAGTGTAAAGCCGCGAGCGGACCAACTTGTCTTGCTTCTGAGAGATTTGCTCACGCTGGGGAGTAAGAACGAATATAACAATGGATATATTTTTTACACATCAACAGGTTCAGCATGGCGTCCATAGATTTTTTTAAATGGCTTCTTTGCTTTGCAATTTGCCACAAACAAGTATTATGATTTGCATATAAATGTATTATGCAGCGTTTTCGTCATTTAGTCACAGTCAAGGTCTTCATAGTCAATAGTCAAATCAGTCTTCCTTCATAGTTTTGCCCCAGTAAAATAGTGGAGACTTTACTAGAGGCTTCTATGGAGTTTTGGAATCAACGTTGAAAAGCACAATTCACGGTAATATACCACTTTCCCAAACTTGTGCACGTTGTCGAAGATGTTATGTTTAAAAATCCACCGTTTTTACACATAACAACTACATTTTACACTAATTTTAGAAAATAATACAATGCCCCGATGTGACTTTTTCCGCTTTGGCGCCAAAACTCCGTCCATAGATATAGGTCTTTGTTTTAAAGCTAAAGTGATCATTAACTCGTGTGTTAAACTAATACCGATGGCGACTGTACATGAATGGATTTGCTATATTAAACTTATATTTTTGCCTAATTGATCCCGTTGTACCGAGACCCGAACAACACTAGCTTGGTGTTCTCCATTCCGTGGAATATCTATACATATAAGAAAATGATAGGAAAGTCAAAACTATACATTGAATATTTTCTTAAAAGAATACTTGGAGTGTGATCTACAATCGATACCGAAGCCAAAAATATAGTTTTTGGAATAAAATTTTTGTCTGTTTGTCTGTATGTATAGCATGGATTTACTTCAAAGGCACGAATATTATTAAGAAGTCGGATCAACACATAGGCTACATATTATCACGCTCTCACCTACGGGGAACGAGCAGTGAACCTTTATTCCTTCAACGCATTCTGTAACAACGTGTAATCTAACGACTCATATTTGAATGTTGTTAGGTATTACGTTAAAACCATGCTCTAAGCTAGCTTCACACTATAAATAAAATTGGTGACGATGCCGACCTCCACGCGGGCGAAGCCGCGGGCGGAAGCTAGGATGTAATATAACTACACTTCTGCACCACTTACCGTCAAGTCATAAACCCCGCACCCGGGTCTGACAGGCCAGTGGATCCCGTCGTACCGAGACCCGAACCACACTAGCTTGGCATTCTCCAACCACCCCCGGTCGTACGGGAATACAAACGGAGGCAGCCCCTGTTCTTCCCGTCTACCAACTGCTTTTTCCACTATCCAGTCTTCTATTGTAGTTTGGTTTCTGAGTATGCTTCTAATCTAAAAAAAAAAAACAAATAAATAAGAGGACTTGCCGGTACCACTTTGGGGCTCGATTCTGTGACGTCACGTTTTCAAAACGAATGATACGAATCCAATTAGAAAGAAAAACGTAAAAAATGATTTGATATTTTGTCAAAAAAATTGTTTTTTTTTTGTAAGTATAACAAATGGCAAAAAATTAAATGATATTATTTTTATTCAGTCAGCAAGAAAAATAAGTTATCTTGACAAGTAATGTTGTATGTTTTTGTCGACTATAAACAAATAATATAATTAGCAGAATCTGATTAGCAACTAAATCAAGGTTTTTCCTGTTTATTATGTACAGCAAAAAAGATTTTTTGGATACAAAAAAATATAATTTTTATATAAAAATAGTACTTAATTGCACATCATGCTGTACGCTACACCGCACGCCTCAACACGACTAGAGTAGGTCAAAAGGTTATTGCAGCGTCTCGTAGAGGCATAATCATATATCCTTTCGCCTGGTGCACCTTTTTTTTTTATCGTGCGGAAATCCCCATGGATACCACCCCCGTTGGTCATCGGGGTGGTTATGTCGGGATCGAACCGACTAAAACCGCACGCCGTCTCGGGTCATAATTACCAGGGTGTAAGGTTACCCAATAGGCATATCCCTCGCACCCCAGCTAACCCTGGGCCATCTACGGTTTTAAGATGGCCCAGGATTCCGTCGCGCATACCTGGACGCTCCTAGAACGCGCGATAGATTGTACGTTTAAAGGCCGCTAATGCCTCAAAAGGGTCCAGTTCTGCATATGCTAGGGGCGCTGATTTTAGACTGGAACCCGTGCGTGTGTGTTTGGAATTATGTATGTGTTTTTTCATTAAAATACTTTACCTGTAAATATAAGAGTGCTCCCACAGCGAGCACCACACCGATGGCCATCCCAATGGCCAGTAGCGTCAGCAGCAGAGTAGTGAGGGTCAAATATATCATCGGCTCCCGACCCGACCCGTTGCGGATGTACCACACTCGGTTGATCGCGTGGTAGATGCATATTGATAGAACCTATGGGCGGAAAAATGTGTCTCACTTATATGAATAAGCGTTTCCTGGATGAGGGAACTAGTCGTGTGCAGGCTTAGTGACTGCTATATCATCAATCAATCAATATGCTATTTTAAGTGAATTCTATATATGAATATCATCATTCTCTGAACCTTTTTCCCAACTCAGTTGGGGTCGGCTTTCCAGTCTAACTGTGATGCGACTGAACTTCGATATTTTCCGTGGAGCGACTGCCATCTGACCTCCACAACCAATGGTCATTATGACCAATGGCGATATCGAAGTTCCAAGTTAGACTGGTTGGACTTTTGTGGGCTCCAACTACACGTAACGACTGCCGTAGATGTTTGTATGGCAACCAGGACCGACGGTTTAACGTGCTCTCCGAGGCACCAATAAACCTGCGATAAAAGTCATTGGTGTGTGCCATGGTGAACCTGGGATCGAACCCGAGACCTCGTCTCAGCAGACCATTACCCAAACCACTAGGCTACCGCGGTTATACGACGGGTAACACGTCGGCTAGTAATACATAGTATTCATGACACTCACCACCGAAGCTTGTGCGCATCCCACGACGGCTGCCACAAGGAACATGGTGAAGTACCCGTGGTTGGCGTGCCCGACGCAGCTGTTGATCCATGGACAGTGATGATCCATTTTCTTTATACAATAACCACCTGGAAATTATATTGATCAGAACCCAGTCTCTAAGTGCTTCCCTGTGTACAGTCAGCGCCAAAAGTCGATTAACACTTAAATATTTACAAATCCTTTTTACATTGGAATACATAGGTCAGTCATTAATTTATAGGTATGTAGTTCTATAATCTCCAGAGGACAAAGCTTATGTTTTATTATGTCTTGTTTATTGTTATATTAAAGGTCTTAGAGCTAAGGTGATCAATAAATTAGAATTTGTTAACCAACCTTTGGCGCTGACTGTACAATACCATGGAGATAGGACACGACGGTATCTCCCGTGCGAATTAATATATAATATATTATAGTCCGACTGGGGTAGTACCTCCGCCCTACAGAACACCGCCCCATAATAACCATCGTGTTGTGTTCACTGGAGGGATTCTGCATGGTTAGCATAGATACTTTCAACCCCCTCCCTCTTTAATCCCCCTAACCTCGACCGCGCGATGTGAGGTGGGCCGTGTGCTTGTCTGCCCCCTAAGTGATATAAATAAAAACTCGGCGGTCACCAGGGGTCAATATTTTCAATAACATGCATGGCTATTTTGCACAATGATTACATTTTTTTTATACTACTTAGGTTGTAGACAAGCACACGGCCCACCTGATGGGTAGCAGTCACCGCCGCCTATAGGCGTGTCACACGTGCGCTGCCAACCCTGTAGGGGAGGGGCGTTGAGGAGTTTGGGGGAAGGGAGGGTTGGAGGAGGCGATAATAATAGTAAATAGAAACAAATAATTACATTTCCTACAGTGATGGGACCTCGGTGCCTTGTATCCATTACAAACTGAACAGTACTGTAAATACTGTTTGTGATCTTCATTCTCCTGAAAAATTAAAACATTATATTTTATTTGAAAAAAAAACCAGTATCTTACAAGTAAATAATAACTGCTTATACAACTATAAGTCATTTTAAAGATAGAAAATAAAACAGAAGTACAGTCATTATCAGTTTTTGTTTAACACATTCCAAGTTGCCAGTATTAAAATTTTAAATTAAAAAAAAAACAATTAATAAATAAAATTTTAATAAAAAAATACAACCAACTTCAACAAAAAGTTTAATAATCCCCTTCAATGGGGATGTCAACGGGGAAAAGTGGAATAAGCCATAAAAATGTATCAAGTATATTTATTCCCACTCTAAAACTCATGTCTGCTTGAGTCATGCTTACTTTAAACCATGTAGAATGTCATAGAATAATCATTATTTACTTAAAATAAGTAATGCTTAACTGCTGCAATTAAAAAAAACTTACAGGTTTCCATCCCAGTGGTACATATCCCGGTCCTTCTAGTAGGGACTGTAAGAAATAGTAAAGCGTTGAACCAGCAAAAAACAGGAAGACGCCTGCGTGGAGGGCTCCCCCCATTGAACCATGCGGTGGCCACCACATGCCCAGCAGGTGTACCATGGCCCATGTTATTAGTTTTATGATACCTGTCAACATACAAATTGTTGCTAACAAATTTTCGAAAGTTTTTTTTTATATAGGACACGTCAAAATGACTTTACCTCGCCTGATGGTAAGCTAAAGGCAAAGTCTCAGGACTGGGGTCACCATCAAATACACGAATGTGTGTGTAAATTGAAATATTTTTTAATGAAAACCGAAAAAATGTTGGTCTGACGATATTAAAATAGATTGTCAGGCCACTATGGCACAGACTAACAGCACTGATAGCAACTGAAAAGAGCTGGAAGAGGCTTTGTGTTGCGAGATGCTGAAACCTCATAACTTGTACTACTTTAATCACCATTGTTTTACACGCAAAAACTGCGCCAGGACATGCGAGTTGCGGACAACAGCCTGAGAAACCATACCATACCATCACCATTGTTTTTGTTACATAATTTAAGTGTTGGTAATAAAGGGTTTAGTAAATAAAAAACATTGAGCCTGATGTTTGTGGTGCTTTTTCATGACCATGGGAAGACAATGTACATAATTTTAACCCGTAATAAAACCTGTTAGAATCCGTTACAAATAGTTTTATTTTAATACAACCAGGATTGTCGATCAGATATGATCTATCGGTAAGTGTCAACTATTATTAAGTCTTAATAGATTGTGAATCCATTTAAAGTTTTTATGGCCTTTGTAACTGATAAGCAATCTGTTATAATAACTAGATAAACACAATGCAGAGCTAAATGGCTGAAAGATGTGATATAATGTATTTTTTACTTTGCGTTGGAAATCAGTTTTTTTATGTTAATAGACGAAAAAGTTATGACGAACCTTAATATAGGAAGAGGAGATTTCATTTAAAGATGCACAATAATAGTGTTTACTCTTACCTAAAACAGATATTGGCCCCCAATGGAGCAGTCTACGAAAGGGCGTCGTAGCCATAGTGTAGAGGTTACCGAATATCAATAAAGATATTCTATATTATAATCACAAAAACAACTTATTATATAACGCCATAATATTAGTACTGCAATACAAACTTAACAATAAATCATTTTCGATTGTGTATATACACAAAAACTACAATTAGAGTCTGTATGTTATCAAATTTTCGCTTTGTTAGCCTTCTTTGACAGTTAACATTAACCATTTCGTTTAAAAATTTTGTCATACATTTTTACGTAATACATTTTTTAAAATGAAAGTTGTAGAAATATAATATTAACTCAGATTATGTTATGAAAGAGGAACTCAGAGAAGCCGGGTATCTATGACAAAAATAATAAATGTGCATCGTCTTTGATTTCAGTTAAGCCAATCAACCCAAAAACAACCCAAATATTTTAAACGCATAATAAAAATTTGATAATCTGAGGCCTTTGTTTTTGAACGATCAAATTACGATTCAATACGCGCAGTCGGCGCACTTGAATTATTATGACCGTGGGACGGGGATCCTATTGCAACACCATCGTATTGTGGAACTGTGATGCTTGGTGCATTAAATGTTTTTTTAGTACAAATCAGAGTGATTTGTTCCTATAATCCTAAAAAAGAACAGCAAATTCATAAAATGTCGTAATGATGCCTCTTACACCTGCAAATATCATTTTTATTATACCATTTCTATTCTATGCGACTGCACATTACATGCGTATTCCGGAATAACGAGTTTTAAAAAGTTGCAAGTAAAAATAAACTGCATTTTATAGTAGAATTGAAGTTAAGTTTGATAGTATAGTTTCGAGATACAATTGCTCTGAATAACAATCTTTTTCTAAATTCAATACCGTTTATATAATTTTTCGCTCAAATATGTTTCCCATTACTGTATATTCTTGTATTTTCACTTAAAATGAAGAAAGCAGTGTTTATGAAGTTACAACACCTGCTACCACGTCACGCAGGCAGTTGTCACATCGCAATATTTTTGTGACTCAAGGGTGTGTGCATTCTTTATGTGTGTTGTTCTACTTATGTGGATTATTAGGTGATATTCTTCTTTTTACCGGGTAAGTTCCCCTTTTAGGCAATATTAATGATAGCCCTTAAGCACAACTTTTATATCCACGTCTAACAATCAAATTTTATATCTAACGTTTTTCTATGTTGAGCCGACTGCCCGGTGACCACAATTTTATTGAATTCGTTCGAATGTGAATATTTTGTGAGAAAATGTATAGAACGATATGAAATAGTGCGATTAATACACGCTCTGCGTGCACTTAAGTAGGCATTCAGTTACAATTTCATAAGTAATGTCACGCGGCAAAGGACCCGTCCGCCGCGGTGGAAATTTACGTGAGCAAAATTATCATCATATGCATTCTATCTCTTTGCAGATTATCATCCTAAACCACCAAAATGCCGAAATCGGTGAGTACCAATGTTTACGTTATACGATTGTAGTAAAGTGAAGTTACTATCATTGTACTTGCCACTTGTGAATCAGTCGCGTATAAGTGATTTTTACTGATTTCACCATCGCTATGTGATCAAACGACACTTGTAACATACACGGCGCTCTCATAACTGTCTAGCTTTTCTCATTCTAATTAGATTTAGGAAAAAATAGTGATATATATTCAGAATAATCTGAATTTCTGTCTAAAATATGTTGTGATGTGAAAGAAAATGAGCAAAATCTTAACGAAATTAAGTGTAGTAATAAATATGTATGACATATCTCAATGAAAGTAAAAGTGCCTGAGTATGAAGGAAAGAATAGATGAATTTGGTGGTAATATAAAGAAAATGTTGTAATAGTGTTATCTTGCTTATAAATGATAGGAGCAGTGATAACTGAAGTACTCATAGATACAATATTTTATCTTATAAGAAACATTTCTTTGATATAACCACCATAACATATATTTTTAGGACAATTAAAATGGGTCAGAATAGGAAGCTTATTAATAATTCTCTGTACTAATTATTATTATTAATAATTTGAGTAAAGGCTTATTGTTATGTTATTAATAATACTAAAATAATAACTGGGTAGCAACTAATAATTAACCTCACACAGTTATGAAAGGAGTTTTTGTATATACAAGCTGATTCAATTTTTTTACCAATGTCCTGCTTAATTTTATTTTTATTCTGTGTTACATTTTAGCATTGTGGCATTGGAATCAATAACACTGCAGTAACACTTAATGACATTGTACCTATATTAATAAAATTATAAATGTATATTTACGTTTTTATATATTTAATATGAGTTGCATTATCAATTACTGTACAGTTTTAATATATAACCAATTAATCATTAAAATAAAATAAATACTTAAACTTGATTATAGGTAGGTAATTTAGAAACAATAAAATGCAAAAATTTGGAATGTGAATCATGCAATTTCTTGGTATTAAAAACTTCATATGGTTATGTACTCAGAAGCTACATTTTATGATAATGTTTATACTTAGTGTTAAAAAAGCAATCTAGGCCGCAATGAACTTCAGTCATATAATGCTTTGCAGCTCCCTAAAACAGGACAAGACATATAATAACAATATAAAAACATATAATAGTAGAATGGTCTAATACAAAAATAAAAGATGTTCGTGATAACATGTTGTTATCATTAATTTAGATTGACATGTGATAAGTCATCATTGGGATAGTTTGATGACTCGTTTTGTTTACATGTAACAATTTTTTTATTCATTTTCATGGCTTAATTTATTTCACTGAAAAAACTTATATACACACTTTATAACATAAAAAACCCTAGTAAGTAAAATATTGATTAAAAAATTACATTACACATACAGATGACTTTGTTACATGTTAAAAACGATTTCCGTGAAATCATAGTCATCCTAATTTTTTTTTAATAAATAATTAGCAACGAATAACATCTCTAGTTTCTTATTAACTAACCTTCACAATGGAGATGCTTCCAGGTGTAGAGTTATGTTGAAAGGGCTTTGGATGTGCAATATTTTTATTGCTCATTGTTGATTAAGTATCAAGCTATAAAGAGAAGATAATGTGGTACCACCATGAACATGTAGATACCATTAGAGGTGTAACAAAACAATATCACCTCATGGGAATAGCTCAAATTTGATACATAAAAGTAATATTTACTCACTGTTATACAACTTTAGATGTGAAATTGCATTAATATGAGCTATTTAATTATGCGAAATCGTTTTTTTTTCTTAAACAATATAAATTGTATTCATTGGGGTCATTTAATTAGATTGAGTTCATCTTATCTTTTTATCAAAAGAAGTTTAATCATTCTGTATATTAATAGCACAGTCCAACAAAATATGAGATAGATTTAAAAAAATTGTTCTAAAGGAAATCAAAGCCACACATGGTAGGTAAATTTTATAAATATAAATAATTTGAATTTTATAGAAATAAACAAATTTAAATTTATTAAAATAAATAAGTAATAATAAATTTTATAAAGATAAATTAGATATAAAAATAAATAATTTAAATATTATAATAATTATCTACTTAACCTGTTTTTGTATGTATTTATTTTCCAGATTTTCGGTTATATAAGCAACGCGCTTGATTTAGGCGCGAATGATAATGTCTTGGTTAGTCCTATTGTCTGTTTGAGTTGCAGTTTTTTTTTAAGTTTGCTGTGATGTTTGATTTATACATATTGAGCTTTTGGTTTCATGCCCATGTATATATTTAAGTTTATGTACAACTGTTGCAGTAGTGTATGCTTTAAATTTTTATATAGTTTTCATAGTATGTAATTTTTTTTTCTTTTCCGTTCACTTGTTAGAGCATGATTAAGTAACAAACATCCATATATCTTCATTAACTTTCGCGTTTATAATATTAGTAGGATTTCCGTGTACAGTTGAGACGGGTCAACTAGCTAATCATTATTATATATACTTACTAGCTGTTGCCCGCGGCTCCGCCCGCGTGGATGTCGAAATCCGTTTCAAAAACTATCCTATCTCTCAAGTTGGATCGAACTGCACATGGTGTGCGAATTTTATTATAATCGGTTAAGTGGTTTAGGAGTCCATTGAGGACAAACATTGTGACACGAGATTTATATATATTAAGATAAGATGAGTTTATAATTACGGGAAACACCTTGTATCTTTGAACTGCCGTTTCGATGCATTGGCAGTGCAGTCGTACTCACAGACTGACAAGGACATTATGACTTGGGCAGGCAGGACGGAGTATACCGATGCATAATCTTACGGTCTGCTAGATAATAACGTTCGGACATGTCAGAGAGGATGGATGAAAGCAGATTGACGAAACAGATATATGAGGCGAGGGTGAATGGGCAACTCGGTAAAGGCCGACCTAGGAGTACATATTCTAATCAGATCCAGGACGTTTTGGAGAAAGGCCAGGGCAAGAGTACCCGCAACCGGCGTGCCTGTATGAAAACAATTATGAAAGTTGATGAAGCGAAAGGCGTAAGCCAAGATCGTAGCAAGTAGAAAGATGTTGTCTCTGCCTACCCCAATGCGATTTGTATGTATGTATGTGTCTGGGTGGCCAGAGACATACAAACAAATATAATATTCATGTAACAAATATTTTCACTAAGCGGGCATGAAACCCGCAACAAGCGTAATATCATTGCAATAGTGTAAGCGTTTATACGAGTACGCCAACGTAACCGTTAACACTATAAGAAAATCTGTGTTTGTTTACTACCGCAGTATACAAAAAAGTAGACTCGCAAATGATAGGGTTACAAACTGTAGTTCACACAGCATTTGATTGTGTCGACTGCCATGGATTTAAACCTATTATATATTGTAATGTAGATAATTAGAGTCCTATCAGCATGATTGTGTTTAATAGGGCTGCTATTCTTGGCTTTAGTTTATGGGATGTGGTTAGAGGTCAGTTCCGCATGCTGATCAACAGTCAAGGACTGCTCTGAGGTGATTGGTATAAGATTATATAACGTCAATCGTGCGTAGTCATCCGCAGATGACTTAGCGATACGCTCTACCCTCCAGAGGGTCAATCCACGTAAAGAATATGTTCAAAATTCAGTCACAGTCAAATTTCGATCTCATGTCGATCTCCCAAATGTCATATAAAGGAATTTTTGATGTATTTTGTAACCAAAATATTACCTTTTTGACATTTGCGAGATCGACATATGATCGAAATTAAACGAAGACACGAACATTGCCAACCCTGTAAGAACCTTCTAATGCCCTTCTTGAAGAACATCATATTTGTTGGAAAACCACAGTAAAGATATCATCACTCGCCGAGTTTCATGCCGGAGTCTTCTCAGGTCTGGGCCGTGTTTCGAACCGGTGTGCCGCGGTGGTCCATTTACTTCTAGTTTTAAATATTTTTAATTTTGACGTTTCGTAAGTGCCGCATTTAATGATCTATACAGAATAAATGATTTTTTTATACTACGTAGTTGGCAGACAAGCACACGGCCCACCTGATGGGAAGCGGTCACCGTGGCCTATGGACGTGTGCAACACTAAGGGTGACACACACGCGCTGCCTACCTTGAAGGGAAGGGGGAGGGCTAGGAAGGGGTGGGGAGAGGAGGGGTACAGTGAGCTCTGGCTACCCTACTCACCGGCGGAAACACAACACGACGGTTATTATGGCTGCGGTCTTCTGTAGGGCGGTGATTGACTTCTGACTTTGACTAGTCTGAGGGTGCGCGGAATGAAGTACCTTTCGTACCTCTCTGTACGCACCGATTCCGGTCGCAACGTGTGAGGATGAATTCCCTGTCCGTGGCGAGCGGTGCGATGGTAGAATGTAGTTGTAGGAATCATTGGGGCGAGCACGAATTTTCTTTCGAATCGAGCTCGTAACGTGTGCGATAGAAATTATATGAGATTTGTACAGTTCCTTTTACGCACGATAGGGGCGCTGTACAAATTTCATACATTTTTGTGGCACACGTTACGAACTCGATACGAAAGAAAATTCTTGCTCGCCCCACATATGACTAACGCTTCGTTACGAGCAGGGAACATTCCAATTTATCATTTAAACAAAAAAACTACTGGTACTATTCCATTCAGACAAGTCAGACAACCATTCAAATGAATTTAAACATCCACCAAGACCATCGAGAAATAGTAATTTTTCTTGTAACGGCGCGTACGCAGTAATTGTCGCGGACATTAATTATGTATGTCGCGCAGCAGCCGCGTGCGCCATAGACAATCACGTTCTAATGGACAACGTTCACATATATTATGTAACCGTCACGTATTTAAAAAAAAATCTACACTACTTGTGAACACAAATCATGGATTTACAATCGCGGTCGATGTTATAGTGGGAAGCTTTCTATCGTCCCCATAGAGAATTGCAGTAGTGATGTTTCTTTTTTTTATACCGGTCACGTCAATATGGAATTGGCATTCTTTACCAGCTCACGTGTTTCCTTCCTCATACAGCCCCGGGTCCTTTAAGCGGGGCGTGAAAAAGCATTTGATGAGGCCGTCAAGCTGAGAGCCACCATTTTGGCACTATCGGTGTTTGCAATGGTGACTCCCATT
The DNA here is from genome assembly GCA_963576445.1 of Lithosia quadra. Taxonomy (NCBI): domain Eukaryota; kingdom Metazoa; phylum Arthropoda; class Insecta; order Lepidoptera; family Erebidae; genus Lithosia; species Lithosia quadra. Next base: position 16,258,881 of record OY754881.1, read on the forward strand.
CCAGAGACTTTGCCTCAGCTTACCATCAGACGAGGTGAAGTCATGTTGACGTGACCGACATAAAAAAATGACTTCACCTCGCCTGATAGTAAGCTAAAGGTAAAGTCTCAGGAAGGGTGTCCCCATTACATACACCGTGTTTTCGTGTGACTCTCTGAAGGCACTATGAAGCTGTTTGGCGGAGTTGAACTGACTGAATTTGCTTTTACTCTAGTCTGGATCGCAAGCTATCGAACTGACAAGGCCTTTTCGAAATACCTATGCCCCGAAATTAGCCGCGCCAATGCATCTGAAAGGCAGCAAATACCTCCACTCTGCAAGCTACGATAACCACCTATCATTAACCGATCCGTGTACTTGTGTGCCACCTTAGTAGTATATTAAACATTGCTATTTCTCACTGCATCGTTGATACTTCGTTCCAATTTTGTATGCGTATGAACTATTCGAAATCGGTGAAATTTGGGGCTATAAGTTGCTTTCTTGAGTTCTAAGTTAAAGTACCTATATGGCCCTTCGTGGGTTTTAAATAATCTTAAGATTAAGGTCAGTAGGTGGTATCGATGCCATCAACTCGAATGGGCCGGCCCGATCGAAGTACTACCTCCGCTCTTAAGATTGGGTACAACATTGCTATTCTGTAATATACGATTTGATGTAGAGTCTCACTCAGGAATAAATTAAAACCTTTCTCGATGTACACTAATATTAAAAGGAGTTAAAAATCATTATTCCCGAGTAACACAGCGGACGAAATTTCGAATGGAAGCTACTTTTTTATAACTTTAATATACCCAATCATGCCCACACACTAAAGACGAATCTAATATTGAATCGGTTCAACCATTTAGTTACGAGAGCACATAAGTACGGAAGTATGGACAGTCACCGAAGTAGGGTATAAACATTTTGCTATTTCACAGATTACAGACAAACAGCTAAATAAAAACAAATTATAGGGAAAATCCACCATAACTATATAAATGACTATTTTTTATTTCCTTTTAACCGGTTAACATACACTTTAGTTAACTGTATACTATATTTTTTTTATATTCAGGATAGGCTTACGTTTGACCACTATCTCACCTGATGGTAAGTGACGATGTGGTCTACGATGAATCACGCTTGCCTAGAAGGATCCTATTCACTCGTGACTTGAATATTCCCAGGTTATAGCTTTCCGGAAACACAGACTATCTATATGCAACCCTACCTACAAATCTAGTACAAATACACAATTAGTCTTGTCAAAGTCCGTCCCACCTGTCTTCAAACATTCTGCCACACCTCCCAGCACATACAGTTATGCACACTCGTCTGTGTGTCTATGTGCATATGACGGAGACTAGGAAACGAGCGCAGTGTCCACTAACTAGATAACGCCTGCCCTAGTTACCCCTGCAGCCTTTCCGATAGGCTTCCACCGATTATGTTCAACAACTTGTACGATACATTTGTAGTGCTAATTAGATTACGTTTAAGGGTAGGTACTTTGCGGTATTTTATGATGTTATGTTCTGTCTTGACGCGGTAGGAGAAAATTATCGGTGTATTTTCGGCGAGGGACCGTTATGTAATACGATATTGAGTTACCTAGTTAGGTATTTAGAAGTGGAAGTGAGTGTTCGATCGTTTAATTATTCGTTACGAACCCGTGACACCAAAGGTATACTAGCTAATGACACCACCTTTGGTGTAAATGGTACTTTTCTATCTCCATTACACCACCGGTAGTGTCATAGGTTCAATACCCTTGACATTAATATGACGGGTCCGTAGCGTTATTATTATAATGGAGGTCTTTTTCCTTCAATGAGTATGAAAAACAATGGAAAACGTAGAAATTATCACCTGTTTAGCCTGTTTTGCAGAATGAGAAAGTTATTTAAATGGTTATCAACAATAACGTTGAAGTTGAATAAACTTGCGTACCTATGTGTCGTTTCTAGATAAGCGTTATAAATATTCTACAGTTGATCCGTGTTTTCGAAACTAAGTATTTTAAACTAAAGAAATGTTACCTACACGAATTTCGAATAAGTATCAGCTCAAATTATTAGTAGTCCTGAAACTTTACCTTTAGCTTACCATCAGGCGAGGTGCAAGTCATTTTGACGTGTCCTATATAAAAAAAGTACTCTCAAATCTATACAGGGTGAATTTTTCAAAAGGGATTGGATGGCCAAATCCGAAACTATAAGGAATAGCGAGAAATGGTCAAAGGAGTTACGAGCCCGATTTTGATGAAACTTAAAACCTCATCATTAGATTTTTGAAAAACCAATAAACCTAACTGAGAATCGAACCCGTTGATTTTGAAAAAAAAACACACCCTTTATTATTACACCATACGATAGTGTCGCTGTTAAGGAACAAATCCTGCGAAGTAATGATATACGGCAAATTTAAGGAAAACTTGGAATTCAATAAAATTCATGTTTCACGTACCTATTTATTTCGTTCGAAATCCCAGAAAAGATCATAACTATTTCGTGTTTTAAATTATACTCAGAATGATTATAATGATTGATGTTATTTTTTAAACAAGATGGAGCTCCAGCCCATAATAGCCGTAAAAGAGATTCTGATTCAGCAGTTTGACGACAATTTTATTGCAAGGTATGGTCCAGTGCCTTGGCCAGCGAGATCCCTGGATATTACTCCCTTAGATTACTTTCTCTACGGGTATGTCAAAAACGATATTTAAAAAGACACATCATTATGATACAGAGATACAGTTGATGACCTAAAACGTTCTTTGGAGAATATTCTAACCGGAATCAATAACATTCTAATATTGAAAGCAGTACGATCCTTGAGGTTCAAATCCAACTATGTGCCTATTGAAAACAATGGTCTAAATTTTGAACAATTAATTAGTTAAAATGTAAGAAAAATAAAATGTATTTGTTAAAGATAAGCTCTTTCCTTTAGTTTGCGGTATGTCATTACTTCCCAGCATATGATTCTTAAAAGCAACACTATCGTATGGTGTAATAATATAGGGTGTGTTTTTTTTTCAAAATCAACAGGTTCGATTCCTAGCTAGGATTATTGGTTTTTCAAAAATCTAATGATGAGGTTTTAAGTTTTATCAAAATCGGGCTCGTGACTCCTTTGAGCATTTTTCGCTATTCCTTATAGTTTCGGATTTGGCCATCCAAGCCCTTTTGAAAAATTCACCCTGTATATCTATATGGAATACCTTGTATGGCGCTCCGACGCGGAACCACGACGGCAACTCCGTCGAGACTCTAGAAAAGAGAGACCAAGAGACACGCCGAAACTCTGGACCCAGGACGTGGGCGTTTTCTTTTTCTGTACAAACATGAGTCAGAAAAGGCAAATTTCACTAACGCATATCAGAAGCAACACAAGTTGGTGTTGTGCTTAAGTACTCGTCATCATCTAAGCGTTTTTTTTTGCATCTGGAACCCCTTTGAGCTTCACCAAAACCACAAGGTGATACGTGACGCGAACCTTTTACCAGGGGAATCCTCAGGAACTCCAGTAGACATAAACAATACACTCTTTTTTTTGGGCAGTCGTGAGAAAATACTCCTTTATATTATTAAGAAGTTGATTACGTTAGTGGTTTATAACACGTCCTTTGATAACTTTCTTACGTTACCAAATTGATAAGGCTTTGTCTAGTCATTCATAAGGAATTCGTTTTATTCCTAATTCATTAGAATTCAACTCGGTGACTAGTGCGACATTTCTGGTAAGTACTTGCTACCTATCAGACGGCAATCTAAATGACTTAATAGGGAAAAGTATTCTGGTATTAGCACGGTAGCTATTGTTTTAGCGAAGTGACTACTGGGTTTAGGGCCTGTAGTCAAATAAATAGATATTCTAGGGAATAAGAAGCCTTTTTTAATCAAAGAAACTTTGCCTTTAGCTTCCCATCAGGCGAGGTGAAGTCATGTTGACATGTCCGATATAAAAAAAAGCTTACATGTGTGTTTTTTAAGTTCATTTACAAAAACGCAAACAATAAGACACTAAAAATATGCGTGTTATCCGGCGGCTTTAGTGTATAGAGGCCTTTAGAGCTAGCTCTGTTCAAAACAATCTTATCAAATGCATGATAGGGAATGCATACTCAACACAGGTTTTTCCAGCAATAGAGTACCTATTTTAAATGATTAGATTTTCCGCCCGCTCTTGCTGAATAAAGCTATGCAGGCAGGCGGAAAAATAAATAAAAATAATAGTTACCTATATGTATCTGTCAAGTCTGTCTAGGTAGAGGTCACCATTCTAAAGACATCCCTGAGGAATAGTGACCACTCCTCTTTGAACTCCACCTCAGCTTACCATCAGGTGGGGTGCAGTCAATCCGGCGGCGGTCTAAACATAAAAAAACTAGTAAGGTATCAAACAAGTACACGACCCATTGCACCTCACGGTATAACACACGTCATCAAATCATTGGACTGGCGCGTCACAATTTTAATCTATACAATTTTATCGTATAGATTAAATTGATCACTTACCACCAGTGGGTTTGTCGAACACAATATATTATTAAGCCCCTAATTACACCAACAAAGGTGTGCAATGATGAGGTGCATCCTTATCAACGGTGCTTATAAATTAATGAATATTTTTTTAAAATAACGCGGAGATACCGAGATGTAGCGAAGAGAGGACAGGCGCGTAGGGTCTCTAGATTCTATCAGAGCGGTGCAAATACTGCACATGTCTATCGTCGCCTAGTATCGCCGTCTAGCTATGCCTCCACCCTGAGTACCTACTTCAAGTGGGTACACTCCGCACAAGAATGTGACTTATTAGGGCAGTCAGGAAGAAAATATCTCTATGGAAAAATTCACTTTAGCTTGTAAGAGCCAACAGCAAACAGGCTAGGAAATTATTGTACTCATACATATAAAGTATTTGATGAGGCCGTCAAGCTGAGGGCCGCCACTGTAGCACTACCGGTGTATGTGGTGGTGACCCCAGTCCTGAGACTTTGCCTTTAGCTTACCATCAGGCGAGGTAGTCATTTTGACGTGTCCTATATAAAAAAAAATACTCGTAGCTGAAATTTTGCACTGGGAGTACATAAGCTATCATTTCCTTTTATTCCGGTAATAAAATAGCATACAATCTCGTCCCTGAGATTTACATGAAGTGGGTCGCACGAAACCGTAAGCAACAACTAGTAACATAATTATTATTTTCAGTTAGGTTTACTCGTATATAAAATAGAAAGTTTTTTTTTTAATATTTGATGTTGCTTCTCCAAAAATATTTTTATAATTAAAACACTATGTAGCGCATTAAATTACTCCTAAAACATACAATTTAAATTCGTTTATGGTTGTAAAATAATTAACAACAGATATAAACTTTTTCATCACGAACTCTTTCGTTCACATGCAACGTTGTTTTAGCGACAAAACTACCATCTAAATATTTGATAAATTTATTGCTGAGCTCAAAACTTGAGAACAGCTCTATCAAAAGAAATCCCAATTAAAGTGTCGGTATCTGGGCGATGCCGGGCACCAAGCACAAACAGCTAGTTATGTCATGATAAGTTTGTGTATATACCTATCCCTAAAAGAGTAAACCCATATTTCGCCAATTTCAATTTGATCGCACGTAAAAAGAGCAACTAATGGATAACTAATGTCTTATGGGGTATAATTCTAGCCATCGCTAGTGTTGCTGAGGAAAAGTTCCCAATCGAAAAACCAAGTAACACTAGTTTCCTGGTTAGTATTCTTTACCAGTAACATTTTTTGTCGTACTTTCCCAGAGTTTATCTCCTGAAGTCTCCATTTTACCACATGATATTAAACGAAATGATTAGGTACCTACTAAAAGTAATTGAAAAAGGAAACTATAAAACAAGTTGATTAATCGATATAACTATTGTATTGGTGTGTTAAAATGTAATAGTATGTTCTGGCAAGACTATTAAAATTTTAACTTCCGAAAGTATTTCTGAGTAATTCTTTTGTTTAAATACTAGATGTGTCCAGAACGCCAACTGCGTCGAACATTCTCTTTTATTTGTCAGTCACGTCAATGTGACTTCACCTCGCCTGATGGCAAGCCAAAGGCAAAGTCTCTGGTATGGGAGTCACCGTTACAAACATCCTTCATCCCTTTCCCGTGATCCAGAGGAATCTATGACTACCTGTATGCAAAGTTTCAGCCAAATCTATCTTGCCATTTTGGCGAAATTGAGTAAAAAAAAAAACACTTTCGAAATTATAATATTAGTTAGGGTGCATCTCTAAATTATAGAATTTGAACTCTTGTATAAATTGCGTAACGAACAAATTTTGCAGAACTCGACTTATTTACCTATAAAATCGGATACTTGTGAGCAAACTTTCAGTTTCTCCCATACAGATTATAAATTTACTGTCTAAAAATTATTATAAATTTATGGTAAGTATAGTATATAAATTTTCCCACTGCTTTTAAGTCTCACATGAGCTAAACTTTAATAAACTGGACATGTCCAATAACTTGCAATTCTATTAAACACTACGAGTACAACAATTCATAGACTTTGCACTTTGGACATCTATTGCCAATCTCAAAGAAAGTTTTAAAATCCTTCACATAATATGTATAAATAATATGTTTCCATTAGAACACCACACTGGCAATGTTACAGTACACTGATGAGGTACTTCAGTGTACTGTGAACTTTAGCCAGGCATCTAAGAAAATGCTAAATTAAATCCTAAGCATTATTTTTTGCCGTTAACAAATATTATTTAAATAGAAAACGTGTAAGTAACCATGTATTCCTGAAGGGTTTCAGCTCCGTTTACATATAACTATTTATATTTAACATTCAAATATGTATCTTAAATTAGCAACTCCAAGATAATCAGAATTCTTATCTTATAATGTGCTCAAATATTTGCATACCTAATAAGGCTATCATCTTACCTGCAAGCTAAATTGCCCCTGCAACATACACTACACTGATACTGATACACGTAATGAACGATGAGTCTGCCTCATTGGATCACTGTTCAATTTATATGAGGATAAGCAACATGACTGTAGGCGGTTTGTCCGTAAAGGTGAGCGCGCACGGCGGCCTTGATCACGGGGCGCTCGCGCATCCCCGCGGTTCTACCGGCGCGACCGCGCGACACCGACCGTTCAGTTCAAACTCTACCGCCGCGTCCGGCAGACGCGGCTCACGTGAAACCCACCCCCTCACAACCTTATAAACAACCTTGTGATTGTGCCTGTGACATTATCCAGTGCGTGTGACCCCTAAATCAGACACCATGGTTGCCGGAGGCAAACAGGTTAGTTACATAACTCGCCTGGTCAAGGGTCACAGCTGAGCCTTCGAGATCTAACGCTTATTGGGAACTTTTTGCGTTTATAGCCATTATAAGAACTGGGTTCAAAAGTCATCCTAATTAAGCTATGTCACGTTTCCTTCGAAGGTGTCTTAGTCATCTATACTTATATATTGGCATATATGATGGTAACCCTCGTAATGAGAACCGCGTCATAACTTATCACGACTATAAGTATTTAGCATCATTGCCAGCATAGCAACAGGTGCCGGAGTCGAAGAATGGCAGAATGTTTCGTCAACCGAATAAATTACGTTACATAGATTCTTATATTGACTGAAGAAATCATAAGTAAGGGTGATGTCATCGCTGTATAAACCTGCAAACTCCAAGATGGAGTCGGTCATGGCTTTATTATTTATTTTGCATCGAGCAAACGGTCGTAACCGTCTTTTTGTTTTCCATCCCTATTCACGTTATATGTTAAAGCGAGATGCAATCACTTTCCTGTTTCGCCAAAGGCTCTCGCTTTCGTTAACTTAGCTCTAGAAGACTTTAAGTTCGTTATAACTAAATTGTTTGTAAAGATCCTTATCGATTTTGCCTGTTTAAAATCATGTAAAATTGATATTATGCTAATGTGTTTATCGCAAATGAATGTAGTACTATACAAACTTATCAATCCACGGTTATTTTTTTATCAAAATTAACGTCACAGTTGTAACGAGTATGTCAGTTTATCTTATCGTTGTCTAATATAGTTGATTTTGTAACATAATGATCTAAAAATTCATGAAGTACTTCAGTAATATTGTCTACTAAATTGTTCTCGTGTAGTCATGTGAATGCAGACGTAAGCGCTGACATATTATTACAATGGCTCATTCTAGCGCTAAATCACACTGTTGCTAGTATAAAATTTGCTTCATCAGCATCACTTAAATCACGTACAAGTTATACTTATGTAAGAAGATTCTCAAGGTTTTCCTCCTCTACAGAATGGTGTAGGTTTTTAAAAACTTTAATCACAACTTGTTGTTTAATATTCTGATTTTAACTTCGTTTTTGTAGACTTTGATCATCATCTAGCCTTCGAATTAAATAAAATTGCTTAGTTTAAACGCTACCTCGTAATGATCATCATTATAATTTCGTGATAGGAGTCGGTATTATCAAATTTATCTGACCGAAAATTATTCTAATCGACAGTTTGTGAATAAAGTGAATAGTCACTTCTCTGAAATTTGTTGAAATTTATTCTTACTTCTCAGCATACCGGTTTTACCGTAAGTAGTAACACAATTCAATTAGGTATTCCTTAATTTTTAAATATTAAAGTTAACGTAACATGTTTCACCTAGAAAAATTCTCATTAATATACATTTTCGTTGTATGACAGAAATGGGAATAGGAACTTAAAATACTAATGCTTTTAACTACAATATTGTAGAAATAGTGATGCTTATATTAGGAATTGGGTAATTCATAAATGTAGTTTACTTTTGAAATATAATTTACGTAATCATAATTTCTGCAGGTATACTACCCGTATACTGTAGAAATATAAATTACGTAAATTCTACTTCAAAAGTAAATTCAGCTGACGTATTCAAGAGGCAAGGAAATGCATAGTGCGTACAATATTGCTCAAACTAGATTCTGACAAAGTTCATTACAGAGAACAAAGGTAATTTAAAAGGTTAACAGGGAGTCTTAATAAGGCAAATCTTAATGAAGATGCAACAAGACGAGTACTTAAAGAAGTGTAAGTCATGCGATAATTAATACTCCTGCAACTGCCACAATGAATGCACGTGATACGCCGTCACTCATTCATTACTGTACTTGAATATAATTTGATGGTCGATATGCTCCATGCCCATGTAGTGCCGTTTCACTACGTTTCACTCACACATACTGCGATTTCTAAAGCATACAGTTTCATACAATTTCTTTCTCTATCACCTTGAATTCGAGCCTCACTTTTTCCGAAAGTGCTAAATTTGAATCACGGAGGTGTGTGATTTTAATTGGAGTATGTTATTTGTTTCATTCCACTGTAGTCATCAACTATTTCATTGATTTAATAGAATAATATACCGGTTTCTTTTTCAAAGAATGGGCAATTGAAGTCTACGCAAGGTGTTTTTTTTTTTTTTCAAATAATGTATGTTAGATAGCCACGTGTGCACGCATCTGTCCGTGCACCTGTTGTGTCGCGACCCTATATCGCATCCCTTCTGCCTCCTTCCTGTCTAAGACCGGATTCTTTTTTACGCCGACCCAGTATCTATTGAATTTGTATCCTTATCGCTGCGGATTAAAATTGATAATTCCATATCTGTGTTGTTACTATGATGTGTTATGTCATGTGTTTGCCTTTACAAGAGTTTGCCGCCGACATTTTTTGTGGGTTTGAACACTTTATCTGCATTATCGCTTATAGGTTCTTGAAAAAAAGTAGTTTTTGCGAATGCTCAGTTGCTTTTTGCAAGTTTATTATTTTTTTAGATGTTATTCTACAGTTACAGTCTGTTTGAGTAAAAAAGAGGCTTCTTATTTATAGGTAACGTTAGTTTGCTGATTACGGAATAGTTGTTGCTACGAGTTTTTGCTCCGTGGCTCGAACTCCGACCTTCAGATGTACCAAGTTAATATCTATGTCGTCGACAGCCGCAAGTGTATTTAATACATCTTCATAATTATTATAAGTTCGCCTTCGTCGCCTTACTTCACTTCCTAGTCAGAGATCAGCAAGGTCGCAGGCTCTTCCACCATATTTTTGATTCTTGAATATTTTACCGAAACAATAGAATGACTCTTTTGTCATCAACATCATCATTGTTATTTTATACGTGTTTGGCAAGATTTAATATAATATACATTTTTAATGTTTTTAGGTGATCTGTTAAGAGTTGTCACGTACGCAGCAGTAGCTATCGCAACTGCTTTTGTTAACTCCTAGATTCGATTCTTAAATATGTTAAAGTTATTATAGGGCCTTTCTTTTAAAAGAAGCATGACCTCTGACTTAGCAGTCGAACGCTCTACCGCTCCGCCAGAGGTCGCCAAGTGATATGTATTTTCAAGAGCTTATTAGTTCCAAGATCTTTTACAGCAGCCTTCGTCCGTAAGCTATAAATAGTCACAGAACATACGGTTGCCATACGCGATTAATATTTACATTAAGTGTTGCTATCTATAACAAAGTATGTACTCACGGTGATGTCACGTTTCTCCGGCAAGGATGCGGTCAGAAACTGGTGTTGACGTAAAAAGTGGTTTTAAATATACCTAAGTAGTTTCCGTGTAATTATATAACTAGTACGTTAATGTTTTTTAAAACTAGTACCTTTGGTAACCGAGTTGAGCAAGGTGTTATTTAGCTGTAGTCAATTAGCTTATTACACTCTACTGCTGGATATATGCATCTCAATGAGCGCCATAGCACCCGTTCCGTCGCCATCCAGTAGCTTTTCCAGGTCCTTAGTTCGTCAGGGGTTGTCCCACTTAAATACATAATTATCTCCTCCTGCGAGCATTTTCCCAACTCAGTTGGAATCGGCTTTCAAACAATTAAAACGGAAGAACTTCGATATTTGCCGCGAAGCGACTGCCATCTGACTTCCACAAGTGATATCAAAGTTCTGAAATTGACCAGGTTGTCGGACTTTTTAGGGCTCAACTATCCTCAACGAATACCACAGATGTTTGTATGGCAACCGGGATTGACGGCTTAACGTACTCTCCGAGGCACGGTAGGGTGTAAATGTGCAAATCTGACACCCGTCCTAAGAATTTATGGTCACTTAGCCACGAGCCCCCATACATGAAACCTGAAATCATTACAGTTCTCTTTTAGGGGGCACTGGGGCAGTCGTGTGAAGCAACAATTCATTGATTATGCAAATCATAATATATTATATTTCCCATCGAAAAATATGAATAAGTTATTATTACTAAATTTTTATCATAACTTTTCCTGTTCTGGTACCTGATAAAACCATTATTATTAATTATTCAAATAGGTGCAAATTAATATCACGGTAATAATTAATTATTATCAATTCATACTAGGAAATTATGGTGTAATGTACGTATGTATTGACATAAACAATTTTTTTAAACGTGATGAATCATTCACTATGTAATAATGGGTGAACCAACGAGTATTACACATTTTAAGACCGTTATAGAAATAAAATTGAAAGTTATTTACTCGAATGTACCTGTACATATCCTGTGATTTTTAATGACTGTAATAAGAGAGACACTTGGAGCAACAAATGAGATATAAGGAAGAGAGAGCTGGAGAGTGAATCCTGAATCTCAAAGTGTAAGCTTTAAAATCTATATTATGATACGATACAATTTGATTGCCCAGATTGGCCATCAATCAATCTAGTCAATTTTCGTTCAATAGTACGTTAAAGATCACTGTTAAATGTTAAAATGTCACCATTGGGTTGTGAAGTTCAGATGGCTGTCGCTTCGCAGAAATGATCGAGGTCCAGCCAAATCCGCAGTTAAGACTGGTAAAGCGGACCCCAGACTCCAAGGTGACAGCTTTGGATACGACTGGGATTAACGCTAGGTTGAAGAAGAAGAAGTACGTTAAAGATCAATATTTCTATCCACAAGGCACGATTTGATTTTCAATCTAGTCAATTTCTCCTTTCTTATACAGAACAACCCGTGCAAGGATGAGATATCACCCTCATATGATGTAAACAATTCCATCTAGAACCAAGCGTCCTTGGGCGTGAAAAAGCATTTGATGAGGCCGTCAAGCTGAGGGCCAATAGTATAGCATTATTGGTGTTGAGACTACTTTTAGCTTACCATCAGGCGAGGTGAAGTCATATTGACGTGACAGATATTAAAAAAAAGTTGGTCATAAAATTGTAGATGCTAGTTTAGCCATAATTGTTCGAACTAAATAATCATAATTGTACTGTTTGTTGTATGCTTATCGTTCATGCTAACTTACAAACAAACATGAATCATACATCAACAGATTACTGATACAATACTAATAATAAAGCTACGGTATTTTCATTCAATTAGAACTATTTAAGGAATAATTGTCACACGATTTCTTGTAATTCTACATGTTTGCGTATAAATAGGTAGTCATATAGGGAAAAAACTTGTGCGCAATGTTAACCGGCGGATATGTGAGCGGTATGTGAATAATTTACTATTTCTAGTAAAGATCTCGCGTATATACTACATATTTACATACATCTGTGTACTTATTTTTTTTTTATTTTTGGGGTAGATAGAGACGAAAGGGACAAAGACAGAATGGGACAGAAATAAAGAGAGGGCTTTTTGCTTCTATCCTATTCTGTCCTACAAATTTCACGTACCTATACCATACGTACAGACACCGCTTAAATTTGATCATATCCAGGTGTCAAAAGTAAGTTATGCTTTAGAACGTTAAATGAAGTATTGCGACGAAGTTCCAAAAGTTTATGATGAGTACAAAGTCTTCTTGACGCTTGAGGTCGGCAGCACGAGTGAGACGCCCCTGATGTTGCACACGTCCATAGGCCACGGTGACCACTTCCCATCAGGTGGGCCAATGTGCTTGTCTGCCACCTATGTAGTATAATAATAAATTGTGAAGTTGCGTCTGCTTCCGCTTTTGTAGTAAGATCTCTCCGCCATCCAATTTATGTACGGTTTTACTGTGTGCATGAACTTTAAATAAAAATAAAATAAGATCAGACACTTCAATTTTATTTATTTGGATAGACACAATCTTTCATGTATCTTAGAAACTAGTTAAGCCACGAGAAATCTATGGTGTCTCTTACTACGTACAACTAACAATATAGTCTACAAACATACCTACAGGTACAAATACGTAATCTATTCTTGACCTAAACACCTGGCTTGGAAACAATTTTCGATTCTCTCTTCCAACAACCGTGCTCACTTTCTGCCAGCGAGTTTCGCGTGCACGTACAGCGAGGCTTGTTGGCTTGCACAAACATCCGTCGTTTACATAGCCGATAACACGCCAGCCGTACCACCTTATCTCGCCGGTTTCTCAATCTTGCGAGAGTGAATCACATACGTGCGTACTCACTATACTACACCATATAAAATCTAGAGAAATTGCTCTTAAAAGAGATGTTTCATTTTGGGCCCCCTAATTGTCCACAATACAGAAAAAAGAACACAGAAGAAAATAATACCGTATCGTACCGTATTAGTAGATATAACGACTTGTCGATTAGTATGGATCCAACCCTAAAGATCTCTGTAAGACCCTATATACAGTATAGCCTATCTTTTTCATAAAACTGGACTGGAACTGGACTAAATTGTAATGAAGCCAAACGGAAAGCACCCGTTTTTTAAAAAAAACATCAAAGTTGGTTCACCCAGTCGAAAGTTAACAGGTAAAACATGAAAAATCCTTGAGAACCTCCTTTTTGCAATCGGTTAAAAAGAGGCATCAATACTTTCCGTAAGTGTCGTACAAGACGACTGGACATAATGGGAATGGCTATAAGTACCTACTTATGCATTATTTTTGGCATCTTAACGTCCCACATTAGTTTTCTGGGGCAGCCATTAACTCTTTATTTACGGCCCATAACACTTATGACCTGTATTTATGAATGTAAGATCAGGGACCATCTAATAAAACTGTTTTATGACCGGTCTTCCACCAAGGAATGTAAATAGATTGGAAATTATTTACACCTTTTTTTTTGGAAAATTGGACAGTTTTCGCGCATTGTATGTTACTCTTGTTTGCAGACATCCAGAGGAGTGATGGCCCTTGTTTTCTTTGTCGAAATCATTTAATAAAAACAATTAAAAAAAAAAACTTCAAAGAAAGAGTAACAAAAAAATGCACAATACAAAACAATACTAAGTAGTAGTAGTATAACTCTATATTGTACACTAAGGATGTGACAATAGTAATATAAATGTTCTAAAAAGGACCTTAGGTGCCTCTTCTTTGCCGCACCATAAAGACCTGGAGTTCTTTACCAGCTCATTTGTTCCCTTCCTCCTGCAGTCCCGCGTCCCTTAAGCGGGGCGTGAAGAAGCATTTGATGAGGTCGTCAAATTGAGGGCCACCGTTAAGGCACTGTCGGTGTATGTAATGAGACTTTAGCTTACCATCAGGCAAGGTGAAGTCATATTGACGTGACAAATATAAAAAAAAAAATACACAGGAGTCATATTTGTGCCAACGTTTACGAAACAACGATGATTCGCCAGCATTTGACTTTTTTTAACTACACTAATCGCATATTGAGTAATGTTGGTACAGTTTATAATGCGGGCTACTTGATAAGCAATGATTTACCCACAGACTGGTCAAGGTTGCAATATTGCCTCTAAAAAGTATATATAAAAAAAACAACAATATTTGATGAAATATTGAAGAGAAGCATTTTTGGTAGATAGAAGAACGAGCCAGCTACTTCGGGTTTTCTACTTATCTTTATCGCAATGGCAGAAGACAAAGGTTTTCGGCCAGTGAGGTTCCGGAGAGGCGCAACTAAAAACTCAAATAGTGGATTTAATAAAAAAAAATGTTCTGATCGGTTTCTATATAGTTACTAGAGAGGACTCTCTCGAGTTCTATATTGGGCCCTTGACAAGTAACATATTTTCAATTTTAACTTAATTTGTACTATTGATCTGACCTTAACCGAAATACCAAGTTTATAGGAACTTGGTATTTCGGTAAATTGATTGAATGATTATATATAATCATTCAATCAATTTAAACTTTAAAAAAAATATATCAGGTAATAAACGACAGCTACGCCAAGTATAGCCCTTCATGACAATGTGAACACAATACGTTTGTTTATAGTTGAGACCTACGTTTACTTCGAAATACTATGAATGAATCGTGTACGAGAATAACCATTGTTACTTCTCAGATCAAATCTACGTCTGACTAGCAGCTATTGTCAGTGCAATCACAATGTTTTAATTATTAAAATCTGATGTGCGCACGCACAGCCAGTGGCCAACTTCACCATTACGGCGTCTTCGCAGCTTGTTACATTGTCTTTTGATCCACTTTCGGTTATATCATAATATTCTTGTGAAACACTTTTTACTTTACGTTTTCACCAAACAATAGCACCATTAAATTTCTTCTTCTGAATACAAAAACAAATTGTTATAAATATTATAATATTTATAACTTTCTGTTTATGTGTAATTCAATTTCATATTTTGCTAGACCATCCAGTTCAAATAATAAACAATTCGTACTAAATAAATATCTTAGCTGTTGAAATATAGATTTGTGAAATAGTAGCTCGTATCGGATTATTTCGTATTTGACCCCCTTAGAGGCGAAATTTGCAAAAGTCCCCAGCGGTAAATGAATTAATCGAAACAAGTAATCATAATCTACAGATACGCAATATGTATGTAAAATAACTGAGAAATCATAGAAAGATGAACTTTATTACCATGAAAGTAGTTAGTCAGTTGTAGTTGAAGTAATAATACACAGTTCAGATGACATAATCGCTCCGGAAGATCACATCCGTTTGGCACCGGATCAGCACTGCCCGATAGATATTTTTAGAATCCGTTTTCGATTCTATATTTGTGTTTTCAAACTTTTTATTGTAGTTCCTTTCTTTTAGCTTACATGAGTTCGGAAAACTTCTTGTATTTTTTTTGTATTGCACTCTGAGTTATCTTGGAATGGAAAATAAATTCTGCTGTTATAGGTGGATAGGCATAAAGTATGATTTGCGTATATAGAACGGTAATCAAGTTCTGCTTCAATTACTGTAAAACACTTTACGAGATTGTGTGCTGCACTTAGGACACATTTCTCTACTATTGTTTAAATTGTGCATTTGTCTTTCTTAGTTTTCTGAATATTAATTAACAAACTTGTGACTGCTTGAAATAAACCCAATGACAGGTTTAACCTTCGCAACATACAAATGAATTTGCCTTTTATGCTCTCAAGATATATATTTCTACTTATACATTGTTAGTTCAATATGACACGCTCAGGTGGCACACATCTGGGATTTATAATATAATGTTTCGTCCTCTACTTGCTTTTCCTCGCCATATATGATTTGTCGACACTTGAGGTCGCTTTGCGGTTCGACAAGGGCGCACGTATCAATATAATAATATGTATGAACAGAATAAATCAGACAACAATTTCATATTGTAGAAAAATCTTTAGCTTAAGTTAGAAAACTAATGGTTGCCATGATTTTTCCTGTGCTTGACACTGATGTATGTTTTGTTTGGCAGAAAATTGGTTTTAACTAAGCCTATATTGTAATTTCCTTATTCGAGAAGTTCCTTAACGATTTTCGTGTCTCTTACGAGTACTATGCTAACATTTTGCATTTATGTTTGATTTTTTATGTGTATTTATTGCAAGTGATTACATGAGTGCATCATTCATGGTGTTTAACAATAATTCCTTATAGTTTCCTAGTAGTTTTATTAGTTCCATAAAATTTAAACTGTTTCTCATAAAGTAGATAAGCATTTTAATAGCTAAGTATTATAGCTCTAGCAGAAGTACTAGATATTTAATCGTTTATTATATAATGTCGTCTTTTAGAAATTGTATGTACCGTACCTTACTGTTTCTCGATCCTTTTTAAGCGTACGATAATATTAGTCTAACCTTTGTGCACATTAAAGACTGTTATTTATATATACATTGTTCTTCCAGATGAACGTCCGTGTGACGACGATGGACGCGGAACTGGAGTTCGCGATCCAGCAGACGACAACAGGCAAACAGTTGTTTGACCAGGTCGTCAAGACCATCGGCTTGAGAGAGGTGTGGTTTTTCGGACTCCAGTACACCGACTCTAAGGGAGACCTCACCTGGATCAAACTCTACAAAAAGGTTAGTTATTATTGTGTTATCTAATCGTTTCCAGACAGGATTTTCATTCAAAAGTTACCTACTAACTTCAACTTAAAATAGTATCATAGCGACATTAATTTGCTGATAAAGAATCGCCTCCGGTTTTTAAAAGAAATTCGCCACATCGATCGTGTGTATTACCCACTAGTTCTATTTACATACATTATAGATGAATCTCACAATGTTTGCGTTGCAATAACATCACCATCTTTATTGGATACCTACATTAGCGTGTAAATTGTGTGTTTACTGCACGTGAAGGGGCAGTAATTCTGCATTACATTTTATTTTTAGCATAACCAGAGCCAATAAGTTCAAGTTCACTTCGCTTCGTATTTATTGGTTCGCAAACCTCTTGAGATATAACAGAAATTAAATCTCAAACATCTATAACTTCTTTCATAAAAGCCAGATGGCGTTGTATAATTATAGTATCTTCATTAAATTCACCGAATACACTTGTCTGAACACGCAAATTCTGCAACGACCATTTTCTTTCGCTTATTGCCTTGACGGCGTTCAATTCATTCATGACGACGTTTCCGTCGTTTTGTCTTGAGCTATAAACAAACAATACTGTGAAATTGTTTTCCTTTACTCTTATCCTACGTGTGACACTGACCCCGTAATGCAATGCCATGCGTGCACAGCATTGCCGAATATGATTACAACATAGCCTTCTTATCAGTACCAGTAAGGACAACAGGTTTATTTGAAGGGTTTGACTCAGCAACTTGTTTGTGGTTATTTTAAAATATGACTCCTTTTCTCTGCAATATAAAACCTGAAACATTTATCAAATCAATAGGGCAATTTGCTGAATTCGAACCAGCCTTTTATTATACATGGTTAGTTCATAGAATACCTACTAATTCTTTACTATCTGAAACGTGTTAAAATGTTTTAACCTAGTTCGTTCGCATATAGGTAATTATGTGTTTTTCTATGTTTTAGTTGTATTGTGAAATTGGAATGTAGTTGTGTAGTTTTTATCTTTTTTCCACTTTTCACGGATTCGTGTTTGTTCTGGCCGGATTAGGAGTGCCCTTTATCACAAGTCTATTAGTAAAACGTGTTTAGATAAGATTAGTTCAACTAATAGTAAACACGTAGTAATAGTTTCTTTATTTAATTAATTGTATGCAACATTTGATGTTACGTGAGAGATCCATCATTAACTTGCTGCTATGTATTTTATCTAACGTCAAGTTCTGCACTCTTTTTTTCTTTTATCATCCTTCACAATCTATCTATCTTTTCTTCAGTCATGCTCTTTTTATTTATTATAATTACAATCTATTGGACTTCGTTCCTTAAGGTACAAAATAAACAATCCAATTAAAGACTGCTATCTTTTTTAGGTTTTAAATAGCCTATACTCTATCATAATATAGACTTTATAACCAACTTATCTATGTCAGATACGTGACGGCAGCGTAATCGTTCAGACGTCGACCTTGCCATCAAAAGTTTGATGGCGCGTGTTGTGTACTCGTTTTGCTCCACACTACTTGCGTGAACTTGCTCTTGATATAAAGGCTTTCATACATAATAATCATCACCTAAGCTATGGTCGAGAAGTTCATCAGAATATCGAAAATATAGAATGAATATTACCAGTGAAATATACATCATCATCGTCATCATGAAGAAATACTTGACTAATGACTGTTAGTAAAGCATTTCTTCATTCAACCTGTCATTTCCTTCTATCCATATTTTACGAGTTTCATTGATTTGCATTAACAGTATAAGTAGCTTTCAAACAAGGAAATTCTTAATAGTAACACGGATTCTGTAAAATTTACGAAATTGAATGAGACAAAAAAAACGATGGCATGTCCCTGTTCAGCAAAAAAATATATTAATGTAATTACACTTTGGACATCAATTTTGGTTAATTTTAGGAAAACAAGGCCATTACTTATAATTAATATAATAAGCACATTAGATTCAGCATTAGCGTTCCACCTTCAAATCACCGAACGTTCTGTCCCCGGTCGTTATCCGACTACCCACGTGCGGACATGTAAACACGCTCATTGAGCTGCAATGTTTGATAAACTTGCCGCCAGAACCAACTAGCAATTTCATAAATAACATCTTTGGTACTCTCGCAAGCTATAACAATTGAAATTCAGTTAGCACAAGGTAGAGTTACTTCTTATGAATCGAGTTCTATCTAATCACACTTACTTATAAATATGATAAGTCCGTCAGTGACTTTGGATCATTCATTCTTCACTTTGAAGTTTAAAAACTGTAAACTCTTTTACTAAATGTAATGTTCATTCAAAATACTAAATGAGCATACTTCAATCAAATCAAAAATACTACATTTGCTAGTGGCCGTTGACCAATGTGCTTCTAGTGAAACAGATGACATACAATAATTGGTTAAATGTCATTTAAAACAAGCTAACATACAAATAAATAGCAAGTTAAATAAAATTTTGTAAAAGCAAAACCCTGATGTAGGTACATTAATTACTGTCGTATGAAAGGGTGTCGTACAGGGTTATAATCTGGGACCTTTTCATTTGTTTAAGAGATATCTTTTCTTCTACTCCGTCTGTTTTTCAACTATGATAGCACACACAATTTTGATAAATTCTTTTATTGATGTCAAAACCACTTAAAATTTTATCACACGTAATTTCGACGTGAGTACTAACTAAACCTGTTTCGTTGATAACCATTTAAGTATGCGTTCCTAAGTCATTCGATAAATAATTGACGACTTGACGTGAAAAAGCGTCCGTCCAAACTCATCTATAATAAACTAATTTGTCTTTATAGTCTTAACGATGAAGGCACTTGACGGTGATAAAGTCGATCCTATGATTACTGACTGAGTTCAGTGCCCTCTTAATTATAAATGTCAGCCACTAGATTAACGTTTGATGACGCCCAATGTCATTTTTGTGGTCTGTGAATCTGCAGATTCCATTTGACGTTACGACTCAATAGACAGTCGGTTTTACGTGTAACAAACCTTTCGCTTGAACGACTGCGTGTAGCTAATTTCTCCTATGCACACGGTCAGAAATGTAAACAGATGTATATGCTGACATCCCTCTCTATCACACAGATATTTCAACGCGCCTGACATTGACAGCACACAATCGTTTAGCTAAATATTAGCAAATTTCACTATTGGCCGAGAGAAAAACTTCAACTACGTAACCAGTAAATACTAGTCGTTTGAAACCTTGACTAGACCCGATAAAATATATTTGAATAGTTGAGTGAATGCAAGAGAAAACGAAAAAATGATGCCGTAATTACTAGTATTAGGAACGCAATTGTGCATAAATAATGATGCAGTTACTCAATTGGCTGTAAGCACCAGTAACCCGTTTTTGTCAGTGTTTTACATTTGCATCTTTCATATAGCTGATGCAACTGAACAGCATACTGAATGCCAATAAAAACAAAGCACTGCAATATGTTTCCATCGACCTTTAATGCTCATTGCAGCTATTGTTTTAGCCACCTACATCTAATATTCCATAGTTGATAAAAACGTGACTCAGACGTACGTGAGCGCAACGGCTTTCCATTCAGTGAACCAAGAATATTGATAGCTGCTATATTTTAAAAATTAATATTATGAAGTATTTTTGTTCGCTTGCTTTACTTACGATGACGTGATAGAGGGCTTGATGAAGATCCCTTACATTGAGATAAAATATTTGACAGAGACACTTTCTACAACTCCATAATTGTTTTGCGTATAATTCATTTGAAATTAGAAACGAGCGTTTTAATATGTTAATTGTTATGTTGTATGATGTTTTTATCAAATGCTACATGTGAATATGATTTCGTTTTTACGATAAAACGGTTATTTGTTCCCACAAGGGCCGTGTTTATATAGCTAGGCATGACTCACGATCAGAAGCTCACATCACATCGCGTGTTTATCGAATCCTGACTATAATTTGATATGTGGAAGCTAAATGGCGGTTGAACATTTTCTAGTGCAGTGTCAAGATCATATTTAAATATAATTTTATTTGTTCATTCGGTGTACAACATCACTTAATTTCGTCAATATTCTCCAAAGGCAATTTAATGTTTCACAATATTGTCTGCGTATTTTACAGAGGAACCATAAGAACCGTCATACTTTAAATCATTCATGATATTAGAAGTATTTGTGCGATAAGAATAATTTCAAAAGCAGCATTGATATAGCTATGAAAGCCAATTAAAACAGCTATCTACGATTTCTTATTTTCAATATTAAGCCCAGGTTAATATGAAACTATATTTGAAGCAGACCTTGAAACATTTTCAAATATTTGAATCTATTAATTTTGTACCAGTATCGAGAACATGCCTGTAGTTGTAAAACTAGTTATTTAAATAAAATGTCTTTGTATCCTCCATTTGTGGTGTCGAACATCCGTGACCTTCAGCATCACAAATAAATCGACATCGTCACATTCTTGGTTACATTCTAAACATCATCAGAATCAGGTCAGCCATAGACTGTTGAATATGCCTTCCACCAAAAAATGGAATTTGTTCGTTGTTGACTTTGGAGAAAACTATAAAAATGTAATGTACTGAGTTTTCTTAGAGGCTTTATTTGAATGGATCAGCTTCTTAAAGCAATACAAATGAAATGACACCCCGCAGTGTATATTCTCATAGTATTTGTCTGGTAGTAATGAATGCAAGAAGCGATAACTTCATATATTTGGCCTGCTTATATTGTTCTCACTCGCACTCGTGTTGGGAAATTTACAACTGGTGGGTTTTTTCTCACATTACCAGACTGCTCTGTAATATCTATTTTACTAGAATAGTCACTTAGCAACCCAAGAGTGATTCTTTTTGTGAAGATGGTATCACTTCGACTGGATGACCTGTCAAAGTTATTGATTCGGTTTACGGTATGAGTCGATCAAGTTTGGGAAGAATTCAGAGACATTAAATCCACTCCGTTCCTTAGAGATTTCTACTACTTAGATTTAAGATCATAAGAAAGACAGTGCTCTGCGCTCGGACTTTTTCCACCTCAGGAGAACATTAGCTGGATGTAGCAACGCCAAAGAAAAAGAATCTTTATATTTTTGTTGTCTTGAGTGCACGACTAGATTTTCTATCTTGGCAACCACCCATTTGTAGTTAATTATGACGATGATGAATGAATTCTGTATTTGGATGGGTGATGATGTTGCATGTTGGTAAACAATTGACAGTGATTCAATTATCCTTCATTCACCTCAGTAATATTTTATTTTTCTTGTAGTCCGTAAAACATTACTGACTGCACTTACTGTCGGTCTCGTGGGCTAAGGGTTTCCGCTGTTACGCAGCTTACATATTATTTATACATGTCATGTCGTGTATAGCACTTACGTAAGTCATACCTGTGCGGCCTCGCGCGACATGTGATAATCATTGTGTGGCAATAGCTTTTCTATTTGGCCGACAACTTTTATATTCCCGCTATGAGTTTTCTTTTAATTATGTTCTGTCATTTGATTTGTATGTTTCAATGTATTAACACTAGATGCTGTATTAAAAAATTATGTTCCGTACTCTCACATTTGTTAAGTTGCCGTATTTTATTCATGAGAAAAAAATTATTGTTACAACTATGAATTAGTTTCTTGCGTGAAAATTGTTGTTTATCGAACGATAATTTTCCTGTGCCGTATCAAACTTATCCTGAACCATGTTAAATTTCAACACCATCATTATATTTTCCCAAAACATTCCAAGGCATGAAATGACTCAAATGTGTCAATGTTCAAGATGTTTGTGGTGATGACGGCCAAATGATGTCACCCCCATATATTAAGTACTTAGATCATGAAAATGAGAATGTTACTTCGTAAGTCTATTAGTGTAATGTACACAAACCTATTAGAGTAATGACGAAATTAAAGGTTGGCATGATATGCATTTATTTATGTTGTTTCACAGTTTCACACGTCGAATTTAAGACAAATTTTGTTTTATGATAGCCGTATTAACTATGAGTTTAGTTATGACGACGAAATTTCATTTCCACTTTATCAGAATTTATAAGCCATGTTAAAGTTCATCATCAGCATCATGTGCTTGTCCTTGACCCAATGATTTGAGGTTGATGCAACATGTCATTCTCTTTTATAAATTTCTGTCAGTTATCATTTCCTCAGTCCCTTCTTTCCTCCTTTTTCACTCAATTCATTTATCTTACCTGAGACATCACTCGTAATTTGCATCTTTCTGATCTGTTCTTTCTGAATCTCACCATAATAAATTCCTTTAATGTATTCATTCCTTATTCTGTCCATTCTCATCACACCACACATCCAGCTGAAGTGAACATAATGGAAATCTGTAATGTCAATAATATTGTGCCAATAAATGGTACAATCAAGCTTATAACATTTTTTTGTTTTATCAGCTACCGATACACAAAATGCATGACTAATCGTTCGGCAGTTGTACAGTTAATATGGTCCCCAGTATCAAAGTTATCAAGCACTTTAGTCACACCGGTAATAACCAGATGAATCAACACGACAGGTTGGATACGTAAATTATTTAGCATTGTTCGTTCGACACGAACATAACTTATTGACGAAATTTAAATCTGGTATCGTGGTTTGATCAATCAATTTCAAAATTGCTAGTAATTTCGCTGGTCACTAATACTCGTATGCATGGTGTGTCAATTGCGTCACTATTATTTACAGAATTATTAAAAAGTTAATTATTACGAGTATGTTGCCTTTCCAAAAGCTGTTGATTATGACGACTTTCTGGCAGTCAATCTGCTGGCTGTTGTAGGCTTATCTAAACATTTATGTGGTCTTGTGTTAGAGCTTGCCTTACGGATTAGTACCGACTTTAAATAAACTTACTGTTCGCTTTATCTTATTCAAGATATAACAAAATAATAAATACAATTTCAATTGAATACAAAATTAACCCAAATGACCGATAAAGTTCCAAAATAGTATCAGACTTATCACTAGGATAAGTGAAAATTATTGCTCTTTAATTATGGTATATATTGATGATAAAATCTAGACATTATTAGCACTATAGAGTTTCTCTGAATTAATTTACGTTTCGTTGTTCAATGTTGAACGTGATAGTGTTGTCACTTGGCTGACAGTTTTTCTCACCTTATGCTAATGGATTAGTACGTACATGTTTAAATCAGTAGTATGTAAATGTGGGTAACATTGCGAACAAAACCTCCTACTCGTACACTAGTCATCGGCGAGTCTTACATCATTTATTTGTCTCATGTTCACTGTAGTTATGTGTCAGATTCCGGTTCTTATATGTAAAATGCCACGTTGGAACACCTCCCAGGTGTATATTAGTGTTCTATATATAATTTATTTAATATTATAATATATTTTATCAATTCCATTCAAGTTAGTCAAGAAACTAACATTATGAATGATATTATTCAAGAAATGAACCTCCTTGGAAGTTTTTTAAATGTTTTTACCCAGTGGTATTTCTTGGCTTATTTCTTAGAATAGGTCTAAAATACAATTTGGTTTATGCCTCAAGTTGCTTATTCCTTTAACGTATATTATCCATATAAAATTTATGGACAGTTGTAACCAGCACACATGTTGGAGAATTCAAGCTTATTGCTATCTAATTATATCCTGTAAATCCATCTTGAACTCGAATGATATTTTCAATACACTCAGCTTCAAATTGTTTACAGTGTACTCTGTTTATCTCATCTGTACGATGTTATCTTGTTATGACATTTACAACATATTCGAAAGGCTAACTTGAGTCACACTGAGTGCTAATTTCTTCATGTTTGTTAGACATATAACTTTACAATCTGTTAATAAATTATCTCATTCTGTTGCACTGATTCATGCCACCGCCTCTTTTTAAAGTTCTTATGACTTATTTTTATTAGCTAACGATCTATGTCTTACACACATGGCGGTGAGATCATTTTCATGCAAAAAACAAGCGTACTTGCACACTGTTCCAAATTTACACGTATGTAAAATATTTCTTACTTCTAAATATTCACATCTTTTAATAGACTGTTCCTCATTGGCAATTCGCTTTCTAAGAACAATAAAAATGCTGAAATTATCATAATTAAGCCTTCATTCTGATATCATTTCGTCGTTAAACAGCCATTGTGGGATGAAACGAGATTCGTGATGACACATAAGAGCACTTTTGTTGGTTATTACGTGTCATTAAAATAGACTGTTCACTGTTAGTTTTTACAATTACCTAAGAGGTTTTACGTGATAGTTTATTTTTTACTTTGAAACAATTCATTTTCAGTATTTTGTTCAATATTATTACTTTAAACTCATATTTAACTATAACGGTGTTTTAGTTAAGTATGAGTTTAAAATTATATCTCGTACTAAGTAGCTTAGGTTTCAATTCTGAGGCACACGATCTCGTTCTGCCGTGCGAAGAATGTTGCTTTTAGTTCACAGCCGATAATTATTATTATCTTCGTGAGATACGGTCGCGATAGCTATAGGGCTGCGATTACCAAGATCTGGCAGAAGTATGCCTGTCTTTTTTATGAAGCCAATACTGATCTAATGCCTTGATTCATCTGTATAAAATACTATTTCATCTGTTATAAAGGCATCAACATTTATCACAACATTCCTAATACTTGATTAGGTTCTATGTTTACGAAACATTGCCCTGTAAGTACTTACTGCCTCTTATTACTAGCTATTTAACTTGATTTGTCAGTCAAATTTTGAATTTTAGCTACTTCTATTTCTAATGATAATATAATAATGTACATTACATTTCACAACATCGATCTGATGAGCTACGAGGGTTTTATAAACAACGTGTTTTTTATTTATGTTTCAAACTATTTTTTTTGTCGTATCTACTTGTTGACATCCTTATGTGAAGTTTGCCGCATCAAATTGCGTCATGATGCCTGACGACGCCGGATCTGGAATGCGTTATCGTAGATATAGTCAAGTGTCTAGAATTCGATTACTTAATCATTTAAGTATCTATCGACGACCTTGCGCCTGTTGTCGATATCGTTGCAAAATTGCTAGTTCTCTACCTGCATTTATTAGTACTTGTATTCGCAGAATTATCGTTAAATGTTCGAGGTAAACATGAGTCAAGGTGGGGAAAAGAACCTTTACCCATTTTACTTTGTACTAATAGTTACTAAACAATTTTTGGAGAGAAAAGTGTAATAACATAGCATTGGTTTCATAGGAAAAAGTTTCCTGCTGTGTTGTACGTTACATTTTTGTATTAGCATTCTGCTATAAGGTTTCAATATTGCATTTATATTGACCGCAGGGGTCATTTACGAAATACCATCATGATAAACACTTTCAACACGATACATCTTCCCAATTGCGTAAAATTAACTGGTCGCTTAGCAGGTAGATCCACAACGCAATCGCCATTGGAGATAAATATACAGGTACATCGGTGACCATCCTCGTTATAAAATTCGTAGAAAGGTTAAGCCTTGTACGGCCTAAGCGTATCAATGTACGCGTAACCTAAATATTTTTACTACGCGTACAGGTATATTTGAATACGCATACAGGGCACGGTGCATTCATTGCTGGATTATGAATGCGTGGTCACAAGTCAAGATTCCAGTATCTGCCATGTCTTGAAACATAGCTATCGCGTGCCCCACAACTACGGCACTTCTCATTGTGCAACGGTGGTAGATGAAAATAATTTACAATAAAAGATTACAGTGTGGAAATAGACTCAAATCTCTAGTTCCTTGGGCCTTACTATAAGTTCTTATAAGCAATTCGAATCCGATGTCCGATGCAGTTCATCTCGGGGAGAGATCGCGCTATACACGGTGCATAACCCCTTCTTTCTCCCTGAATTGAATTGCATCGCATTTGAATTTCTATAAAGAGATCATGGTAAGTCCTCTGGGTAGGTACGCGTAACCAATTATGCGTATTGTACGCATAGTCCGTACAAGGCTTTATACGACTTGTTCATAGCCGAGAGATTCGCGGCGGTGCGTGGTTCAACGAAGTTTCATTTCTGGCCTCGACTTCTCTTATCATACATCAATGCTAAAACGTGTTGCTAGGTCATGAGATACGTGTTAACACGTACGAGTTCCGCAAGGCGTTTGAACACTTTCTTCACACATTTTCGTGAATACCGATTTGTGAATGTGAAGTACTTGACACGAGAATGTTTGTTATTATTTCGAGGTTACCGGCAGGTTCAAACGTACATGAAGCGCGGCCAGCGATGCGCAACAGTGCGCCTGTATGACCTCATTCCCACGCCGAATGCCTTCAGGTGCCCATCACGACCGTACAACAATATCCATCCTTTGGCCTTGACTACTGATGATTGTGCATAATTGTTTACGCAAAATTGTTGTAGCATCGATGACATTTTGTTGCTTTTATCTATACTATTCTATAGTCTATACTAATATTATAGAGCTGAATAGTTGGTTTGGATAAACGCGCCAATGTTATTCTGGTTGGGATTGAAACAATATTTTTGTAATTGATGGACGACAGCCTATCGAGGATTTTTATAGGCTATTCATCGCGCTACTACCCGAGGAGCATTAATAGTAGGTAATCATAATTATGTCAACAAATCGGGCAAAATTTCCGGGCAAAACTGACCAATTCTGGATGTGTTAAATAGCTGCCACGGGGGATTTATAGGCAAAGCCCCGCGGTAGGCAGCAAGACATAAATTCAGATAATTTGAATACAGATGTTCTGGATTCAGTTGATGACGTTATATAGGTTAATGTGTTAACTCCAACAGTGTCAGTGTCGGTCGGGAGTCGCAGACGGGTGAAAGTGCCGTGACGCCATTTGCAGACGACCTTGCTTGTCTCCTTAAGGCCCTAAGAGGCCTGGGTGACCTTGACGATTCGGAGTTCGCATATTGTTTTGCCGACGTCGCCGCCATCTAGCGGAAATGTACGGTACTGCTAAGAATAGTTCAGTGACTAGTAAACTGCAGAGGGAATAAGTATTATGTTCTGGAATACTGCCTATTTTATATGCGCCTATGCGCGTCACCGAGTCATGCGCGTCTACGGTGTATTGTAGACGCCAAGGCAGTCGTCACGTCAGCCGAAATTTATATAACATACAAGCTTTTATTTAACTTACCCAATTAGTATGTATGTTTGTAATAAATACAAAGTGGCGGATTTTGATTTTTTTTCTAATCCCTTTACATTGTTCTTTAGGTTTAGAATGGGTTCCCGTTTGCTGTTACCTGTGGTCTTTTACCTTTTGACCGATTTGGCGCAGGGGTAGGATACCTGCCTTCTGCGCCGGAGGTTCGATTCCCGAACAAGACAAATATTTGTATGCACGAACATGTCTATTTGTCTTGATCTGGGTGTTATCTATGTATACCGGGTGTAAGGGTAACGCTCCCGAAGCCGAAGGCCCGTGGTAGTACTCCGGGTACACTACATATTGGCATAATATTTTTTCGATTTGGAGATATTT
Source organism: Lithosia quadra (assembly GCA_963576445.1). Taxonomy (NCBI): domain Eukaryota; kingdom Metazoa; phylum Arthropoda; class Insecta; order Lepidoptera; family Erebidae; genus Lithosia; species Lithosia quadra. Next base: position 16,287,584 of record OY754881.1, read on the forward strand.
TTTTTTCATTTTTTTTTAGATTTTTTTGCATTATGTACCTATTCTCCGTTATATTAGGAAGGGTCAATGAAACGACAATTTCATAAAAAAACATCGCTACAGAAAAAGCACGCACTTGGCGCCATTTGTTTTTTTCCGTAGTGATATTTTTTTATAAAATTGTCTTTTCATTGAGCTTTACTAATATGATAGCAGGGGAGGGTGTAGACCTCCCCCTGTGAAGGAAAAAGTGCGGAAGCCCCCCCTTTTTGAGATACGATTTTTTAAATATTCTAACCTAACTTTCGTAAAAAACAAGATTTCTTGGTGGTTTGAACGATTTAAGGGCTGGGAGTGGAGGGGGAGGGGGTATAGAACCCTCCCTGTGAAGGAAAAGCGCGGACGCCCCCTTCTTTTTTTATACTTTAGATTTATTGGTGGTTTGAAAAAAAAAATAACCCTAACCTAATCTATCCGAGTTGGGGTGTTAAAAATGTTATATACCTACATTATAATACGTAATATAATTAAAAAATGCATAAAAATTAACTTAGTCACTCGTGGGCGACAAACATCGCGGACGCTCCCCCTTTTTTATATTCTAGATTTTCTAAGTGGTTTGAAAAAAAATAACCCTAACCTAATCTATCCGAGTCGGGGTACGGGGATACCCATTATTTAGAATGTTTTCCACCGCGAAGCACGTTAGTGCGAAAGTATAATTTGTGGCACTTCGCCGGCCGCTGCCGCGGCACGCTCGCTTCGCTCGCTCGGCTCGTGCGTTGTTGTAGTCACAGTTCTAACATAACCTAACCTACAAAAGTTGGATCCTGCTGTTTTGTCTTTTTTTTAGGTTAGAATATGAAAAAAAATCGGGGGGCTTCCGCGCTTTTTCCTTCACAGGAGGGGGTCTACACACTCCCCCCGCCCACCCCACCCACTCCCAGCCCTTAAATCGACGGCCGGTATAAGAAAGTAAAGCCCAAAAATTAATAGTTATCAATAAATAACTTATGAAATAGATTAAATTATTGCATACAATCACACCAATTACCTATTTAGCCCACGTTAAGTTACATGAAGAACTTGTGCTATCAATCCAAATGTCGCTGAACATCAAGATTTCAAAATTAGGTTAACAAAGTATCTTTAATGTTGCCGTGTGTTAATATACTTTTGTCGCTTATGTTGTTCAGCTACTTTTGGGACAATGCTTGCTTAACCGTAATAATGTGTTTATTATGTATATATGTAAATATATATTGCATTTTCCCAAAAGTAGCTGAACAACATAAGCGACAAAAGTATATTAACACACGGCAACATTAAAGATACTTTGTTAACCTAATTTTGAAATCTTGATGTTCAGCGACATTTGGATTGATGGTGTACAGCTACTTAGGAATACTAGTGCACAGGTACTTTTGAAATACGCGTGTTTAACGACTTTTGTAAATTTCTGGTGTACAGGCTATTTTGTTTCCTAGTTGCGACAATAAATTATGGCATTTTATTGTGAACAGGTGTTTTGTTAAGTTGATTCTGTTCATCGACTTTTGGTGCTGACTGTACCTACTTCGTAAATAAAATTAGGCAGGTACCTACTAAGTTAATAAAATTATTTGTTAAGTTGATTCTGTTCATCGACTTTTGGTGCTGACTGTACCTACTTCGTAAATAAAATTAGGCAGGTACCTACTAAGTTAATAAAATTATTTGTTAAGTTGATTCTGTTCATCGACTTTTGGTGCTGACTGTACCTACTTCGTAAATAAAATTAGGCAGGTACCTACTAAGTTAATAAAATTATTTGTTAAGTTGATTCTGTTCATCGACTTTTGGTGCTGACTGTACCTACTTCGTAAATAAAATTAGGCAGGTACCTACTAAGTTAATAAAATTATTTGTTAAGTTGATTCTGTTCATCGACTTTTGGTGCTGACTGTACCTACTTCGTAAATAAAATTAGGCAGGTACCTACTAAGTTAATAAAATTATTTGTTAAGTTGATTCTGTTCATCGACTTTTGGTGCTGACTGTACCTACTTCGTAAATAAAATTAGGCAGGTACCTACTAAGTTAATAAAATTATTTGTTAAGTTGATTCTGTTCATCGACTTTTGGTGCTGACTGTACCTACTTCGTAAATAAAATTAGGCAGGTACCTACTAAGTTAATAAAATTATTTGTTAAGTTGATTCTGTTCATCGACTTTTGGTGCTGACTGTACCTACTTCGTAAATAAAATTAGGCAGGTACCTACTAAGTTAATAAAATTATGTAGGTAGGTACTCACCAATAGTTTTGTAGTTTACGTCCTGTTTTAACATGATATTTTTTCTTATGTTTTGGCATTTTATCAAAGTCCCACAGTACAGCACTTTACAGTTTTAAAACGTCTGATCTTATTTATTCTATGATAATTACAAACAATAAATTTAGCATAAAAGCAGTATTTATAGCTATTAACCTAAAGATATGAACTTAACTAAGTATTTCTATTAATATATATATATGTACAAATGAGTGTAAACTCGTCAAAATCTATAAAACTTTATCTGAAGTCGCTCCGAAACCGGCGCGCAGTCCACTCTCGATGAAGTTCCGAAACGGACTGCCGGCAGGGCTCGCGGGGGATTACAGGGCGACGGAGCAGGCACTCTCGCGTGGATAAACTTCAATTTTCGTGTTAAAATTAATTTTCACCAGTTAAAAACGGAATGAAAATAAAACTCTCAATTAAAATTATTCGCATTATTAAGACCTTTCGTTTGGTGTAAAAACTAAATAAAATGCTTGAGCCGATTTAGAGAAATTTTGCAATTTATGTCTGAAATAGGTATTCGTTGGAGATTTTTTTCCTAAAAAGTGGTCCATGAAAATACAATTTCTTTCAATTAAAAATGTTTATTAGATGTTCATGCGTCATTAACATTTTTTTCATTCGAATTCAATAGCCAGTTATTTAGATATTTTGTTTCAAACATGCAAATATTTAGGCATTTCACCCTTCTTAAGGCCTTAATGCATAACAATACATCTCGGATACGCGGTTATCAAACCAGATTTACAGTGGTATGAACTTAGAACAAGTCCTAAGCTTATAACTTGGTTTATTTTTACTTGCGATTGTTTTTCTTGTTTAATTTATTTTGTAACATACCTTCTTCTACAGACTAAACAGTGTATCGTTTTCAAGTTCGTGACGATGGAATGTCACCCTTACGTACTCTGTCAATGTAAAGAACAAAAAATACAACTCTTTGTGCAATATTATTTAAAGGCTCGAACTGCATTGGGTACTTTAATAAGTTTTTTCATTGTACTGGAACCTGAAACATCAAATGTCTTACACCTTGGCGCCTGGCTACGGCCTGGAGGTCTATCACGAAATACATAATTATTATCCGAAACTTTGGACAATCGCGAAATATGAATTAAAGATTAAGCATTTACCAACGTAGGTACCAATAAAGTTACTTCAAATTTATTTAGGGTTTCGACCGAACGAAGTCGTGAAATAAATGCGTTTCATGGTATCTACCAATTTGCCTGAAACTTTGAATGTGAATACATTTGATAATAAACCTCTGGTTTAATGAACACGCAGTCTCAACATTCTAAGTGACTGAGGAGATATAAATTCACAGCCAAAAAATAACCTACCTAAAGTAAAGTAATGAATAAATACCTACTAATAATATCGATGCGTTACTTAACTAAAGGAAAATTGAATTTCCAGGTAAAAACCGTTCCATTTTCCTGTTAGTGAATGCAGTTTGTGGCAATGCAGCGCGCGAGAGAAGGGTCGCATGAGGTGGCGGGCTATGGCGTCGTCCGCGAACTGGGTTACGGCAGATAGAGACGGATACACAGACATCTCTGTCCGACACCACACCTTATTAGACGACACCGAAATGCGTGTGTCAATGCATTCATTAGTACAGTCGCGATCAGTATTAGCTACCTACTAGATCTAGTGGTTGGTAACTTGAAATGTGTTAACATGCCAAGTTACCCACCACTTAAGTACATCATTACTTACCATCAGGTGAGATAGTAGTGAAACACGGGCCTATCAAATATGAAAAAGTTCCTATACCAGACATTAAGAAATGTTGAATTTTTGCTCTGAAGATTACAAAAAATTATGAAATCAGTTGTTTATTGATTTATTTCAATGTAAAGATCTTTTGTAAATTTTGTTATTGCTCAGCAACTTCTGAGGGCGACTGTACCTTTATTGATGCTGTCTCGACCTCTGTGACGTAGGTAGCTGTTGTGCGTTCGACTGCTTAATTAGAGGTCGTAGGTTCGATTCCCGTTTAGTGAAAATGTGTAGGTATATTTGAATTGATCTGAGTGTTTCTATGTAGGTATATTATGCATTTATTTACAAAATAAATGTGCCCAAGCGTGTTTGCATTCTACAACCCATATGAAAAGTTGGGCAAGAGGCAAAGCTCTGCTTAGTTTGGGTCTAGATGGCGCGGTATAATGTGTCCAAAAGTCCCATTGATCAGATTTTCTTTTTAGAAAGAAAATAAGAAAAGAAAGAAATCAATGGCGATAATTTTCCTTATAGAAAGTTAATTTAAAGAAAATAACTTTACCGCTTTCTTTTCAATATGTATGTATGCTTCGTAATTTACGTACGGTCAGCGTCGAAAGTAGATGATGATTTTCAGAATTTCAACTTCGTTTTTGAGCAAATGAATTCATTCAGTTTCTTCAATTAAATTAATAATAAGTATTCATCCAGGTTTTGAACCATGAAATCTGCGCAATGAGAGTGACGCCCCTTGCACACGTCCATAGGCCACGGTTACCACTTCCCATCAGCTGGGGCGTGTGCTTGTCTACCACTTAAGCGGTATAAAAAAGAGATCTTCTACTTTTGAAGCTACCTACGTGTCACACGAAATTAGCTTTATACCAGATATCTAGATTTTTAAAACACTAAACTAAACATATTTTACAGTTCCAAAACATATTTCCTTTTCGATATAATGCGATATAATTAGGTAGGTACCCTATAGAAGTTAAGCGGAATGACAATGGAAACAATTCTAAATATGCCATTAGAATAATTGACACCAATACAATATTTATCGCTGGTATTCGCGCACAAGAACAGCTGATTGTGCGCTGATCATTGACGGGGTCAACGACCGTACTTTCGCCGCTCCCACGACGCTTGCGTTGTACAACGCACAAGTGTTTGAGATGACGCTACTCTTGTAACACATACATGGACATTTTACTGCTCAGAATCGTACTATCGTGGCATAAATATTTCGAATGACGGCAATCTCCTTTCTGATATTGAGCAGGTATCTTCATATTTATTTTATTTACTACCCAAATTGCTAGTCTTACAGAACTAGGCATTTAACCTACCCCACAAACAAACACTGAGGTTTTACGGTCATTAAAATACTGCACAATAAAGACCACCATCTTTGACAAGTTAGGTACAGATGGCATAGCAATTAACCACGTCCAATATGAGTGGCTCATTTAAAAATAATTGAGATGTCATATAATAAAAAAAAGTAATAAATAGGTACCAAGTCGATAGGAAAACATCAATTATGGATACTGTGTTCGTATTATTCCATATTATTATTCGAATCATATTCACCACCGTGTGAAAAAGAAGCGTTAAAGTATTATTTTCACACGTTTTTTACGATATGATGTGTTTATTGGCGATTCAGATACAGGTTTATTTAGCGTGAGGACAATATAACTAAGTACTTTATCTGACTTTAGGTATGTACATAATATAGTGAATATCTTTTTATTTTTCTTAGTATTGTGTTTGGGTCCAGTTCATTGAGCAAAAGTTTTGAAATTACCACACTAAACGACTGGATTTACTAAATATTCTGTACCACGAAATAACTCATGAATTCTGTGTAGTCTGTACGTACCAGTCCAATTTAACATAGCTGGAGGGATTACGAAAATGCTAGTATAGTAATGAGTCGCCCACGTTACTAGTTGACTTTAAAAAAGATGGATATTGACTAGGATAATAATTTATGAAAGAATAAAAAAAATACTGGAGATAGGTATTAAATAATGTTTGGTTGCAAGCCGGCATCGATTGTGGAGAAAACGGGTAAAGTTTTCACATCAGTAATGAAGAAGCTTATGAAACCTGAGGAAGACGATGAAGAAGCTGCTTATGACAGAGAAGATGATCTGGTAAGACCAGCTATTGGTCTTGAAGCTATACTCTAGCTTCAAGATGTGATATAGTAGACTGATTGTAGAGCTAAACAAAACTTAGATGAGCTAGTTTAAACTAAGTATCTGTTTCTGATTATTTCAAAGTATCTAGTCTATACTACTGGGCGAGCAATTATTGTGCATTTAAACATTACTATCGCAGCAATAAATTTAACGTTCCAATGAAGTTTTTAAACACTTGGCGAAATTTGGTCGTTCAAACACTTTTATTAGAATAAGTCAACCCACATTTTTATAGTCTAGATTACGATTATTATGTAGTGCAATTGTTATCTGATGGATTTGTGTCTCTCTTTACATCAAGTGATGAAATTTTTATCTATTTCAACACTATCCGTATCTGTTTATATCATCACATCTGCAGTTTCCTGCACTAAAGATGTATCTTTAGACCTCATGCTATTCTTGGTGTATATTTATATCTCATATATTTTGATACTTAGCAACATACTGAGGAAGGGGGTTTACATGTAACAGTATTGTATTGGACATTTCTCCCTTTATCCGAGTTTGTTTGTAGCATTTAGATTTTATTTTGAGACGGCACTCACAGGTTTCTTTCAAAGTAAAATTATATAGATGATTAACTGGGCGAGCAGTAACCATAGTTATCATTGTAGTTCGTATTGATATATTCCTTACCACCGTGTATTAAATTACCTGTAATCTAATAGTATCACTCACGTTTGATCTTAACTCAATAGAGCCGATTCATGGCAGGTCTCGATTCGACACATATTGTTAAACGATTATACCCGGTATTTAGATCTGCAGGTGAATGGAATTCCTGCATTGATTAATGCTATAACCGAAGCGTTCTAAGATTCATAATCCAAATATACACAGTTTTAATAGCTTTTGTATTTAACAGCTGCAGTACTATTCTGCAATTAATAAATTCGATGTCGAATCTCACTCAAACGAAAGAGAAACTTCGCGTATGTTTAGGAAACTCGGTCCTAGCGCTATTGTCGTTCAGGATTGTAAATGTACAGCTGCTCTGCCTGTCACTCCGGAGATATATAGGCGTGATATGCTATCAAAATGAACTATACATTTTTGTAATTCTATAAATTAATAGTGTTGTTTTTCTGTCCCTACATTTTGAAGTTTCATGCCAAATAAAGTAAAATGGCGGTTTGACAACAATGTTGTTATTTGAAATGCATAGGATTTATAGTGTTTTTATTTACGTAGCCCAAGGAAAAATAGTTTAGTTTAGTATTTAAAAAGCGTAATGGCTGTAATCTTTCCATAATAATGTTATCTTTCCATTATAAAACATTTGTTTCGTCCACATTTGTTCCACCATGACCAGATTAATTTTATTGTGCCTACGTTTAATAGCTTACACATAACATTAAATGTACTTACCTAAACGTATTAAGTAATGATTTTTTTTAAATCTATCCATCTATACCTACTATTATAATTTTTTTAAAAAGCTGTGTCTATATTAGAGATACTTAGTTAAAAAAATACTTGGGTTATATTACTTACCTATGTTATATGAACGATTCTGAACGAAAATATATAATTATTTTAGAATTCTGTCTGTCCGTTTTTGCGCGATGGACGCAAAAAATACTGAACGGATTTCGATGCGGTTTTTTTTAAAGGTCTTGGTCAGACTTAGAATCCTAACGGATCTCCGGACCTAATCTAGAACCGGAGATATGGTGAAAAAACGTGAAAACCAACTTCCGCGGGCGGAGCCGCGGACATAAACGTGGTTTAATGGTACTACCTCTTTTTAGATTCTGTGGATTATTTTCAGTTTAAAAAAATATAAAAATTAAACCAAGTTTTGATAATTAACAGGTTATTTTAAGAATAGATTATGATTATCAAATTAAAATTACTATTAGCCATTGTTGTTCGGAATGATGGGGACTGGTTGACCTTGACATCGTGATTTTACATAAGAAACGGATGCGTATTATGCCTAATGTAGCAACTTCATTTTCATATAAAGTTGTTAATCAATCTTATACACTCAAACCTGTATCTCCGAAGGGTGTGCAGACGTGTTTCTCGGTCCTACGTGGTACCTAGGAGGCGAGTTGATTGCTGTCAATCGGGTACATTCAGCTCCGAATGTTTACTGTCCGATCAGGGGTGAAATTATATACAGTGTGTGGCAAAACCCTTGTACGATATTTACTGATTTGATCGGTATCGGACACTAGTTTTGTAACATATTGTAAATCAATTCATAAATTATACTTCATCTTTTCATCTTCTACGGTGGTGTAAATTTTTTTCTAAAACGTCTTGCTCGTATTTTACAGTGTATGTATAGAGTTATCACTAACTATTTACGCGAACGTGCAAATATTAATATTTTCAAATAAAATCGCAAACTTTACAATGTAAACGCCGTGTTTTACATATAATCACGTTTGAAGAACAGTATAACAAATTTTAGTATACTAGACAAAGATTAGATATCATATCATAGTTTAGAGGAATAAATTCTTGTCTATTACTCATTTAATAGTTGTTAACTTGAATGGTCACAATCACAAGTCATACGCTAAGCGCGTTCCATACTGCCGAAGTAATACGGAAGCCGTTTGTATTTTTTTTTTAATTGGACACGTCAACATGACTTCACCTCGCCTGATGGTAAGCTAGAGGTAAAGTCTCTACAAACACCGATTAGTGCTATTTGAATCTGTGGTTGGATTGGTGGACTCACTATAAAGAATTTCCAAATTGTTTCCAATTTTGAAATAATAAAAATATTGGAACACAACGTTCTAAATTTAAATAAACATTACATTGACGCGCGCAATATTACGAGTATATCTTTTCGTTAGAATCAATTTACTCCTCAAACGCGCCAACCGAATTTGTTTAAAAAGTATACAAATAACCAAATATGTGGCGTTACGTGATTGTGATTATCCAAGATAATCTATGTAGCTCGGACCAACTCTTATTGGATTATTGTACGGCCACGTTCTCTTAGCTGGGAGGCAATGACCTCTAATTAAGCGAAATTTTAAATGATAGAATTCTATTAGCCTAGTTACAAACGCACCTTTAAATTGAAGAACGCCATAACTCTATCTAAAAATGAGTCCGCATTTAACATTCGTTCTACGTTATTTAAACAGTTAAAGCAATTATGAGAGTAGTTCGTTGAAGGTTTATTGGGTTCGTGTATCATCTCGCCGTTGGCCCTTTGTAGTGAGCAGCTGCGATGAATTTTACGATTAACACTTTCGAGATTGCTCCAAATAAAATCTGTCTCTTTAACACAATATAAATCTATAGTTCTATTACAAGGATTTGTTGGTTTGTGATCGATTAACTCTGAAACTACTGAAACGATAAGAAAAAAATTTACTCTTTTTTTATACCAGCTCGTAGGTGACAGACAAGCACACGGCCCACCTGATGGGAAGCGGTCACCGTGGCCTATGACGTGTGCAACACTAAGGGTGTCACACACGCGTTGCCTACCCTGAAGAGAAGGGGTGGGGGGAGAAGGGGTCCAGTGAGCTCTAGCTACCCTACCTACTTACCGGCGGGAACACAACACGATGGTTATTATGGCCGCGGTCTTGTGTAGGGTGGAGGTACTACCCCAGTCGGACAGCTCATTTCGGACGGGAGATACCGTCGTGTCCTACCTCCTAGAAAACCTTCGACCCTTGAGTAACACAGGCTTTTGTTTCTGAATTGCTTGCTGAATCTACAATGGCAATGCTAGTTACGAAGCTATAATTAACAGCATCTATTCTATGATATGCTTAGCATTTCGCTAAGACACCTAGCTACATGTTCTGACCTAGATTTATTTATCAAAAGGCTATTAAAATAAATACCTTAGTCATGGTTTATTAGTTGTTAATGCGGCCGTAAATCACATTAAAGATTTATGCCTTTACAAGAGCAATTAAGTTAAACTTGTAGGTATATAGTAATATTATGAGACCGTGCATTTGAAATATGCATCGGAGCCCAAGTCAAAGTTTATATGGAGGTAGGACACGACGGTATCTCCCGTTCGAACTGAGCGGTCCTACTGGGGTAGTACCTCCGCCCTACAGAGGACCGCGGCCATAATAATCATCATGTTGTTCCCGGCGGTAAGTACGGGAGCCAGAGCTCACAATCCCCCCCACCTCATCACCCAATCCCCTCCTCCAACTTCCTCCCCCCTCCAGGATCGGCATCGTGAGTGTGATAACCTGGTGTTGCATACGTCCATAGGTCACAGTGACCACTTTCCATCAGGTGGCAGACAAGCGCACGACCCGTGTGCTTGTCTGCCACCTACGTAGTATAAAAAAAACATAACCGCCTCTGCTGGTTTAGGGGGCGGCCATGTCGAAATTGAACCGACACAGCTGATTGGCGTATCTGTGGGGTTTACACACGAAAAAAAAAAGCCTTAACTAACAGAGTTGCGAAAACATTCATAATATTAGTATGGATGTATGTTTGTAAACCAAAGCATCGAAATAAAAAAATCGGGGGCAGTACGCCAGTTTTTGATAAGGAGTTATCGTCGAGATTCTTATGAGAAGAAACCTTAGTGACCTTTGAAAGTGTGCCAATCATATTAACAATTTAACACACTAGGTTATACTGGCTTGGCGAATTGTTTGATAATATTCCATACTATTATAAAATTAAAAAAAAATATGTACTTGGGTTATGTTAGATAAACAATTCTGAACACAAAAATATAATTGGAACTAAGCGGTATGGACTGGATGCGGACGGCGGAGAATGGCCACCCCATTGGCGTACATTGGTAGAGCCCTTCTATGTCCAGCAGTGGAAGTCGACAGGTTAATTGATTGATTGATTGATTGAAGCAGTTCGGTGCCTCGTTTCTTTGCCTCACCAGACCTGGAATTCTTTATTAGCTCACGTTTTTCCTTCCTCCTACAGTCCCGGGTCCTTTAAGCGGGGCGTGAAAAAGTATTTGATGAGGCCGTCAAGTTGAGGGCCACCATTATGGCACTATTAAATTAATACACTAAGCATGAAGGAAAAAGGAAAAAAATAACAGCAAAATAATGGTATCAGCAATACGAACAAACGTACACATGACGCAAACTTACACATTAAATTGATTATAACACCAGAGAGGTCAGCATGGCGTCCGTAGTCCGTAGACACATCTTTTTGCTTCTCTTTCATCAATGCACACCAATGCAATCGCAGATAAAAGTAGAGGTGAAGTACAGGTCACGTGACAACTGTTTTCTGCTGTTTCATTGGTCAAAAGAGAAGAAGAATTATTATGTTTATGCAATTGCATGCCATGCTGAAGAGGCGGTCGGTGGATAAATCTGCAATGTATGGAAGTGACATTATTTGTCGATATGGCTATGCGTAACAATAAATTGTGAAAAATCTTTTTTAAGGGAAACGGTTTCAAATTGTATTGTCATCAGAACTAAAGACTTCTGCCAAATACAGATCAATCAGACAACTGAAAGGGAGTCAATTTTCAATTACTAGATTTGACCCAAACAAACAGGTCAAGTTAAATAAAAGCAACTTTGCTTTAGCACTACAGGGTGTGTAACAGATGAAATAAATAAATAAATAACTAAACAGCCGAGATTAGTTGTAAGTTGGTATTTTTTTTCTCTCGTCACTCCCCTTCAGTCTCGTAGCACGGCACTGTAGACTTGTGTATATCTAGAGTATTTTTGACCAATCTAATGAGTCCTTTTCGTCACGTGACGAAAAGATCTATACCATTCGCCGAAGAGATTCGAAAGACACGAGTTTTCTTCGCCACGCCAAGGCCGCTGGAAAGACAGTTCCGGATTTAGAGGCCACCGCCCCATAGCCACCACATCAGAGGGGATCGGGAGCATTTCGAAAAAAAAAACTCACTAATTGGTAAATTTTCCATATTTTTAAATACTAGAATGCTTGTAGGTAAGAAGTTACAGGTGCATTTGATTTGAAATAAATTTTGAATTGAATTGAATTGAAATATAATTTGGAGTCAGGGGCCTCCATTATTGCCCCAAAGCCTCCAGACCTCTAAATCCGTCCCTGTGGAAAGTTGTTCGTTCTATTAAACATTGTTATAGCGGGTTCTGTAGATGCTAAGACGTATTCGAGCTAGATTTAAGTTTGATGTTTGATTTATTATTGTTTTAATTAAACGTAGCCAGAGATGGACAATGAATTGTAATTAATTATTGCCTTTTTAACGCTCTCCCTGGACACCTCGGCACACAACGAAGTCAGGGTCGCTACCGTTCTCGAGATGGGTAAGACTATGTTGTTTGTAGGTTTGTAAATATGTATGCTCTTTGAGATTGAAACACGTAAACTATTAGTATACTCGAATGTTCATATTTTATTTGTGTACGCATTAGACGACATAATTGAACACCATCTACTAAAGATTTAGAATACGCTAGATACCGTGAGCCTGAAAATAAGGTGCAGTTTGTGCAGAGTGAGTTTGAGAGACTGACGAAAGTCAGTACCGTGCCGACTAAAGAAGTGGGCTCAATTTATAAAAAGCATAAAATATTTTATGAATCGTGTCGACTTCGTTAATAAATTCGAACTCGAACAATATCAGTCTCCAACCGACTGACGAAGTCAACATAAATAAAAAAAGGTATTTTTATGATTTGTGTCGACTTCGTGAGTCGATTTCGTCCGAATTACTGGCGAAGTCAGCACAAAAGGAATTTAATGTTGACTGTCGAACTGCAGGGTTGATTTTTAAAGTAGAAGGGAAGGGGAACCACGGGAAGGCCCACCACGGGAAGGCCCAAATGCTTTTGGACCAGTATAAGTAAATGGCTGTGATGGACGGTTTGTGGTATATAGCCTATTCTAAGTCTAATATAACAGTGAATTGTATAACGGTAATCAAATGTGTATATGTAATTGTAAATCTACATACAAAAATTGACGTAATGTAATGGATATTACATTTCCTCAATAACATACCTACTTCCTCATTTTTATCGCCCTAACGTTTCTTAATTATTATTTTCAACAACGAAAAAAAATAGTCATAGTTCTTTTACTGTTTTTTTTGCAAACTGAAAATTGAAAATATTATTCTTTTAAACAAAAGAAATAATAAATTTCTTGCTGTACAAAACTAGTCAAATTAAATTATTCTTTATTGCTTATTAGTGTAGTGTAGATTTTAGAGTATTTAAATAGTTTCAATTCTGCTGTGTGGGGTACTATGATTTCGTTAAGGCATAATGTATGAAAAAGAAAACTGATTGTCTTGATAGCGCAACAGTAACAACTACTACTGTGTATGAGCTCCCAGGTTCGATGCCCTGGTCGAGCAAAATTTTGTTTCATTTGTGTTAGAAAACACCATACTCTGCCTACCCTTCTGGGATGTCCATAGCTATATCCATGGAAATATTAAAAATATACATGAATATTAAAAAAAAACTGTACTTAAGTAATAAAAAATATCAGAGCCATGATTATCGAAGCATTCATCATGCGTACAGCTAAGGAGTGGAATTTCCGAAAAGCCATAACGTGGGAGTCACGAGCGAATAGGTTCCTTCTAAGCACATTTATGTGATTCATAGTTTGTATACAAAAAAATATAATGAATTGCTTTTTTTCCAGGTGATGCAACAGGACGTGAAGAAAGAGAACCCCTTGCAATTCAAGTTTCGTGCTAAATTCTATCCTGAGGATGTTGCAGACGAGCTCATCCAAGAAATCACACTCAAACTATTCTACCTTCAGGTAAATGTTTACATCATAATCTCTAAAAAAATTCTAAAGACTTGGAATTCTTTACCAGCGCATGTTTCCTTCCTCCTATAGTCCCGGGGCCTTTAAGCGAGGCGTGAAAAAGCATTTGATGAGGCCTTCAAGCTGAGGGCCGCCACTGTAGCACTATCGGTGTATGTAGTGGTTACCTTCGATCTTAAGACTTTTCCATTAGCTTTCCATCAGGTGGAGTGATGTTGACGTGTCCTATATACAGGGTCATTTGTAATTATCTAACATCCTCGCAGGGGTAGATAGCTGACATCATAACCGACCATGTTTGTTCTACGACTTATTAAAATTCGTTAAATTTTACTTTCATACAAAAATAAATATTAGTTTAGTTTTGCGTCTAAAAGACAAAAAAACTTGAAAACTCATCATTAAGTAATGTGTTCAGTTTTATTGAAAGTCGTAGAACACACGTTGCTACTTATGATGTCTGCTACCTATAGTGCACGGCATCTAACGTGGCCACATTTTGGAGTAGTGTGGATCCCACTACTCCAAAACCTTGCCAAGTTAGATGCTGTACACCATACTTGTTTCTAAGCGACAGATTTTGCCACAAACAAGGTATAGTGTACAGCATCTAACTTAGCAAGGTTTCGGAGTAGTGGGATCCACACTACTCCAAAATGTGGCCACGTTAGATGCCGCGCACTATACCAGCATGCCAGTTAATTACAAATGACCCTGTATTAAAACGCATATTGTTGCAGGTGAAGAACGCGATACTATCAGACGAGATCTACTGCCCGCCGGAGACGTCGGTGCTCCTGGCGTCGTACGCGGTGCAGGCGCGGCACGGCGACCACAACCCCGCGCTGCACGCGCCCGGCTTCCTCGCTAACGACCGCCTGCTGCCTCAGCGCGTCACCGACCAGCACAAGGTCAGCCACTAGGGACTGCGGGATCCCGCAATATCTTGCAGATCCGCAAGCATCAGCCGATGCAAAGGAAATGTTTCATTTTGGGCCCCCTAATTGTACAGATGCCGGCAGGTAACTTGGCCAGGTTTTGGAGTAGTGGGGGTAAGTTGCAATGGCTCAAAGTGCACGATGCGCGTCGTGCACTTTGAGCCATTCAAAGTACGAACGAACGGAACGTTGATTCGGTTACAAGACGTCTCTCGGAGATATATGATTGGACCGTCAAGCGACGGACCAATCATATGTCCGCGACGGCGCAACTGCGTCTCCCGTGACCCGCTCATACCTCAAAGGAGACCTAAAAGTCGACCTTTGCGCATATGACGCGTCTGGCCAATTCACGTGCACTCTGTACACAATACAGAAAAAAAGAGAAATAATACCGGTTATTGGCAAAAATACAATTATATTTATTCGCCTCCGAAATTAATAAAATATGAGTACATTTTTATTTATAGTTTTAGTCCACGCGCCATGTTTGTTGTGTTGCAAGAAAGTGTTTATTCAGTTAGATTCCGCCCATAATTCGAAACAATATTATAAGAATTGAACAGTGAAAAAAGAAAACTATATTGCCTAGCTATTTTTCTAAGTAGTGTACAATTATCGGGCCCAAGGTCCATACATTTGTGAAACATCTCCTTTATTCAAATTGTCGCCTTTAATCTGAGAAGTGACTGATTTTTTTTTATCATTAAAGTATAAACACAATTTATTATTGATGAGCCTCTTGGCTCGTCTTTCAATCGACTCCAGCGCTTTCAGATGGTGTATTGCTAAGTCGTTGCAGAGGTATATACGTTGTGGCGTTTGACTTTACTACTCAGATGCTAACGGCCGTACTATAGTATACCAGTCAGACTTGTCATGTAATATATAGTTTTCCTCATTTCTCTATTATAATCATTAAACATTTCCACATCTCCAGATGTCCCGGGATGAATGGGAACAAAGCATCACAAACTGGTGGCAAGAACACCGCGGGATGCTGCGCGAGGACGCCATGATGGAATACCTGAAGATTGCACAGGACCTAGAGATGTACGGCGTTAACTACTTCGAAATACGAAATAAGAAGAATACCGAACTTTGGCTAGGTGTAGACGCACTTGGATTAAATATATACGAAAAGGACGATAAGTAAGTGAAAAACATTACTTCTCTCACCATTGATGTATATAAAAAAACTTGAGTGAGAGGTGTCAAGGGACACCCGGATGGAACGAAGTTTTTTTTTTATTCAGGATAGTAGGATAGTAAAAGGAAGTTCCTTTCAATTAGTTATTGTTTATATTACAAATATATATACTACCCCACTGAGTGGGCTCCCACTCCGACTCCCACTCCCACGAGTAACTTTTTGACAAAAAGTCACATGTAGCAAAAACAACACAACAGTTGCAAAAAGTGTCGTAACAGTAGCACAACTTTTAGTCTTAAAAGTGTCGTTACATTTTGGCCCTAATTTTTTCGGTCTAGCCCCCTTTCGCAACGCGCAATAAGGAACTTCGTTCCTAAACCCTAGATACACAGTCTCGAACTAAAGTGACATTCGAATCTGTCTTCAATCACACATACGTACCTAGTTATAGAACATAATTTTTTGCAAATTCAACCTTACACCCACGATTTAAAGCTCTTTTTACAAAGCATTGTACATAAACACGAGCTATGTGCTATTTGAAATGAGTTCTCAGCACTCATTTTTTGCGGACAGTCTTGACATTCTGACTGTGCATCTTGGGTTTTTTGTTAATCATTGCTTCTCATACATTAAAATGTCTTATTCCGTCCAAGACCCATCCCATCAGGTGGGCTGTGTACTTGTCTTCCACCTACGTAGCTTTAAAAAAAACTTACCTCGAGCATATACAGCTTTCTCATGACTTATACTAACCAAAATCTCTCGTACACATTACAGATTGACTCCAAAAATCGGATTCCCGTGGTCAGAAATCAGGAATATATCGTTCAACGACCGCAAGTTCATGATCAAACCGATCGACAAAAAGGCCCCGGACTTCGTGTTCTTCGCCCCGCGAGTGCGCGTCAACAAGCGCATTCTGGCGTTGTGCATGGGCAACCACGAGCTGTACATGCGCCGCAGGAAGCCTGACACCATCGACGTCCAGCAGATGAAGGCGCAGGCTCGCGAGGAGAAGCTCGCCAAGCAAGCACAGAGGTCAGTATCTTAGCCCAGCGCTGACCACGAAGTCTGATGTTTGAATATCGAAAGAATCATTACCTTTATCACCACAATTATCGTTGCTATGAACAATTGACACCACATTCACTTCTCACTGCACTTCATACTTGACGAAAACATGGAATTGTATTATTGTATAGCAGCTGTCCACGCGGACGCATCGCTCACTCAAGTAAGAGAGAAAGAGATGTTGAACGCTACCGAACGCGGAGGTCGATTACGCCTCTTTGTCGCTCGTTACGCGCTCTCGCTTGCACTTCAAGCCTTAAATGGAACGCCTCATAGCGAGGTAACGCCGCATGAATCATGTTTTTTTGTGCGTGTAGCCGGCTTTATTCACGTTGTCGTTTTTTTTTATACTACGTAGGTGGCAGACAAGCACACGGCCCACCTGATGGGAAGCGGTCACCGTGGCCTATGGACGTGTGCAACGCTAAGAGTGACACACACGCGCTGCCTACCCTGAAGGGAAGGGGGAGGCTAGGAAGGGGTGGGGAGAGGAGCGATACAATGAGCTCTGGCTACCCTACTTACCGGTGGGAACACAACACGATGGTTATTATGGCCGCGGTGTTCTGTAGGGCGGAGGTACTTCCCCAGTCGGACAGCTCATTTTGGACAGGAGATAACGTCGTGTCCTACCTCATATAGTTGACGTTGTCACGTCAAAAAATTAAAAATACTGAGATTCTCACTTGTCCACGTTCAAATTACAGAGAAAAGCTCCAGCTAGAAATCGCAGCCCGAGAGCGTGCGGAAAAGAAACAGCAAGAGTATGAGGACCGACTGCGGCAGATGCAGGAGGAGATGGAGCGGTCACAGGCCAACCTGCTGGAGGCGCAGGACATGATCCGCCGCCTCGAGGAGCAGCTGCGCCAGCTGCAGGCCGCCAAGGAGGAGCTGGAGCAGCGCCAGAACGAGCTGCAGGCCATGATGCAGCGCCTCGAGGAGTCCAAGGTTCGTATCGCCATTGCTCAGCGGTCGAAATGTATGGGAATGACAAGACCAATAATCCCACTTCCATACATTTTTGGAATAATTGACAGTTCGCCTTTGAAGCGACTCCACTACAGGGCCTCGATTCTGCTAAAGGCAAACCACTGTCATATTACTGACACTCTAAAAAATGCTATTTAATTGTAGACTTTACCTTTGTACCATTAAGGTCTAAAATCAAATGAAAATAAATAATCAAACTTTTTCGCCCTACAAAATATCACATACAATTTTTTGTGGGGCTCAAACATTCCTCCACCAGTCATGATTATACAGAAATATATCAGTTATCACACCACATGTTGCGATTCTCCAACTAATCAATTGTGTGTGATGAATAATTTTTGGGGTAATTTAATGCACTAGTATTTCAATGATTAAAATTCAACTTTTTTTTAATTAGCTAATTTTAACCAAAAACCTTTCACTTTTGTGTTATGCGAAGATGATAACTGGGAATGATGTGTAAAACATTACTCACGCTGGCGCAGTCGGGTAAAAATTACCAAGTTTTGTAAAAATGAAAAGAAATATAAACATTTCAATATTTTATTTAAAAAAAAACTATGTGTAATTATTGTATGTAAATACAATATAAAGTTATTTTCATTCAAATATGATATTTATAATTGATTGGCAAACAACTTCTTATGGACATAGGAGTAAAAATAAAAGTGATCCGAAAGATTGTCAATGAACACTTGTTTGATATCTGCAGAACATGGAAGCTGCGGAGCGAGCGAAGTTAGAGGAGGAGATCCGCGTGAAGCAGGAGGAGGTGACGCGCATCCAGCAGGAGGTGGACGACAAGGACACGGAGACGCGCCGCCTGCAGGAGGAGGTCGAGGAGGCGCGTCGCAAGCAGGTATGCACCTCCCGTATAGCGAGTTAAGTTGCATCCAAAGTGAACTTGGAGAGGAAATTTGTGTTAGAGCCTCGTTTGTCAATTAGTAGTGTAGCTGTTTGTAGGTGAGAGTGGCCCCGTTTTGTTTACTTTGTGAATAATTCACTTCGCAAATTGTCCACTACGTAGTTGATTCACTTTGTCATGTTCAGTTAGCGAATTGTCTTTTTTGCATCGGGTACAATTTTTTGGGTTCCGGAGGCAAATGGCAAAAAATGGAACCGTTGTGGGTTTTTTAAGTTTATTGTTGTTAGTTATGTTAATATAATAAATATTAGAAATTGACCAATTCATATTGCATGGTTCAAGTGAGATCAATATTAAACATTCAGGCAAGCATAAATTTTTTGTCCAATAATAAAAGATTGTTAAGTGGATCAAATATGAATCGGATTTAACCCAAAATATACATGTGTTCGTCTCGTGCATATATTATACAGATACAGCACGTAACTTGGCTAGGTTTTGGAGTAGTGGGTGTAAGTTTGCGCATTGTGCACTTTGAGCCAATCAAATGATTCAAAGTACGAACGAACGGAACGTTGATTCGCTACAAGACGTTTTTCGGAGACATATGATTGGTACGTCAAGTGACGGACCAATCATATGTCCGTGACGGCGCAACCGCGTCTCCCGCGACCCGCTCATACCTCAAAGGGGACCTTTGCGCATATGACGCGTCTGGCCAATTTACGTGCGGCATCTGTACTAACCGTTGTGTGTGTGTGTGTGTGTGTGTCAGGACGAGGCGGCGGCGCTGCTGGCGGCGGCCACGACCCCGCAGGAGCTGCACGTGGCGGAGCGCGTGGAGCGCGCGTCGGCGGGCGACGGCTCGTCGGGCGGCGACGGCGACGCGGGCTCGGACGCGGGCTCCGAGTCGGGCGGCGGCGAGCTGGCGCGCGGGCCCGACGACCTGGTGGACCCGGTGGAGCAGCGCCGCACGCTGGCCGAGCGCTCCGAGCGCCTGCACAGCCAGCTGCGCGCGCTCAAGCACGACCTGGCCGCCTCGCGCGACGACTCCAAGGAGACCGCGCTCGACAAGATCCACCGCGAGAACGTGCGCCAGGGCCGCGACAAGTACAAGACGCTGCGCGAGATCCGCAAGGGCAACACCAAGCGCCGCGTCGACCAGTTCGAGAACATGTAACACCCCCCCCCCGCCCCCAGCAGGACCACTTACTGTACATATTCATTATTATTACTTATTAGTCATTTTTATTTTAGACCCCCTGTGCTATAACCTAATGATCCGCGGCCCGGCCGTCGCCGGGTCGAATCATCGAAGTCGGGCATCCGGATCGTTTTATTGTTATCCGATGGTAATCATTTTTAAATGTTTGGATTCGATGTGCGCGCGATCGTCGAGTGACGATGGTACTTTCGCTTGCGGTGGACGATTCGGTTAATATAATTAATCTGTTGATATTTAAGTGTTGGCAGGCGAGTAGCGAGGCGGACGGGACGCGCGCGGACGGCGGAGTCGCGCCGGGTCCCGTCCGGGGTGAGAGGGAGGGGGCGGCCCCTTATTTATTTTTGTAATCGTTTATAACCTAGCTGTAGAGTTGAGCTGCGTGCGTGTAATTATTGTGAGTCGCTCCGGCACGCGACGCTCCGTCCGTACGTTGATATGTCCCGTCGCGCGTCGCCCGCAGTAGCGCAGTACCGTTCCACTTGTTTCTTGAACAACATTTCACATAGATACTAAAATGTATGCTTGTAGGGAGTATATATTGTATATGTTTAAGTGAAGAAGGCATTCCATAAGTAACGACGCGGTGGCGTCGACTTGGTTTTTGTGAAAATTAAAATGTTATAAAATATAATTGTTCGTGTTTTGTTTAATATAAGTGCCATCCGTCGCATGTTCACTGTCTGAGTTGCACCAGTATTCCGATGTTTTCTTGTCATTATTTTCTTATAAAATTTTACAATACCACGTTGCCTTGGATTTAATATAAATTTTTTCAATAAAATATTTAAGTAAATAAATAATCGTGTTTTATTTCTGGAAAAATATTCCTTACTTTCTGATTTCAATTTTTAAATACACAATTCATTACACATTAACAAATAACTAGGTACAATATAAATAGTTTATTGCAAGTACTATCAATATAAGTTACATACGACTTGTAACGGAATATAAACGTAACCGCAGACACAAGTCATGTTAGTGGCCCTGCCCTGACCTTAGGCCCTAAACTGTGCGACACTGACAACCTACAACGACGTATGTCAACATCAAAAATAGATGACTCAGATTTTGAGAAAATTAATTTCCATTACCTAGTTCAAAAATTCTATTACCTATTATTTTTACTTTTAAAATCCAAAAATAATCATCTGCTTTTGAAGCTGACTCTACGCTCAAATTGTAAAATGTACAGTAACTTGTTTAGTACATTCACCTGCGGAGAATTCTCCGCGCGCGGAAGGAAATGCACAATAGTACCCCAATCCGCTCCGAACGGCCAGCGTTCGCTTGAGAATCCGCGTCACTCTGTTTGGGGCCTTACATTATCTTATATTCATTATCTGTGTTACGGTTCAAAACATTGTTCAGAATTTTATTTTGCGGGCGTACCGTGACGCAAATTAAGAAATATGGGCAGTGGCTCAGAGGGAGTGAGATGGCGCTATATAAGATGTATAGCTCTATCTCTCTCTCTGTCTCTCTGAGCCGCTGAATTCAAGAGTCCACATGTCCGCATCGTACGCAATGTACGCATCGCATAAAACGAATCGTAATAGTCTTTGTATAGAAAGTCAAACAAGCGTTCACCAATACTTACATATCGTACGCATTGCATAAATAGTACAGCATTTTTAGCAAATAAATCATATTATTATTATTATTTGATGCGTTGCGTACGATGCGGAAATATGGACCTATTAGCTTTGAAGTGAACTGCTCAACGCGCTTCGTGCGCTTAATAGATTTCTGCATAGTTATTTGATGTATTTTGTATGTAGGCAGTTTTTTTGTCCAAACCAACTATATCCAGGTTTTGCGCTTATTCTGTTACAAGACAAGCGTCTCATCGCATAATGTCCTTTTCTCGAAATGTCCTTTCTCATTTTGAGAAAAAGACATTTCGCGAAAAGGACATTTTGAGAAAAGGACATTTCGAGAAAAGGACATTATGAGAAAAGACATTTCGAGGATAGGACATTATGAGAAAGGACATTTCGAGAAAAGGACATTATGCGATGAGACCGTTACAAGTTGTATAAAATTAAGTGCACAATTGATTGCTTTCATTTAAAGTCACCGACTACTATCACATTTGACAAACAGATCTTAAGTTCAACGAAATAGATTACACACATACTATATATACTTATATTAAGTAACTTCAACAATATATTTAGCTAATGTAACATTTATTTCGTTCTTAAACATATACAGGGTGGAATTTTTGAACCTTACCTGGAGGGAAGTACTCTAAATGGTTTATTTCCATCCAGCCCCGCTATAACGTCCCCCAGTGCTCAACTGGGAATAATATTCTTTTTGTGTTGTCACGTCAATATGGCTTCACCTTGCCAGAAAGTAAACTAAAGGCAAAGTTTTAAGAATGAGGGTATCCTATGATATCCTTCACCTATTATTCTTTCGATTAAAATATAATAAATGTGAGGTTATAGTGGGGCCGAATGGGAATAAGCTTTCTAAATCCTGGAGATAGCAAATTTTACCAGTTAGAGAATCTAATTAGAGATTTTTTCCTCCAGGTAAAGTGTAAAAATTTCACCCTGTATACATTCCTCTGATATGAACTCGGGACTATAAAATTAAGAGGCATGTCCGTTTCTGGACTAATTAGATTTCTGGACAAAGGCTGTCCAGAAATCTAATTAGTCCAGAAACGGATATGCCTATCTCATTATAAGCTTCGAATTAGGTAAGTATTTTAAATGCGTTTTCTTTGAGGGAAAACGCCTCTATTAAATAACTGAGGTTTTTAAAATTACCTTTTCAAATAAAACTGCCATTAGAATTTTTTGAATAATGTCTGTTACAGTAAGTAGGTACCTTACCAGATATTTGATGATTCTGTTCATTATTACACTGAAATAGTCCATAGTTTCATTAAAAGAGTATAGCTCCAAATAGCTCTATGTTATTCGAATTCACCCTTCGATCTTTATTCAATCTATTTTCTGATATTAACAAAAAAAAATTACATCGTAAAAAAAAATTACGATGCTCTTTTTAATTTAATTAAGTTACGAATTTTAGAATTATGGTACACCCAAACATTAGAATAATAATAATAATTTTAATCTGAATTCTACAAAATTTACTACACCTAACCTAAATGGCATAACACCGCAGCTGTATAATATCAAAACCCAGTACCTGCATAAAAAGAAATTTTAGTTCCGAAAATCTATTGGTATGTTTGACAGCGAGCCGTTTTTATACCAATCGTAAATTCTTGGGAGTGATAGTTAGTGTTATTGTACACAGTTTTTCCTAGCCCTGTACAAGTGTACATGAAGGGTGCTCTATAAAGTAGAAAAATGCAAGAAAAATAGTTTTTTACAATATGTCAGATACTAGGTTTTAAAATTGGACAGTCGACCGGTCCTAGGATGGTAAAATTGTAGACTCATGAGTGTAAATTTTTTATATATTATATTAACAAGTCATATAGTTTCTAGTTGCCATCATGCAGTCCAGTCAAAATGAATATTCAACTTGCATTCATTTTAAAGAAACTGAAAATTTACATGAGTCTGTGAATTTCCAGCTTCACATAATGTACAATTTTTTTAAATTGTTGGCTCTTTCCGTTTTGGAGATATAGGTACGCTAAGAACAAAAAATTGTGATCTTATGTTTTTTTCGTGGGGAAGTCCCCACGAATATCACTCCCGTTACCAGCGGGACGGTTATGTCACAATCGAACCTTCTAGACTAAAAATACGGGTAAAAAAAGGGATTTGCCCTTGCACTAATACCCTTAACCCTTTGCAAACTTGGAATCGATGGGTACTTTCCACAAAATTTCATTATAATGGTGCCTAACGTTTATGTAAATTATCAGTTTGTTTGAAATGAATGCAAGGGCTATGTTTCGGACTAGCAGACTCACGTTACACATACCGAGGGTGGGGGGAGAGGGGTGTCACTCAGGCCGATGGTTGGCGTTGCGGAAGTGGCGCATGAGGGAGCTCTTGTCCCGGAACTGCCGCTCGCACGCGCCGCACACGTACACTCGCCCCGTGTGCGTCAGCATGTGGCGGCTCAGTCCTGCGCATACGCACACATACAGTCAGGGCTTGCCGGTGCAAGGTGAGCATGAAGTTACATGCGAATAGTAAACGTATTGTATTTGTAACGAGAGATTGGAGACAGTAATGTATTACTGTTTTATATCTAGATTGGGTGTTTGATCAATCGTGTTAGTTTTCACATCAATTATATCTCGTTTGCATATCAGTATTATTGATTGGATCGCGATATATGTTCACTATCTCAAATCTCTTGTTATTACAATACGTACGTTTGTCAATGGCATATCGTATAATATACGTGAATGTACGTACCGGAGGCGTACAGGAACACCTTGGGGCAGCGCGCGCAGCGGTGCAGCGCGAGCGCGCGCGCATGAGGCGGCGCGTGTGCTCGCGCGTGCGCCGTGAGGGCGGAGCGCTGCGTGAAGCTCTTGGAGCACACCGAGCACGCGTGCGGCCGCCGGGCTGACACACGGACAACAAGCGTTCTCAATTCAACTGTGTCATATCAAAACCTAGTTATCGTCCTCCGACCCTTTTTCCGACTCACTTGGGGTCGACTTTTCAGTCTGACTACGAAGCAGCGTACTTCGATAATTTCCGTCGAGCGACTTGCCATCTGACTACAGCTCATTGGCGATATAATAATTATAACTACGTTTAAAAAACCGACTTCACAAACTAATATTTTTTATTTTTTAGTGTACAGAAATAAAAAAGTACCTATTTATGAGGTTTATTATGTACAAGGGCATCAAAAACAGAATTTTTGCCGTAAATTTAACGAATCCCCCTCGATTTTCCCAAAATCCCAGCATCAGATCCTGATACCCTGGATATTGGACCACCTCAGAAATAGCCTCTTTGAAACAAAAAAAAATAATTCAAAATCCATCCATAATTGAACCTCTTCCTTTTTTAAAGTCAGTTAAAAATGGAGTCTTAGTTTTTAAATATGCTAGATACTAGGTTTTTAAATTGAACAACCGAAATACTACATACATACAATTTTTAATACTATAGATAGATGATTGTAGTTCAATCATCGTCAAACTGAGTATTATTTTAGCGCATACGCATGTGTCGAGTGGGCAGTGCGCAGCAAGCAGTGGGGCTCACCTTCGTGTATGAGCGCGTGTCGCATCATGACCTCCTTCTGCGCGAAGGCCCGGCCGCAGCGCGCGCAGGTGTAGGGCTTCTCCCCCGAGTGCACGCGCCGGTGCCGGTGCAGCGTGCTGCGGGACGCCAGCTGTTTGCCGCACTCCTCACACCATGCGCCGCTGCAACCATCACCACGCTATTATGTGTGATTTTTTTTTATCGGTCACGTCAATATGACTTCACCTCGCCTGATGGTAAGCTAAAGTTAAGTCACAGGAAAGGGTCCCCAATACATATACCGACAGTGCCATAATAGTGGTAAGCCAAATTCGGATTTAAAAAAAATTGCGACTTGAAAATAAGTATCATTTATGTGTATACGATAGTAATATGGTTATAGTTCTTAGTCCTAGGCAACTTATAAGATATTTTTTTTACTGCATCATTGATAGCAACCCATTTATGTCCCACTGCTGGGCACGGGTCTCCTCTCCTCTAACGAGAGAGCTGAGGGTTGATGGATCGGACATGTACTTAGAAGTTCTAAGACATGTGGATTTCCTCACGACGGCTTTCCTTCACCATCAGCAGTTGGTAAATCATGTGTTTAGCACATATAAATTCCACAAAGTGAAATTCACACTGATACTGTCTGGCCGGATTCCAACTCAATACCTCAAAGAAAAAGCCGTGTCTTTGTCCAGCTACCACCTTTTTTTTTTCATATTACACATACATTTATGTCCCACTGCTGGTCAATGATCTCCTCTCCTCTAACGAGAGAGCTGAGAGGGGTTTGGGCCTTAATCCACACACGCTGGCCTAATGCGGGTTGGTGGATTTTCATACATCATTGTTTGCTAAATATGCTTAAACTTACAAACTCACTTCTTTCTATTTTCAGCTGCGATAGCCTTCTTACTCTTCTCAGCCGGTTTAGGCACTGCATAGTCAGAAGCCACGTACTTGATGACGACGTCCTTCTGTTCGGATGAATTCAGTTCTTCTGTAGGGTCTAGCGGGTGCTCCATTACTATGCTTTCTTCCTAGAATAAAAAAATCTATAAAGCTTATTTTAGTGTACATTTACAATTTGCACCCAGTAGGTGGCGGTGCAATCGGGTTATAAGATTTTTTAAAGAATTTATTACCGGGTAAGCCGGGTCCTGGGACGCTAGTTCTTCATCTATACTAATACTATAAAGAAGTAAAGTTTGTGTGTCTGTATATTTGTTAAATTGTAAGGGGTAATCTCGGGATCTACTGAACCGATTTTAAAAATTCTTTCACCAGTAGAAAGCCACATTATTGCTGAGTGTCATAGGCTATATATTTTATTGGAAAACTGGAATTTACACCTGGGCGAAGCCGGGTCCCGGGTCGCTAGTAATACATAATATGAAATTGCAAAATGATTTAAGAAAAAGAAACATTAGACGACTTTTTATTGACATGACCAGTGGAGCAAAAACTTTTTCAAAGAAAAAATCCGACTTCAATGCTATCAAATAAAAATAGAATCATCAAAATCGGTTCACCCAGTCGAAAGTTCTGAGGTAACAAACATAAAAAAATACAGTCGAATTGAGAACCTCCTCCTTTTTTTAAGTCGGTTAAAAATAAGGCGAAACCATTATAATATAGACTTGACAAGTTGATACTTTTACATTGCTTGACGACTCAGAACCAAACTTTAGGGTAAAAACACGCTTGACAAATTGGAATTTTATCGTACATTTTTTTAAATATTTAGTCCGCCGAATTAACTGTACTCCGCCTGAGGTGGAGTCCAAAAAGTAGAGGTTACCATTCCCAAGGGATGCCCTTAGAATGGTGACCTCTACCCAGACTGGTGACATACCAAAACTGGTTCAGGTTCGTCTTCCTCCACCAGCTCGAACATGACCTGGGTGCCGTCGGCAGTCTCCACGTCTAAGCTGCTAATATTCTGCACCGTCAGCACCGGCCCATCGTCTTGTTGTGTCAATATGCCAAGCTGGAGTAGCATTTCTGTCAAGAACGTTGTTATGTCTGCCTCGGGTAATTCAGCTTCTTGTGCCTGTGTCAAACGAGATTACTACGATGTAGTGACGATTGAATCAGTCTGTCTGGGCCGCAGCATTATGGTGATGATAGACCATACGGTAATTGAATTTTAGGTATTTAATTTCCTTCATTTTGATACCCCACTCGATAAGTTTGAGTAAAAATATTTTTTATAATACACATAGGCTATTTTTTCTCTCTTGAATAAGGTCTGTAGCGGAAACAGGATTAGAATTCTATGCAAACGAAGACGGCGACTACTGCTTGTGAGAAATAAAATAATATCTACTCACTTGTTCCTGTGAACTAGGTAATATGCTTCTACTTTCTGTGATTGGATTCGTAACATCAGATAACTTCTGCAATAAAATAATAAGTAATTTGTGCCCTTCTGACCCACCGTACCACCGACCATACCCCTGGTGGTACGATGGGTAATTTAAAAATAAACGGTACCACTGACTAATAGTGATGTAATTATGGCCGATTTTTATTATAGTAGTGTAATATACAAAAAAAAACAAAACATGAATTCTCGTTAATTCTGAAAACAAAACGTGAAGAATTTTTAGATAAATACACATTAATTCTTCCCTAATTTTTTTTTTTTTATAAATGATATACCATTTAATAAAGGTATCTCAAAGAAATAATTATGATTTAACTGATTATGGCCTTAATTTGTCTAACGCATGGCCAATTGTAATAACTTTGGTAACAATTTCCATTTGAACCATTGTTATGAAATCGTCATTTATGATTTGCTGACTTCTTCTCTTTTTAGCACGATATTCTGTTTCGTGAGCTTTTTTCATCACATTTAGTAAACGCATTAAAGTGACTGTATTCTTATTAAGCAATTTGTTAATTTTTGAATGGAAGGCTTCTAGTACATTAGTTGTTCGATGACGTTCACCGAATACACTGAATACTTTTGGTGAATGAGTTTTAAACCAAAACCTTTCAACGTAGTTTATAAATTTTGATATACGAGGTAAATCTTCACATTGCGATTTTATATAATCAAAGCCCTCTATTATAAAATCTGCGGGCAGCAACGGTAAAGAAGCAGTTAAGGCTACTATTCGTCGCTCAGGTTTGGTTTGTGTATTCCGAAACTTTGCAGATTTAGCTTTTTTCCAAATACTACGCGACCAATGATAATAACACCCCTTCAATGTAATGTTTGGAAAAACTTTTAAAACTGCATTCATAGCCGCCTTCTCATAGTCGCAATGAATTTTCTGTGGTTTCCATTGTGGTATAACTGACTTAATAATCTCGAACAGAATAGTATAAGTTTTCTCTTTGCGGTCAGACATCAGTGCAAATATTAATGGTTTTACTTCAGTCACTTGTCTGGTACTGGTGATATCGCCATGAATGTTAAAAATTTGGGCGAAAGGTGCCGGACAACTGTAAAATGTACCGTCAATAAAATATTCATTGATATTTGGAATCATCTGTAGCGAGGATTTGGCACTAAAAATTAAAATACGGGTTTGAGTTCCTCCTTCGTCGTTGCAAAAATCAGCTATAGGGTAGACCGAGGCGATTCGGATCGCAGGGCGAATCGGATCAAAATAAGGAATTTGAAAATATCTCAAATTACGCGCGTTGCTGAACGCAACCATAGCTGCACATCTCTTCCTCCTTCCCCCCCGCATCTGTTGCTATCGGAAATATTTCATTCGTTTTAGTAGTTTAGTGCCGGCGACGCTCGCCAGGGAAGTGGACGTGAGGCGATATCGGTTTTGGCGCCAAAATCTAAGGTACGTAATTATGTTTCCTTGTAATTTTGTTTCAAGCTTTCGTTGAATTGTTTTGGTTTTTGTTTTATTATATTAGGTACGAATGTAATAATTTGAATTCAATTGATTTTTAATGATTATGTAACAGATATTTTGACAAAACGTAATTTTTAACGGCTAGTGATATGGGGCGAATCGGATCATGTCTTTCGGGGCGATTCGGATCAGTACCTAAAATGACAATAATTTGCTTAAAGTTATTTTTTGATTGTTTTAGATGGTTCGAACCTATGTCAGAAAAACTAACCAAGGTCAGTGGTCTCAGGAAGATATGAGAAAAGCTCAACCAGCTCCTTCCACGAGTGCTCAACAAGCTACCATTCTACAAGAGGCAGAACAACAGCAAAATCAGATCGAGAATGCCATGAAAGAAATCATTCCTTCTCCACTGAAGAGCCCTGTAGTAACTAAAAAACCTCGCCAGGTTACTAAGCCAATTTTACATTTAACTTCACCACAAAGCATGGACATTCTTCGTCTAAAAGACTCCAAAAAAAAAGCTGAAACAGAAAAGAAGAAATCTAAATTAGAAGGAAAAGCAAAAGGCAAAGAGAATACGACGGTTAAGAAGAAGAATAAAGCTACACCTGGACTGAAAGTAAAGAACAGGAATCAGTCAAGAGACTGGCACTGCATTTTTTGCTCAGAAAAGTTTGTACACCCGCCAACAGAAGACTGGATTCAGTGCAGTGCATGTGAAGAATGGTGCCATGAGAACTGTGCTGATAGAGGAGGTACCAAAGGACCATACACTTGTGATTTATGTGCCAATAATAATAATTGATCTCAGAATTAAGATACTCATTGTTTTATGTAGATTATTTTGTTAATGTTTTCGTTTTTATTTGATTTTATAGTACATATCTGTTTGATCCGATTAGCCCCAGAATTTGGGGCGAATCGGATTTTTCTCAAGTTTTGAGTTTTTGTTTGTGAAATGAAAGATTTAAGGTTTTTTATAAAAGATTATCACGTGTAGGTATCTACAATAAAGACTGATTGTTGTGTAATGAATAAATGTATCTAAATTTAAACAGAAATTGCTTTTTTTTTAACCTCAAAGTCTAAATGATCCGATTCGCCTCGGTCTACCCTAAGTAAATCTTTAAACTGTACTGGCACTTCTACTGCCTTTACATCTCTGAACACTGTCTTAGACACTTGTGCATTTTTATTTCTAGCGTCATACAAGAAATGTTTTACACCTTCAAATGGAGGAAAACTTCCACTAGCTAAATTTAGTCCCCTATTTTCATAATCCGTCTGTTTTAAATCAAAAATTCTTTGAATTGGTTCGTCAGATGATACTACTTTTGCCCGCAAATCACATATTTCCATTAAAATCACATTCTTATTGGGATCTGCTTCACCACATGCATCATTATGAGTATTTCTTCGTATGATAATGTTTTTATTCTAAAAAACAGAACAAGGTTGGATTTATTATTATAGTTGTCCTATGGGTACTCTCAAATACATACTCCTATATCAAAATTCAAAATATCACATCTATAAAAACACAAGCAATACCTAATTATGATATAATTATGAAAAGTCTACCAACCTCCGCAATTGTTATAGTGCCACCACATTTTGTTTTAGCATATGATGAGCACCGCCATAACACTGTACCATTTTTGTATATTTTTTTGCGATGGTACCTATATTTGCCGCAAAGGAGTACGGTTCCTCCATTAAATTTAACAAATTTTAATTCAGCTTCCATGGTAAATAATAATATTATCTTCAAACTTCAAAATACTTGACAATAATAAATATCTGTCAGTATTACTTTTTTTATATACAATATTAAATTAAGAACACAAATAAATGCAAGTTTCTAAAGAGTTCGGTTCTAGAAAAAAGGTCCTCTGTATTCATGATAATATGTTTATGCACTTCATGTAGATAAGAGGGATTACCCTTTTTAATGAGTGCATTATGAGAGTATAATTGATAAGTACTTAATTAATTAATTAATTAATTTGTAACAGCACTACGGTGGTATCGTGGGGAAAAATATTTACCCACCGTACCACCAGGGGTATGGTCGGTGGTACGGTGGGTCAGAAGGGAATTTGTGTCAATAAGGAATAATATATTATTAGGAAAGAATATTATGATACTAGGAAATGGCATCTTAACTTTCAATTATATGTTCTTTTTCCTTGCCCTTTATTGATCAGACACTAGTTAATAGATATTCTACATTATACATGGGGCTATCTAGAACCAATGTGAGCATAGCTTAACATAGTATAGGTTCTAGAATGCAGATAAACATACTTAATTTTTTTTTGTAAATGCATACTACATCAATATTCATATTCATGCACATAAATATTTGCACTGAGCGGGAATCAAAGCCAAAACCTCTGATTGACATGACAGAGGTTTTCAAAAGTTTTGTTACATACTGTGCAATTTTGTACTTTTGCTGCAGTAAGAAAAATAAAAACTTAATAATGGGTCTTCCATATATCTGAACTGACTAAAACAGCACCGTCTCAGATCTTCGAATGCCTAATACGGTGACCCAGGAGGCATTTCCCTCGTATCCCAGCAAAATAAAGCCTTAGCATCCAACTTACATTTTTAAAATTATTTAAATTGGCAACATTATTGAAATTCAACAGACTGACTTGCGCCACTTGATCTTTATCAAATGACACCACAAAATTCATTTCTTCTTCTGACTCCATTGAAGCCATATTTTTTTGGTTTTCAATTTCATTGCGCTCTTGCAGTTCCATTTTATACTGTTTCTCCTTTACTGCTATGACGTGAGATTTTAATCTCTGATATGACACTTCACATTTCTTCCTGAATGCGTAGTACTTGTTCAGATTACTGAGACACTCCATACATATCACGTTTGGCAAACATTCTTCCTGTTTCACCTGTGAAAATAATAATCCTTTATTAATCTGCAGGCCGCCTGCACACACGGTCGGAATGCGACCAAGACAGCGCTGCATAACTTGGTTAACAGAGTACAAATATCAGTAAGCAACACAGAATATGCGTTAGGCTGCTTTTTTGACGTTGAAGGCGCGTTTGATAAAGCAACCCCCGCTTCAATAGAGTAAACCCTAAGTTGCGAAGACAAGTAATTCGAATTTTTTTTGTTTATACCAATTCGGTTGCAGACAAGAGCACGGCCCACCTGATGGGAAGCAGTATGGTATTGTATACTTAGTAAAGTTTTAAAATATAAGACGAAAAGAAGACCCAAGGGTCACCAGAATATATGAAAACAAATTATCAAAATAGAAGAAGTAAAAAGTGGAAAGATGATATCTCTGCCTACTTCATTGGTAAGAGATGTACTTGTATACCTATAAGTATCTTAATAGACAATAATTTATAATTTTAGATTTTTTAATGCATCCTGGGATGTTCAGCTTACCTCTAAACCAACACAAATCATGATTCTTAGAGCTAACACTGCACAGACATTGTTTTTATCTTCATTGAATATGGGCACCACCCCTTCAGCCTTCTCGAGGCACAGTCTACACAGATCATGAACATTTTCTATAAGCTGATGATTGGGCCTCTTCCGCGTATAGGTTCTCATTGTCACACAACCAATAACTTTTAAATATCTTAATGTTTTGAAGGATATTACACATTTGTTTTGTAATAAAACTCATGTACACCATTCAATTTCCACACTGGTGTTTCATAAATGATTATTATGCAGGAGCAAGATAGCTAAGAACTTCATTAACAATTCAATATTAAATATTAGCGGTTAAAGATTAAAGAAAAATAATTCATTGTTACAGCACGAGGTTTACAAGTAAAACGAAACACTTAAAAGTAAGGCGAATGCAAAATGCAAAGTTAAATGTTAAGAAGTTTTATTTATTTGTAACTTATGAATACTATTATTTTGATTGTATTTTTCTACTTTTTTGATGCATGATTTTATTGCTAAATTGACACTGACACTAGCTAAAAGTGATGTGATGTGAGTGATGTGACACAAGTGACATAAGATTGACACATTTTAAATCAATTTTTGACAGTGTCTTGAAAGTTCAGAAACACGAATTCAGTGATATTGCCCAGGAAGCAAGCAGGTTTATTGTCCCACTATGGCCAGGCATTTTTCCAAGGGTAGAGTTTGACTAATGAAAGCTGGACCAACAAAACCGCGGCAAATTTAAAAAATTTAGGGCAGGTCGACACCAGAAGTATCAATTAACGTAAGGGACAAAACACGACTTTTCAGGAGAGCCAAAAAACCATTTTTTTTTTTACAAATTTGTCTGTAACTTTTTGTCATTTACCTTGATCTCAAAGGTGTCTAAGGCAAAGTTTCTTAGAATTTTCTCTTCTTTATAACTATAAACAAAAGATTTATGTAAACTTACGCGTTTAGAAAATAGCATGTCCCTTACATTAAAAAAAGTTGCTTAGTTGTCCTTTACGGCACTGAATTTTTCATTGTTAACTATTCCATATTAAAGTAAGCACCAAGTTTAATAGGAAACTACAACACAAATCTACTGTAAAGGACACAAACAATCATGACTTGGATGAAATATGATGTATGATAAACTATTAGGAACAAGTATCAATTGTAATTTAGGACCTTATGTCCTTAATATTGAGTCCATACTTATACTGACTTTACCTTCTGATTTATTTCGGCGATTTTGAAGAAAAGTTTGGCTAGTGGAATTATTGATGGATGGAGTGTCAAACCACTACGTTCCCTCTCTCTCCGCCAGTTCAGCCTCGGATACAGAAGGGACTACGTCCACCACGGTTGGCTCCTGGGTACGAGACGACATGATCGGAGGGACCCATTCGTTTCGCGTTGGGAACAGGGTGCCGATCACTTCCTCAAGGGACCTGTGAGAGGGAGCACCCACGGTTTGAGCTTTTGGCTCATGACCTTGTAAGGACGTCCCTCCCTACTCATCGATGCGTCACAGACTCGGTGAGTCGCTCCAAATTTGCGTCCACGTCCAGATGGGTTGTGCATCAGTCCACCGTTCCACGATGGCCAGTTCGATAGCCAGCTGCCAATTGTTGACTTTGAATCCCTGTTGAGGAGCACCACGCCAGTGGATACGGCCCACTCTTCCAGCATTGCTTCTCTATGATTGGTGTTCGGTGATTGAGGATCACCGAACACCAATCATAGAGAACACCACACGAGTATGCGTTGAAGTCTCCGGTAATCACTACGTGAGTGGGGCGCACCCCTGCCACCTTACCATCGACTTCCCTGAGCTGTTGCTCGAAGTCGGCGAGGTACCTGCTGGGAGGGCAGTACACCCCGATGACTGCGATGGCACCTAACGTGACTACCACACATCCCCGGCCTCTCAACACTTTGTTGAAGTCAGCGGAGATGGGGACGTGCGGTTGCGTAATGATCGCAACTAGGTCATCCCGGTCACACACCCAGTCGTCGCGGGGGGGAACGTAGTCCGCTGCCTACAGCTCGGAGATCACCGTAACCGATGCCTGCCACAGCGCCATGCACTAGGTGCATCAGGTTATCCTGAGCGGCAATGCAATGGTTGATATTCGCCTGTAGGAAGGTGATACTGGCCATATTTATGACTGGGTCATATCCATCGCCTCCTCGGACTGTGTGGGAGCGGTCGGCTGCGAGGGCACCGCGGGACCACCCTTCGCCACCTTCTGCTACGCAATCTTTGCTGCCCAGCCGGTGATCAGACACCTTGCCCGAAGCCGCACAGAGCGGAAATTTGGGTTTGGCCACGCACGAGGATGCCTTGTGACCAGGCTGACCGCATTTGAAGCAGAGTGCACTGCGGTCGATACCCAAAGTGCACTTCACCTGGGCACTGCTGCCTGGGCTCCGGGAGTGTTAGTCGGACCACTGACTGCCCTACGAGGATGCGGCGACCACCCTTTAGGCCGCGGTGGTAGGGCATTTCACCCAAACTTCAGAAACACGTTACTTGAAAAGTAGTTTTTTTCTATTAAGGTAAGGGACAAATTATAGCGAAGTTTTTGTGTCGAAGATTAATTTGTGCAACGTAAAGGACATGTTGTGAAAACTGAACTAAACTGCAGTTAACGTAAGGGACTGAATTGTATATGTACGTCCGTTAAATCATTTTTTTATTAAAAAATCAGTTTAGACCCTCATAAACGTGTACTGTAAAGGACATTTTTTTAACGATAGAGAAATTTTAAATATACCAAACGATAGAGCGCGAAATTCTGAATCGAATGGTATATATAACTCATTTTGGCCAAAATGTCCCTTACGTTAATTGATACTTCTGGTGTCGAGGTATCACCAGTTATAGTTGGATAAAAACATTTTGATCGTGAAATAAAAGTATGTACCTATTATAGTTTAACTGATATTTTTAAAGAATTTTATTGCGCTTTATTTGGTGTTATTCTTATTTATATTGATTTCTTTACTAAATACTATCCTTTGCCCACGACTTCGCCTGCGTGGGAGTTTGGTACTGTGGGAATATCGGGGGAAAAGGTAGCAGGTTTATTCATGTTGAAATCCCCACGAATACCACCCTCGTTGGCCATTGGGGATGGTTATGTCGGAATCGAACCGACTAAAACCGCAGATGTAGTGAAGATATAGACTAAGACTAGCTGTTGCCTGCGTGAAATTATGTTCCCGTTCCCGCTACCCTTGGGAATATATTTCACGGACAAAATGTGGCCTATGAACGTGTGCAAGATATATTGCCTGTGTTATTCCAGACTAAAAACTATCTTCAAGCGGGCTTATAGGAATCAGACGGAATTCATTTATTAGAAAAAAATATTATTAATTATAATCAAAATTAGATTCCAAATATTCTTCACCATCATCCGAGCTGCTTGATCCATCATCAGTCACACTTATAATTAATTATAATAATTAAATAAAATTGTCGAAAACTACAAATATCTAATACAAAAGCGAATATTTTTGGATATCGCATCTGATCTGAATCTCGTTAATATTTGATGTGAATACATACATACTACAAAGTATCAAAATCATAATGTAAACGCACAATCACAGAGAAATGACAGGAGGTGACATTTCTAGTCTACTGGTGTTGCAAATCAATAAATGTCGTGGTTCAGCTTTCATTAGACAAACTCTACAATGCATGGGAGAAAGTGTAGGTATGTACCTACCTTGAATGTATGTATACCTGCTAGCTTGTTCCGGTCGGCGGCGGCCAAAGGCAGGTAGATATTTTGTAAAAATGAAATATTTCTTGAAGTTACCCGTAGGTACCTACATTGTACCTACGTTCTTCCCAGAATTCGTTTCTTATTATAGGTGCTATCGAATAGTATAATAATATTTATGTATTAATTTCCCAAAATCTGAATAATGTAAGTTTTCATCAAAATCGGGCTCGCCAGGAAAAAATCCATTGATTTTGAAAAAGAAAAATCATCCTGTATTACCGTGAAACCTCCGACATCCCCATTGAAAATATCTATTAATTTAATAATCGTTCATAACTATTATCGATAATCCTTTTCTGAACAAATCACATAAGTAGGTTCCATTACATCTAGTACAATTACAATAATATGTAGGTAATTAACAGTAGGACATAATTAACAATGTAACCTATAGTCTCAAATTAAGTTGTTATAGTAATTATTATAGCTTTCTTGTGCGTTGCCTGTAAGTACCTAATAATCTCATTCTTAAACCAACAATACCCGTCAACGAACAATCCGCGATCGCTATGAAAGGGAAAAAGAACCAATTTTTACCAACAGAATTGAATAATTTTTTCGATCAACTGAATATTTTTTTTTACATAAGCGGTTTTAAAAATGTTTGGGTCTCAGATCTAAAACTGTCCAAAACATTTATTATGATATACGACAAAATTTTATTGCTTGCTCACCCGTTACTAGCACTATCAATGATTTCATTCTTTCTTACTTATTTAACGCAGGACAAATTGTCTGTAAGACATTCAACTGACTTAGTCCAACTAATCGTCAGCACACCAGTCGTACACCATCACTTTTATACCTTTTTGTACTATAAAGATGAAGTGAAGGATATATTATACAATTTATTCATAGTGTTGAAGAAGAATTACAACAACAAGGAGGTGCAGTTGCAGAGGACCAAAAAAATAAAGCATTACTTGGGGGGGCTATGGGTTTTTCAGTATGGTGGGCTGATTGAAAGAGTAGTTTCTAGTCTAATCAGTACTATTCGCCACGGTGAGTAAGAGTAAGCACATAGAGAAGATTATTAAATGCATAACCATTGAAATAAGTTTTGTATTGGGGCGACAGCGCGAGTTTGATGCCTCTTTATTTAGTGCAGAATTCATATAGGTAAAGGTATTGCGGTAGGTAGTTGTGGAAAAATACGTAAGCCGCCATTTTGTAGCGGCGGCCATCTTGGCTTTACAATGATACAGAATAGAATAACTTGTATCGTCACGAACTACGTAATATTATGAGCCAAGACGTGTTCTTTAATACTCGTAAAAAAATATCAGAACAATCCGTTCACAGGAAGGGGGTAAATTTTCAATTACATAATAGACTTGACTCAAAGCGTTGAAAAATGATCAATTCAAAATTGAAATGTCTAAGACACATGTGCATGATCTGCAGGTGAGGTATTCAATCCATTCCCGACTGTGTGGCCTGATGGGAGCGTCAAGTCTGGAGCCGGACTAGCCGCCAGACTATTGAATCTCGGACTGGTCACTTGGCATACCGTACGGTTAAACGGTATCAATGTTATGATATTAGTTCTCTTACTGGCACCTTGCTACCAATTTATAGACCTGCAGAGTTATTTTGAAGAGCTTCAGGAGATTTTCAAAGATAACAATATAAGTCAATTGGAAAAAGAAAAAATGTTTGAAGATGGATTCAAACAGGGAATTCGCACACATGCGCTTACTTTAAGGTGAGTAACAAAATGATTAGTAGCTACCTCTGCTCTCCGCGCGTGGACGGTTGGGTGACAGGACCTGTCACCCTACACCTCACCATCAGCGTAGTGGAGCAATGCTCGCCCCACCCCCCTTTCGGGGGTTGAGATGGTCATCTTGAAAACGTAAATGGCCCCGGGGTCGGCTGAAGTGCGAAGGA
Organism: Lithosia quadra; assembly: GCA_963576445.1. NCBI lineage: Eukaryota > Metazoa > Arthropoda > Insecta > Lepidoptera > Erebidae > Lithosia > Lithosia quadra. The sequence goes on from OY754881.1 coordinate 16,325,924, forward strand.
TATGCTTACTTGGTAACTTTACATCTCGGTAATTAAGACCCGAGATGACGTGCATGTGTGCGACCCGACATAACCGTCCCAGATGGCCGATGAGGGGGGGGGGGGGGGGGGAATCTGTCTCATCCACCAACCCGCATTAGGCCAGCGTGTGTGAATTAAAGTCTGAGCTCTCTCGTTCTCTCGTCGTAGACCCGTGTCTAGCAGGGGGACATAAATGGGTTGCTATTTATTATTATTAGGTATACTCCAATTTTATTTATTTGTACCTACCTATAGAAGATGTACCTAAGTATAGATTTGGAAGTTTGAAAAGTCGTTTGGTTGGATGTCGTTGACTTATGAAATTGATGTGTTTCCAGGTGCATGCGGCGTTGTCAACATGTCTGCAGAATGATATTCAGTATCCAGGCGCTCAAGCTCTTTGGCGCCATGGTCGGATTAATGCCAACCGTTATAGTGAGCATCAGTAGCATCATTATTATCGCCGATTAGCGCCGGACTGGCCGTATAGTTAGTCCAGAGTCTCGATTCTGCTAAAGGCAAACCACTGTCATGCCACTGACACTCTAAATGCTAATGAACTGTAGACTTTACTGTTAAAGTAAATATATATATTACAGTTAAAGTTTAAAATCAAATGAAAGGAATTCATTAAACTTTTTCGTTCGCTCTACAAATATAATTTAATTTTAGACTTTAATTTGATAACAATAAAGTCTAAAATAAAATGGCATTTTTAGAGTGTCAGTGGTTTTGCCTTACCAGAATCGAGGTCCAGGTGTCAGTTGCCAATCGGAGGCCCCAACCCGCCAGAGCCCTCCTCCACTGGCCAGGCTTGCGGCAACCGTAGGATAGGAGGTCCGCGTAGGCTATGTCCCAGCTCTTGCGACTTTTTTAAAACTAGATCAAATCGGCTATACACTTAGAGAAAAAAAAACAGAAAATTTTGAAAAATGATTGAACCTGAGAACTAATTTAGATTTTTTTCCGAACGGCCAATAACTTTGGAACTTATTTACCGGGACGCGAGTGGCTTGTAGTCAGCCACCTGGGCCCTTTCAGTCCAATCCAAACAGGCAGACAGACAGACAGTTTCAACCAAATCATAATACAGCGGCAATTTCTTTCTCTTTCAGGCTTCAAAGAGTTTTTCGGTGAAATTTTCGTCTCTACTCGTACTATTTGTCATGTTGGGATCTTTAGCGATTCTGATGTTGAATGCTGGCAATATTACTATTGAGGTAAATGCAGTAGTACTGTTATAAAACTGTTTAGATAGGTACTTATTAGTTGAGTGCGGGCCTCCACCTCCTCCACGCAGTGTGCCCAGGCAACGGAGACCGCAGCGCCTCACCCAATACTGGACGGAGGCTCTCCACGTGTTCCTCTGCTAGTCAGAATCACAGTTAGGGTGCAGGCTGGTTCTCCGAGCGCAGAGCGGAGGAGGGGGGGAGGGCTCCAGGACGGCTGTCTGGCTCCGTTCCACTCCCACATAACTGCGCGCCTACGCACATAAGCAGATGGCAGTATCAACATTTTTCCCTTCAAAAATAATATATATTTACGCTTTAATCCGATTACCAAGAAAAGGTTCTGTTTTTTTAGAAGTTATTTAACTACTACTTATATTAATTACTTTTCTAATGAGTACATACTGAGCTAGTATTTGCACTGTAAGCACTGTTTTGGGTTTAGGCGCAGCGAGTTTCTGATGCGATGTACGCCTCCGGTTGGCAAAATTGTCACGGGACATCCTCAGTGAGGGTGAGGAAGCTTGTCTTCATTGGAATGGTGACTGCACAGGTAAACGTAACATTTAGGTACACTTACATTTTCTCTTTTTTTTCTATTTTTCATTACACAACTCGTTTTTTGACCATATCTCTGGTTCTAGTTAACCAGTCTACCCACGTTAGATTTTAAATCCTTTTCCAATAGTGAAAACCGCATCGAAATCCGTTCAGTAGTTTCACGTCCATTGGGAACAAACAGACCAGAATTCAAAAACAAATATTTTTATGTTCGTTCGTTTAACATAATCCAAGTTTTTTTTAAATATTTCCTATGTACAGACACAGCTAATTCAAAATTTTATAATAATAAGTAGGTATAGATTATTTATTTAATGTAGCACACGTCCATAGGTCATGGTAACCGCTTCCCATCAGGGCCTCGATTCTACTAAAGACAAACCACTGATATACCACTGACACTCTAAAAATAGCATTTAATTGTAGACTTTATTGTTATCAGGTTAAAGTCTAAAGTCAAATGATATTTTGTAGAGCGCATGAAAAAGTTAAATGAATTCATTTGATTTTAGACTATAACTGTATATAACTGTAAAGTATACAATTAAATAGCATTTTTAGAGTGTCAGTGGTATTACAGTGGTTTGCCTTTAGCAGAATCGAGGCCCAGGTGGGCCGTGTGCTTGTCTGCCAAACCTACGTTGTATTAAAAAATATACATTTTCAATTTTCTTTCTCTGTCTCGTCTTGTGACACTCACATTGCGTATTTCCTACTTGCTACAATCCCGGGTTCTTTAAGCGGGCCGTGAAAAGGCATCTGTCTAGACCAGGGTAGGCGAACCAATGGCACGCGTGCCATTGGTGGCACGCGGCACAATATTTTGGGCACGTCGCCGATCATAAAACTTGTGTAAAAAATGTGTTTAGGTATTTTATGACGATCTAACGAGAATGATCCTATGCTACGGAGTGTTCAAACATGTTATAAAACGTCGTATGACACTTGTGAGGTATGAAAATTACTTATCCTCGGCTTCTTATAAGCCTCGCCTATGGCTCGGGCTAGCAATATCGCCTCTGCCGTAATTTTCAACTTACCTCCCTTGTATCATAATGTACTATTATGCGTGTAATTAAAACATTTCAAAAATATACCTCTTTTGTTTATATTATTTCATAAAGAGTTTTGATGGCACGCCAGTGACCCCATAAAACATGTTTTAGAAAAAATGGCACGTTGATGCATAAAGGTTCGCCTACCCTGGTCTAGACCGTCAAGGTAAGGACCGCCATTTTGGGACGAAGGATATCTAGAAGGGCGGTCCGTATCCCTAGCCACAGAATTACATAATAGTCCCTAGCTTCTTACCATCCAGCGGGGTAAAGTCAACTAACGGACTGAATATATACACATGTTAAATATAAAATATAAAAAACGATCAAGTAAATGGTATCTTATTTGTTTGCAGCAACCACTGGAGTTGAAAGTGTTTGGTTTTATAGAAATGTCGTACGCTAACTTCGTGACGGTAAGTAGAGAGACTGGCTCAGTCAGTAGGTCTACCATGACGTGCTATAAGCGATCGTGTTCCGGGTGAGATAGAGCAAAAACTTACCAGAGCTCAGTTTAAGTACCTGCTTACCAATCCACTATATCTATTTGAATAAAAATGAATCCCCATTTCCCTTGGTCACGGCACACAGCATCACGCGAGAACGGCTGGACCTATTTGGCTGAAAATTGAGAGGGAGGTAGCTTAGAATAAAGAGACGGATATAGGATAGGTACATTTAACCCTGCCACGGGGACGAAGTATGTACCCTGTACTTTTTTAGAATCTCCCTCCTTCCCTCGCAACCCGGCTGACCGTGGGCCACCTACAGTTTTAAGATGCCTGCATCTAACCCTGACAAGAGATGGGGGGGAGAGGGGCGAGCGTTGCCCATTGCTCGCGGGTAGAGAGCAATCTTGGTGCCTGTTTTTTTTGGAAAATACATACATAAGTAATTATAACTTTTCTTGTTTCAGATTGTCAAGTGGTCCTATACTTTATTTTCCATCTTCTATTAAAAAGCAACAATTTGGACCTTAAAACAGTCAACGTAGACAGTTGCAGTTTCTTCTATTTTATGCACCTTATAGTAATGATTAAAAGCGGACCTGGTGACGATGAGGATGATGAAGTGGTACGAAGGCAAAAGCACCGGAGTCCGTTCACATAGTTTTCGAAAAATAAAAATATAATATACCTACCTACCTCAATTTGTATTTCTTTTTATAAGAAAAAATATTGGCTGTGTAACTTCCGTAATATTAGGAAGGTCTACACAAATCTACACTGATTCCTCCTACAGCCCCGGGTCCTAGCGCGTAAAACTATCTGATGAAGCCGTTAGGTCAAGGGCCACCATTGTACCCTTATTCCTAAGACTTTACCTTTACCTTTCATATCCTTACCCATTTATGTCCCACTGCTGGGCACGGATCTCCTCTCCTCTAACGAGAGAGCTGAGAGGGTTTAGACCCTAATCCACACACGCTGGCCTAACGCGGGTTGGTGGATCGGACATGTCCTTAATTTTCTTCTAGTACATGTGGGTTTCCTTCACCGTCAGCAGATGGTAAATCCTGCACGTGTAAATTCCACAAGTTGAAATTCACATTGGTACCTACTGTCCGGCCGGATTTGAACTTATCCATTCAGCTAGCCTAGGCTAGTTAGTCAAGCACATTATACTCAATTAATTGCGCGTTATATATTCGATGGAACCCAGTATAATTAACATGTAATAGGCAAGAGTTAAAGGTAATTAATCCGTACGATGACGGACCGATTTACGGAATTATTTTAATTTGATAGTTTGAACTGTCCTTGTGCGTAAGTGTCCATAGTTATACCTAAGTACTGACAAGCAGGGCAGTACCCTTCTGTTGTTTTATTTCATTTTATTTCCATTTAAAACTTTAACATTTAAAACCATAACCCCTATTTACTTGCTTCTCCATCCATCCTCACTGTGCGTCTTCTACCGCCTATATAATGGTATGTGTTCAGATGAATTGTTCGACATGATGCCCACGGCCACTTTTTATCATCGCACCGCTCGCCACAGGCAGGGAATTCATCCTCACACATTGCATCCGCCTGCAGTGCGCACTGTAAGGTTTGAAAGAAATTTTATTCCGCGCACGCTTAGGCTGTGGAATGATCTCCCTGCCGTGGTTTTCCCTAGCGACTACAATATGGGGTTCTTCAAGAAGGGCATTAGAAGGTATTTGCGGGGTCGGCAGCGCGAGTGTGATGCCCCTGGTGTTGCACGCGTCCCTAGGCCACGGTGACCGCTTCCCATCAGGTGGGCCGTGTGCTTGTCTGCCACCTAAGTGGTATAAAAAAAAAAAAAAAAAAAAAATCCATCTTGACTGAAGTTGGCGGTTTATGAATCACAGCTAGTATCCACACCATTCGGGCTTACGATTGAGAGGTCACGGTTTCAAATCCTGGAATTACACCATCGACGTGACACCGTTCCTAGCGCAACCTAATGAAATAGGTTCCCAAACCATGAAAGATCTAGGCATTAAAAGCATTTAAAAAAGCTTAAGCAACATATTAGGTTGTAGGTGTTATTACGATGTGACTGATTTTTTTAATGTCCTTGGGTAGCGGGAATGGTATCAGAAATCTAAGCGGGTGAAGTCGCAGGTGACAGCTAGTCACTAGTAGGGTAGCTATAATAAGGGGAAGTGTTACTAGTAAGTAAGTAATCCATCAAAAATAGAAATGGCAAATTCGATACGATTCGACTTACCTACTAAGCTTTGCATTTAAAGTACGGTTCTGTAGGTATGCAATTGCGAATATGCTGTATGCAGTATTTAAGCAATTAACGTTAACGATGGTAAAACTAATATAGCTATATACCAGCTTAGCTAATTAATTTACCCTTAGGAGCCATATCGACTATTATTCATTCTTGGATAAGAGTTTCCTTGTCTCCTATTTCCTAAGTTTGGTTTAAAATATTTGTGTCGATGTATAAAGGCAGATAATAATAAACCAACACAATAAAATAATACGCTCGAGTCTTCAGAATCTGTTCACCAATATGGAGGTGACCAGACCCTACAAACGCACAAAAACCACCAAATTCATGTTTCAATTAAACAAATTTCTATTCATCTTTGGTTTACCAAATTACTGGATAGACGACTTGAATATCTCTCAAAAATTTTACAAAATGTACCAACGAATCAACAGCGTTGGTAACATTTTAATTAGTATATTAATGATCTCCGAACTCGGGGCGTTCTTTACTCAGAATAATTTAACAGACAAACAAGCTTCAGACTTGTTTTTCTTCTCTATCAGCCATTTTATTGTGATATTCTTCAGAATCCGCATGGCACAACAGGAACCTGAAATAAGGGATGTTATGTATCAACTGGGGGTAGGGCTGAAAGAGGTCTACAATGATTTGGAGGTGGAAAAGGCAATGATAAAGAAATCGAAGTTCTTTAGTATAGCTCTTGTGTTAAATTGTGTAATGTCAGTATTCGCGTTGTTGTTGGAGGCTGGTATGCGAACGATGCGGACAGGTAAGACTTTTGAGTTACATACTTACATGTGGCCTTTAGATTTTAAAATTGATGACTTATCTGGTAATCAGAATTTATTGGAATAAAACCATCCAGACCATAGCTATTCAAAGGGGCAATGCAGCCAGCGTAATAGGTACCTTTGCATCAGGTAGATTAGATCTTGACTGTAAATTTTGTTTTAACAATAAGTATAATTGAATAAAGTAATGTGTGTGAAGAATAAATCAAATATAATTATTTTAACTTCAAGGTTCACTTTCCTTCAAGTATGAATGTGGAGGGCTTCAGGGGCAGAGGTAGGCCTAAGAAAAGATGGATGGAATGCGTGAAACACGATATGGAAAGGAAGGGAGTGACTGAGGAGATGACATCTGACAGGAATGTGTATGGAGAATGACATGTTGACCACAAAGAATTAGGACAAGGGCAGGTGGATGATGATGATGATGTTAACTCTCCTTCTTCAAAAAAATTTAAAATTAAGTACCTATCTACTAAACAGGGCCTCGATTCTGTTAAAACAATCCACTGTCATGCCACTGACACATTCGCTCTACAAATTACCATTTAATTTTGGACTTTACCGTTATCAGTATAAAGACTAAAATTAAATGATATTTTGTAGAGCGAATAAAGAAGTTTAATGAATTCTTTTCATTTGATTTTAGATTTTAAGTCTACAATTAAATTACCAGTTCTTTTAGAGTGTCAATGACATGACAGTGGTCTTTAGCAGAATCGAGGCCTATGTGCACTTTTGTTTTAGGTGATACATTCAACGCTCTAATCACAGTTGTTCCTGATGTCAACGATAATTCCACCATAAGTAATATCATTCGCGCTGTATACCACACGTTCTGGTTGATACACCTCACTCGCATCTTCTCTGTGTACACCCTGGTCATCTGCCTCATTACAGCCATGAGCCATCAGTTCAAGAACTTAAACAGCTACTTCTGGAGTCTCAATAAAATATTTGCCGACGATAGTTGGCTGACACATGCGTTGAGAGAGGAGACCTACGAAGTTGGATTGAAGATTGGCATCAAGATGCATGCTGATTCACTTAAGTACATACATACTTACAGAATATCAATCTTCTTCTTCTTTTTCTATCGTATCGATGGAGTTCCTGCTCTCAGATTTTGTTTCCCAGTATGCTGCTACCTGGATTGCGTTCTCAGAAGCACTCATGAGTTCCTCTGGTGTGCATGTACTTACAATTCAAAAATCGATAAAAGTAGTAGGATAATCTAAATATGAAACAATTAAAAACTTATAAAACATAATAAAAATGGGCAAAAGCTTTCACCTCGGAGTCAGGGGTTCGCTTTACCAGACTTAACTGCGGATTTGGCTGGACCTCGATATTTTCCGTAAAGCTACTGCCATCTGACCTTTACAACCCAATGGTGACATTAGGCGATATTGAAGCATTGCAGCTAGACCGTTGTTGTTGGAATTTTCAGGGTCCAACTATCCGTAACGACTGCCATAGATCTTTGTATGGCAACGAGTAATAAATAAATAAAAAATACCACTACAAGAGCAAAACTTTTGTGATGATTGCTATAAATTTAACTAGCAAACATTCAACATAAGGATTCTTTACAGGATAAACTGACTAAGTGTGCTATTTGAATAGCCGAAATTCTCGTTCACATACGTCTTAGGGTAACATTGGAGCCACACGCGGGCATTTTTTATGATAAGTTAGCACACCAACTGCTTAAAAATTTTCATTTTAAGATGATTTTCTTTACATTTCAGGTGTACAAAAAAGATTCAGACGATTTGCAGAGAGGTGTTCAGCGGTCAGATCGTATTCAATGTTACTCTATTAGTTCTATTGATGTTTCAAATGGTGGTATGTGTGGTCTTTCGCCTTACCGTTTTTTGTTCTATGTTGAATTTGTTGAGCTAACATAGGTACATACTTTGCAGAACTCTGACCGCAACCCAACCAACGCCTTGGCGATAATCATGGCAGCTGTAAGCATTTTGTTCAGTACTGGATTGTTCATGTGGAATGCTGGAGACATCACCGTCGAGGTAAATCTATCTATCCTACAAACGCGAAACTTTGTGAGTATGGTAAGCAGAAACTAGAACAAAATTTAGTATTCCACAGACAGAATTCAAACAGAAGCTAGTATTCCATAAAATATTCTTTTTATACTACTTAGGTGGAAGATAAGCACAGGGCCCACCTAATGGGGAGCGGTCGCCTAAGGAGGTGTGCAATATCAGAGGCGTCACGTTCGTGCTGCCGACCCTGGAAGAGAGAGGGTTAGGAAGTTAGGAAGGGGGGATTGGGTAATGAGGATTGGGGGGATTGTAAGTTTCCACAAGGCAACAACATATCTATATATATAAAAGAAAGGTAAAAATTGGTAGGGAGGTAGCTTAGAACCAGGAAACGGACATAGGATACTTTTTATTCTTTATTTTTGGAGTGGAGAGTGGAGTAGAGTGGCGAGTGAAGTGGAGAGTGGAGTAGAGTGGAGAGTCATTTAATTTAAAAAGTGCTATTGACGGATCCTATTGGCTGGACTGAGGACTGAGTATTTATTATGTTCTATTTAGGCAGAGAAATTGCCGACCACTATGTTCTGTTCGGGATGGGAGAACTGTTATTTCGACTCTTCGAAGCGTGTCAGAAAACTTATCATCATCTCCATGATGCGAGCACAGGTATTCAAATTAATAATGGATACAAAAAAATCTATATATAAGAATAGGGATGAATGACGACAATTTTTTTATTATTGTTGAAAAATGTAAGTTTTATGGTAGTAGACATAATGCTAAGGTAAAATGTTTTTATGACAAATAGTTTTAAATTACGAATTAATTTTTTCTAGCCACCCATAAATGCTCCATAAAAAATTGTACCTAGCAATGACGATTTGTGGGTGGGGATTTTTGAAAGAAATCTTTTATAGTACAAACATTATATAAATTATCATAATATAAATGTATATAGTAATAGAGTTGTATTAACTAACAGTCAGCATGACACGACCTACGTTACCTAGACTAAAATATTTTTTATTTTGATTTGATTATATCTTATTGTAGGTATTGACTTTCCAAGTTTTGGGATAAAGTAAATAAATAAAAAAAGTGTAATTAGCTGTGTTGTATTTCACAGCAGCCTGTGGTTTTGACTGGGTTCGGCATCATACCACTCTCTTATCAGTCTTATGTATCCGTAAGTATCACAGCTTTTTTTTTTTATAAAGGACACGTCAAAATCACTCCACCTCGCCTGATAGTAAGCGAAAGGCAAAGTCTCAGGACTGGGGCCACCACCACATACACCGGTAGTGCTCTACAGTGGCGGCCCTCAGCTTGACGGCCTCATCAAATGCTTTTTCACGCCCCACTTAAAGGCCCCGGGACTATAGGAGGAAGGAAACACATGCGCTGGTAAAGAATTCCAAGCCTTTATGGTGCCTTTAGCTGTCCAATAACAGCCACTTTATAATCTCTTTTCTAACCATCCAAAGGTTACATACCTAAAAGAAATCACTTTTCGTCCATGGCCTTGATTCTGCTAACGGCAAACCACTGTCATGTCACTGATACTTTAAAAATGGTATTTAATTGTAGACTTAACTTTTTTATACCACTTAGGTGACAGACAAGCACACAGCCCACCTGATGGGAAGCGGTCACCGTGGCCTATGGACGTGTGCAACACCATTAATTTTTTCTAGCCACCCATAAATGCTCCATAAAAAATTGTACCTAGCAATGACGATTTGTGGGTGGGGATTTTTGAAAGAAATCTTTTATAGTACAAACATTATATAAATTATCATAATATAAATGTATATAGTAATAGAGTTGTATTAACTAACAGTCAGCATGACACGACCTACGTTACCTAGACTAAAATATTTTTTATTTTGATTTGATTATATCTTATTGTAGGTATTGACTTTCCAAGTTTTGGGATAAAGTAAATAAATAAAAAAAGTGTAATTAGCTGTGTTGTATTTCACAGCAGCCTGTGGTTTTGACTGGGTTCGGCATCATACCACTCTCTTATCAGTCTTATGTATCCGTAAGTATCACAGCTTTTTTTTTTTATAAAGGACACGTCAAAATCACTCCACCTCGCCTGATAGTAAGCGAAAGGCAAAGTCTCAGGACTGGGGCCACCACCACATACACCGGTAGTGCTCTACAGTGGCGGCCCTCAGCTTGACGGCCTCATCAAATGCTTTTTCACGCCCCACTTAAAGGCCCCGGGACTATAGGAGGAAGGAAACACATGCGCTGGTAAAGAATTCCAAGCCTTTATGGTGCCTTTAGCTGTCCAATAACAGCCACTTTATAATCTCTTTTCTAACCATCCAAAGGTTACATACCTAAAAGAAATCACTTTTCGTCCATGGCCTTGATTCTGCTAACGGCAAACCACTGTCATGTCACTGATACTTTAAAAATGGTATTTAATTGTAGACTTAACTTTTTTATACCACTTAGGTGACAGACAAGCACACAGCCCACCTGATGGGAAGCGGTCACCGTGGCCTATGGACGTGTGCAACACCAGGGGCGTTACCCACGCGCTACCCACCCTGAAGGGAAAGGGCGAGGGTAGGAAAGGGAGGGGAGGCTAGGAAGGGGCGGGGAAGAGGAGGGGTACAGTGAGATCTGTACAGTTACCTAACCTACATACAATTTTTAAGAGTGTCAGTGGCATGACAATGGCTTGCTTTTACAGAATCGAGGCCTGGATTAAAAGGCTATCGTGAATCACATCTTCCGAACTAATAAAGTTATTAGTTCTGTGATCAAAACAAGTGTCTTATTGTATGTCTCAATAGTGTGTCTCAAATGTGTTTGCCTTTCACAGATCGTTAAATCATCTTATTCGGTATTCTCTGTGGTATACTGAGGCTTCATTCAGCAATATATTTTATCTTAAAAATTGAAATAATTTAAAACTGTTCGTTTTCTTAACACAACATTACAATCTCAATAAATAAAGTTCACAAGTTATTTTTACAAGCTTTATTTTAACTTGCTCTGTTCTTTATTTGTATGTTAATTTTGTCAGTATGATTCATATCTTGGAAGCCCAGTTAAGACTATCTATTTTTAAATCGCTGTAATAGTAATTTTACAGAAGCATGTTTACAGGAGGTGCTTTAAACAACGTAAATATTGGGACACATTACTTGATTTTCTTATTTATATACTATTCATTTTTGTGAAAAAGTAGCAATTTAATCTATATCTGTGCACGTGTAGCAAAGAAATTTGTAATTTTTTAAATTGAGGTTTTTAAAAGAAAATTTAAAAAATAGTGTAGGAGTTTTTGACAACCTAAAACAAGAAAAAAAATTCAAATGGATGAGCCAGCTAGAGACTTACCTCGGATAAAGAGTGCACTGCACTCATTTGTGGGTTGCCGTCATGAAAATAATAAAATCTCGACGGTACGTGTTGGAGAATACAGCTGACGACTAGAGTTGACCCACTTGCTATACATTCAATTCGAGACGCACACTCTCTCACACTAGTTAACTACTACGCGGCAAATGACATTCGATTCATAAAAAAAAAGTTTCTCAGTACCTACGCAGTGGGAAGAAGTGTTTCTTTGCATTTGCAACATACAATGGTGCTACGCGGTAGCTACGCTAAAGCTACGCCATCACTGCGTAGCAATAGCGTAGCACCATTAAGTAATGTTAAAATTGTTTCCTTTTGATGTGTGCCAAAAAAACCCGACACCGTATTTTCTTTTTCATTTTTCTTTTTTTTCTTTCATTCTAAATTTCTTTATTTATGTGCTTTATTACCAAGTTCTGCGGTAGTTATGTTGGGGTTCGTTGCTCCCCTGACTCTCTTAGACGTAGCAAAGAAGCTTGTAGCTGTAGTTCTCCTAAGCGGAAGAAATCAATATTACTTAATTAATTTACATATATATATACATCTACCTTCAAAAAGCTAAAAATATGGTTTCTCAATAAAATACATTATTATTATTATACGTTTTTATTGATGTCTCTTATAATCAACAATTAATGACAATTGTGCATTTGTGCTTGACTCCTTATGATTTTGCCTTCGTATCCAGATTGTTTTCATTATCGCCCGCGCCAGGCACAGGCTTCCCTTTTAATATTATGGTGCCGCAACAGTTATTTCGCAAAAAAACTGTAACTATAGCATCGAGAGTCGACGTGTAAGTAATTTGTTTCGTGCAGGATTACGAGTATTAAAAAAATTGTTTTAATAGAAGATGGAAAATATAGAATAAGATGTTTTCACGATCTGAAACAAGGAATTTGAAATAAATGCGACTGTGCATGTATTTCTCAAAACTGATTAATTATTTGGCGACAAATCCAACATAACTGAGTATCAACCTATTGTTGCACCTGACAAATAAATAGCTTACCGTCACGAAGTTAGCGTAAGTTAGTTCTATGCAACCAAACGCTTTCAACACTAGTGGTTGCTGCAAACAGATAAGCAATATATAGTAGGTAAATCATTATTTTAGCGTGAAGTGCTACAAGAACAAAAAAGTAACTGGAAAACTCTTTAGATTGTCTAAGTTTGATCCTGAAAGATTCTCGTTGGTCTGTGGAATATGTTTGTGGTTCAGGGTACGGTTCTCGCGATCAAAGTTCTGGAATTTTCTGTTTCAAACCTTAAAAGTAGCACAGAAACAGGAAAATTGTCCAATAGACGGTGATGCTCAGGCCCTATTACCTGTGTCTCGATTCTGCTAAAGGCAAACCACTTTTAGACTTTAACAGTTCAACTTGATGACAATAAAGTCCAAAATTAAATGGCATTGTTTTAACAGAATCGAGGCCCCTGGTTATTTTTCTCTGATGTAAAATTCGCTGGAATGCTCATTTTGCATGAATACTCAAGTTAATCAACATTTAGTATATTTCGTTTTCTCCTTTTGTGGTACGAAACAAGGTTACTGTTTGAGTGTAAATTATAGTGTGATTGTGTCACCGCATTACGTTCACCTACCTGTGCAGTCACCATTCCAATGAAGACAAGCTTCCTCACCCTCACTGAGGATGTCCCGTGACAATTTTGCCAACCGGAGGCGTACATCGCATCGGAAACACGCTGCGCCTAAACCCAAAACAGTTGAAAATTAAATATTGAAATTATTACAATTTCAGAATACTTCATAGTTACTTAATAATCATGCACGCGCATTCGGCATACCTTCGAGGTTCATTGCGATGTTTGTTTATTATGCACCTGCTAATAAATATTTCTTATTATTATTTTTTTGTTTTATAGCCGCGGTAGCCTAGTGGTTTGGGTAATGGACTGCTGAGACGAGGTCTCGAGTTCGATCCCAGGTTCGCCATGGCATTGGGCCACCTTACACCCTGTCGTCAGAAAACCCTAGACGGCGGCGTGTGGTTTTAGTCGCTAAGAGTCCGACATAACCTGCCCCGCTGGCCGCGGGGTAGGTATCCATGAGAATTTCCACACGGAAAAAAAAAAGAAAAAGAAAGATGGATGACTTTTCGATGCTTTTCGAAGTTATGTGTGTATTTATTATAGGGAAAAAGGTTCAGAGAATGATGATGATGATTTTTTTTTGTTTTAAGTGTGCATAAACTTATTCTATCTTTCTTTCTTTCTAATCATAACACTCAACACTCATAATAATAGTGATGTAAACCCTCGTAAAAACTGTTTACCTCGATAGTAATGTTTCCAGAATTCCACATTAAAATTGCTAAAGATCCCAGCATGAAGATAAATACTAGTAATGCTGAAAACCTTACTGGTAAACTCTTTGAAGTCTGAAAAAAAAAGGAAATGTGAAATATTTATATTGGTACTAAAAAACTGCCCTAGTAGTTGTGCAAAGTGAAGTATTAAATTGTTGGCTATATTGGTAATAAACTATAATTATCTAATACTTATCCCCATTCATCACACCCCTTCTGTACAGGATTTGAGGGGGGCCATCTTAAAAATGTAGATGGACCAAGGTAAGCTAGGGTGCAAGTGAATGACTAATTAGGTGACTGATGCTCACTATTACACCTGGCATCAATCCAACCAAGGCACCAAAGAGCTTTAACAGCTGGATGCTGAATATCATCCGACAGACATGCTGGCAACGTCGCATGCACCTGGAAATACACCAGAGTTTGATTAGCCGAGGACTTTACGCTTAAAAAGAGTTTCTTATAATTATGCTCGTATGATTTGATCAGTTGATCGCTAAATCCATGATTGCTAAAAATACGTCCTACCCTTTTTTCATCTCCTTCTTCAATCTAGCGTTAATCCCAGTCACATCCAAAGCTTTCACCTCGGATTCTGGGGTCCGCTTTACCAGTCTTAACTGCGGATTTGGCTGGATCTCAATATTTTCAGTGAAGCAACTGCCTATCTGACCTTCACAACCCTATGGTTATGGCAACATTAGGCGATATCGAAGCATTGCAGCTTTTTTCATCTAAACCACAGAATATATTAATTATCTTGTTATTTACCTCAAAGTAAGCGCATGTGTGCGAAGTCCCTGTTTGAATCCATCTTCATATTTTTTTTCTTTTTCCAACTGACTTATGTTGTTATCTCTGAAAATATCTTGAAGCTCTTCAAAATAACTTTGCAAGTCTATAAATTGGTAGTAAGGTGCCAGTAAGAGAATCAAAATCAATATAGTGATACCGTTTAACCGTACGGTATGCCAAGTGATCAGTCCAAGATTCAATAGTCTGGCGGCGAGTCCTGCTTTGGATTTGAGCAATGTCGAGTGTGGATCTGGCCAAACAATGGGGAATGGGCTAAATATATCATCTGAAAACCATGAATGACCAATTAATTGAAACTGATAGAACTTGTAGTATCACTGTACCTAATTGAGTACCTAGCGAAGTTTGGGTAGCATTTATTTTAATTTTGATAGGATTTATTACTGGGGTGCGCGGGCTGGAACCTCCACGCAGTACAACGGAGACAGTAGCGCCTCCCACCCCTACGGGAGACGTTACTACCTGTGGCAAAACCTACGGGCTCTTCGGGTGTTCCTCTGATTAACAGACGGCACAGTTGTGCTCAAGCGATAGCGCATCGGTGTAAGTAGGGGGTTAATAACCCTATCGGCCTACCCGGCGCGATGGTGTGATGCTTGCCCCCTCTTTTTCCTTGGACTAGACGGGGACACCGTGGCTCTCGAACACAAGGGAGCCATCTGGAAACTGTAGAGATGCCCCTGCTTCAACCAGGGTGCAACGCATATGCATTATTGACTTTACACCTTGGAATCCGAAGACCTGAGACCACGTACGGTTTTAGTCGATTCGAGTCCGATTACTTACCGTAGCGAATTACTCTAATTAGACTAGAAACAACTCTTTCAATCAGCCCACCATACTGGAAAACCCATAGCGCCCCCAAGTACTGCTTCATTTTTTTGGTTCTCTGCAACTGTACCTCCTTGTTGTTGTAATTCTTCTTCAACACTATGAAAAAATTGTGCAATATATCCTTCACTTCATCTTTATAGTACAAAAATGTATAAAAGTGATGGTGTACGACCGGTGTGCTGATGACTATTTGAATTATATCAGAAGCATGCCTTGGTGGCAAATCGTGCTGCGTGAAAATAGTTACGAAGAATGATATCATTGACAATGCCAGCAAGGGGTGACTTAGAAACAAAAATATGTCGTATATTTTTATAAATGTCTGGGAGAGTTTTAGATCCCAAACCCAAATGTTTTTGAAACCGCTTATATAAAAAAATATGTTCAAGTGGTCGAAAAAATGTTTCAATTCAGGTAGAATTATTAGAGATTCTTTATTTTTCTCTTCCATGGTGGTTGATTGATGGCAATTTTACGAATGTCCGTTCTGTGTACGTAAATACAGTTATGTGATTACTTGCAGCTGCGCTATGTTCATTTTTTCGTTACCCACCGTCATTACCTCATAAATATTAAACATAATAGAGATGCGATTTGTTTTGAAAAAGTTGTTTTTGCCAGTTTTTTTTGACTCAACTTGCAAAATGTGTAAAGTTAATTTGTGTAGGTAAAATTTTGTGAGTTGGGAGTTTACCACACATGATTCTAATTCGTACAATCACCGTCAAAAGAATATAAATTAGGTACTTTGCTCAAAAACAAATGAAAATCTGAAATTGATCATCTACTTTGATGCTGTCTGTACTTATAAATGGAACTCGTACAGTGACTTGTTTAAACCAGAATCGAGGCCCTGGTAGACAAGTATTTCAGCTATCCAGTATAGAAGGCTTACCATGATGTGATAAAGAGAGAAACGGTTCAACAAGTCATGGCAAGCTTTCAGATCCTGGTAGCTGATTAGACTAAGTATTTCCCCTAGAAAGGTGCATATTGTAGGTTCAAGACCCGCCTTGAATATTTTCATTAGAACTTAGTTCACATAGACCGTCCGTAGACCGTCTGTACACCGTCCGTAGACTCTCCGTAGACCCTCCGTAGACCGGCTGTAGACCTTTTGTAGACTACCTGCAGTCCGGCGTCCTCCTTTAAGCGGGGTGTGAAAAAGCATTTGATGAGACCGTCAAGCTGAGGGCGACCATTATAGCAATAACGGTGTTTGTAATGGTGACTCCAATTCCAGAGACCTTACCATCAGGCGTGGTGGAGTCATATTGACGTGACCGACATAAAAAAAAAGTCACAGGCTGCTGTTGACGGCTCTGCCCGCGTCAAATTCTAATTCCATTCTCGCAAGCTACTCCAGGGACAAAATTAAGCATAGATTTTATTCCAGACTAAAATCTATAACACATTTACTCACGACTTTTCTCGCCGTGCTTACTATAATCTTTTTTTTATAAATAATAATAAACAAGCTATCTAAAACAAAAAGACATTCAATAGAATGGGATTGTAAAAATTCTTTAATTTTACTTACTTTTAACCTTTTATTGTGTCCCCTCACTTAGTGTACAGCTGTACGACGATGCTTAGTTCTCACCAAAAAACTATTGGTTCTGCGTTGTTGCATTAGCGTGCATTATTAATTCGATAACTATGTACTTTCGTAACTTAGTTAGGTTCAAATTATAGGGGTTATTGGGAAAAAACCGGTCAAGCACAAGTGGGAATTGTGTACAATGCGAATTTTATACCAACATCATTTTAGCGCTGTACTCGGTTGCAGTTGATATTGTATTCTCAAAAGCAACAGACAACAGATTGGGTAAATATAGAGTTCTTGCTGAATGTCAATACCATTTTGTAAACCTGAAGTACACCTGTACGCAAATTAATAAGGATTTTTATCAATTATTATCGGGCATAAGTACAACCTACGTTTTACTAACATACTCATAAGAATAATCAATGAATCAATCAAGTCTTTTAAGGCAAGAAAAAATAATAAAAGGACTTATGATTTATGTTGGTTTAATGTACCTTAATAAGGATTACAATACTTTACAAATAAAATTGAGGTTAGTAGAATACTGAGAATACAGAATATGACAATTTAACGATCTGAAACAAAAGATAATTAAGCTTTGATTAGTAAAGTGGAAGCGATGGTAGGACCGGCCCGACAGTACCTACCAATGTGAATTTCACATTGGTGCTGTAAATCAGCTGATTTTAAAAATTTAAATAAATACAACTTCCAGACGATACTCGCATTATCAGTTGACTTTACTGACTATAAGTACCTACTTATCTACTGGTTAGTAAGGTATTCTGCCGGTCCTAAGTCCATAAAAGTAGGTAGTGTGCGCGTCAGCTGATCAATGTTATCGCCCGTGAATTACGTGAACGAACTCATAATATTCAATGCACTAGTGAATTTATGATGGCTTTATGTAGCTCAAGCCCCCCTGTGAACGATGCTCAAATGCAAATCAACACTGTATTTTAACGATAAGATACATAATGAGTACACACTTACGTTGAGATACGTATCGTACGACAATCCAACGTAACCGAACCCTTTTAGTACTACAGGTTTCTGGAAAATAAGAGATTGACAACACATTTCTAGGATGCCAGTTAAACTAATCTAGACTTAATCGATAGTTAAGTATAATCTAGTAAGTACCTTTTTTTGACGTGACAACGTCTTATAAATTGGTTTGCCGGGTGACACTTCAAGAAACTGCGTTACGCTCCGCTCACGTTATGCGCTCACAATGAGAGCGAGTGAGAGGCACGCGTCCCTTCCACTCGGGCATGGTTAGCCCGCCTAAGAGCGAGAGAGACAGACATAAAAATTATTTTACCACTCAAAGTCGTTGTCACGTAAAACTTTCGCCCGTTTACCGACTTTACAGGCAACCAATTTTTTTTTTTTATCGTGCGGAAATCCCCATGGATACCACCCCCGTCGGCCATCGGGGGTGGTTATGTCGGGATCGAACCGACTAAAACCGCACGCCGTCCGTCGGGCCTTAGTAACCGGGGTGTAAGGTTACCCAATAGGCATATCCCTCGCACCCCAGCTGACCCCGGGCCATCTACGGTTTTAAGATGGCCCCCTCGACCCCCCGAAAGGGGGGGTGGGGCGAGCATCGCGCCACTTCGCTGACGGTGGGGTGTAGGGTGACAGGAGGCCGTCCTGTCACCCAACCGTCGGCGCGCAGACAATCATCTCGCCCCCCGCTCGCTCCCCACTGTGCCATCTGCTAGTCAGAGGGACACGTGGAGAGCCTCGGAGCAGCCCTCTAGAGGGCCACTCCCACCCCAGCCGGATTGGCCGCAGGCAGCAGCGTCTCCCGTGGCGAGTGGGAGGCACTGCTCGCCTCCGTTGCCCAGGTGCACCACGTGGAGGTTCCGGCCCGCACCCTCTAGTAAGTACCTAGGATAATGTAAGTAAGTAGTCGTTAAAAAGGTTACCTGTGCATTAGCCATGGTAATTGCAACCATTTTCCCGATTCGAAGGGCAGAGTGGCCCTGGCAGTTGTGCCAACCAGAGAAGTAAATTGCCATGGATAGATGAGATGCCTGAAAGTTGAAACAGAGGTTGCATCTATCTCTCAAATTCTTGCGACTAATTGATCAGCCATCTCTCACTTTTGGTTAGGATTTGAATTGAATAAATAATTTATGAAAATATTTTTTTAACTTAAACAGTTTTAAATTGTATTGTCATCAGAACTAAAGACTTCGGCCAAATATCAGACAAATCAGACAACTGAAATGGGTTCAAATTTCAATTACTAGATTTGACCCAAACAAACAGGTCGAGTTAAATAAAACTGTTTAAAAAATAATCAGAAAGAAAGAAAAGAAAGAAAAGAAAGAATGAGAACAAGAAAGAAAAAAACATTATTTTTTCTATACCACATAGGTGGCAGACGAGCACACGGCCCACCAGATGGGTAGCGGTCACCTTGACCTATGGACGTGTGCAACATTAAGGGTGACACACACGCGCTGCCTACCCTGAAGGGAAGGGGGAGGGCTAGGAAGAGGTGTTTGGTATTAACACTCATAATAACAGCCACAAACTAGAGTACCTAAATATTGTTAATTTAAATATAACGATCTTAGCAAGTACAACGTAGGTACCTCAACAGTAATGTCGCCAGCGTTCCACATGATAAACCCAGTGGTGATGAGGACGCCACACGCAATGGTTAATGCTGCTAAAAAGTTGGCTGAGTTTCGTTCCGATATCTGAAAATAACTAGCTAATTACCTTTTGTACTAGGTATACTATGTATAATTCCCACAGAACATTAAAAAACCTAAAAAACCTATTAAACTTATTTTTTGATTAGAAGCAAGTATTTCTTTATATTTTAGCTTGCGTCATGCACATACACAAGTGTATATGTGTGAGGTAAATGCAATTACACTTAGGTTTTTGGCGACATAAACACGCCCCCATACGATTTCTAGTCCTAAGGATTTTTCTTTGTTCTGTGATAATTCCAGTCACAAATATTTTTAAAACTCTGTGATATTGTATTTAGTTACTGCACTACGCTACAGCTACCCCTATTGTGCAGATGTTGGAGCACAGCGAGCACATCATGAAGTGGTCCGCTCCGGTACGGCGGCTATCGGCGCGGTCCATATTGCTCAGATATGGGCAGGGTCTTCGTGCAGCAGCAACATTCAAAACATTTCACAATTGTCGGTTTCTTGCAACCGCATACCAAACTGCATTATTTTTCTATACGTCGTTGGCTTAATCAAATAGACGTGCAAGAGTCATTGCACGAATTTTTAATTCTGTACCGTTTGGTTCTAAATAGAATTGTTTGCTCCTGTAAAGTTATCATTTTTCGATTGCACGATCATTCGATGGAACCATCGATGTGTAAGTTTTTGTGAGTTCCCATGGCAAATAACACTAGCGCCTATAGCTATGACGAAACCTTGCCATAACGTGAACTTATGGAAGCCTATAAGCTACTTACTAAGTAATTGTTTTATGACACATTAGACCCAAATCCTCCAGTTTTTTGTTTAGGGATTTTTGATTATTCTTGTCCAGAATAATCAAAAATCTGGGGCACTGCGGGGTTTTGTGTTGGTATACTACGAGCTCGACGAAAATGAACACCAACGAACGGGTGCGATGGTCATCATATTAATTAAAACACAATCAGTAAATATTTATTGGATATTTTAGGCTCAAAGGAGGTTGAGTTTAAGGGATCTGTGTTAACGTTTAGGTAGGCTATAATCAAAATACAATTCACTGGATATCGTATCAAAACTTAGGCTCTAGGCTAGGCATCAGAATAGTTAAATACTAAGTTCTATAAATATTCATATATGAATTCTCAAGAAATTTATGTGCATATAAAGACAGCCTCCGTTTGACCACAAAACTCGAAAGTATAGATGGATTGACATGAAATTTTGACATTTTGAAAGTCTCTTGCGCAAACTATTAGGAAAAAAATGATTTTAGAAAACTCAATATCATTTTTGAAGACCTATCCATAGATAGGTATGATAAAAAAAAATAGAGTTTTAGTTCTAAGTATGGGGAACCCCAAAATGTATTGTATTTTTTTTCTATTTTTGTGTGAAATAGCAGTTCCACAGAATACAACTTACTTACCAAGTTTCAACAGTATAGTTCTTATAGTTTCAAAAAAAAGTGGCTGTGACATACGGACGGACAGACAGACAGACATTCAAATGAAATTGCCTTAACTCACCACCATCTGTGCCATTAAAACAACAAGTATCAGTATATTGAAGATGATCTGTCCACTGAAGCCTCCCCTGCAAATAGTCTGCGTCTGTCGAGTACACCTGCCAAACAACAGCGCTTTGCTAACAATATACTTTTAAGCTTATTAAATGAATTTAAGCAAACTTTCTTCACAATACAATATTGTACAAACACTGACTATTTTTAGCCAGATACCGTTGACCTTTCTCAAGTCAAGGATGAAAGTATGGTTTAGTTTCTACGAGCCCACGGCTCTGCCCGCGTGAAATCCTGATCGCGTGCTTGATATCCACAGGAACCTATTCCTAGAGTAAAAAGTAGCAAATTTCATCCATATCTGTTCACCCAAATCAGTAAAAACTTTCGCATTTACAATTTTGTCAAGTGCAATGTCAGCATCAAGCTAAAAGGCACCCCAGTTCTGCGCGGATGTGGCGTGCACCGGCCTAGATAGATCATATCTACCTAGAATAACAAGTAGGGTACTTTTCATCCCTAGAATATCTAGGTTTCATGGGTTAGGGGAATAGTATCAGGATACCATACGAGCGGGTAAGAACTAGCTGGTAAAAACCTTTAGGGCCAGGCCACACGGTGCGGTGCGGCGTCGTCGGCGCGGTGCTGCAACGGTTGCCTACATATAAAATGGTATGCCACACGGGTCGTCCGGCACCACAGCGGCGGCATGCGGGGAGGGGTGCAAGCAAGTTGTTTGAACTGTCGTCAACTGGGCAAGCCAAGCCTGTTGCGGTACCACAGTGGCGCCGTAAGAACATTGCGACCGCACTGCTCGTGTGGCTGCCAGTACGGTGCGGATTAATCTGGTGCGGTGCGGTGCCACACCGTGTAGCCTGGCCTTTAGAATGTAATAATAACCGCAAGGTATCCAAATGTAACTTAATCCCAAGTTTGAATTGCTTTTCATAATGGTCTTCTTTCTCTTTCTGGCTCAAGTCATGCCTCTCGAAAATTTCGTTGAGACTATAGAAGTAACTCTGCAGGTTTATGTACTGGTAGCTGAGGCAGCAAAGCAAGGGGGTCACAACAAAGTACAGCCCTACGATTCTTGAGAGAAAAATCCAGAAAATGACGTTTGATATCGCTCGGACCACATTGGCTATGGTGGAGCCGTCGTTCAGGTCAGGATATACTGTCACTATAGTTGTGTAGGGTACATCTGAAAATACAAAAATACGTTAAAACATACACTAACGAGATTTTAGATTCAGGCCGAGTCAAAAATTTCATCATTCTTTGCGGCACCATCAAAACCACCATTATGGCGAATTTATAGTTCATTATATTATAAAAAATTGTAGTAGATAAGTACTTAATTATTTCAATAAAATTATGGCGAATCCACCAATATGGTGACTCTCATTCCAGAGACTTTACCTTTAGCTTACCATCAGGCAAAGTGAAGTCGTATTGACGTGAAAAACATAAAAAAAATTGGATGCACGTTCAACGAAATTGGGTCCTGTCGTAGGTACCTACCTACTCAATAAGTGGAGTCAACACCAAGAGCGTCAAACAACGCGCTGCCGACCCTGAAAGAAAGGGGGAGGGGGGTTAGGAAGAGGTAGGGGGAGGAGGGGTACAGTGAGCTCTGGCTACCCTACTTACCGCCGCCGGGAACAACACGATGATTATTATGTCCGCGGTCTTCTGTAGGGTGGAGGTACTACCCCAGTCGGGCTGCTCATTTCGGATGAGAGATACCGTCGTGTCCTACCTCCATCCGTAGGGATTGCCCAAAAAGGTACTTACTCTTACGCACCATTTCGACGTACGCACCAGCATTGAGCATCAATAATGACATAATACAATCAAAAGCCAACGCAGTCAAATACATCATGCTTTTGTTAATCATTCGCGTTTCCACTTCTGGGTCATTATAAACCCTTTTCAAAGTCACCGTCAGGCTTAATAACACCTTCCGCAACAACTTCTTATGATACGCTAATATGAAGTAATAGAAACCGAACGTCGGCATAGTGATAGTGTAGAACAGTATGCTGAACCGTTGATTTTCATTCAAATTGTGCTGCGTGTAGAACGCGCCGGGTATACTTATAAACAGAGCGGTTATGAACAGGTTGCTGATAACGTTAATCCATCCGTAGACTGTCGTGAATAACTTCGTGACTTTGAAACTCTCTATCCATACGTGTGGAGACCCCAAAAAGTAGGAAATCAAATGTATTCTGTAGAAAAATAAAGTTGTTTTACTCTGATCGTATGTTCCGATATGTTCCATTTTGCTTGGGGTGGTAAGTATTAACTGATTTGAAACAAGCAAGGTTGTTTGGTTGGTACCTACGCTTCGGTGTAGGTATAATCACGACACAGTGATTGCCTGCCTACCAATTGCTCATTGAACCTTTTATTTCAATTAAGTATGATTTAGTTATTATATCAAAGAACTTTGTATCGGTTATAGGGAGGTTAATGTAGAACGTCGTAGCTTAAATCTTTATATATTATATAATACCTACTGAGTACCCAAGTATAGTGGGTAAGTTAATTTGTACCTATAACAAATTTGATTCACACACTGTTTACCTAATGCCTTTTTAATCAAATCTGTGGTCTAATACCTACATTTCTGCACGGATTACCGACTTAATAATATATATAATGTATTTTTTTCAGTCTTTTCACTAGGTAGATGTTTGTGTGCGTATGTTTATATATCACCTACACTTCGATCTGCAAAACTACACAACGAATTTTAATAATTTTGTATCAGTGCGAAGTCAGGGCGGAAAGTTATATAGTTCCGTACAAAAAAATCGTCCAAAAACAGACCAAAGTAGTAATTAAAACTGTTCGTTAGTTCAAAAAGATCGAAGTTGAAAATTACTAGATTGCGTTGAATATCTAAATATTAGTACCTATTTAGATATTCAACGCAATAACTAACTCCTATTACAAACTTTTACTAAATTCTTTGTAACAGATAGGTACTTACCTAATAATTTACTTGGAATTAAAATAGTTTCAAAAGTTTTAAATACTTTCAGATTATAAAACTGTTTACCTATGTACCTAGTATCTTCTTTTTTTTATTATGTTAAAATATCCATCATATTTTAACACACCCAACTCCGCCTTGTTACGGTATTTCGAGTGAATGCTGTCTGATAGCCACCCATTTATGTCCCACTGCTGGGCACGGGTCTCCTCTCCTCTAACGAGAGAACTGAGAGGGTTTAGACCTTAATCCACACACGCTGGCCCAATGCGGGTTGGTGGATCTCACATTTTCTTAAAATTTCTTCTAGGACATGTGGGTTTTTCTTCACCGTCAGCAGATATCATGTGATTAGCACATATAAATTCCACAAAGTGAAATTCACATTGGTACTGTCCGGCCGGATTCGAACACGATACCTCGTGAGAGGGTCGCGTTATCCATTCAGCTACTATCGCTGTCTAATGAATGCCCAACCACAGGTAAAGCCTGAGTCTCGTCCGTCAATCAGCGAATGTCCTGACTTACAAATGGAGTTGGCTTGTGCCTTGATATCTATACTAATATTATAAAGAGGAAAGATTTGTTTTTTTGTTTGTTTGTAACGAATAGGCTCCGAAACTACTGGACCGATTTCAATAATTCTTTCACCAATAGAAAGCTACATTATCTGTGAGTAACATCGGCTATAATTTGTCTCCAAAAAAATTAGGGATCCTTACTAAAACTTCAATAATATAACCCAATTTGAAATCCACGCGGGTGGAGCCGCGGGCAACAGCTAGTTATGTAATAAGAACACTCTCCCCCAACCCATCTTTCAAACCGTTTGGGAGCTACGATGCCACAGACAGACTTACAAACACACACACACGTCAAACTTATAACACCCCGTTCGGGTTTCCGTCGGGGGTTAAAAAAAAGAAGACATACAAAGAATATAATACATATTTTTTATTAATTGATTAACAGACAACAAATACATTGATTGGTACAATTTTACACAAAGATGTAACCTTAAAAACTATACAATACGTACACAATAATTACTAATAATTGCTTATAAATGCTATCGACATTGGATAAAAACGGAATCCGACCAGAGTGTTGTGTGATCGCGACCAGTCTAGATTGATCGCGCCCAGTCTAGATTGATTGCGACCAGTCTAGATTGATCGCGACCAGACTTAGATTGATCGCAACCAGCCTACATTGATTGTGACCAGTCTAGATTGATCGCAACCAGTCTACATTAATCGCGACTACTTTAGATTGATCGCAACCAGCCTACATTGATTGTGACCAGTCTAGATTGATCGCAACCAGTCTACATTAATCGTGACTACTTTAGATTGATCGCGACCAGTCTAGACTGATCGCGAGCAGTCTAAATTGATCGCAACCAGTCTACATTGATCGCGACCAGTGTAGATTGATTGCGACAAGTCTAATTGATCGCAATCAGTCTACATTGATCGCAATCAGTCTAGATTGATTGCGACAATTAATCATTTTGATTTGATCGCACTGCACTTTACAGCATTATTTATGTCAATAAGTACGGTGTGATACTTTTTGTTATATGAGTTATATAGTTTTATACAAAATGTATAAATGTAAATATAAAAAATACAAAATGAAATAATGAAAAACATTGCAGTTGACCCTTTGATAGTTCATAATAATCTAGGCTTATACTATTCTACACATTCAATGAAAGTTTATTGAGGTTCACTATTATAGAATCGCTGAAAGAATGCGTTCCTGACAGGTTGTGAGCGAACGGGCGATGTAACTTTGAACTGGTGTATAATTTACGGCAAAATTTTAAATATCGTTTATTGACCTTATTAACGAGTGATAACATTAAAAATTTAATTACTGTGCCAATTTACAATACACAGATTAATTTTGGGCTAAAATGATTAACAATTAATTAATTAAAAATATAAAATCAATAGTTTTTAAAAGTCATAGGTACACGTCAAACTGCGCTGTTTCAAGGTTATCTCAAATGTTCGCTTTCATACGGCTTTCATAGTGATGAGACAAAATAACAAGGCAATTGTAACCGCGTATTTTAGTAATCTTAATAATAATAATCTGTTGGTTGAAAAATATAAAATAGAACGTTATTTTGTATTTTTGTTAATGTGTGTTAATGTAAAAAAAATATGTAATTTTGTAATAAGCCCCTACCCAAGCTAATAGAAAGAATGAATCATATTTTTATAATGAATGAAATGAATATGATTTTTCTTTATTATTTCAGGCAATAACCCATCATTACAATTAATAATCACATAAAATTAAATAAGAATGAAACAAAATTAAAAATATTAAATTGGAAAAACAAATAGGGCGGATAGATAGCCAAATTAGATTAAAATTAAAATTAAAATGAAATCACGTTGTCACAATTGCTGACTGTGATTATTATTAAGTTATTGTAAGTTGGGAACAGGTTTAGAGAACGGTTCTAGGTACAAGTTATTTATTGTACATAACTAGTCATGACGAATTGACATGTGTCAGGAACGCATAGTCTCAGCGGCCAAACTATAGCTAACTTAATCTCCAATCACCTACTAGGCACTTACGACTTCGGTATCGTAGTGTGCGAGTCACCAATCAAATATATAATTATGAAGAGACTCTTTGGTGATATCGTGGCGACGCTAGTTTGCAACTCACATCGTCTGTAAGTTTCCTAATGTAAGAAGGGCTTAGACTTGACACACAAGTCACACATTACAAAACATTCATGCTTGATTATTCAGATATAAACTATAGTGTATGTACTCTGATAGTAACCCATTTATGTCCCACTGCTGGACACGGGTTTCCTCTCCTCTAACGAGAGAGATGAGGTTTAGACCTTATTCCTTATGGTATGAGCTCTGGCTACCCTATTAACCGGCGGGAACATAACACGATGATTATTATGGCCGCGGTCTCTGTAGGGTGGAGGTATTTGCTTGACTGCTCAGTACGGACGGGAGATACCGCCGTGTCTAACTCCGTCACACAAATTTTCAATCCCTGTTTCCATTTATAAACTTTCATTGAATAGTGGAAACATTTCTTAGCATTCAATACATAATAAGACACATTTAGTACACTTATCTGGAAGACTTAGCATTAGGAGACCTTAACAGTATATGGCTATGTTACTGAATATTTTTGCACCACGGATGTTATCAGTCTTAGACGGTGGCAACAGATATGTACGTAACTACGAACTCATAACCTGCATGAAAGGTTTAATGATAGTAGAGGAAGCTTGTGAAGTATGTGAGGACAGAAGCAGATAGCGGGCTGTTTTCTCTGCCTACCCCGAAGGGAAAAAGACGTGATCGTATGTATGTAGGTTTAAAGATACTTATTTTCATTGCCACTTACATGAAAACATAATTTATAATAGGCATGTTATTTATCGCTGAAAATTGCCTGTGGACTAGACAAAAGTAACACTTAGCAGTGAGATTAACAAATTAATAATGTTCAGTTGTATGTGGATATTCTATCAGATTATGATATTGGGTTCTTCAAAAAAGGCACGACACATCATATTATCGTCAGTACCGGTAACCCTCCCCCCCCCCCATATTTCGAGGGCATAACGGGGATACCGTGGTTCCAAAACCTGAGGGAATCTGGAATCCGGAGATGGTCCGGGTCAAGCCGGGTGCAAAGGAAATGCTCTATGGACCCTACACTCTGGCGTCAGAAGAACCCTAGACGGCGTGTGGTTTTAGTCGGTAAGAGTCCGACATAACCTGGGGGGAGGGGGGGGGGAATTATGGGTTACATGATTGCTTGTGACGCAGTGTGGCGCGTAGTTTTTGTTTTATTATTTAATTTTCACATAGCTTCCGCATTCATTCGACCGGCTAAACAAGAATTCACACTGCGCTAATTTTTAACTTTGGGTACATAACGCTAATTCGTAACAATCACGACTTTATTTTTATATCAGACACGTCAACATAACTTTATCTCGCCTGATGGTAAGCTAAAGGTAAAGTCTCCGAACTGCTTGGTTCTTGATGGAATTGATTTCCACTGTGTGAGGGTGATACCTCAGTCTTCACATACCTCACACACACACTAAGACATGGATGACGTCAGAGGTAATAGATACTCTGGACCCGTACATATCAGTACCCACATATCGACGGTCCCTACGTACAAACTCCTAATGACAAAATACAATTTTTACAGGCCAGCGTTTTGAGGGTTTAAACAATTGTTTCATCATGTTACACTTATCGTAAGATCATGAAATTATGTATAAAGTTGCGTCCAGGCTATTACTTATTATATAACATGTTATAAAAAAAAATTATATAACATGTTTGTCATAATCATAAATTGTTATATTTGTTATATAACAAAGTTTATATATCATGTTTCATTAGAATGGAGTAAGTTATATAACACATATTTATGTCAATCTAAAATCCTATTTTAGACAATTTTTTTACAATACAACAGTTCAGGGTATCCTGAAGGTCATGATAATGGTCTGTGGTCATAAACTAGGGACCGTCAATATAACAAACCGAAAATAAACTCGCACATATAACACTTAACCAACTCACATACGCACTAAACAGCCTACAGTTTGGCATCGAAGAACTGCAGCTCCCTGTCCTGGGGCAGCTTCACGAAGAAACCTTCCACGTAGTCGTCATCCACCTCGGCCAGGGTTGCGGGCTTCCATTTAGGGCTGTTATCTTTGTCGATCAAGAGGGCTCGAACACCTGGAATTTTTTTTAATACAAATTATGTAGAGGAAGCGCGTGAAGTATGTCAGGCAGATGGGGGTTTGTTATCTCTGCCTACCACTGAAGAAAAAGGCGTGAGCGTATGTATGTATGTACACCTTAGGTGGCAGACAAGCACACGATCCACCTGATGGAAAGTCGTCACCGTGGCCTATGGACGTGTGCAACACTAGAGGCATCACACTCGCGCTATCGACCTTGAAAGGGAGGGGCAGGGGGGCAGGAAAGGAGGGACTAAGGAGGAGTGGTGGGGAAGGAGAGGTCTAGTGAGCTACCCTACTTACCGCCAGGAACACAACACAGTGGTCATTATGGCCGTGGTTTTCTGTAGGGCGGAGGTAATAACCCAGTCGGACTGCTCAAATTCGGACGAGAGATACCGTCGTGTCTTACCTTCAGGGAAGTCATGACTCTCAGTGCAGCGGCACGCTAAGCGGTACTCCATCTTGAGGCACTGGCTCAGGTCGAGTTGAGCTCCCCGCTGAAGAGCCCGAAGCGTGATCTTCAACGAGCCTGGGCACATTTGGTGAAGAGTCTGGGGAGAGGAAATTAGGTTTCAGTTCTTACTCATGCGATATTCTAAGATCACCCAGCAGCGCCAAGGCCCGTCCCCCTTTTTTCCGTAGGGAAATCCTCATTAATTCCGCCTACCTCGCTACCAGCGGGGCAGGTTATGTCGGACTCTTAGGCCACGTTCACACGGCGATTATTTTCCCGTATACCGTATACGCGATTTTATCGAATAGAGTAGTGACAACAGAATATATATGAAAACTTAAAAATTGTTCACACGGCGTTCATACGGGAAAATTCCGTGTTCTAGAAATATATTTTAACGTATACCGTGCGAAATTGTCACTGGAACGCCGCGTCTCGAAACGATTTTATCGAATACGACACGCAGTGGCGCTTATGTTCAACCACGACTCGCCCGAAATCTCGCTTCGAGAGTCGGCGAAAATCGAATCGAATGGTTGCCGTGTGAACAATTGCATCGTATACGGTAAAACCGTATACGTGAAAACGTGTGTGCCGTGTGAACGTGGCCTTACCGACTAAAACCGCACGCCGTCTAGGGTCTTCTGGCGACAGGGTGTAAGGTGGCCCATAGAGCATTTCCATCGCAACTCGGCTTGACCCGGACCATATCCGGATTCGAGATGGCTTCCTCGGGTTTGTGAACCACGGTGTTCCCGTCATGCCTCCGGAGGAGGGGGGGGCGGTGAGGGGCACTTTGGCGCGCCGCCGCAAGGCCATCCCCCTGGCATATGCTGAACAAGACACCCTTTTGATGCATCAACTAAACATTTCTTTCTCTCTTTCATCCAGACGGAAATCACGAGCTAGTTAGCTAATAATTCATTTCGGAGCTTGGCTGAGTCGCGCGTGTCTCGCTAGCTTTTGCACGAAACGAACACCCGACGTGTGTCCACGCCAAACGCAACGCAGGCCATTAGTGTCTGCCTAGCAACAGCAAATAAATAGCCCGATTAGGAAACGGCTCTTTCAACCAATTTCATGTTGTGTTTACTCATTACTAATAAGCTGATACTGTTATCATACCAATCACGTCTGCGTGTATGTAATTATAATCTCAGTGGTTATATTATCACTATGCATTTTTAATTGTATAGATTTTTTTATACTACTTAGGTGGCAGACAAGCACACGGCCCACCTGGACATACAGTATGACAAGTAGTACTATTAGATCAGCCCAGAATTCTTTGTCAACTCTTGTGTTTCCTTATTCCTATAGTCCCGGATCCTTTAAGCGGGGCGTGAAAAAGCATTTGATGAGGCCGTCAAGCTGAGGGCCACCACTATAGCATTATTGGTGTTTGTAATGGTGACCCCCATTCCTGAGACTTTACCTTTAGCTAACCATCAGGCGAGGTGGAGTCATATTGACGCGTACGATATAAAAAATAAATCTACAACTCACCTTTAAAGTTTTCTCCGACCATTCATTTTTAACTTTCTCTAGTCTCTCAATTATTTCCTCAATAGATGAAGCAGCAAAACAGTAGTTAATATGTTTGATATTGTCAGCTAAAGTGAACTCATCGGAGGTCTCGTGGAAATTGCTGAGCAAGGAGTTGACTTCTCCATCGCTGCTGCAGCGGGAGAGGAGTACTTCGAGCTCATAAAGCCTTTTGCTGGGAACGTAGTGAGTAGCGATGCCTGATTTTACAACATCACTGCCTTTTAACCTGTCACCTGCAATTGGGTAAACGTTTATCAGTCTGTGACGGATTCAGTCTTCGAGATGGAGGTGGCTGTTAAAATTAAAAAAAAACCTGGTCCAGGTGGGTGCGGGCCGGAACCTCCACGCGGTGCACCCGGGCAATGGAGGCAAGCAGCACGGCCGCGGTGGGAGTGGCCCTGTAGACGGCTGCTCCGAGGCTCTCCACGTGTCCCTCTGACTAGCAGAGGGCACAGTGGGGAGCGAGCGGGGGGCGAGTTGATTGTCCGCGCGCCGACAGTTGGGTGACAGGACGACCGCCTGTCACCCCACCGTCGGCGAAGTGGCGAATTAGACCCGAGACGGCGAGCGGTTTTAGTCGGTTCGATCCCGACAACCACCCCCGATGGCCGACGGGGGTGGTAGGTATCCATGGGGATTTCCGCACGATAAAAAAAAGACGGGTTGGTCAGAGCATTCCCCCTGAAAGGGACTGGTTGCGGCTTCAAGTCCTGTCTTGGATGTTCACTTTTCCAATCAAAAATCATAATGAATATAATATATCATTGTTGTACTTACCAGTCAAACCTAAATATAAACCTAAATTGACTTGCAGTCTTGGAAGGAAGTATGACCCGCCAACATCCGGGAACAATCCAATCTTTGTCTCGGGCATAGCAATCATAGTCTTCTCGGTAGCTATCCTGTACCGTCCATGAACGGACACACCCAGTCCACCTCCCATGGTAATACCATTTAAGAAAGCAATGTAAGGAATCTTGTATTTGCCAATCAAATAGTTTACATTGTATTCAGTGTGGAAGAACCTTGGCCCTTCAACTTTGTCTATCGCAGATTTAACGTCTCCACCGGCACAGAAAGCCTTGTCACCAGCTCCTTTGATGATAACTAAGGATTTCTGGTTTTCCCATTCTCGTAGCTGTGGTAATAACTTCGTTACCATAGACGTATTAAGGGAGTTTAACGCCTTTGGACGATTCAAAGTAATTACTCCTGCATTGTTGAGTGTTTCGAATAGAACATCTTGTTCTTGACTAGACATGGTGCGTTTTATAGCTAGTGACCCTGGGCGTATGATTTTGACGCTTGACTTGAACATCTGCGAAATTATTTATACCTTATTTGATTATTTGTAGTAATTTTATACTACTATAAATTTGATACTTCTGCGGTAGCCTAGTGGTCTGGGTAATGGACTGCTGAGACGAGGTCTCGGGTTCGATCCCAGGTTCACCATGGCACACAGCAATGATTTTCGATGCTTTTCGAAGTTATGTGTGTATTTATCGCAGGTTTATAAGTGCCCGGTTAATGGCAATAGGCTCGTCACCTATTACATTGGGACCTAAACATAAACTGGCGAAATGTGGGTGCTAGCACCTCTGCCTACCCCTTCCGGGATATAGGCGTGAGTTTATGTTATGTATGTCATTAATTTGATACTTGTTATGTCATTAATTTGATACTTGTACTGCTTGAAGACTAATCAGTAGGCTATTTTTAACTTTAAGTACATGGCGATTTGAAAAAGGAAAACGCTGGCTGGATTAATGTGCTCCAATTACCAGAGAAATGTCAAAGCGAAAATTGTGCGAGCATATTTGTACCTGAGACACTGTCCATAGGAATATGAGTCCTTGCATCTCACATACTTTGCCAACCGATGAACTGTACTATAAAATATCACCATAGTTATCGACTAATTACATGAGCCTTAACCCACTGAGCTGTCTCATTGCTAGTCATTAAAGAAGTATGAATGCTGTTTTAGTTTAAAATTAGTACTTTATATACACCAACAACCCAATCACACACTGGCCATAACCTATAGTTTTCCAACACCAGAATGGAATAGTTTACATTGCTACTTACAGATAATATAAATTTAAATTGCTGGCCATTTACAATAACCTATTAACAATTATATGGTAGTTATGAAAAAGTCATGAATACAAGTTAAACTTATATAATTTAACCTTGTTATGACTTAATTGTACCCAAATGCACATTAGACTCACAGTTAATGTTTTCATGTATAACTCGTTCGCTATAAGTTTAGTGTTAGCGTGTTTAGCTTTGTCTCACTCACTCAGTTCTAGTGAGAAAAGGATTTACTGATGTCATTTGATAGCGGCAAACTTGAAGCGAACGAGTAGTATTTCGAGTCAGATTTATATTTCTCACAGTATTTTAAATGCAATGTATATTTTCTATTGTAATAAAATCCTATTTGTTTTAACTGCCAGTCAGTTATAATGTAGCATTCATATTTAGAATTAAAATAAACAATAAAGCAGACAGACTTTATTAATAGTTCGGGTAACCAGGGGAACAAAGCCCTGTTTAACATAATTATGAAGCACAGTAACAATGGCTTATAAATATTCATGATATTATCATTTAAAATTGAAAGAGCTTACTCAAAAAAAAAAATAGACTATTATAATTAATTTTGTATAATTGAAGGAAAATAGGAACTAATAAATTGAATAACTACAATTCATGAATTATTTTGCCAATGTTTGTCAAAATATTTAGTGATTTTTGAATATGGATTTTGTGGACTTATTAAAAGTGCCTCATCCTTATTGAATTTGATAAACAGAACATGTGCGGTAACCGCACTACAGATAACATTCAATTGCATAATTACTTACTTTGAACTTACAAAAACAGCCTTATCAAACTACTTGCCGAAACCACTAGATATCCTTATCTTAAGTTAAGAAACACCACCATTTATAAATTTGCAAATACTCGTAAAAAGTACTATGAACAACGTGCTGTTGAGAATGAAGTGATAAAGAAGATAAAAATAATAAAACTACCAATAACCGGTCCAAGCTGTTCGAAAATGCGTGATTTGATTTATTTTGTGTCCGGGCAAAATGTCATTTTCTTTTGACATAATACAGCTGAAGCTGATCCGTTCCACGGAGTAATAAAAAAGAAGTTTAGCAAGTTCAGGTAGAAAATATATATTAAATTATTTATATATATGTATTTAATTATGAATATATTCTATTTCTATTTACATATTATTGCTAATATATTCTTTGAACTAGAGCTATAATTTAATGTATTGTACTTGTACAAATGCCTAAATGTCAGTTTGACAGCACTGTAAACTCTCGAATTATAGAAGTTAACCTGAAAAGCTACATATTTCTACATTTTCTCCTTTATACTAATGAATAAGAATATTGAGATATGACTGTAACAAGGAAATTTCTCAACTGGTATGCTAGGCTAGCACCTGCACATGGTAAATCAAAGCCTCCATACGAACATGTCGTACAAATTGGTGATCCAAGATTACGTAAAGTTTCAGAGGCGGTACCCCTCGATAGAATTAAAACGGATGAAATACAAACCATAATTAAAAAGCTAGCTTTTGTCACGAAAAAGTATGGAAGCCTTGGGATGTCTGCTTCCCAAATTGGTGTTAACATGAGAATATTTGTTATGAGCCACACAATCAAACAAATTTCAGCCGTTCCTAAAGAAATAGCCCAACTGCGAGGTATGGAGGTCATACCGTTCACTGTAAGTAAGTATTACTTATTGACTTGAAAATTTGAATCATATAATTAAATTTATTAACAGCCCTGGCTGTTTAATAATTAGAGTAATATAGGTATTTAATTCTATTTTTTCACCCACAATTAGGCATTGATTAGCATTATTTGATAAATTTCCTTTAAGCATCCCTTAAGCGGGGCATGAAAAGGCATGAGGCTGTCCAGCTGAGGGCCGCCACTGTAGCACTTTAGCTTATCATTAGGCGAGGTGACGTCATGTTGACGTGTCCTATATAAAAAAGAATCTAACAGTGGAGATATTCTAGACAAATAGGCTTTAATAAAAAGCTGTGTAACTTTCCAGGTGTTCATAAATCCGAAGTTGAAGGTGATTGACTACCAGAAAATAGTTCACAATGAAGGTTGTGAAAGTGTTCAGGGGTACACAGCAGATGTGCCGAGATACAAAGCAGTTGAAGTATCAGGTATGATACTATTACTACTGGCTCCACCCAGGGTTTCCTTACTCCCAACAGATGTTACTGCCATTGGACCTTCTAACCCTGAGAGGAAATCCTGTACCAGAGCCTTGTCAATGAAATGAAATGTATTCTTAAAAGTACCTATACTCCGATTTTTAATTCTAGGCAAGAAAATGACAACTGCAACTGTCACTGATACAAAAAAGGGTGACCCGCTACAATAGTGATGTTCGGTAATCAATAGACTAGATACTTTAGTCATTCTTTATTTTTATCAGTGAATGAACCTCTTTGCAGTTTATGCTCGCCTAGTACATTACACGACGGAAATATTTTTTATAGAATACTAGCTGTGTCCCGCGGTTTCGCCCGTGGCATAAATGGCTTTGTCCCATTATTCCCAGGTCCCCGTGGCAGGATAAAATGTATCCTATATCTTTCTTCTAGTTCTAAGCTACCTCCCCATCAATTTTCAGCCAAATCGATCCGGCCGTTCTCTAGTTTTAGCGAGACTAACGAACAGCAATTTGATCTTATATAATATATAGATTTAATTACTTACTGTGTATGTTTTCTGTTTAGTTACCGCAAATTACATATTTTTATTTATATAAAAATTTTATTTATATATTTAATAAAAGAATTATAATCTCGACTCACGACTAACTTATAATTGGAAAACTCAATTCAACCACATCACTATTTATTTGATACAAAAAACCTGCAACACTGCAAATGTCATTTTCTTGCCTAGAATTAAAAATCGGAGTATAGATGACCATTTTCAGATTTGCAATCAATCTGTATTTCTTCATGATAATGCTATTGTAACTACCTACTTATTGGGCTCTGTCTAAATATATTATTTTAAAACTTTGATTTAGATTTTTAAGTTTGGCTAAATGAAATCGTCTTCATTTTGCTGCTGATCCATACCACGGCAGTCACTCGCTTCTCAAGTGTATCAATTCTTCTGGTACTTTCAGGTTACAATGAAATAGGAGAGGCTAGAACTCAAGTGTTTAAAAACTGGGGAGCTCGGATTGCCCAGCATGAGATGGATCACTTAGACGGCAAGATATATACGGACATAATGGACAAAACCTCTTTACAATGCACATGTTGGGAAGAAGTTAATTTGTCTAAAGGCAAAGTTGTTATACCTTTTAGTCCACATTAAAAAAAATATAAATCAATATTTTGTTTTTTCATTCTGGGTTCGTTATATCGGTCACGTCATGACTTCACCTCGCCTGATAAGCTAAAGGCAAGGTCTCATGAATGGGGTCTGCCAGGAAGCTGAGCTACAGTATTGATGACTGAAGCTATACTTGGACTTGATCCACGCCTGCGATGTATTCTAAGGCCGTCTGTTGCCTTATGCGTCCACATCCGCTTACTGCATTGCGTACTATTTTATGGAAATAGTTTGCAAGAAATTTGCGCAATATTATGTGCACAAAACAGGCACAAAGATTTGATAGAAGTTTGTTTCAACATTGAATAATGTTAGTAGTTAATAGCTGTTTCCTCAGTGATCCCTAGATAAGTTCTATTTCCTCTGTATAATAATAGTATACCTAGTATTCCTTAAGAACAACTATCATAGCTTCAAAAAGAAAGTTATAGCAAGACCTTGGGACATTGCAAGATATAGTAATAAAATTAAACTCCAAATATAAGCAATTGTTTATTTCATATAACTTTTACGATAGAGCGACATCTGTTTAGTTTCGATACAATAAACACAGCCTAAGAAAAAATATAGACAAATCCTCACCAACGTAATATTGACGCACACAACCGTATACGCTCGTCTTGTGCTCTATGCCATTGTATATGCCAACATTAAAGACTACTATGGAATCCAATGAAATTTTAAAGCAATTGTATGCTAATTACCCCAAATTTTTTTGATCGGAAAAAGTGATCATCCAGGACGGGACTTGAACCCGTGACCAGTCCCTTACAGCGGGAATGCTCTGACCAACAGAGCTACTTGGATCCATTCTAGATGCTCGAATTTTTCCGATATATTCAACGCCTTAGAGCGTCGGTGGAGTCATCTACCCTGTAAAGGACTGGTCACGGGTTCAAATCCCGTCCTGGATGATCAATTTTTACTATGGAATGTTCAGCAAAAGTTTTCGTCTATCCAATTTTTTCTTAGCCTGAGACTATAATACATACCTGTACTTAATAAATATCAGAGATATGAATATAGGTACGATAACTAATAAATAACATTCAACTAAAAATAACTTAAAACTATTATATTTTTATGTTGTCTTTACAAAAAACGCATTTTTATACTGCTTTAGCGTTAAATCTGTTGAATAAGCGTAGCTTTCGCGTGTTTAAATAGCAGTTTAAAATTTTTATGACTTAAAAACAATCTGTATGTTGATGTTAGCAGTTTTAATCCTACTTATACAATAACTAAGATGTTACAGCTGCTTCTAGTTCTAATATACATATCATTTGAATCTACAATTCATTCCATTTTGGATCTACAGCGAGATGCATTCAATGTCATGATTCTTGCCAATGACAATTAATATGTCTGAAGTGTACTTTATGTATGTATGTATGTAGGCCTAAGTACTAATCTTCAGTGATTGCTTGAAACATGAGGTCACTAGACAAAGTTCATAATTTTTTTTACTCAAACATCTTTACAATATAAAAATTGATGATACCGATAACCCCATTAGCAATGGTATACCACAATTAATTTTTTGACCAAATTTCACTGACCGTGGTCACAGACTGTACAGTCTGGCAAGCCAGGTACAGTACGAAAGTTTGTCAAATGATGTCATGTTTCAAAACTGCTATGTATTGCACGATTTTAAATTTTTTAGTATGTATAATCTTACAAATGAGAGACTTAAATATTTCTACTCTGAGCAGGTAGTTTACAATGAAAACAGAATGGAATCTCAACGTTCTATCAATTATTAATGTTAGACTTGCGCTGTACTGTACTGTAGCGAGAACAAAATGGTCAGATTAGGGCAAATGGTCAGACAAATTTTGATTTAAGTACTTAATCAAAATGTCGTAAAATAAATTATTAGATTTTTTTTAAAGACCATTATGATTTTATTCACCGTTTCTATTCATTCCGTTTGTCTCGTTTATTTAAAACATTAAAATCTCAATAGTGCATACCTAGTATATCAAAATAACTGTTTGTATGTTGTAACTTGCCAACATTTTTTCTCCAACCATATGTTAGGATCAATCTCCTTTCAATTCAATTCAAGTAACTATCTAACCTTGGATACGATAATATACTATTGGAGATATTGTAGGACAACCTTACCACCAAGTACCCGCGGTCAGAGCAATATAAACTCTCACGTACGTTGATTAGATTCATTATAGAATGTGAGTGATAATTGTAAGGAAATTAAATTACTTTGAGCTTTATTGCTTAGGTGAAAGAGTTGCTATTTATTAACTGTCGTTATAGTGAGCATTTACTGGTTCTGTGACTACAGAAAGTGCTCGAAAGTTAAACAAATAGCTACTCTTTTGACAACGCAATAGAGTTCAAATTCAGTCCTCATATATCTCCTAAATATACCAATGACATTACCATATCCTTTCTCTTATGGAACCCTCTCTCGCGGAGTGTGCCGTGCCAGTTACCTAAGCGGATTGCTGGCGAGTGACGTGAGGCTGGTGAGGGAAGAGGGCCCGGAGGCTGCGAGGCTAAGGCGGTCAGTTTCTTCGTCAGCCTGGTTGTTGCGGAGCTCTTGTAGAGTGTATACGAATTTACTCCATTCGTCGTGGCGGGGTTGAGAGACGTGCTATGGAATTTTTTTTTATTATTGTAGATTATGTATGGTATTATCATATAGGTATGAACGAATTTTAGATGTATGCAGTATGTAACAAAATAAGTGTCCGATCGCTAAGGGTGTATAGATATCCTTGTATGTGTTTATATTAATGAAAATAAGTGTATGTGACAGCATCACATATGGATATTCAAGTTAATTAATTTTAATTTAATTAGTCAATTATTGGTCTCCTTGAATAAAATTAGATTAATATCAGATGTCTGAGAAGATAGTAAAACAATGAAAATTTTGTGGGGTAATTTTTTACGTTACAAATTACATGCAGAATTTTATATTGACCATATACACCTTCACTGATCGGACACTCGTTTTGATACATATTATAAATTAAATAGATTTCCGGTTAAACATGTTTCTTTATGTAACCATCGGATAAATGACAACAAGAGGCCCATACCTCAGCCAGCTCGTAGACCCATATCTTGCCAGCGTCATCTCCGGCCGTGACTTGGGTACCAGCCGGGGTCCATGACACTCGGTTAAATGCTACTCCACCCTCTGCCTGGATAGAAGCTACAGGCACCTGCGAGTTGATAGGTTATAATAAGATCTTGTAGAACATAATCATATAAGAATACCCACAAAAAATATTGACGGCTGTCCTCGAACGAGTACAGTACTCGTTGGAGGACAGGCGTTTTTAAACTAGAGGAAGTAGGCGGAGGAGCGCGTACCTCAGTATCCCGGTTGAGGTTCCACAGGTCAAGGCGGCCAGCAGCGTCGGCGGCAGCGAATAGCGCGGGGTGCGTGGGCGACCAGCGCACGTCCACCACGTAGTCACCGCTGTCCTCGAACGAGTACAGTGCCTTGTTCTCCTGTGGACACAAATTTTATTAAACAAATGGCAAGATTTTTTTTTCAGATTTGTTTATGAATTTAGTATTATTGAGAAGTACTCATTTGAGTACGATAAAAATTGTAATGTTATTAAAATAAAATGATTTTCATTATAATAAACTCTTCATTGGATATAAGATATAATGGGATTTTTCAGCCGAATTTGGAGTTCTATGGCTGGAAAACTACCTGCAGATATGAAATTTTCCTTCTTTTCTAGTGTTGATGTTGACATCGTCGTATATCGCTATTTACGAAGAGGGCTCAAACATAGGTATCGCTCTTAGAGAAGGCTTAGTACACTTGTACCGTAGGACGTACCTTCTGGCTCCAGAGCTTGACGGACCAGTCCATGGAGCAGGTGAGGTAGAGGTGCGACAGGTCCACGGAGCCGGCGGCGGCGTGGCAGGACACGCCCGTCACCGGCCCCGCGTGCCCCTCCACGCACTCCGTCACTCCCGCGCGCTGCCCGTACAGGCAACCTGACCACACATTCCATATATTATACCAAGTGAGAGGTACTTCTCTAAACCATGAATATCCTGACGATTAAAAAAAAAAACAAACAAATAAAAAAATAATACATATTACATTAAGTCAACGTTGTATGTGGCGACTGTAGGTGTGTCTAAATACAGTATCTCCCGTCCGAACTCAGCAGTCCGACTAGAGTAATACCTCCACCCGCGCCCTACAGAAGACCGCCCCAAAATAACCATCGTGTTGTGTTCCCAGGTGGCGTTGAGTACGGTGACCGCTTCCCATCAGTTGGGCCGTGTTAATATTCGGCAATTCGATAAGGGTGCTCGCCGAATATCCGGAATACTGCCGAATATAATATTCGTTGCAAGCCTATTTCCGACATAACCGCCCCCGCTAGCGATGGGGTTGAGATACCACCACCACCCCACACCATGAGAAAAAAAGGTATTTTTGGATGACTATCATGATGAGATAAACCATCAAACTAACGTTAAAATGTTGGCCACGTCATCACAAAAGTATTAACTTACCAGTGTAAATATTTCCATCCTCGCTACCCAGCACAAAATTATTGACATCGCCATGGGGGAAGCCCATGGAGGTGACGGCGACGGCCTTGCTCTGCCTGTGCTGCAGGTCCAGGGTCTCCTGCGGCTGGGACAGCATATCCAGCGACCAGGAGCACATGCGGCCGTCCGTAGACACCGAGATCAAGTTGTGGGCGTTCTGACTACCCACTACTGAGAGGCAATACACTGGATGCTGTAAAAAAAAACATCTACATCTTAAACTAACTCAAGAAGGTACGTCGTACGTAGAAGCTTTGTCTATACTAATATTATAAAGTAGTAAAGTTTGTGTGTTTGTATATTTGTTAAATTATAAGGGGTAATCGCGGGATCTACTGAACCGATTTTAAAAATTCTTTCACAAATAGAAAGCCACATTATCCGTAAATGTCATAGGCTGAATATCATCACGCTACTGCCCAAGGGAGCGGAGCAATA
Organism: Lithosia quadra; assembly: GCA_963576445.1. Lineage (NCBI taxonomy): Eukaryota > Metazoa > Arthropoda > Insecta > Lepidoptera > Erebidae > Lithosia > Lithosia quadra. Next base: position 16,367,634 of record OY754881.1, read on the forward strand.
ATCATAAATGTGAACATTCCGGTAGATTCCCATACATTTTAGGAAAACTGATAAATTATGAGCATATTATGTGACTTAAAAAGGGTGCATCGGGGTTCGAAATACGCCACGGGCGAAGCCGGGGTGGATCTGCTAGTCGTTAGATAAAGCTTCTTATGTACTATTTAATCTACTATGGTGAATCTTCACTAGATTCTATTTTTTATCGGTTGCACTTCGGGGAATGTGCGCTGGAGTTGCATAACCTAATTCCTTCAAGCCCTTTTCATCACCGAACGACCAGACGTACGGCGGCGATGCGTCACCGGTATGTGGTAGATATCCCACTCATACGCACAAAACGTTTTGGCAGTACGTTCATCATGCGTACTGCTAAAGAGGGGAATGCCCTGCCTGAGTCTGTATTTCCGGGAAACTACAAACTGGGAGTCTTCAAGTCTTCTTCTAGGCAAGCGTGCTACACCGCCGACCACATCATCACTTACCAACAGGCGACATTGTGGTCAAACGCGAGCCTATTACCAGTAAAAAATATATAAGCTGCTTTTCTGCTATACCTTAAAGTATTAGGCGTGAATAAGCATCCATAGCCGTACTGACTGGTCCTAGAAGAGATAATAGCAAACTTATAACTTACGGTATGTGCGAGTGAAGACAGCGGCGTTCGTTGTATGGGCGTCCGTTTCTGAACGCGGTTATCCCACAGAACGATCTGCCCTGAATAAGTGCCTCCGAGGATCAGATTTGGGTGGAACCTGCCCAAAACAATATGTATTTTACTTATAACCATTCTTTATCCAGTGGCGATGGTAGCTGAACGGATAAGGACGCGGCCTTTAATCAGAGGTATCGAGTTCAAATCCGGCCGGACAGTACCAATGTGAATTTCACTTTGTGGAATTTATATGTGCTATTCACATGATTTACCATCTGCTGACGCTGAAGGAAAAACATCGTGAGGAAACCCACGTGTCCTAGAAGAAATTCTAAGGACATGTCCAATCCACCAACCCGCATTAGGCTAGCGTGTGTGGATTAAGGTCTAAACCCTCTCAGCTCTCTCGTTAGAGGACAGGAGTGCCCAGCAGTGGGACATAAATCATTCTTCATCCCACTATAAAATAAATTGTGAAAAAATCTTTTTCAAGTTAAACAGTTTTAAATTGCATTGTCATCAGAACTAAAGACTTCTGCCAAATATCAGACCTATCAGACAACTGAAAGGGGGTCACATTTCAATTACTAGATTTGACCCAAACAAACAGGTCAAGTTTAATAAAACCGTTTAAAAATAAGTTGGTACTACCCGTTCGCGCTAAGTTTGCCGCTGTCAAATGACAACAGTATAGCATTGTCTCGCTGGAACTAGAACTGAGTGAGTGAGACAACGCTAAACGCATGACAGTTGGCAGCGGCAAACTTAGCGTGAACGAGTAGTACTATCTATTCTTGATGTAACCCTATATGTTACAGACTTTCGCACATAGACCGCTTTTGATATTACAGTCAAAGTAGACCCACCTTGCAAAAGTGGCACTCATGACTGGTGACTGACAATGGAAGATGTCCTCCGGAGTAGTCTTCTTGAACTTGGTGTTCCACACGAGACAGACGCCGTCAGGGTCGTGAGGAGCGTCGTCGCTGTTGTGGTAGGACGCCAGCATCAGCTCCGGGTGGACTGACGACCAGTCCAGGCACGTTACGCAGCGGCCCCGGGACCAGCGCTCGTCGTAGAAGGTTCGGACTAGGGATAGGCGGGCATCGGATTTGTCATCCCTATGGAAAAAAAAACAAAACAAAATTACGAAAACGTTTCATTACGAAGAAATCTTTACCTAGCATTAATCCCAGTCGTATCCAAAGCTTTCACCTCAGAGTCCGGGGTCCGCTTTCCCAGTCTTGACTGCGGATTTGGCTGGACCTCGATATTTTCCGTGAAGCGACTCTCATTTGACCTTCACAACCCAATGGTGACATTAGGCGATATCGAAGCATTACGGCTAGACCGTTGTTGTTGGGCTTTTTAGGGCTCCAACTAACCCGTAACGACTGCCATAGATGTTTGTATGGCAACCATGATTTTAGCTGGAGGATTTAGACTCGTATGTAAGGCGATAAGCAGACGGCGGGGCAGGGTGGTCAAAATGTCCGCGACGCACTCTTATTTTGTACGATTGTAAGGTTGCGCAATAGCTCATGTCGCTTGTCAGACATACGCGGGCTAAATGCGATCTAATGATAGTAATAATAAGAGTGCATCGCGGTCATTTTGACCGCCCCGCGCCTCCGTCTGCATAAACGTCTAATGGTGCGTGGCGTGAGGCATTTTAGAAGGAATTCATGTAAAGTGTGATGATACATAATTTGACGATGAAACAGATTAAAAGTAAATATTAGAATTTTTTTTATTATTCACTCTCAAAGGGACTAGCATCGATAAGCCCTTTTTCAATTAAAAAAAATCTAATTATGTTAAAATCGTTAGGCAATAGTTTTTAGTATAGTTTTAACCACTAGAGAATTTTCTAGTGTTTATAGAAAAATTTCAATCTCACTCAAGTTCTTTCAGGACTAGGGTTATTATAAGCACTGCATATCTACTTTACCGAGGGATTTCTCACTCTAATAAATACCTATAACAATAGTATCATTAATTACATAACGATCTTGGATCTGACAGAATGACAAAAGTCATAACAAATTCCAATATGGATGAAATCTATAAAATTATTTCTTCAATACGGTTTGTGTGTGTGTGTGTGTGTGTGTGTGTGTTGCGTGCGTGTTTTTGTATGTGCGTGCGTATATTTGTTCTGTGCGCGCGCGCGTCAGTGTTTTGTGTGTGTGTGTGTGTGTGTGTGTGTGTGTGTGTGTGTGTGTGTGTGTGTGTGTGTGTGTGTGTGTGTGTGTGTAGCTATGTGTGTAAAACTTACAGTGCATTCTCGCTATCCCCTCCGCCGGTGTAGTCAGTGTAGATGTCGACGGACTCGGCGAGGGCGCGCTCGATGACTCGCCCGGCGCGGCTCATGAAGCGCTGGAACTCCGCCGACAGCATGATGGTTTGCTTCTCATCTGCACTCAGCTCGCGAACTGATGAATAATAAACGTTATACTTATATCCCAGTTGCCAGGTTATTCAGTAGATTTATTATGCGTCCATTCATACTATTCACAGCAAATTCTTGCCTGTCCAAATTTTAGACTATCGTGTTGCCGGAGACAAAATTACGTACCTTTACAGAGTGCCTATACCTACTGAGTTTTTGCGTTTGCCATTTCACACTCGCTAGTGAGCGCGTAAACGCAAATTTGTATGGGATTAGATTAGCGCCGCCTGGTGGCAAACGTGGAAATCATTTTTCGGTGAGCAAGTTAGCTCCTAACGTGACATTCCGATTCATTTAACTTAGTGACAACTTCTGTCAAAAAAAATTGTGCAACTCAGTATAGGCACTCTGAGTGCCTAGTGTGAGTTTTGCGTTTCCCGTTTCACGCTGACTCGTGGGTGCGTAAACGCAAATATGTATGTGATTGGATTAGCACCATCTGTTGGCATACTTGTGAATCATTTTTCACCCAATGAAATGAAATTCATGCCTCACTATTCCACCTGACTACTGACTTGAAAATTTAAATACCTATAAATGCTTCTAATCTTCATATATAAAAATGAATCCCTATTTGCCTTGGTCACGGCATCACACGTGGACCGATTTTGCTGAAAATTGATGGGGAGGTAGCTTAGAACTAGAAGGACATAGGATACTTTTTATGCTGCCACGGGGACGAAGTACGGGACACAGCTGGTATGTTTATAGAACTTACCTTTCTTCTCTTTCTCTTCCTCCTTCTTCTCCTGCGGCGCCACAGTGACGGCGGGCTGGACCTCCTTGACGGTAGGCAGTCCGTGCGGCAGGATCCCCGGGGGGAGCTTTCCATGGAACGCTGCGTCCTCATCGTCGCCTTGCCGAGCGCCGTCGCCGTCGAATGTAAGCACTGGACGGTGAATAAGAATGGCCCTTGCCGGGACGGTGTGTGTGTTTGTGTTGTACGGCTGATTTATTATGATTCGTTATTGTAAACTGGCTTGGGTTTCTGTTGAGCTTAGTATTTTTTTTTTGTATAAAAATAATAGCAACCCATTTATGTCCCACTGTTCGGCACGGGTCACCTTAACGAGAGAGCTGAGAGGGGTTAGGCCTTAATCCACACACGCTGGCCTAATTCGGGTTGGTGGATCGGAAGGACATGTGGGTTTCCTCACGATGTTTTCCTTCACCGACAGCAGATGGTAAATCATGTGATTAGCACATATAAATTCCACAAAGTGAAATTCACATTGGTACTGTCCGGCCGGATTCGAACTCGATACCTCTAAGTAGAGGAGTTTTTTATATCGGTCACGTTAAATATGATTTCACCTCGACTGATAGTAAGCTAAATGTAGAGTCTCAAGAATGGTGACCCCATTACAAACACCGATAGTGCTATAATGGGCCACCAGCTTGACGGCCTCATCAAATGCTTTTTCACGCCCCGCTTAAATGACTAGGGACTGTAGGAGGAAGGAAACATAATGCCAGGTTTTGATGGTGCGGCAAAGAAAAGAGGCACCAAACCGCTTGGTTCTTGATGGATTTGTTTGCACCATATGAGGGTGATATCACAGATTTTGATAGGAGTTGTAATTTTGCTAGGGGAGAGTACGAACCTATTCTAGACAGATTCTTGTATCATCTCACCCAGTTATCGCGTCAAATAAATGTCAGTGCATAATGTCTTGTGTATAATATAACTAATTCCTAACACTAGGTACTTGTTGTTACATTTTCTGGCACGTACTAGAATCAACTGGTAAAACAGAAAATCAAGCCACTCCAGTACCTCCCGCTGTTGTATAAGGCGTTTAAAGTCAAAGTAAAAAAATCATTTATTCTGTATAGACCATTATTTGCGGCACTTACAAAACGTCAAAATCTTCTACAAAAAGTGTGTATTGTGTATAGTAGTGATGTATATCGGATCGATTCACCTGATGTTAAGCGGTTACCGGTCTTTTCCAACTCTCGTAACACCAGGGTATCACCGGTATGATATCAATTCCCTTCCCAAACTTGCCCTGGTGTGTTTAGCTGTTTATTATTGATTTCAATTGAAGGTAATTCGTAAATTTTACTAAGTCTTTGTATAACCCAAAATGAAAAAAGGGAGATATTTTTTTTCTTATAAATCGGCCGTACTTTTTGTGATAAGGATAACATTCCATGAAGTTACTAATTCTCATCTACCATGGTCGTTATAAAATTATATATATATATATATATAATTATTTCAGTCCTTAACAAAACGTCAAAAACGTATTACTTTTGCGTAACTTCATGAAATATTTCAATGAAATGAGTAATGATGATAAATATAACTATATACGCACTACTAGTGTTCAGCTTTTAAATCCTAAATACTGTGTGAATGAATTATATTATAGTCGTCACGCGAAATACATCAGCAGCCAAAGAAAAAGACTCGAGATCATAAGGATATCAACCGAATCTAATACAAACAATTTGTATTTGAAAAATTTATCCTTTAATTAATTATTAACTTTTGGTTTATTTTATTATTTTTTATCAAAATGTCTCTACGCAGATTGAAGCAGTCAGTATCTTTGTTATATTTGTATTATGCTGCTCATATATTAGGCGCAAACGGACGAGTTCTAAAAAAGGTGAATAGCGATATTAAAAATATATATTTTTTAAACTTTTCAAAATTGAAAATATGTATCAAAAATGTCTCCCCAATATTGTATTTGGCAAATGCCATTTATAATTTAAAAAACAGACTCCGGTGAATTTGACTCACCCTCTAATATCGCTATTCACCTTCCGTTAAATAAACTGTTACTCAATGAGAAACAATTGTAAGTGTACACTACCATCTGATTCGTTATTAGCTATTAAAGCATTATTAACTCAAGAGTTAAATATTACAGTCATGTAAACCAATTTGTTATTTTAGTATTATTTTAACAAATTTAATTTACATGACAATTCTACAGTAAAGCGATGGTTTAATGAGACTACAGTTACAGCAAGTTACTGAAAAAGTGAGTTCTACGAATGTGAATCATATTAGTGAGGGAAAATAAGTAACAGTGATTCATAGTCGAAGATAGTACCTATTTGTATTATAACTCAGTTTCAATGAGTCCCTGTCAGGGAGTGGGTGAGTATTCACCTTCATAAACTATCAGTATATTTTAATACGAAACTTGTAAAATCCCATTAACTAAAAATAAAACTAAAGAAGAAACAAAATAGATATAATGTACAATAAATAAAATGCTAAATACTAAGAAATTTATTAAAAAAAAAGCTAAAGGTTAGCTAGATTTTTTCAAGCCATCTATTTCTAAGTATTTATCCCAAAGAATCACATTGTAAAAAGGGCTTTCACACCCATAACTGGTATTTGTATCCTGTATCCCTTTATAACATGCACACACATAGGAAAATGACAACATGTCTCATACAACATTTCGCATTATGATACCTTGGACAAAACGAAGCATTACTGTAACTATAATCTCGAATCTTTCAGTTTCTCGAAGTAGGTTGAAAAACAATAACCATAGTACCAAGCTAAGCTTTGCGTAGGAAACTACAGCCATGAAACCATTTATAATGCTTGTGTAACGCAATGTAGTGGTCTATATTGAGACGCATAACTTTATATTCAAAATAAGTAGACTTCTATACTGCAAAATAGTAAAAGGGTAAACTGATAAAAACTAAAATATTGTATAGAATTATATAGTAGCAATAATATTAAACTTTTATTAATATAAATTTAAGAGAAACTGAAAGGATGCTATTACACACGAAAGCAACGAAATAAAAGCTTTTGTAATGACTTACTTATAATAAAACATACTCTATTCTAAGACCTAAATATATGTGCAACTAAAACACAAAAAATCCTACTAAAAGCGTTAACATTTGGTGACAGAAAGCTTTGGAATATCAAACAAAATGCAAAAAAGTAACTTCCCGAGCTCTCCACAAGAGAGGTACATGTTTTTATGGTAGGAAATAAATAAAAATAATATCATTGTACTAAACCATATGGATGACGTCATCGGTCATGCATACTTAAACACAACATGTATTTCTGTCACATGCAAGGTGAAGTTTAATGTACTATTTATATGACAAACTGAGTTCTAATGTATGTAATAAAATACAGGGAAACGGATTTATGTTAATGGCAGCTGACCCTCAACAACTACAGACAGATTTGAACTCCAAGTTGATATTAATGAGGAATGAATTTGAACCTTCTTTTGTTCTTTATAATGAAAATAATCACTGAACGCCAGCTACTAATAGGATAAAAGAATCCTGTATTAAAACCACACACAAATATAATACGCTAAGTTATAATGTATTGTTAGCATTTATCATAAATAGCGTTACATATAGAAATAGATAGACAACAAACCATGCTAGGTGATAGGCACAGGCTCTACGAAGGGCAATATTTAGTTAAAAATGATTGTTTGTATGATTCGGAATTGAAACCTACCTGTGAATTCGTCCTCCCACTCTAAACCCGGGTTTAGATTGTACTCATCTTGAAAAGGGAGGAAAAACAAAAAAAACAATGTCAGTATCTTTCGACCATAATATATATAAAAAAATTTCAAACTATACATAGACATAGCTAGTGCTTATATATAGTACAGCATGACTGTTACGTGTTGCGTCGACACGTGTCGTGACTCACCGCGGGTGGGTAGCGACACGTGTCGAACGCAACACGAGTCCGCGTGTTAGGACCTGTGCAGTGTATGTTAGTTGACTCGAAGGGTAAAACAGCGTGAAATGATACGACGACCCCATAATACCATATTCGATATACACATTATATATTCAATATAAATTTAATTTGCAGCCGTTATAAGGCCTCCTGTAACGAGGCCTAGTGGAGAACTCTGGAAGGCCACAATTCCGTAAAAACTCTTTGTGCATCAAATGCTGTATCTTAGTTGTGTTTCTTACCCCCCTCTAGTTATTACTAGTTACAGGTTTCTTGATAACATGAGATGGATTTTCAATGATATTTTAATATATTCGATTTATCAAGTAACCTGAATACCGCACCTATGGATGTTAGTAGGAAATAACTAGAAGCGTGATAGTAAGGAGAACCTAGACTAAATATATACAAATTTAGACCGAGATGAGGACTAATATACAACCGACACCGTGTTAACCGACATGACAAGAGAGGTAAAGTGTTAAAGGTAACGACAGAAAGCGTCCTGGCGGAATAATGACTTACCGTAGTAATCGGTTGCGTGTGCTAGAAAAGGACAAAAAATAAAAATATTCTGTCAGTTACATCTCTGTGGTAAGGCACATATATTTTACAAAAAAATAATTGAACCGTTGAATATTTTTGTTTTGAAATATAGTTTCATATTTACACAAATATGTAAATAGTTTTTAAACAAAATGCAATGATGGTATTCACAATGGGTTGGATATTATTAGTCAATTTAGTTTGTATTGAGCGCATGCATTTAAGAAGGCCATGGCCTGGATAGGGGCGGCGTACAAGGCCTAGTCTCAGGCCCACTCAAAATCTCAAACTAAATTCAAATTAAGTCCATCTCATGATTATTGCCGCGGTTTTCTAGCCCAGGGCCTATATACTTTCAAACTAGCGTCATACCGAAACGTACTCATACATGAAGTTAGTTATAGTGCTTTGCTTGTGACGGTACTTTGAAAGCAAACTCAGGTCCAACACGTTATGTTCGGAGACGTCCTTCGAACCCACATTTAACGCACATAATACCCAAAACAGTGGCGCAGCCAGTAATTTTACAAAAATAAATTTAATCAATCTCTCGTGTATTCCACAGAAATAAGACAATAGCATTAAGGAGATACTTCGAAAATTAATCGTAATCTTGGGGAAAGAGGTAGTGACTTGTGTGTAATGTTGTGACAAAATAGATATTAAAATATGAGATGGCAATACAAAGTGCTCGCTCGGCAATAACGATGTAAGCGGCAAATCACATTTTATTATTTATTTTTGAAAATTTTCTTTAACTTGTAAACTAAAAAATTGTGCACCAATTTATAATATTGCTGTGATGGAAAGGAAACTGATAGTATGTTATATCAGATTTCTTTTCAAACAAGAACATTCTCTGTTCAATAATAGTCTCAAATTTTTTTTTGAAAATTATGGTCCAGTATAATATGAATTTGTAGATTTTCTGTCACAAAATTCCCGAGGTATCTCTCTGACTGCTCTGGCTACGCTCTTCAATGAAAATGATTGTAAAGTGTATTAGTTACAATGTACAACGGAATCAATCTTTATTTTTAATACACTTCAAGAATAACTTTTCAATTGAAAAACATGTGTTGAAAGACATGATTCCATGACATGTAAATATAAAATGCATGCATACATTTATGCCTCTAAAAAGGGCCAATAAAAGTCATCCACGAATATTACACAGTATTATAAAATCCAAATTACTCTAAATAAACCCATACTTCAAAGTGTTTCTAGCAAGGATAAAATTCACTCAATGGTGCCCTTTACACGCACGGTCTATCGCGAGTGCAATCACGAGTGAAAACCGATTCGCGTGTGAAAGAACGCGCATGTAAAGATGTTGGAAGAGAGAGGAAAAGACCGCGCGTTCCAGGACTATCATGGCGTGCATGATAGTCCTATATTGTTGTCTCTCTTCCCCATACACATTTTCCGATACGTCAAAAGGGACCGCACGTAATCGCGCGCGAAAGATTTAGTTCACAAAGATAATCAAGCATGATTGCGCGTACGAGCATTCCGTCGCGCAAGCCTACGCTCCTAGAACGCGCGATAGATTGTGTCGTGTAAAGGCCGCTAATAAGAGCATACTAAAATACAGTTGTGTGTTTAATTTTCCTATCTATATTGAGAGATACAGAAGAATCTTTGATATCTAATAAAGTGGATCATTTTTATGTTTAAGATCCCACTAGGTTGAACAATCGGTGGTAAAATAACATTCGGCATACATTGACGATATTGTGCACTTGGGATGGTAAAAGCAATGTATAATATTATAAGGTAATGCAAAATTAGCATTAGAGACCAGCTCACTTTGATCCTTCTGCTAATTACTTAGGTAGCACCAAGCACATTGATGGTAAGACTATAACTTATGAACGTTTACGACACCCGCGTTTTGCTACCCGGAGGAAAGAAGGGGGAATGGTGGAAAAAGGCAAAGGTAAACAAGACAATGCGAAATAAAAAAAGCTTATGTACGCTTGCATTATTAGAGGTGTCTCATGTGTATTCTACATCTACAGTGAACAAATGGGAGAAAAGTAGAAAAAAATTGAGGAAAAAAAAATGTAGGGAAAAAGCAAATTTGGGTCTTCTCTCACAAAATACACAAAATGCATGTATGTATTGCTATTTAGGGTCCTTTTAGTGAAGATCCTTCATAGCTCAACTTGGATCATGTGTGCTGGAAAAATTTGGCTCTATTTCCTACATCACTAATTTATCATGCATATTTTGATATAATATTACCTATTTCTAAAATATTACTTTGCTATATCGTCAATGGTAACCAGGCAAATAGCTCATGAATATGATTTTTAAAAGTACAAATCTAAGTCTACATTCTGTTAATTGTGCATATTCGTGGACAACCAAAAAAGAACTAAGTTAAAATGTTAATAAGGTATAAATTACCTTTTCGCGGCCGCCACCAGTCCTCCATGTATCCTGCAAGCGGTGATGCATTGGAAGAGCAGCCTTTTTTTATGGTAGCACAAACACAAACATTGCACCACAATTCTCATGACAGTATTTACTTTTTAAGTACATATTTAAATTAGAAGGGTAATGATAGACAACACATGTTAAGCTGAGAAATTAAATCAAATAAAAAACTATGCTGATTGAATTTTTCGAAATTAATTATTTTATTAATTTCAAATTTTAAATAATGGTAATCGTCATCTAAGACGGGTTTTGAACCTACGACAGTCTCATGCCGAGTCATTACTCTGTCAATAAGCCATTTAGACTCACGCGAATTAAAAAAAAAAAGTAGCATAGATATAGAAGCGTGAATACAATGTTTTCTATGTAAAAAAAATAATACAATAATTCCTTGTCCCATTTTTTTAATTTCAGGCGGGGTTGATATCCGTGGGGATTTCCGAACGAAAAAGAAGGATAATATTAGTACCCATATTCTTTGCCCGAGAACTTGTAACATGGGGGGGGGGGGGTTCAAGTAGCTAATATGGCAGAGTAATCTTCTAGTATGAGACTGACGCAAGTGTGGTTCCGTCCCGGATATTCAAACAATAATTTAGATATTTGTGTCAATGTTTTGGGGTGAACTTCATTACTTGTCCCACATGCCACATTCAAACCATTTGATTCGTTAATTTTAGTGAAATATGTGGGTCTTCACAGTTAGATATAGCTTTTGTGTTGCTTTATTTTTAACGTAGGTACATAGATGCTAAAAGCGCAAGTATTAAATTTTATTTATCTGTTCAAAATCCTACATGGTTTTATAAAATTTAAGAACTACCCTGCAGGTTTATTCTTTTCAAAATAAATAATTAGTTGCCAATAGAATTTAATGCATACCACATTTTGGCCAGAATTGGGCCAATCTCGAAGTAGGTACGTCAAGTAGTTTTCTTCCTTTTTTAAGTCAATGAATATATTGATTAAACAATTTATGGATGGTTTGAAATAATCACAAGCCATAAAGTTACCCGTATTCACTCATGACAGTAATATCTAAAACTTGTATTCTAAAAAAATATTATTTAAAAATAAATTCAAACAGCTTTGAAAGGCTAAATGAAAAAAGATGAGTGAAAAGTAAATACTGTTTTATAACTACAGATGTCGTTGGTTACATAGGGTTTGTGACACTTGCAAATATTTTTACTTTGAGAATCTTAATATGATTTTTTTTGTATTACATTTTGATGACAAGAAAAGGGTTATTGTAAAGTTTATTCCATGTTTATGGGGTTGAAACCTTTGCCCCGCGACTGCCATCTTGTAAAAAGAGGTGCAAATGGTTTTTTTTCTCTATATATGGGCAAAGTATTCGTCACACAAAAAAATACATTGTTTTGTTGCAAATCTTTGAATTTTTTTCTTTGGTTTGTAACTTGTAGAACCAAAATATAGTATAGTTTTTAACGAGAATAGTATAAAAAATTGGGAATCAATTTGCTGGAAATTGTGGAGCAATGTGATATTTTAAGGCTGTGAGAGTATCGAATTTGAATATTTGCAAGTGACATATTACAGTTAAACCGACACCCAGACATCACAGTTAAAGAAATTATTTTGAAAATGGGAATGCAAACTCTCAAAATATATTATATCCAAACAAATGATATACCTAGTTTATATATCAATACACAGAGAAATCCAAAACCCCAAATTAATAAAAATTATTTATATGCAGGTTGTAAAAATTATTCTTAAAAAAATCCAGTATTATACAATTATATTGATAACCAGACATAATACGGTCATTTTGGGTAACATGGAATCGCAGTGTAACTTTGAATAAAGGTGTGAAAAAGATTTAAAAATTTATTTGATGCAAATTTTTTATTGTTTTAATATTATAACTGCCTAAACGGATCGCCATAATGTTCTTTAACAAACGTAACGTAAAACATTAAGCTTTCAAAGTCATAATTTTGTAATTTAACCGCCTTTTTCAAGTGAAGTTTTTAGCAATGTTTGTTAGTTGAATTTAATATCGGAATTATTTGTACAAAACTTGCTGTAAACAGGTATGTTTGGTGTTTATCTTTAAAATCTACTAAAAAAAATATTAATTTTAAATCGCAGTCCGTACATGGTGTTACATAAATTGTCTAAAACTGATAAAGTTGTAACGACGATCAAAATCGAAGTGATTTGGGTAACATTGAATGGTTCAAAGTTATTCGTGTCTTATAAAAAGTTTCAGTTCTAAGTATGAGGACCCGTAAAATTGATTGCTTTTTTTCTACTTTTGTGTGAAATTCTTAATGTGGTTCACAGAATACGTCTACTTACCAAGTTTCAACCGCATAGGCCTTATAGTTTCAGAGAATAGTGGGTGTGTAACATACGGACGGACAGACGGACGGACGGATGGACGGACGGACGGACAGATAGACAGACAGACGTGACGAATCTATAAGGGTTCTGTTTTTTGCCATTTGGCCCTAAAAAGGTGGAAAAATTCGTATTGACGATGACATTTTGTTCATGGAAATGGGTGATTAGTTTTCCTTAAAAAATAAAATGTCCAGAAAAATTATTACCAGTCATTACGATTTTGATCTCATCTGATAACCAAATAAACATATAATTTATTATGTTGTGCACTACGTTCCTACTTATCTTACTTTATTAAAAATATAAAAATAACAATGTTTTTTTTCCACCAAATTGCTCCGCCTTGTTTCATATGGCAAGACCTCGCTATTTTTCACAGGTAGGTACGTCAAGTTAGTCATGATTTTCATAGATTGGAATTTTTTTTACAAGAATACATCATTCAATTTTATCCAAATCTTAAAATGTTTGGATAATAAAGGTTTTAAAATCCAAAAAGATATATATTCAAAGTTACCCAAAACTCGTGCTAACTTTGAATGTGAGTTTTGGGGCAAATTTTGGGCAGTCTTTGTGTTTTTTCCATAAATTTGATGGTTTAGAAACATGAACCAACTCAAAAGAACACTATTTATTCTATAAAATAAAGATGTAATAAATATAATCAGAGAGTATTCATTAATAATCCGTTAAAAATGTTCAAAGTTACCCAAAATGACTGTATTGAAACCCCTACACAAATTATTACAAAACATTTTTTTTAAATTAGTAGTGCTTGCAAAAATTAAATAAAAATATAAACAAAATTTAAAAACTAAACGAAATTCATAAATGGAACTTAAACGGTCTACCAGAATGTTAGCTTACTTACTAAACGAAAATCTTACCATCTCGCAGTTCGGACCCCCCGGTGGCCGTGGTCTGGGTTTGCTTCGCATATGTCACATTCTCTTTAGGTGGAATGTCGGTTGATTGTACGGAGACGACTTGCAGAGCTGGTGCCTTCTTTGAACCACTACATAACAGGTGAAAATGTTTGTGTCGCTAACTTATATATTAACTTAAATAATGCTTTTTTAACATGAAGCCCAACAGCTTGTGTAAATCAAGTTACAGATGCTGGCACGTAGCTTGGCCAGGTTTTGGAGTAGTACGCGCATCGTGCACTTTGAGCCAATCAAATGATTCAAAGTACGAACGAACGGAACGTTGATTCGGTACAAGACGTCTCTCGGAGACATATGATTGGTCCGTCAAGTGACGTCACTTGTCGGACCAATCATATGACCGCGACGGCGCAACCGCGTCTCCCGCGACCCGCTCATACCTCAAAGGGGACCTAAAATCGACCTTTGCGCATATGACGCGTCCGGCCAATTTACGTGCCGGTATCTGTACATTACTTGAATTGTATTACTTTTGGCACTGAACGGGTAAGAAAATATTGTTAATTATTTTGTAATTTATTATTACAGCTACCAAATTCTAATCAATAAAGTACTAGTTCACTTTTGATACCTAGTATGATATGATCGCAAAAAAAATCTATAGAGCTATGATCAGTAACTGTGTCATTAAGATTACAAACTCACCCATGTGCTGGTAGACTTGACTTATCAGTGTGTGGCAAACTAGCATCTGGTGATGCTGTCTGTGGTGGCGTGAGTGAAGTCATCGATGAGAGGGAGGATAACACATCTTTGACGGGTGCCACTCCTAAAGACGACAGCATCTCATCCAGGTCGCGGCGGCTATCCATACTGGATGCGACTGATGCACGTTGCTGAAAGTACATAAGGAGTTGGGTAAGTAATGAATGGTGATAAATATTAAATTCAATAAGAATCTTTTTTAAATAAACATACATCTAGTACTCAAATTTAATAAAAATTTTAGAAGGGGAAATGCCACTATTGTAATGCAATGAGAATTTAATACATAAATATTAGTTTAAAAAAAACAAAACACCCTAATTACATTTAGTTGGCATACACCGTGTTGTTTTAATTTTTTTTTAAAGTTAATTTTTTCTTAATTATAATATTATCTGATAAGCGCAAGTGTGATTAATCGTAGACCACATCATCACTTACTATCAGGTGAGATAGAGGTAAATAAAAAATAAAAAAAAGTGCAAAATTTAAAATCACTCAGAAATTTCAAAGTGCTCCAAAATCCAGTTCAAAATAAAAGAAGCAAAATATATTCTTCCAGTATTCAACACAAGGAGAATTTAAAAGAAAAAAAAAATGAACATCCATTATGTATTTCAATGTAATGAGAATTGTAATGTACGTATGAGAATTTTGAAGAAAAACACTGTCAGTTTAAATCAAATAAGAGTCTAATTAGAAATTGAGGACATAATATAAATAACGTACCAGAGCTTCTTCAGCATCCTTCTGTTCCTTCTCTCTCCTGCGACGATCCTTTTCCTCCCGGAGAGCCTGGAGCTTGGCCTTCTTACGCTCCAGCTCTGCTTTACGGTCTGACATACTTGACATGGTTACTTCTAAAAAGAGAGAAGAACACTAGTGATATACGTGAATTTTGAGAGAAGCCAACACTACACTTTGTGTTACATTACAGATTATTACCAAATAATGTGTCAGAACACACAATTTCAAATACATTTAATAATTTGAAAGTAAATGTTTATTATGCAACAGATTACATTTGTTTAAAAATGTATTAAAGTGTGTTAATATAACAGCATTGTCAATCATAGAATTGCAAATTCAATATTATATTAGAAACAAAATTAGTTCACCAATGTAAAGATCGTGATTAGGGAATATTTTTTAATATATAGAACATCAACATCCTCATAGCGATAGCCCAGTTGCATCCAAAATGTACACTTCCCAGGCCTGCTTTCAATTGGTATGTCAGTTTTTTCAAGAGCAACTGCCTTTTGACCCCAACTCTGAGTAGCAAGCCTGTGCTAGAGCCCCAGCCATTAAGCAGCGCACAGACTAGCAGGGTAGGTTGGCTTGGGTCCTAACAATGTTGGTAGGGTATCAAAATAATATAAGTACACTACTTAGTGGATTTCATCAATCTGATCATCAATGATCTGTAATCAAGTTGGATTACTCTGTAGTCACTTTTAACTCAATACTTTCAGTGTAGAATATGAGAACTCAGTTTAGTAGTTTGGTTTTTCTGAATTTAGTTAATCAGCTGAGTGAAGAATGAACATTTCTCATTGGATTTCAATCAGAAATTGCACAGCATTCCAATAAGCGACAGCTATCTAATGAAAACATGGATTCATAATTAAATTGTTTTTAGAATCAAAACATCAAAATGATTCTTTTGAAGACGATGCATGGCTTCATATAATCATTATACTTTCGGTTGGAGTCCAATAACTTCAACTTAATAATATATGTTGGTGTTAAAACTTATGAGTGACCATAACATCACAACAAACCATTACCTAATATTTCCTATAGCGAAAAGTTCTGTTGTTAGGTGTTACTAACAGGCCTAATAACTTTTTCATTAAGCGAAAGTCAATACAATTTGCACCTCAGGTCAATACCATTAAAACATGTCTGATGTCATATGATGGTCGCAGATGATTCACTGCGGATACATTTTACGATTTTATAATATTCTTACCTTTATTAATTTAACTTCTTATACAGGAAATAACATTTTTATTAGAGATTAGAGTAAAATATGCCGACTTAACGTGGCAAAAATGAAAAAATGTGTGTAACGGGATATTGTAACACAAGCACGCCAGGGAACTATTTTGTTAGTGCCTTAAACTGCCTATCATTGAAAGATCGCGATCTAATTAAGACTTTTGTTCATAACGTATAGAAAATGTGTTTAAATTTCTAAAGAATACCGAAAGATAAATCGATCAACACAATTTTTATCAATCGGCAGAAAAATTATGTGTTGCAAGGATTAAGTTTAGTCATTACCAATTACCATATTAGGATCACTTATTTTAGTAGATTAAGAGAGCAATGAACTAGATAATAAATAGGAGCGTATTTTTAAATAGCCACGCCTCTTAATTGAACAGTAACTAAGTGTAAATTCCAGATATTGCAATGCTTAGCGAATTTGTTAAAGCACAATTTTTCTTATGCGATTATATGTATTTTTTACTGGTAACTCAAAGACGTACTCAAATACTAGATACTTTTTATCATAACATAATGCGTTTTTATTTTTATTAATTTAAGTGACTGTATATTTCTCAATGTTTACAGAAAAAAATGTAATGTTAGGTAGATATTAGCTATACTTCTTAAGATTTAACAATACACTATGATATTATTACTTATAAGTTATAAATAGACAAAAACCATTTTATAATTTTATCCCACACCATAATTTTGAACGCACATTGACGGAGTCTGTTTTTGTTGTTTAATTTACGGCTGTCATTTCGGATTACAATATTTTGATTGGTGTAACTTATTTGTCATACATTTCTAAGCCAATAAGAGCATTTCATTATTTTTGAATTAATCATGATACTGTTGTGAAGAGAACATACTAGGGTGTTGTCCGGCTTGATGAATGTATTGGTAGCAACGCCTAACGTAATGATTAAACAGTTTTATTTGATTTTCTGACTGATACAATACGTTCTCATTACTAGTAGACATCTACCAGCTATGAAATTATGATGAGTGGTGTTGTGTATTATTTCTTTGTTTTGCTTTGTTATAGCATTACAAATTCTCATGCAGGTTAGTTTAACGATTATTTTCGCTTTGACCAAGTTGTCCAATATAGTTGGAGGAAATGCATTTGCCTGTGTCCTTAACTATAGTATACAATGAAATTCCTTCATTAAAAATCCCTTACATTTCATTTGTAAATTTGCAAAAGTTCACTAAGGCCTAGACTTTGTTTACATCATTATAAATCGCCTCAACCATAAGAAGCTCTGTGCCAAGAGTTATATTTATCATGTAAATGAGTAATTGTGTAGTTAACGGCCTCTGGCGTAGTGGTAGCGCATTCAACAGAAGGCACGGGTTCGATTCCTGCACATTGCAAATATTTGAATGGATGAAAATGTCTATTTCCATTGGTCTGAGTGTTTCGATCTATCTGATTACAACAAAAATATGATTGTTTATCCACATTCTAGAACCCATAACACAAACTAGTTAAACCATGCTTACTTTGGTTCTAGAGTGTGCTGTGTTGAATGTGGTAAAATATTTATATTTGATTATTAATGAAATTTATTATTTTCAGATTATGTAAGATATTATTATGACTATGAATGTAATGAACCTTTAGTTGCTAATGCAAAGTTGACTGCTACATCCAGCCTAAGGGACAGAGGACCAGAGAATGCTAAGTTATATGGTAAGTGAAGAAATGAATAGCTTTTATTCAGGAACATATTCTGAGCAACGAAGTTTAGTTAGAAATAATAGTACATAGATAACCTTATGAAGGAAATAAATGTTAAACATTCAAAACACTGATATTGGATTATCTAAATTGACTCACATTTGACCTGGCCTTCGTCTTGCAGAACACTCAAATGTTGTTTGACAGTTGTAAATATTTACAGTTATAAAATTATACTCAATAATAAAAAAAGTATTTCCTTATATTTGATGATGTTATGGGAACTGGGTTGCAGAATCAGTATTTTGTTAAACAGAGGTTACAAAACTGTTGCTCAGAATATGAATAATCTATCATCTTTTGAATGTAATAAATGAAGGAATTTTCATTAATAGAATGTAAAAACTTTCCCAATCTCTCATCTTTTTGGGTGAATTTAAATTGAAATCACAAAATTATCTTCCCCATTGTATATCAAAAAACTTATGTTATTATTACTGTTATTGTAAGCAATACTAGTTGTAAGCAGAAAAAATATTTCACAACACAGCATAACAATAAATTGAATTTTTGCAAAAATTTTTTTTTTGCTTTCAACTTGTGATTTTCATTATAATTTTTGCTACATGTATATTTGTATCAAAGAAAATGGGTAGCTGGCGTTTTATTTGTTTGATTTTTAACATTAATCGCAGGTCATATAATTGAATATACTGCAATCAATGTTTTAAGTGTGTGGACACATCTGCTAGGAGTTTATCAAGTTTATGACCATGAATTTCATTTGGTCGTTATTTTTTTCTTAGTATTTCTTTTTATTTTAGAAATTGCTCTTTTATTTTTTCTTAAAGGAGATTAAACAGTATTAACCAACTTATTGAATATTTTTTAATTGAGTTTGTTATTCAGAAATCAGCCAAGTGAATGGTAATAGAAAGAATTATGGTACTTAACTCCATTGCATTTTAAATAAAAAAATTGCATTCACAAAACATTTTTTTGGTTTTGGTACTATTTTCATTACATCAATATTATGTTATATACTTACCAACATGGGTTCATTAGACATGCTATTTTCATGTTTAAAAAAATGCATCAAATGCCATTATAATTTTTGGGGGTTTTTATACTATGAGTATATAAAATGTCTTGGTTCATAATTATGTGCATAATTATTTTTGGTAAAAAAGCTATTACCATTTTTGAAGTAACTGATCTTATAAAAAACTCTGTAAGAACTGTAATAATATTATGAATCGGTACATTTAATATACTATACATACATTGTAGAATGCTAAACAAAGTAAAGCAAAAAATTATCTCAAAGCTATTTTTTTTGAGTTGAAGTTATGCCATTATTTTTGCATGTTGTGTGGTTTCGTTAGTCATTCAGTTGCCAGACATTTTTATTTCGCTTCTTAACCTGTGAATCGCAAAAAGAGGTATTGAGAAGACTAAAAGTAACAGGGTTCATTCGTCTGCAGGTCCAAAAGCAATATAAAACAATTTGTAAGTGGACCTCAGTTGCAAATCTAAATAAATATACCCATAACAAAATGGCCAGTTCCAATGTGAGATGGGCTTTCAATGCTACAGAATGGAATCCTACTCAGGAAGAAATTTCAGATGCTTCATGTTATATCCAGTTAGAAGAGAAACAAAGGATCGCACGATTTGTATTTCAGAATGATGCGAAATCTTCACTTGTTGGACGTCTAATGCTCAGAAAGTTCGTCCATGGAACGACTTCCATTCCTTACAATGAAATACGCTTCACCAGAGATGACAAAGGCAAACCATACTTAGTTAATGCTGGAGACACACCTGTAACGTTCAATGTCTCGCACCAAGGAGACTTTGTCGTCCTGGCTGGTAACAAAGACCGCAGCATCGGTATTGACGTAATGAAAATAGAACCGCCGGCGAATAAAAACATTCCAGAATTTTTTCGAATTATGAATAGACAATTTTCCCGCCACGAATGGTCGACAATACGCAGCTTTCCCACGGAATTGGAACAGATTGCGTGCTTCTATCGTATTTGGTGTCTCAAAGAGAGTTATGTGAAAAACATAGGGTTCGGTATAACTGTACCGTTGGACGAAATAAGTTTTTCGATTAGCACACGCAAGTTGGAAGTGGGGAGGTTGGTGACTGATACGGTTTTGTTTGAGAGGGACGTTCAAAAAAGGGAATACATATTTGAAGAAACTTTGTTGGATGACAAACACGCTGTTGCAGTATCGTTGAAAGTAGGGGAGAAAACTCAGTATGAGCCTTCGCCCTACACTTTTCTGTCGTTTGAGGAGATCGTCAAAGACGCGGAACCGCTATACGAACCAGATTTCAACTTCAGCTCTGACTTTATGGAGAAGCAAATGAAGAGTTTTTAGTTTTGCAGGGGTTATGTATTTAGAATTAGGTGGTTAGGTCACTGTCGACAATCTCATCCGCGGTTTTCATGGTTTTATGTACAACGAGATAGAATGATTTTATTACGGAAAACGTCGGAATTGCTTCTTATACTATTATTTAGTACTTATAGGTGTACTGTGGGATTTTGGTTTATATAGATAAATAGATTGAATCTAATTTAGGGATGAATGTAACCTTGTTATTTATGTCAAATAAATATGAACATATAATTTTAATAAGTCCAAATTCTTATTTCAAATTAACAATCCCATTTAATAACAAAGCAAATGGCCCTAAAGTAAAAAAGGACAAATTTTCCTGCACTAAAAAGGTTTGAACGCATGGACGGCATCGGAGAATGATTTCGACCAGCAGCTGGTCATTGACCTCGGCAGTGTAAAGAACATTACAAGGGTAGCTACACAAGGTCGCGCACATTCCCAGGAGTTCGTCCAAGAGTATCATATCAGCTATGGCTCGAATGGGCAGGACTATGTGCAGTACAAGGCTGCTGGAGGCGAAGTTAAGGTAAAGACTATGAATACAAAAATACGATTAACAGGTTGAGAGTTTAGTTTGCATGTTTTCAGCAATTTTAATTTTGTTTTTATTTTGGGCGTAGTGCTTTGGTTTAGTAGTTAGTTTTATGTGGTAATATATTTTATGTAATGGGGCCTTTATAAGTCGAATAACATCGAGGACATATTTGATGAATCACAAATACATGGGCGCGTCTAGTAAAGTAGAATGACGCGCGTGTTAAGACCCCTGTTCATTATACTAGCAAATTTGCAGCGTGTCTAATATTGGCTTAGGTGGTTACTCACCCTAACCTATCGTATAATACCTATCATACGGCCGTACTTACAAGTTTTAATTTTCAAATTCAACCCTTGCTTCCGCCTTGTCCTTGTCTTTTTTTCTGATCACCCGGATTTCATTGTGCTGATAGTAGGTATTAAAAGTAACCTACTTGGCTCACACCCTGAACTATTCTAGCCGTGTCAAGGCCTGTGGTGTCACAGAGCTCGCTTGGTTCAACCCAGGACTAAACTACTCGCCTTCGTAATAAATAAATGTCCAATATATGAGAAGCCTTTAGCTGTATCCCTTCAAAATAGTTTAAGTGACGCTCATAGGTAAAACTAATTAGACCATTCGAAAGAATTTGAAGTCATAAGTATTTTTTTTTTCAAAGCACAGAGAGCATAAATGCTAGCTTTATAACATGTTACATTATGCCCCCTATCATACGTATATTGCCATCATTATGTGGGCCGAGTACTCGTATGCCAACTACTTTTAGTAGTATGAAAAAAGCCCGCAGTAATAACGTCTACTTGTGTAAATGGAACTTAATATCACAGCTAATATAATATTCAAGTTTATGCATGATATTTGTGAGTGAGCATGAGTGTACATGAGCTCTCATGTTCAGCCATGAACTTTTATAGCGAAACATTTATGTGAAGATGCTTTTGTTTTAATAGTAAATGTTATTGGTTTAATCAAATAGATTGTGGCAATTATGTAAATCGATGTTTTTTTTATTCGATGTATTATAAGAATTGTATGTTGTTTAACATAGGGCTCTTCAGTCTTCACCACCTGACAGTAAACGATACAGTCCATGAATAGATGCCCAATAAACGGGGAACCATCTCAGAGCCTTAGATCACCCAGGATCATGTCCTCTACTTAAATTTCTTGAGCAAACTGCTATAGAAGGGAGTGATGTTAACACAATATTACCTATTAATAACCCATTTATTACTCTATACACACTGGGCTATAAACTGCCTTAGAAGTGAGTAATGTTAACGCAATATTATTAATAACTCATTTATTACTCTAAACACCTATAAAATTTAAGAAATTACCCTGTTCGTCATCTATCTGCTCTTGTCCCAATTACATATTTGTGGTCGGCGCAACATGTCATTCTCCTCCATACATTCCTTTCAAATATCATCTCTTCAGTCACTCCCTTCCTTGCTATATCCCCATCATGCATTTCATTCATCTCTTCTTGGTCCATTATCACGGACTTATTCAGTCGGTCCCGCTTGCCATACCAACATCTAGCAGTCGAGTCATTACGAACCCTAAAAAAGTCCATTGACGATGTCGAAATTCTGTAGTTGACCAGCTGGGTTCCAGTAGCTTTCCAATAGTTGTCAAAAGGTATTTCATGGTCTGAAAAACTCTTTTAGTCTGAGCTGGGAAACTATAGGTCTACTCTATAGTTCTTGGGTATGAACTACAGGACAATTACTGAGAATAAAGCAATAGGTATACTTAGTTTAAGAGGCGCCAATCGTCGCCAACCACGCTTGTGAGAGAACTAGGTCTGGTAATCTGTAAATAACCAATGTATTATACTCTTGTACTAACTTATCTAACTTCTTACTTATTTCTATCATTCTTCTGTTTTTAATATTTCAGATATGAGTACAAACCGATTGTGAAGTACAAAACTAAACGTATAGACTTAGCTCGGAAAGGAACATCCTGGACGGGACTTGAACCCGTGACCAGTCCTTTACAGGGAGAGAGGGAATACTCTGACCAACTGAGCTACCTGAACAAGTCCAGTAATTCGTCATTCGACGCTGGAGTCCCATCCAGGGCCTCGATTCTGTTAAAATAAGCCACTGTCATCCCACTCACACTTCAAAAAATACCATTTAATTTTGGGCTTTACGGTTATCAGTTTAAAGTCTAAAAATTAAATGATTTTTTTGTAGAGCGAATGAAAAAGTTTGATGGTTTTTTTTCATTTCAATCAATCAATCAATTAGCCTATTGCAGTCCACTGCTGGACATAGGCCTCCCCCAATGCACGCCATCCCCAGCCACCTTCTTTAGGTCGTCTGTCCATCGTGCTGGGGGGCGTCCTACCCTCCGTTTGCCAATTCGCGGTCTCCACTCTTGGACTCGTTTGCTCCATCGGCCATCAGTCCTTCGGCAGATGGCAGATTTTTCATTTGATTTTAGACTTTAACTCTATAACGATAAAGTCTACAATTAAATAGCATTTTTAGAGTGTCAGTCACATGACAGTGGTCTACCTTTAGCAGAATCGAGGCCCTAGATGTTCACTTATTCCGAGCCTAAATCTATAGGAACAGTTCGCATACTAATTGCCTTAAAAATCTCATTGAATCTAGGCATATAGTTCGCAATGGTGTAAAGGACATCCTGTCATTGAACAGGTTTTACAAAAGCCTTCGTTATCTCATTGCACGTATGCGCTTAATAACAGTACTTTTAGCCTCAACATACAATATACTGCGCGAACACTGTTTGGATTATAATAGAATAGAATGCGCTTCACAATCGGGCTTGTATACCTACTGAATACTGACACACATCTACAATCTTTAGTCTACCCAGCTATAGTTGACAACACCATTAATTACTTAATAAAAACATAACATAACATAAACTCACGCCTATATCCCCGAAGGGGTAGGCAGAGGTGCTAGCACCCACATTTCGCCAGTTTATGTTTAGGTCCCAATGTAATAGGTGGCGAGCCTATTGCCATTAACCGGGCACTTATAAACCTGAGATAAATACACACATAACTTCGAAAAGCATCGAAAAGTCATTGGTGTGTGCCATGGTGAACTTGGGATCGAACCCGAGACCTCGTCTCAGCAGTCCATTACCCAGACCAATAGGCTACCGCGGTCATTAATGAAAACATTTAATGAAAACGTTTTTATTTATTTTACCAAAATAAGTATTTTGTTCTCCAGTTTTCCAAATGGATAGTAGATTTTGTCACCAAATGGATTAGTTCATTTTTCATCAATTTTCAAACCACTTTTTGTAAATCATAATTTTAAAAAATTATAAAAAAAATAATAGGTTTTAAAAATACAATAACATATTATGCTACTAAACATCAACTTACGCGTCGTGGCTTGAGTTCAAAAAGAATGACTAAGCCCTTTACCATGCTAGAAATTAAGTTAATAATTAATTAATGAACACGGCTGCTTTGTTCATTATTAATGAATGGTTGACCATGTCTCTATTTGACGCTTGCCCTGCTCAACCTTACAACCAAACAAGGGCTCTATTTTGTCAGTAGTACATTACAACGTGTGACGTACTTTAAGCAAAGTAGTCAATGTTACCTAAAGTCTTGAGTACCAGAAAACTGCATAATTTCACTGCACTTTATGGGAAAGAAACAACATTTCGTTCAAAAGAAGAACATCACTTTGGTGAAGGAAATTTGCGTTAAGATATTTGAAACAAAAGAAACACGTATACCTACTCCATTCGGTTGGAGGTCGTACGGGTACCAAAAAAAGAGGTCGTAAGGGCACTTTTGAAAAAAGGTCCAAACTTTGAGGTCCTACGGGTACGTCGCCAATCTTGATGTGTCTATTTATCTGTTTTATTTAACAACTTAGTTTATTAATATGTTTGAGTTTAGAAACTCATTTTAAGACAAAAAAAAAACAAAATTGAACCACTAGTTAGTCACTTAGCCTAGTTTATTTGTTTTTATAAAAAGTTGCTATAACATTGTTTACCTTTAGTTATGTACCTAACCAAATAGAGTATAGCTATCTGATAGTGGGTTCATTTGAAAGCTTTAAACATCT
The DNA here is from genome assembly GCA_963576445.1 of Lithosia quadra. Taxonomy (NCBI): domain Eukaryota; kingdom Metazoa; phylum Arthropoda; class Insecta; order Lepidoptera; family Erebidae; genus Lithosia; species Lithosia quadra. Next base: position 16,393,199 of record OY754881.1, read on the forward strand.
TTTACTATGATAACTGCAGTAACTCTTTCTACTTACTCATATTTCTTGTATCTTTACAACTGTTCTAACTCACGTAATTCTATGGTGTGTATCAACTATAGCTGGTGGGTATTTAGCACAATTACTAACATACGAATAACGGTGAAGGGACGTCAGCATGGACGGCACTGGAGAGCTCGTACTACCAACATTTGACGGTGAACCTCAAGACGCGCAAGGAGCTCCGGTATATTGCTACGAGGGGCAGGTTCGCTACCGATGAGTATGTGTCAGAGTATATGCTGCAGTACTCTGACGATGGAGAGAGTTGGAAGACCGTGGCGATGGCCAACGGGTACACGCAGGTTGGTTTTTTGATGACGCGCTTCTTGCATTTGTGGAATGTGTGATTTGATTATTAACACTGTTTTAGGGTTAACGCTACCTTCGTTCCGTAATACAGGATGGCGTTTAAGTTGATTTGAAAATAAAATAATAAATCATATCCGTATAAAATTTGATAGGTAGGTACTTTTGACGACCAATTGGATCGAATCGCGAGTTACAGTTTATTCCACTGTAGCCATTATCGGTGTATGTAGTGGTGATCCCCTATCCTGATACTTTACCTTTAGTTTACCATCAAGCGAGGTGAAGTCATGTTGACATGTCCATTGTCAATCCGATTCCGACATAGCTACTTCATCATAAGCCATGAGATGATGTCGAACAATAGAAAACCTGGTAGGAATTGATATCTGAGGATTGGGGACTCCGATTTTTGGAGGTAACGACATTTTTTTGAGTTAATGAGCTACCAAACCCAATATCACGAGACGATTCGGTGATTTTTCAAATTTCTCTGCTTAGTCCTGTAGAGCCACGGTTCAAACCCGATGACGGTTAGGTTTGGCAACACGCTACGAAAAATGGCGATCTCATCACACTCACTTTATTAACTTAACAGTAAAGTCCAATCTATTGCGCCCTCTGCTAATTCGCAGGACACGTAGGTTGACTAAGATATAAATACAGACGAAAATAGATCGTTATCCTTTTTGAAGTCGGTTAAAAACGTCATACCAATACTTTTTAAATCTCCACAGATGTTCGAAGGAAATCAAGACGGCAACACAGTGCAGAAAAACGAATTCGAAGTACCTATTATAGCGCAGTATATAAGAATAAATCCGATGAGATGGCGCGACAAGATCTCTATGAGAGTCGAGGTCTATGGCTGCGATTATGGTACGTACTGCACTTATAATAGTGGATATTTTGCTATAGAAGTTTATTGTTTCACAAACCGGTTTATGAAGTAACATATTTACTCTACTAACATATCAAGGAGGGTTTCGTTGGGATTTTGTATATGAAGTATATGTTATCGAGCACGAGAATCTTCATAACGCGATGCAGGATCTGCAGTTTGGTAGAAGTTCAGCTTGACGGCGCTAGATGGCCCTAGGTACAGATGTTCTATTTCACGAAGGCGGTTGAGCTTTCATTGTAGTAAAACATAATATATATACATTGCTTTTAAAAATGAATTACTTGCAATGCAATTATTGTTCTACTACCACTACCGCTACATGAACTTCTTTTGAAGTGACATGAACTTTCGCACACACATGCACGCGTATTTACAAGACACTCATAGGTACTACTATTTAATTGTTCACCCGCCTTCGTGAAATAGAATACAGATGCCGGCACGAAACTTGGTCAGGTTTTGTAGTAGTGGGGGCAAGTGCGCGCATCGTGCACTTTGAGCCATTGAAAGTACGAACAAATGGAACGTTGATTTGGTACAAGACGTCTCTCGGACGGCGCAACCGCATCTCCCGCGACCCGCTCATACCTCAAAGGGGACCTAAATATCGACCTTTGCGCATATGACGCGTCTGGCCAATTTACGTGCTGTATCTGTATCTGTATATATGACATCCCCAAAAATAATTTAGGAGGGGAAGCCATCAGGCACCCCTGGCCCCGTAGACAAGTGTCACAGCGTAAATCGCTACGGAATAGAAACGATTTAGGTCGACCAATCACATCCAAGCTCGTCGCCGGCGTACGATGCGCGCGCCGCGGCGGAATCACGAGCTGGAGTCTGATTGGTCGACCTAATCTATTCTATTCGATAGCGATTTAGACTTTACCCACTTGGCTACGGGCCCTGGTTTGCCAGTCCACACGATAGCAACGAACTGCCTACCAAGTCCTTAATTTCTGGTAACTCACCAAATCTTTATATGTTTTTGTTATAGTTGCCGATACTCTATACTTCAACGGTACATCCCTTGTCAAGATGGACCTGCTCCGTGACCCAATATCAGCCTCCCGGGAAGTGATCCGCTTCAGGTTCAAGACCAGTACAGCGTCAGGCGCTCTCATGTACTCCCGGGGCACACAGGGAGACTATTTTGCGCTACAACTTAGAGATAATAGACTGGTGTTAAATGTTGATCTAGGTAAGTAATTCGTCAAGTTATTCAATAGTGGTTTTGAAGTAGGATACGATGGCATTGGAAAAAGAACGTGATATATTTTTAACACTGTCTTTTGGGTAATAAAGCGCTTTGAAAGATTTTTTTTGACATAAAAGTTTTAAAAGGCAAGATATCAAAATTCAAATTATATCTTCGTCGTCTTAATTACTTACGTCTTTAGTATTTTTTCGTGTACAATTTTTTGAAAAAAAAAAAAATTATTGTCTTATTGTTAACAAATCGGCTGGTGATTTAGAAAAAATAAAGGTACACACGTTACAGTAATACCATAAACAATCTACTGTTATAAGACTTAATTTTATCAATGACAATAATCACCATGTAACTAAAAATCGAACTACTTACACAATTTGTTTTTTAATGTTTAGTCCGTCAATTTGACTGCATCCTGCCTGATGTGCTGATAGATACCTTGACGACCTCAGCCTCGATTCTGCTAAAGGCAAACCACTGTCATACCACTGACACTTAAAATGCTATTTAATTGTAGACTTTACCGTTATACATAATTATCATTTAATTTTAAACTTTAAAGAAGCCCAAAATTAAATGGTATTTTTTCAAGTCTCGTGGCATGACAACACTAGCCACTTATTTTAACAGAATCGATGCCCTATACCTTTTCACGCCAAGTTTAAAATCCGGGGAAAGAAAGAAACTCATTAGTAAAATACCCCTCGATCGTTTGTGACTCATATCCAATATTTCTCTACCAGGTTCAGGAACCGCTACTTCGCTATCAGTTGGCAGTCTACTCGATGACAACATTTGGCATGACGTAGTCATATCTCGCAACCGAAGAGAAGTCCTCTTCTCTGTGGACAGAGTCATCGTGCAAGACAGGATCAAGGGAGAATTCTCGAGACTGAATCTTAATAGGGCGGTGCGTATCTTTTAATAGTTTAAGCATACAAACCTAACAGTATGTTTTACTAGGAGGTAGGACACGACGGTATCTCCCGTCCGAAATAAGCTGTCCGACTGGGGTAGTACCTCCGCCCTACAGAACCCCGCGGCCATGATAACCATTCGTGTTGTGTTCCCGCCGGTAAGTAGGGTAGTCAGAGTTCACTGTACCCCACCTCCCACACCCCTTTCTAGCCTCCCCACCTCTTCCTAGCTCTCCCCCCTTCCCTACAGTGTAGGCAGCGCGTGTGTGAAACCCACAAGTGTGGGTGTTGCACACGTCCATAGGTCACGGTGACCGCTTCCCATCAGGTGGGCCGTGTGCTTGTCTGCCACCTACGTGGTAGAAAATTACATGCGATTATCGATTATATAATAACGGCTTAATCGCACGAAATAGCTGTTAAAGTTCGCCGTGTGAGAACATACATTTCAAAATTTTGATTAGATTCCAAAAGTCATCAAATAATTTATTCTTGTAGTTCTACATCGGGGGCGTGCCGAACTTCCAGCAAGGTTTGGTAGTGAACCAGAACTTCACCGGTTGTATAGAGAACATGTACCTGAACGCAACCAACGTGATACAGGATCTGAGGCAGGGCTACGAGAATGGAGAGGTCTTCAAGTTCCAGAAAGTGAACACGCTGTTTGCTTGTCCGGTAAGTCATTAGTGAACTTGTTTAGGCCATCCGCTGCCTTATGCGACTACACGCGTGCATGCGCCTGTTTCATGCAAAAGATATTGTGCGATTTTCGTGCAAAAATATTGTATTTGCACGAAAAAGTGCGGACGCCCGTATACGTGTACGTTCTTTTTTTTCTTCATCGTGAGCAGATGGTAAATCATGTGATTAGCACATATAAATTGCACAAAGTGAAATTCACATTGGTACTGTCCGGCCGGATTCGAACTCGATACCTCTGAGTAGAGGCCGTGTCCTTATCCATTCAGCTATGTATATACCGGATATAATAAAACTTATAATTCCACAAAGTGAAATTCACATTGGTACTGTCCGGCCAGATTCGAACTCGATACCTCTGAGTAGAGGCCGTGTCCTTATCCATTCAGCTATGTATATACCGGATATAATAAAACTTATAATTCCACAAAGTGAAATTCACATTGGTACTGTCCGGCCAGATTCGAACTCGATACCTCTGAGTAGAGGCCGTGTCCTTATCCATTCAGCCATATACCGGACATAATAAAGCTTATAATTTCAGGAACCTCCAGTAGTGCCAATAACCTTCCTCAAAGAGGGTTCGTACGCCAAGCTCCGAGGGTACACCGGGGGTAATACGCTCAACATATCGCTAGAGTTCAGGACGTATGAGAATCAAGGGTTGCTTATATATCACAAGTTCAATACTGATGGTCATGTCAAGGTGAGAATTTTTTTTAATGTTTTATTTATGTTTTTTTGTTCTTTCTATCTACACATAAAAAAATAGGTACATATTTCCCTTGGTCACAGCATAACGCGTGAACGGCTGCACCGATTTGGCTGAAAATTGATGGGGAGGTAGCTTAGAACTAGGAGACGGACATAGGATACTTTTTATGCAAAGGAGTATGCCACGGGCGAAGCCGCACCAGCACAGCTAATTGATATAATTTTTGTGAATTAACGAAAGTAATGTTATAATCATTTTTAGCCGACTGCCGAAGAAAGGAGGGTAATTTAACATTGTTTTTTGATTACTCTACCACAGTAATTTTACGCAATTCGTTAGGACTTTCATAGATGGCTCTAGCGTCGACAAGGAAACTTATACGCTGGTAAAGAATTCCAAGTCTTTATAGTGCGGCAAAGAAAGGAGGCACCGAACCGCTTGGTTCTTCATGGATTTGTTTGCACTGTGTGAGGGTTTTTGTAGGAAGTAGAAGTAAGGAAGGAAGTAAGTAAGAAGAATAAAAAGTTAGTAAAATATTAATTTTTTCATATAGGTATACATAGAAGAGGGTCGAGTGAAGGTGGAGCTAGAAACCAAGGACTCCCCCAGGGTGAAGCTGGACAATTACGCGGACGAGTTCAACGATGGCCGCTGGCATTCCCTGATGCTGACAATGGCCACGGACAGTCTCACCCTGGCTGTGGACCTCCGACCTGTTAAAACTACGAAGAAACTGCGGTTTATGACTGGGAATACTTATTATATAGCTGGTGAGAGTTGGGATAGCCATTTTTAACTCGCTTTTATTAACTTCGTATAATTATGTGTTTGAATGTAACTTTTCGCTCGATTTTGAGTACTTCAAAAGTGTCAGGTTAATTTGATATTTTGCTTATCTAGAACATTATCATTGTCCTGTGAGCCTTTTTCCAACTCAGACTTATTTTCTCAGAAATGAAATAAAATATAATATATTTTATATTATGGAATAAAGTACTGTTAGTATGTATCTTGAGTGCATACCAGCTAGTTTGTCCCGGCGGCAGCCATTTGTCAATACCAGGTGTTACGGTAAAGGCAGGTGAAAATAGTATAAACTTTCCTTACAGGTGGCAAAGCGCCTCCGCGCGGGTTCGTGGGCTGTATGCGCAAGATCGCGGTGGACGGAAACTACCGCCTCCCCACCGACTGGAAAAAGGAGGAGTATTGTTGCCAGAACGAGGTCGTGTTCGACGCCTGCCAGATGATCGACAGGTGAGACCACAACAAATACAATGGGGGCGTGAGTGTGTGTGGGTGCGTGAGTGTGTGTGGGCGCGTGAGCTGTGAAGGACTTGAGTGAGTGTGTGATAGTGTGTGAGGGTGCGTGAGTGTGTGTGGGGCGTTTCTGAGAGGCGTGAGTGTGTATGGGTGTGTGAGTGTGTGACGGGGCGTGAGTGTGCGATTGTGCGTTAGTGTGTAACGGAGCTTGAGTGTGTAAGGGTGCGTTAATGTGTGACGGGACGTAAGTGTCTTTGGGTGCGTATCTAAGGGGCGTGAGTGTGTGAGGGCGCATAAAGCGTGTTAGCTTGTAGCGTTGCCTTTGTGACATGTTGTAATATATCTAAGTGACGTGTGTTTGTGTCGTGTAGGTGCAACCCCAACCCGTGCGAGCACGGCGGCACGTGCACGCAGACGGCGGACGAGTTCGCGTGCCACTGCCAGGGCACCGGGTACGCCGGCGCCGTGTGCCACACGTGTACGTATACGCTGTCTCCTCTTTGTATGTTTATCTTGACTTCTACCAAAATTACCCTCTCAAAACTGCATCTTGGGTAACCGTACACCCCGGAAAACTCGAGGCAGCGAGCGGGTTTTAGTCGGTCCGATTCCGATATAACCACCCTCGATGGCAATCTCTCATTTCCGCACGAAAAAAAACCCTAAAGATATTGAGGGGCTGGCAAAATATACAGGTGTTATATGCTTTTTATGTTCTTGATTTAAATTGAATTTTTCCCCAACAGCGATCCACCCTCTGTCGTGTCAAGCGTACAAGAACGTGCAAGCGGTATCCCGTTCGGCCGACATCCACATTGACGTAGACGGTTCTGGACCGCTGCGAGCCTTCCCTGTCACGTGCGAGTTCTATTGTGAGTATATAACTATAACAAGACAATCAATGCGATTTAGATTCAGTAATTTCGAAGTAATACAACGTGTCTTAACTAGATGGCGTTCTCATTATTTATTTCCAACGCCATCTAGTTAAGACACGTGGTATTACTTCGAAACTATTGAATCTGAATCGCGCTATGAACATTTTCTTGTTGATTCGTGTATCAGGTTCACACTACAGATCCCGTGCTCAGAGTATGTTTTGAAATACATACACTTCTTAAGAAGTATTATTATTGTTATTTACGCTGTATGTACAATCGTACAAGCTTATTTTAGTTTATCGACGCCATTCTTCACAAACTTTTTTTTATTCCCAGCCGATGGTCGCATCATAACCGCGGTCCAGCACTCCTCATCCCAGAACACCGTGGTGGACGGTTACCAGGAGCCGGGCAGCTTCCGCCAGGAGATCATCTATGACGCCTCCCGCCCACAGCTGGAGGCCTTGCTCAACAGATCCGACTCGTGTATGCAACACCTGGAGTATATGTGCCGACATTCCAGATTATTGAATTCTCCTAGTAAGTTAACAAGCTCTAAGGTTTTTAGGGTTGTGAAGAAAGAGAGAGAAAGAAATATACAAAAGATAGAGTAGGAAAGAGAAAGACTCTCTGGACTTAACCCTAACTTTTTACCATCGGGGGTAGCGCAGCGGGGTAAAGTCAATTGACGGACTGAATATAAAAGAAATATAGATAAAGAAAGTGATAGAATCAACAAGAGGGAGAGATAAAGAAGTAAAAATGAAAGAAAGAATAGAAGGGTGAGGTTCTAGGGTATTTTCTTGGGACTAGCTTTCGTCCCAGGGCACTATAAACTTGTATGTCTTGAGTCACTTTGATTGATGAAAAGAGGGTCGTGTGCTTGTCTGCCACCTAAGTGATATAAAAAATTAGTTGTTCCACTTGTTACGTGCTACGGGCCTCGTGACCGATTTCCTGCTATTCCATTGACTGAAGGAACTCAGAAGACCTAAGTTTCCGGCAATGCTAAGACAGTAGGTCATTTCGTGTTTTTAACATATTCCTTCTCTTTCTAAAGGTGAAGAGGCGTCATTCCACCCGTTCGCGTGGTGGGTGTCCCGCACGGGCCAGCGCATGGACTACTGGGCCGGGGCCACCCCGGGCTCGCGGATGTGTCAATGCGGGGTGCTGGGGTCTTGTTCTGACCCCACTAAGTGGTGTAACTGTGATGCGGAGCACTCCAAACCTGAAGGTAATAATTTTGTCCATGAATACTTTTGATAGTATTTTGAAATTGATGTTGCACACGTCCATAGGCCACGGTGACCGCTTCCCATCAGGTTGGCCGTGTGCTTGACTGCCACCTAAGTGGTATAAAAAAATCTATAAAACTGTTCTATACACATTGACAACAGATATTTCAATTTTATTTATGAAGAGAGGTAATTTATTGCGCGACACAAGTTTTTGAAATCAACAAGTTAATTTTGTATTAGTACCGCTTCCCATCAGGTCGAACGTGTGCTTGTCTGCAACCTAAGTGGTATAAAAAATATTAGAACTGATTTTTTGAATCTGCCGTTCGGCACTCCACTGTGCCTTCTGCTAGAACACGGGAACACGTGGAGAGCCACCGAGTAGTCTTCTACAGGGCCACTTGGAAATTGGCCGCAAGCGACAGCATCTCTCTGCGCGTGAGAGGCGCTATGGCTGTGCTACCTAAATGCTACGTTTTTCGGACGCATTTCGTTTGGATCCACAGATTCGTATTCAGGTTTCATGGTAGCCCCCAATGAAATATTATCTAGATAGATTGGACAAGTGGGCGTGGCACCTGTGCCAAGTGGCTGCAATATATTGCATGCATTCAGCGCTCTCATCAAAGCGACCGCTTCCGCGTTCAGGACATAAAAATAGTAATTCCATATCCATTGCAGACTTGAATATCAATAATCTCTTGTGTCTCCTCACTATTCTTCACACATTGCGGGTGTGGCTTGTCGAATGTCGAAATGTGACACGCGATATGTATGCGATTAAGACGTCATAAACCGTTCTATGGATATAAGTGTTCTGTGGTAGCCCCCATTAAAAGCTCGTGTAGGTATCCCAAAACTAACGGTACCAATTTGTGTGGTTTAGAATTCCAAGTGGACGGCGGCGAGATAACGGAGAAGGAGTTCCTGCCGGTGAAGCAGCTGCGCTTCGGTGACACCGGCTCGCACCTCGACGAGAAGGAGGGCCGCTACACGCTCGGCCCTCTGCTGTGCGAGGGAGACGGTACGTAGCGTAGGGTCACGCAATATTTAGTTAAATATAATGGAAAGAATGAATGGAGTGTGAAGGTCAGATGGCAGTCGCTTCACGGAAAATATCGAGGTCCAGCCAAATCTGAAGTTAAGAATGGATAGGCGGACCCCAGACTCCGAAGTGAAGGTTTGGATACGACTGGGATTAACGCTAGGTTGAAGAAGATAATGGATTACTGAACATTCAGTAATTGATGAGGCCATCAAGCCGAGGGTCACCACTGTAGCACTATCGGTGTATATTGTGGTGAGCTCCTGAGAGTTCACCTTTAGCTTACCATCAGGCGAGGCGAAGTCATGTTGACGTTTCGATATAAAAAAAAATCACTAATACGTATAAACTATATTCCATCCGACGTCTATCCTCAAATACCGAGTGATATGTATGTCCATGATTATCTAGATAATAAAAATATTTGTGTTAATATGTGTTATGGCGGATCCACACTTCGCTATTCGTCTTTATTCACGTGTATAAATCGACATGGGGAGGGCTCATTCTTAGTGTATATTTGCTTTATTTGCACGAATATTCGTCTTAGTCGCTCTTCTATGATGAATTGGGTTTAGTCATCTATAAGAATTTCCTCGAATACAATATAGGTGAATAGCGAAGTGTGGTTCCACCATAATAAAATATTTGTGATAATATATGAAATTTTTTTTATGTCGGTCACGTCAACATGACTTTACCTCGCCTGATGGTATGCTGAGGCAAAGTCTCTGGAATGGAAGTCACCATTGCAAACCCCGATAGTGCCACAATGATTTGTAATATTGTTTTGTTCGTTCGACCAGACTTGTTCAGCAATGCCGTAACGTTCCGTATCACGGACGCTATCATCACGCTACCCATGTTCGACCTCGGCCACAGTGGCGACATCTACTTCGAGTTCAAGACCACGAGGGAGAACGCTGTGCTGTTACATTCTAAGGTACATCATTATTTGTTACGCTAATACTTTTATAACAAGTGCCAAAAATCTTGAACAAACTCGCGCATGTACACTAACTGGTCAATCAAAAATCAATAAAAGAACTGATGACCAATAACTTAAGACCTTTGAATGATTTTGACGTTAAAATATGGTTTGCCTGTCCTGCTTATCAGCAAATAGGCCTATATACTTTTTTCACACAACTCATGTGGCAGACAAGCATACGGCCCACCTGATGAGAAGCGGTCACCGTGGCCTAATGACGTGTACAACCTCCAGGGGGTCACACTCGCGCGGTCGACCCTGGAGGAGAAGTTTTTTTTTTTTTTTTTTTTTTTTTTTATTTCTAGCATCTTTGACTTGGTCAAAGGCCTACTCTCATTAGTTTTTTAGATGCTCTGTCTAGTCTCTCTAGGTTTTTTAAGAGTTTTAACCCACTCAGGGTTTTATAACTTTATCTAAATAACAATATAACTATTCTCGCTTTCATTCTGTCCTCTATTACCATACCAGTTCTCGCTTTTATGCCTCTCGCACATTCATTCCATACCTTTCATACTTGGGATATCTAGGGGAACTGGGGATTTTGTCATCCGTTCTTTATTTATATATTTATTTACAATCCAATACAGCTTAACTTAACCTATAACTTACACATATTATTTATATACAGATTTTTTATACTTAAGTTGGATCATCTCCACGTGGTATCACATGATACTCGCCGTGATCCTTAGGTGCTATTCCTTTTATTTACAAATTTCACAATCTGGACTGCATAATTTACAAATTCTGTCCTAAATTTTTGTACAAATTGTGGTAAGTTTTCTACGCTTATTTTTAAATTCGTCTTCTGTTCTAAACTGTACCTAGATACGGCATGAATGGGGCAGTCCACGATTAAATGTGCGACCGTCTCCTCGACGCCAGGCTCGCAGGCGCACGATGGGTCCTCCTTACATTTGAACCGAGCCAAGTATTCGGAGAACCCACCATGCCCTGTTAGCAACTGCGTCGTTGTGCCGGCGATCTCCATTTTGCGGACGATCCTGTACGCAGCCACCGCGCTTGGGAAGAAGAGCTTGGTCCCAGAAGCAGTTTCACCCGTCCTGTACCTTTCGTCCCATTTGTCAAGCGTGACCTGCCTCAGGCCTCGCTTGACGAATGAGACTGGGCACAGGCCGTAGTGTGGAGCCCTCTTCGACTTCAGAGCCGCCTCCTTCGCCAGATCGTCGGCGCGTTCATTTCCCTCCAACCCTGCGTGGGCCTTGATCCAGAACAAGGATATTTCCTTGCCCTGGATCAAGCCCCTTTTGATGTTAGACCTGGCTTCAACTGCCAGAGGGTGGAGGGCGTGACGATTTGTAACCGTCTGGAGTGCGGCTCTGCTGTCGCTGAGGATCCCGAACGTGGCCGCGCCTCGCTTGAGGACCTCACTGGTCGCTTTGCATATGGCCAGGAGCTCGGCCTGGTAGACGGTACAGTGCGGCGAGAGAGCAAGCTTGAGGGTCGCGGTTTCGGTCCCGTTATTCCAAATGGATAACGCGGCACCGACGCGACCCTCAATCTTGCTCCCGTCCGTAAAGATGCGTGTTGCAATCGTTTCTGTGCTATTATATTGTTCCTCGTCTACCAGACTGGTGAACTCCAGGTTCATATGCTCCGCGGGGTGAGGTGCCTCAATAGCCGGAGCCATCCGTTCGACCTCCCTGTCTCCCAACCATGACTGGGACACCCCTCTCTTGGCCTCGTATAACGAGGCCACCTTTTTTTTTTTTTTTTTTCCCGTGCGGAAATCCTCATGGATACCCACCCCGCGGCCAGCGGGGCAGGTTATGTCGGACTCTTACCGACTAAAACCGCACGCCGTCTAGGGTCTTCTGACGCCAGGGTGTAAGGTGGCCCAAAGAGCATTTCCCTCGCACCCCGGCTTGACCCGGGCCATCTCCGGATTCGAGATGGCCCCCTCGGGTTTGGGAACCGAGTGGTTCCCGTCATGCCCCCGGAATAGGGGGGGCGCGCTTACGCGCGCCGCCGCCTCGGCCTGCTTCTGCTAGGGTGACAGGCGGCTCCACCCGTCACCCCCAGGCCAGCGCTCATGGAGGACGGAGGTCGTTAGACCTCCGACGCCTTAGGCGTCCGCGCCCGCCGCCGTTCGGGAGAGCTCTGTGCAGCCTCTCCCGAACCCTTTCCGCCGCCTCCTTCTCGAGCATGACTTGCTCGCAGAAGGAGGCGGCGGCCGACCACGCGTCCGCACTCTGCACCATCGCTGCGATCAGCACCGGCAGTGTGAGGACTCCCACCCCGAGGGCTGCCAGGAGGGCCTGTCGTGGCACCTCCCACGCCGGACACTCAGCCAGCGTATGCAGCCCTGAGTCCTCGTCCGCATCGCAGTGATGGCACTCGGGCGTTGGCTCCTTCCGAATCAGACACAAGTGATCCCCGAAGCACCCCTTACCAGAGATCACCTGCGTCAGCCGGTACGAGAGGCCCCCGTGAGGCCTCTCCAGCCAGTCCTCCATGACGGGTCTTACCGCCGCTACAACGGCGTGCCCCTATAACGAGGCCACCTCGCGAACTCTGAGGTCCAGAGGGAGCATCCCAGCCAGGATCAGCCCCGAGTGCAGGGAGACCGTCCGGTAGCTCTTCGAGAGCTTCTGAGCGAAACCGCGCTGCACCACGTTCAACTGCTTTCTGACACCAAGCCTGTCCACCGCCGCGCCCCAACTGCTAGCCGCGTACAGAATCGTCGGCTCCACAGCGGCGTTGTAGATGGTCCGGATCACCTCGGGATGCAATCCCCAACTGATCCGGGCCATCCGCGCCAATTTGTGGTAAATGGCGATCGCCTTTCTGCATACATTGGTGACGTGTGTGTTAAATGTGAGCTTGTGGTCGATAGTGAGCCCCAGGATTTTGATCTCCTCGGACAGTCCAATGTCTATCCCGCCCATGCTGAGGCGCGGGACATCGTACTTTAGCCTCCGCGTGATTACCATCGCACAAGTTTTGTGCGGTGCGAATTTCAGCTTATTTCCGATGCCCCACTCCCGCACATGTTCGAGAGAGGCATTGGCCTGTCCCTCAATCTCCAGAGCGCTATCACCATCGAACACGAGCACCACATCGTCCGCAAAGGCCTGCACGTGAACCGCCCTACCCTCAAGCTGGTGAAGTAAAGGGTCCAGCAACAAGTTCCACAGCAGGGGGCCGCCGATCGAACCCTGGACGCACCCCTTCTCCGTGGAGCGTCTGCACTCCTCGCCCGCATACCTTACCCTTACCTCCCTGTCGCTTAGGTAGCTACTGATTACCCGTCTCAGGTTTGCCGGGCACCCCACTTCTGCCAGCCGCACCCTAATGGCGGGCCACCAAGCGCTATCGAAGGCGCCCTCTATGTCCAGGGACACCATAAGAACGATCCTCTTCTCATCGAGACGCGCCCTTATGTGCCCCATGAGGTCATAGAGGGCGTCTTCGGTGCTTTTCTGGGGCATGAACCCATATTGTTTATGACTAATAGTGGGCAAGATGTAGAACCTGAGACGGGCAACCAGCATCCTCTCGTACACCTTCCCCAAGACGGGCAGCAGACCGATAGGTCTGTACGACTTGGGGACGGTGTACGAGTCCTTTCCCGGCTTCTTCAGTGCCACCACCACGGCTGCCTTCCATATTTTAGGAAAGTAGCCGTGGTGAAGGCACCGATTCAGCAGCTTCAGGAAAAGCAAGGGGTCGGCCCGTATGGCGTGGGTGCAGATATCGGCCGTGAAGCCATCCGCCCCCGGAGCCTTCTTAGGATTGAACAAGTGAAGGGCATCGAAGAGTTCGCCCACCGTAAAGGGTGGGTCATCTTCATGATGGCCCCTCTCGTCATCCACCTTCTCCGCCTTTACGCGTATTCTTCGATGCCCTTCACTGTCATCCTCCTCGCGATCGAGCGGGTAAAATGTCGATGCGAGCAACTCGGCTGACCCTTTGGCGTCCAGGTAAGTCCCACCGACGGCAAGCGGAGTGTCCTCCTCCCGTGCTGTGGCCCTACTAATTACCCTATACACACCCTCCCATAGGCCCTCCCTGTCCTGCTTTCCGCAGAAGTTCTTCCAACTTTCGACCTGTGCCTTTTTTACTTCCGATTCATACATCTCCTTTTGTTCCAGGTACTGCGCAACCACCATCTCTCTTCGGTCAGGCGCTGCATTCCTTATGCGACGTCTCCTGGTGTTGACAGACTTTCTCAGCTCATCGAGTGTTTTCGACCACCACGGCATAGAGACCAACCCCGCCGGTTTTTTAGCTGGGATGCTCTCCCGGCACGCCCCCTCGATCGCTCCCGTATATGTTTCAACTAGAGTCTCCAGCTCGTTGTGGTGACTCGTTTCGCCTACTTCTATATTCGAGAGCGACGGAGTGATAGCTGCCCGGAAAGCATCCCAGTTGGCTTTTCTGGTATTAAAAATACGGGTTGTCCTTTGGATTTGAGTGCCCTTGGCCTTTTCCAGGCTAAGGTTGAACTCTATACCATTGTGGTCTGACCCCGTGAGACCCTGTACAACCTTCCAGGCGTCCACATAGGCGAGCATGTTGCTCGTGCAGGCCGTGACGTCCACGAAGCTACAGTACCTCCTTCCATCTCTCACAGTGTCGAAAGTCGGAATATTCCCACTGTTCAGGACCTGGAGGTCCATTTCGGCGAGGACACCACTCAGTAACTTGCCTCTGTCGTCTTCGGACTTATGGCCCCACCAAGTGCTCTTCGCATTTGCATCCCCTCCAATAAGAAGAAGCCGGGAGCCTAAAGCTCGCCTCACCTCTTTAAGCTGCCCCATATAGGGCCCCAGAGGTTTCGGCTTCGGTTCGAAGTAGTAAGACACCAGCGTGATCTCCCAGGCACTGGTCCGGATCCCCACCACGACGATGTTGTCCGTGGTGAGTTGCGGGTACTGTACAACATCCAATGTTGGATCGAAGACGGCAATGGCCGCCTTCACAGTCCCTCCTCCTTGCCCAGTGTTCTGGAAGACCCTAACGCCCTGGTACGCCTTCATACTCGCCGAATTGCCTACGTAGGGCTCCTGTATTAAGGCAGCAGCGACTTTGCGCCTGGAGGCCTCGAGTATGAGCTCCTCGGTAGCCAGCTTCTTCCTTTGGAGGTTTGCCTGCAGCACTCTGTAGGGGGGCACGTTCCTTGGGACAACTTCAGCACCGGTACTGAGTGGTGCTCCTCGCTATAGTATCCCATCTCATTCTCACTGGGCACGAGGCGCTGAACACACCGTGACTCGTGCCGCTCAGCTTCTCCCGGAGGCAGTTACAACAAGTCGGTTCTACACCGGCAATGTAGTCCGGGCATTCGGCTCGCAGGTGGAGCCCACCACAATGACTACATCTGGTTTCAGTGCCAGTGCAGAACTTCTGGAGGAGAAGTTGGGGGGGGGGGGGAGAATGGGAGAGGGGTAGGGTGGTAGACAAGCACAGAGCCCACATGATGGGAAGTGGAAATTATACGTGGTTTACAAAATCCTACAATCTTTCAGTTGTCTCGATAATTTTATTCTTAATGTGTATGCAGGGACCTCAAGACTATATAAAGCTGTCTATCATCGGGGGTGACCAACTCCAGTTCCAGTTCCAAGTGGGAGACACGCCGCTCGGGGTATCGGTAGAGACAAGTAACAGGCTTGCTGATAACAACTGGCATTCAGTTTCTATCGAGAGGAACAGGTGAGTGATGTGAGACCACTCCTGCTTCGGCAGAACATTAGCCGGTGAATAATCAGAAAAATCATTACTAAAGTTGTATTTTTTTAGATTTATCTAATGCTTTTGATTGTGTTGATCATAATCATTATGGTGCGTGTATGAGTTTAGCCATCGCCGATATATCAGGGTATAGAGTTTCATCTATTTGTAACATATTTTTGACAAAAAAATAGATTTTTAGAGTACTGTGGCTATATCTGGTCATTATCTTGTGGGCATACCCCAGGGATCTACTCTTGGTCCTTTTTTGACATAACATAACATAAACTCACGCCTATATCCCCGAAGGGGTAGGCAGAGGTGCTAGCACCCACATTTCGCCAGTTTATCTTTAGGTCCCAATGTAATAGGTGGCGAGCCTATTGCCATTAACCGGGCACTTATAAACCTGCGATAAATACACACATAACTTTGAAAAGCATCGAAAAGCCATTGATGTGTGCCATGGTGAACCTGGGATCGAACCCGAGACCTCGTATCAGCAGTCCATTACCCAAACCACTAGGCTACCGCGGTTGCGTCCTTTTTTGCATGTGCCATATTATACAAACCAAATATGAATCAAAACGGTGAACGTCTTATTTCAAAGAAAATAACTATTTCCTTCATACAATTCATATGATCTTTCATGTTGGTGATAATCAGGAAAGAAGCGCGAGTGGTAGTGGACGGTGCGTTGAAGAACGAGATTCGCACGGCCAAGGAGCCCGTGCGCGCGCTGCAGCTCACCACGGGCCTGGTGCTGGGCGCCGCTCTCGACCGCAAGGACGGCTTCGTGGGCTGCATGAGGGCCCTACTGCTTAACGGGGTACCCGTCGACCTGCGTTCCTATGCTAGAAGAAGTAAGTATTGTTAAGCTCTATTGTTCACGGTTGCATTCAAGGCTTTCACTTTGGAGACTCTTGGTTTAGCTTATATGGCTTTTATAAAAGCGAAGGAAAACCTATGTTAGTCTTGCCTGGCAATCAGCTGGTGCACCCGGCTTATAATGTGGTGTGACTACGAGTCGGTAAGGGTTCAGTGCGCCCAGTTGCTTCTAGTATAGTGACGTTGCACTCGACCACAACGTCAGTTTCATGGGCTTCGACAAGGTCTTTGATTGAATGTATCGTAGATTTCTATTATAAAAGTTGTGATCTTACAAATTTATTGAGGGTGTAAGGTATTGTGTTAGTAAATGTATACCCGACAGACTCATAAGGGCCAACATATACGTTAATTCATCCGATTGTGATGTTATAAAGGTAAGGTGTTCCGCAAGGGTCTTAACTGTCGCCAACAGTTTTTGTATTCTATGTTTTATGATAACTTAGCTTGTCGATAACTTTAATTTTTATTAAAAAATAATAATGTATATTGAGCTGTGTGTCTGTCTGTTTGTCCGCAGATATGTACGGTATCGCGGAAGGCTGTGTGGGCAAGTGCGGCTCGTCGCCGTGCCTCAACAACGGCACGTGCTTGGAGGGCTACGATTCATATTCCTGCGACTGCCGCTGGACCGCCTTCAAGGGACCCATCTGCGCTGACGGTGAGAACTTACACTGTTTATTTAATTTTACCAGATAAGTCTTCTTAAGTTTTTAAATGCTCTGTAGAAGGTTCATGCGGTTCTCAATGGCTTTTTTGACTATATCTCCGGTTTTTCTCAACCTATTGTGATCAAACATGCGTAAAATTTTAAGTCTGACCAAGACCTTTCAAACAAAAGAACCGCATCAAAATGCGTCCAGTAGTTTTGCGTCCATCGCGCATAAACTGACAAGAATTCCGAAAAAATATTTTTGTGTTCAGAACCATTCATGTATCAAAGCCAAGTATTTTTTTTAAAAATGTCCAATGTACACACCTACTTTACAATTTTTTAATAGTGTACATAGAAGTAATCACAAAAATGTTCAATCATTTTGTCATCTCTAGAGATCGGCGTGAACCTGCGACCGAACTCCATCATCAAGTACGACTTCCTGGGCTCGTGGCGCTCCACCATCGCGGAGAAGATCCGCGTGGGCTTCACCACCACCAACCCCAAAGGGTTCCTGCTCGGGTTCTTCTCCAACATCTCTGGAGAATATCTTACGCTGATGGTGTCTAACTCAGGTAATTTTTTCGCTTTGTAATGTTTTCATGTTATGTTTTTTTGTACGGTGAAATGTTTTTCGCAAATAAATTTGTTATTCAAGATTGTAATTGTTATATTATTATAATATCAAGTGGGCCGTGCGCTTGTCTACCACCTAAGTGGTATAAAAAATTCTTTAAGTAACTTAACTTTTATTATAGAAATTAAATTGTAAAATACTATAACCAATGCTATACTCATTCTCCCGTTGGTTCCGCAGCATAATTTTGTGTGCGGTTGAGGTTCATGGTTCCCGGTTCGAGCAATCGTTGATTTCGTTCCAACGACCCGCCCGTTTCTACATAAAAATTCTGAATCCCAAATAAAAACATGTTAAATTAAAAAAAAATTAATACCCCTAACACCATTTTTCCTACAACAGGTCACTTGCGAGTAATATTCGACTTTGGGTTCGAGCGCCGTGAGATCATTTTCGAAGGGAAGCACTTCGCCATGGGCCAGTACCACGACGTAAGGTTGTCCAGGAAAAACAGTGGAGCCACTATGGTTTTACAGGTATGTGTACTATATTCTATCGATATTTATTAGATTGGCTCTGCCTACCCCAATCGTCCAAGCCAACCTCTTCCCATACACCTTAGCCTCGATTCTGTTAAAACAAGCCACTGTCATGCCACTGACACTTCAAAAAAATACTATTTAATTTTGGACTTTACTGTTATCAGGTTAAAGTCTAAAATTAAACGATATTTTGTAGAGCGAATGAAAAAGTTTTAAGAATTCTTTTCATTTGATTTTAGATTTTAACTGTATGATAGTAAAGTCTATAATTAAATAGCATTTTTAAAGTGTCACTGACATGATAGTGATATGCCTTTAGCAGAATCTAGGCCCAGATTGATCGTCTTTTCATCATCACTTACCACCAGGTGAGATAGTGGTCAAACGTGGGCCAATCGACAATAAAAAAATAACTTACGTTATGTTTATATCGACGGCCTCTGTGGTGTAGCGGTAGTGCATGCGACTGCTACGCAGGAGGCGCGGGTTCGATTCCCGCTCAGTGCAAATATTTGTATGCATGAATATGTCTATTTGCATTGGTCTGGGTGTTTCTATGTATAATAAGTATGTATTTACAAAAAAAAAGTATATAAGTATGTTTATCAGCATTCTAGAACCCATAACACAAGCTAGTTAAACTAAGCTTACTTTGGGTCTAGGGAGCGATGTGTAAAATGTCGTAGAATATTTATTTATTTATATATAACAGGTGGACAACTACGAAACTCAAGAATTCACGTTCGACATCAAGGACTCGGCGGACGCGCAGTTCAATAATATCCAGTACATGTACATCGGACGCAATGAGACCATGAACGAAGGGTTCGCGGGCTGCGTGAGTCGCGTTGAGTTCGACGACATCTATCCGCTCAAGCTGCTGTTCCAACAGGACCCGCCGCCTAATGTTAGGAGTTTAGGAGGTAAACACACGGTGGTAGGGAAAAACTCCCGAAAATAAGACTGACGATAGTACTTCGATTGGTGATTTTTTTTATATAATTAAAACGCATCTTTATAAAATTGTCTAAGCCGTCGAAGTAGGGACTGCTTTATTAGGACGAATGGTGTCTGGAATGGCGACCCATATCCTCTTGACTTTACCCTAGCTTCGTACCATTCAGAGGGGTAAAGTCAATTGATGGGCTGAATAAAAAAAAAGTTTTATTCACGTTTTATTGTATTAGTACAGCTAAATTAAAGCGGTCGTTGACACGGCGCGCGGCGTGGGGTCAACAACCGGTGACGTCATACCGATATACATGGCGGTATTCGTTTTTTAAAGTGATGCATTTTTTAATGAATAATATTTAAAAAATCTTTCAGCTATTGCACTGTATAATTTTTTT
This sequence comes from Lithosia quadra, assembly GCA_963576445.1. Taxonomy (NCBI): domain Eukaryota; kingdom Metazoa; phylum Arthropoda; class Insecta; order Lepidoptera; family Erebidae; genus Lithosia; species Lithosia quadra. The sequence goes on from OY754881.1 coordinate 16,413,118, forward strand.
TATTGTAACGCAAAGCGCCTTATTTACGATTTTTTTATATATAGGACACGTCAATTTGACTTCACCTCGCCTGATGGTAAGCTGAAGGTAAAGTCTCAGGAAAGATGGTTACCATTACATACACGTACCATGTTAACAATGGTGGCACTCAGCTTGACGGCCTCATCAAAAGAGGATTGTCGTCGCAGCCATGAAGCTATAGATAAACATGGAGGCCTCACTTCCAATACCTACTTGATGCTCAGTCTGTATTTACTATCTTGCTCTCTGTGGGCCGAATTCTCTTTCTAAGTATGATAACCTTCTAAGCAAGAAATCACCATTTAAACAAGTTTAAACACTTACGCGTGGAATTTTATATCACATCCTTGATGCCACGTACTACCGCAACCACGCACTATACAATTTTGCACCATTTTTTGAGTTTATACTTATAATTAACTTTAAATATGTTAAAAACCAAAACAATAATAAACAACCGCCATATTGTTTATTGATAGTTGACATGTAGTACTAATGTTGCCACATTACGTACTGAATTCATAGACAATGGGAATTTAATTCACTGATTTCCTGATTCAACAACCCAATCATGCATAATAAATGGCATAAAATTTTTCAATTTCCACATTAATAATCGTAGTCGAACTATAGAGTTATTCATAAATCATTTTACTTGCATTTTTGGTTAGTATGGTCTATTTCTATAATTTACTAGGAGATACTAATAAGAAGATAGCAACATTGTACAAATACACGAAAGAGAAGTCGGCCCACAGAGAGTGAGATACAGACATGTAGGTATTTGGATCAAGCTGTTCTTCCCGGTTTGGCCTCCATGTTTATCTATAGCTTCATGGTCGCAGCACCGCGTGACACCCACCGGTCCCACTAGTGCTGCGACCACAATCCCCCCTGCCCGGCTATGCACTTGCTGACCCCTGAACGCAATCCAACCAAATAATTGAAAATATGAGATTACATTGTATATTGTCCTCGTGCAGGTGGCGTACTAAACGAAGATTTCTGCGGCGTAGAGCCGGTCACCCATCCGCCGGAGCGCCTCGAGACGCGGCCTCCACCTGACGTGGATCTACAGCACGAACTGGACTACCACAAGACTGATGAAGCTATACTTGGCAGTAATGGATTTTTCACTCGTAGATTAGATCACAATATGTTTTTATAAACTATATTAATAAGCTTACACCTATTAAATAATATAGCGCAAAGGGTATAAAGCACTTCTCGCCACGGGAGACGCTGCTGCCTGCAGTCAATCCGGCCGGGGTGGGAGTGGCCCTCTAGAGGGCTGCTCCGAGGCTCTCCACGTGTCCCTCTGACTAGCAGATGGAACAATGGGGAGCGAGCGGGGGGCGAGCTGACTGTCTGCGCGCCGACGGTTGGGTGACAGGGCGGCCGCCTGTCACCTGTAGGGTGACAGGCGGCCGTCCCCCACCGTCGGCGAAGTGGCGCGATGCTCGCCCCACCCCCCCTCTCGGGGGGTCGAGGGGGCCATCTTAAAACCGTAGATGGCCCGGGGTCATCTGGGGTGCGAGGGATATGCCCATTGGGTAACCTTACACCCCGGTAATTAAGGCCCGAGACGGTGTGCGGTTTTAGTCGGTTCGATCCCGACATAACCACCCCCGATGGCCGACGGGGGTGGTATCCATGGGGATTTTCGCACGATAAAAAAAAGGGTATAAAGCGCTTCCTCATTGCCTAGAAACTGTCTTTCCCTCCGGAGCAGTACATTATACTCGCTCACAAGCATATTCGCAAAACATCATATTCTCATCACATGATAATCGTAATGACAATAACAATAACAATAATAAATAAACATAGATTGGACAGAGCTCAATAGACGGATTCTGTTCTGCGTTGTTAACTGTTGCGTCGTGTTTCACACTTTGAACGTTTTTCTAGTAAGTCATTTTGTCACTAGACATTCCCATTTAGGGTTCGTTCACACAGACCGGCTCGGAGAGGAGAGCAGATTCTCATCACGTTGAAAACAGAGTTTTTAGTATTTGTAGTAAGGTTTATTTTTGCATCTGCACTGCTTTTGTCATTATGAAAATCATTTGTCAGTGTGAAAAGAAAAGTGCGCGCCTATGCTCTCCGAGCTGTGTGAACGGACCCTTAATAGACGTTTAAACATGTGGACCTTCTGCAAACAATGACATTTTTCCCTTATGGACCTACTGATTTTCCTTCTGGTTTTTTTTGAAAATAAAGTATTTAACCATACTAATGTTGTTCTCAGCTGTCCTGGCGTTTATATTCCTGCTACTGATCGTGGTGGCCATCGTGTTGGTACGCGCGCTCTCCAGGCATAAGGGCGAATATCTCACACAGGTGTGTATTACGATTAACATAAAAAAAAACTGATTTCAAGTTAATGCATGAGAGTATTATGTACGATTTGCACCAATGAATGAAAAATTGAGAAGCGAGCGACTGTCGTGGTATCGACATGTTATGAGAAGAGATGAAAGTAATGTTGTTAAAAAGGTTCTAAGTATGAATGTGGAGGGCTTTAAGGGTAGAGGTAGACCTAAGAAAAGATGGATGGAGTACGTGAAAGAGGATATGGCAAGGTAGGGAGTGACCGAAGAGATGCCATCTGACAGGAATGTATGGAGGAGAAATAAATGTTGCGCCGACCACAAATAATTGGGACAAGAGCAGGGAGATGGTGACATTATAAGAAAAAATCAGTTTTTAATTTTTTTGTCTGTTTGTCTGTCTTTCTGTTCGAAATATCTGAAACGTTTTATAATCTGTATTTAATGTGTCCGTCTGTGTTCACAGGAGGAGCGTGGTGCGGCGGGGGCAGCGGACCCTGACGCAGCAGCGCTGGCGGCCGCCACCGGCCCTCGCGTTACCAAGAGGCGCGAGTTCTTCATCTAAAACAGTCTTCACCCCCCCTATCGTCCTCCTGGGAGGCAGCTAATAGATAGTTACTGGCAAACTTCGTGAACATTGATCTCCCTGCTGTGGTTTTCCCTAGCGTCTACAATACGGGTTTCTTCAAAAAGGTTTGAAGGTTTTTACTGAGTCGGCAGTATGAATATGACGCCCCTGGTATTGCAAACGTCCATAGGCCACGGTAATCGCTTGCCATCAGGTGGGCCGTGTGCTTGTTTGCCACCTAAGAGGTATAAAAAAACGTACGTACATAATTATCATGAAGTTTGCCGGTACCTATAACATTCATAAAAAAATAAAGTGTTATTCTATTGAGTATGAGTGATATATTCCCACGGTTTGTAACATCCAGGTTGTTCGCTGCTATAGTGACGTCATATCGTATACGCTACTATAGTGACGTCATATCGGACGAATCGAATAAAAAAATTATCGACTAATATCGATTAATTAAGCATCGTTAGAAATGATAAATAGCACAAAACAACATCAACCCGAAATCTCACATTGAAATCTCTTTCAAATTACTACTCGCAAATACATACAAACCTTCATTTATAATATAGAAAATGTGTATTATATGTGCACGTAAAAAGTCATGCTTTAGTAATGCCTATTTTCGTTTACATTTTTTAAAATTAATTATTTATAATGACAATAATAATAAATATAACCTCAAAGACACGGGTGTGCGTTGTTTTATAGAATTTCGTTTCACATAATTTTCTTCCAATATTTTCGTTTCATAGAATAATCAGTACACACCAAAAATATTATATGAAACATTTTATGGGAAATGAAATTCTATGAAATTTCTGTCTGTGAAACAAGGGGCTCCCTGATTACACAAATATCAAAAAGGAAAACTTTGTGTGTGCACACAATTTACGTCTTAAAAACACCAACAGAAGTATAACTTCAATATAAAAACTAATTAATTATTATATTCTCACAGAGCAATAATACAATATACCTACACTACCCATATATCTATAATATACACAATATTTCTCCCACAAAGTGCCATTCGGCTACTTAATTCTTAGCTTCAAGCATTGCAAGGCAATCATTTTACATACTTACTCATTATTACTTATTTACATTTTACATCTCAAATTAAAGAAAAAATTCTCTTCTATCATTCTGTCTCTAGGTTAAATATCAATATATCATATATTTCAATTTTAATTTATAATCTATAAATATCTTCAATACTTTTCAAATAAACGCGCTTTTCTTAAATATAATATGACGTACTTATCTATTCTTAGCTTCACACTGACTTGGAATTCTTTACCAGCGCATGTGTTTCTTTCCTCCTATAGTCCCAGGTCCTTTAAGCGGGGCGTGAAAAAGTATTTGATGAGGCCGTCAAGCTGAGGGTCACCACTGTAGCGCTATCGGTGTATGTAGTGGTGACTCCCGGTCCTGAGACTTTAGCGTACCATCAGGCGAGGTGAAGTCATGTTGACGTGTCCCATATAAAAAAAAACATTCAAATAAAATCATTTTCCTCTATATTTCATTCGCTCTTCATGACAAAATCAATGATTTAATGAATTAAATAAGCCATCAAATTGTATTTAGTAAAATTAGTGCTTTAATAAAATACATTTCTTCCTACATGGAAAATATAATCATAAATATATTTTTACACATAAACACTATTTTACACACGCATTAGATGTGAAAATGTGAAGGAAACGTTTATTTAATTTAATAGTGATCATCAATTTGGTTACAAGTATAATTCAAACTAATTTAAGATATAATTTAAGTTTTGTGTAACTTATAGTATTCATGTATAATTTTGTTTAGACTGCTTACTTATAGGCCGGTAGAATATTATTAGTTTTAACTCGATGTATTTTTTTATTATTTTTATTTCCGTCCAAAAGATATTTTTGTTACTTAACTATGAGTATTTTGTTATCAACAAAATAAATGTGGTTTGTCCAGTATTTCATGAATTTAGTAAAGTGTGTGTTTTATTTAGAATTTAATTAATATACTTCTCATCAGAAAAACCAAAACACTAGTTTTTATGATATCTGAAAATACTACACAAATATTATTTATTTTATGTTATTTGAATTTAGAACATTAACATTAGAATTTGAAATTATTATTCACTAATTAAACGACATTGAGTTTTGGCGCCAACGCGGAAAAAGTCACATCGGGGCATTGTATCATTTTCTAAAATTAGTGTAAAATGTAGTTATTATGTGTAAAAACGGTTGATTTTAAACATAACATCTTCGACAACGTGCACAAGTTTGGGAAAGTGGTATATTACCGTGAATAATTGTGCTTTTCAACGTTGATTCCAAAACCCCATAGAAGCAAAGAAGCCATTAAAAAAAGAACGACATTTGACATAATATCTAAATATAAACATTTTTCTGATAGTCCTTAGAAAACATAAACTTGCAAGGTGTTTCAATTTTTCTGATGAGATGTGTATAAATGTGTTTTAATATAAGTTTTTTTATAATGGCGTCTATAGATATACATCGATGTATTATTCACAAAAGTCACAGTCGATATGATATATAAGCCGAGTGATTTTATCAATAATATCGAATGCTTTTGCCTAATCGTAAGGCTGATTTAATCTACGGTGGTCCTAAATCGCGATGTAAAAGTTCTAGAACCCTCTATCCTTATGTTGCAATATCCTTGTTAACGTTTGTACAATCATTTTAGTTTAAAAGAACGATACTATTTTCTCATAACCTACAAGGCTGTAAAATATCTCACTAAAAATAATTCAACATTGCTTTATCATTCTAAGGAATCACAAACTTAACTGTAGTTTAGATAGTGCTCTGCTTATATTATTATTATTCATCGAATGGTTTATAAAATAAATTTAAGAAATAGCTTCTCCCTAATCCCGCCTCCAACCCCTCCTTTCCTCCATCCAGGTCCATGTCCATGTCAGGTCCAGGGTCGGCAGTGTGCCATGCGTCAAACTGCCGACCCTGGACCTGACATGGCCTAGGCGACCAATCACTAGTCCGCATCTACCCATTTTACAGCATTCGTTATTGGTGAAACCCAGTCACGATATAGTATCATACGAGTATAATGTAATAGATCTATGGACGAAGTAATAACCGATCATCCCAATAGGTACTATGTTACGCACACTGGGCGTCAGGCGACAGCGACAGCTCGGCGTCTAGACGCGACGACAGGCCGCGGCCGACAATTTCTTAATATAGGTTTAGGTTTAAAGAATTTTATTCTCATAAAGACATTTTATATCACTTACATGAGAACATAAATTACAGGTTCATAGAATGATATTCGTTGTCACACTAAAAACTGACACGTTCAGTACATGGAGATTATGTGTTTGGCCAATTGTTTCTTAAATACATCCAACGAGTTAATTTTTTTGATGTCCGAGGGTAGCTTGTTCTAAGCTCCGCACACTTGGCGTCAAAGACGCCGAGTCGTGACGACAAGCTAAGGAAGTCGCCGCGTTTCGTGGCGCTATGAAATTGTCGGCCACAGCCAGTCGTCGCGTCTAGACGCCGAGCTGTCGCCTGACGCCCAGTGTGCGCCTAGGGTAAGAAGAATTAAACTCAAAAGATTGTAATATTGGTCAATGAATTGCAAGTATGTGCGTTGTTGTGTAAGGTGTTTGTGCCTTACTCCAGGCGGAGCCGCGGCACATAGTTACTCACCGATTATAGTGTGTTGATGGTAGAGTTTTTATTTTACTACTTCGATATCACGAATAAATTTTCCACAAATACATTGATATAGTGTTTTAATTACCTGCCTACCCTATTGAGAATTTTTTTTTTAAATATTTAGTCCGTCAAGTTGACTGCACCCTGTTAAGCTGAGTTGAAATCCACAAAGTACCTAACGTTTCCCGGGGTTGCCACTAAAATGGTGACCTCTACCCAGATAACCTCGACAGATGCTTTTTCACGCTCCGCTTAAAGAACTTGGGATTGTAAGAATAAGAGAACACGTGCGAGGGTTAAGCATTCTGCTAATCTATCTGTTAATTGACCAAAGTTGTAGACTTGACTTTCGGGGTTAGGAGGTCAGACTGCAGTCGCTCCCATAAAAGTCAAAACAATCCAATTAAATGTTTGGATGGTAAATGGACGCTATGGAAACTCGTTCCATTAATAGTTTTCATTAGTTCAATATTTTCATTCATGGAGGTAGGACACGACGGTATCTCCCGTCCGAACTGAGCAGTCCGACTGGGGTCCATCATGTCGTGTACCCGGGAAGTAGGGTAGCCAGAGCTCGCGAGAGGGATTCTGTACTATCAGCACAAACCTCCCCAATGCTCTTCGATCCCCCCCAATCCCTCCTCCAGGGTTCATAGGCCACGGTGACTGCTTTCCATCAGGTAGGCCGTGTGCTTCTCTGCCACCTAAATTGTATAAAAAATAGTTTTTTTTAAGGTAGGCTAATTGTATAAAAAATAGTTTTTTTAAGGTAGATAAGTTTGACCACAATCTCACCTGATGGTAGTGACGATGTGGTCTGCGATGAATCACGCTTGCATAGAAGAAATCTATTCACTCGTGACTTGAACACTCCCAGGTTATCTTTCCGGAAACACAGACTCAGCAGGGAATTCCACTCCTTAGCAGTAGGTAGGTACACATGATGAATATATCGGCAAAGCGTTTCGTGCGTATGAGTGGAATATTATAGTTACTTTGTATTTATAGCGCACTGAAGTGTACTTTATCTACCTACCTAAAAATCATGTCATCAACTCCAAGACATTACTCTATCGTCTACACCTCTACACGTATCGGTACAACGCAGCCCCCCTCGCAACCTCAACCTGGTCCAGTAACCCACTAACATGCACTGTGGAGTGAGCAGGGGCGATCGACAGACGCTAAAAGGTGTAGAGTGGGCGCGCGTGCTCGACAGCGTGTATCGACGTTTCAGGTCAAACGACCACTTTGAGGTGTGCTTGATGCGAGATCGGTAGAGAGGGACCAATATCGATAAATGAATTATTAGATTTTGTTATAAATCCATGTTGTTTTATCGACGAGAGAGCCAGAATTTACTAGTTGGAGCACCCAAAACTGGTAGGTTTATAAATGACAGTTTATTGACAGAATGGTGCAGTACCTAATAACAGAAGAAAGTGCCTTTTGTCTCTACTTACCCGTGGGAAGAAAAGTGACAGTGTCCAATAGGTAGGTACTCATTTCCTATCTTACGTAACGGTTCTGTTCCTGCTATATAAGTATCTAAACCTGTAGCAGGAACAGATTATCCTGTAAAATAAAATTAGGGCCATCTTTTTGATAGATTTTCGTGCCTATTCAAAAAAAAACTTAGGAAAGATATTACCAGATAAATAAGGAAATAAATATACCTACATACCTATTTCATTTTGTATTACAAATTCGTCAAATCTAATTCGATTTATGCTGATAGTTACGTAATACGGACATCGATATTTCTAGATTCTCTAGGTTACATCCCTAGTCGATCTGTGACACGTAAGTGCTAAAGGGCTGGTAGTCAGCGTTTTGCAAACGGGTTGAGTGTCACAGGTGCTTAGCAGCTCGTGACACTGGGGCAGTCGGCGATTTGGGGCACCTTGAGGAAATTATCTAGCCACGTTTGCAATCATTATAGGATTTAATGTTCAACTTTTAAATAAGTAGATTTTTCTAATACCGCAGATAACATCAGTATAGGATTTATTGTTCAACTTTTAAATAAGTAAATTTTTCTAATACCGCAGACAAGCACACGGCCCACCTGATGGTAAGCGGTTACCGTGGCCAAACCTCCCCACCTCTACACGTATCGGTACAACGCAGCCCCCCTCGCAACCTCAACCTGGTCCAGTAACCCACTAACATGCACTGTGGAGTGAGCAGGGGCGATCGACAGACGCTAAAAGGTGTAGAGTGGGCGCGCGTGCTCGACAGCGTGTATCGACGTTTCAGGTCAAACGACCACTTTGAGGTGTGCTTGATGCGAGATCGGTAGAGAGGGACCAATATCGATAAATGAATTATTAGATTTTGTTATAAATCCATGTTGTTTTATCGACGAGAGAGCCAGAATTTACTAGTTGGAGCACCCAAAACTGGTAGGTTTATAAATGACAGTTTATTGACAGAATGGTGCAGTACCTAATAACAGAAGAAAGTGCCTTTTGTCTCTACTTACCCGTGGGAAGAAAAGTGACAGTGTCCAATAGGTAGGTACTCATTTCCTATCTTACGTAACGGTTCTGTTCCTGCTATATAAGTATCTAAACCTGTAGCAGGAACAGATTATCCTGTAAAATAAAATTAGGGCCATCTTTTTGATAGATTTTCGTGCCTATTCAAAAAAAAACTTAGGAAAGATATTACCAGATAAATAAGGAAATAAATATACCTACATACCTATTTCATTTTGTATTACAAATTCGTCAAATCTAATTCGATTTATGCTGATAGTTACGTAATACGGACATCGATATTTCTAGATTCTCTAGGTTACATCCCTAGTCGATCTGTGACACGTAAGTGCTAAAGGGCTGGTAGTCAGCGTTTTGCAAACGGGTTGAGTGTCACAGGTGCTTAGCAGCTCGTGACACTGGGGCAGTCGGCGATGTGGGGCACCTTGAGGAAATTATCTAGCCACGTTTGCAATCATTATAGGATTTAATGTTCAACTTTTAAATAAGTAGATTTTTCTAATACCGCAGATAACATCAGTATAGGATTTAATGTTCAACTTTTAAATAAGTAAATTTTTCTAATACCGCAGACAAGCACACGGCCCACCTGATGGTAAGCGGTTACCGTGGCCTATGGAAGTGTGCAACACCAGGGGCGTCACACTCGCGTTGCTGATTTTGGAGGGGAGGGGACTAGGAAAAAGCGGGGGGAGGTAGGTTTAGAGGGTTTCTGCCTTGATAAAAAATCGGTAGGTTAAAATGACGGGCCGTACTCTTTTTCACGCAGTATGTATTTTTACGTAATAAGTAATGTACCTGAAATGTCTGAGTGATCTCATTTCTTAGGTTTTAAGTATAGTTTTCTCTCGAGAAGCACCCACTAGAAATACTAAAATAGTTCGAAGACAAACCGATATCCGGAACCAAACCGTACCATTAGTGCTTTCGGTACAGGTTCGATTCCCCCTAAGCCGTAGAATATATTGGAGAAATCGAGCATCTAGAATGGGTCCAGGTAGCTCAGTTGGTCAGAGCATTCTCCATGTAAGGGACTGTTCACGGGTTCAAGTCCCGTCTTGCATGATCATTTCCGATCAAAAAGAATCATTAGAAATAGTTAGCTTAAAATTGCTTTAGTTCATTGAAATAAGTTACCTACTGTTCATCGTATCAAAACTCCATCGCAAACATTTAGCATTACAATCGATCTCCGTCATTAAACCCATCAGACTAATCCAATCCGAAAATTTAACAACAATTTAGGCAAGACACAGGTATAATAAATCTTCACAAACGCCCTGAATGTAACCCACTCAATATTTTAAACTACCAACATAAGTTCGACACTCTATCACCTGAATTTCAACCTTGACATCATAGTCGTAAGGTTGTGGCAATTCGCAAAATAGGAGGGCAATAATGGGGTACGGAATGGCCGGTGGGTTAATCCAGTAGATAGGCCGTCAGATATTAATCCGTCAGATTGTGATTAGAATCAGGCGCAGTAATATATTCGAAGGTGTCGGCGTTAGTGATTGCAAGCGTCGATGTCGATTCGTTAGATAGAGAAATTTCTATAAAGCGTTGGTAGATTAGCGGTTAAAAAGTCGGCCTTACGATTGAGAGGGGTTCGATTCCCACTCATTGTAAATAATAAAATTGTGTGCATGAATATGAACATAATGCATTGGTCTGAGTATTTCTACGTTGTATTATATATAAAAAAGCGAGTGAGCATCGCGCCGCCTCGCCGACGGTGTAGGTAAAAAACAGGTAGGTAGGGGTGTAGGGCGTAACCCGAGACAGCGTGCGGTTTTAGGCGGTTCGATTCCGGACGGGAGTGGCATCCGAGGGGATTTGCGCAAGAGGAAAAAAAAGGTTGACACATAGCCGTCCTGTCACCTCCCCAGTGTAGGTATCCTCTATTATACAGAGGGATACGTGGAGAGCCTCTGAGAAGCCCTCTACTCCACAGGGCCACTCCCGCCTAGGTCACGACCCGCGATTACCGCAGGCAGCAGCGTTTCTAATAGACAAATATCTGCAAATTGAAAACTCATTCTACACCTTTCTAATCATCAGTAAAAACCTTGACAAAAAAATTCATAGCACCGAAATATTCTTAGAATAAAATCGACTACCAACTTGTCAAACCTAAACTTATCTCACGCACCAACTTGCCTAGTTATACAGATTTATTCAACGGCCATACAATATAGTATCGAAGTATAAAAGACAATAACTGTAAAGTAGATATTGTTAACTGTCGGTATTTTACATCCCTAGGGGCGAGACGGAGGCGTCGAACGGTGTCGAAGGCGCGTGCCGAAGCAAGCGCTCGCCGTCTTAGCGTGCACCTTGCGATAACTTGTACACAATGTTGAGTAAACCAATGAACATAGGAACCGCTCTTATGTATTTACCTCGAGTGTGATAGGTGCTAGGAAATTAAACTGATATAATATATTATACAGACATTTTATTTTTTTAATAATATTATTTAATTTGATTACATCTGTGACATTATTATTTATTATTCTGACTAGAAACAATGTTGACATTCACCTATACGCCTATAGATTCATTTGTTATTTTTACTATTATTATTTGATTATTAATTTTTAATTTTTAAATTTTTTTGGTTGATATAATGATAATTGTTCCTAGTGTGATGTGGTTCATATAATTATGATAATACTATTGTACGTCTTATCAGACATGCTACGGTGATACTTTTATGTAATTGACAAATGAATTTGAATTTGAATTTGAATTTGAAAACTAATTGTGTCTGAGAATAAATCAATCATCTCTACTTACACTTTTACAGATTATTTGGATGATAATTACCTACTAGGAAATGAACTGTTCACTCAACTATGTTACTCGAACTAACACTGTATCTAGACTAAGGCAATTGTTGTAAATAGACCAAAAAAAAACAGCCCGCTGAGTTTCTTGCCGGAGTCTTCTCAGGTATGGGTCGCGTTTCGAATATAATTTTGACGTTTTGTAAGTGCCGCAAATAATGGTCTATACAGAATAAATGATTTTAGACTTTGACTTTGACTTTGACTGTTGTTCAAGAAATGTAAAGCTTCTAAATGAATAGGTACTTACTTATGTATTTACCTCGAAAGTAAAAGGTGGTCGGAAGTGTCTGAGAATAAATCGATCATCTCTACATACGTTTTTACTGTAGGTAGTTCACTAAATATAAAGCTTCAGAATGAATACTAACCATGTGTCTTGTAACTCAGAAATACTTGTTAATCATATTAAACACAATTACCAAATGACTGTACCTTTAGAGTGACTATACATTCATTATCGGGGAAGGTTTTAGTTGGGTTAAGTATATAAGTATAATTTATCAGGTTTTTGAATAGGTAAACATATATTCTAGTGATATTTGTGGATTTATCGGATACAATGAATTACTGTTTAGAACGATAACTGGACGGATCTGGCTAGAACAGGGTTAGATTACCTATAGTCTGGAATAACACATCGACTTTTATCCCTTTTATAGTTTGCCATGGGTTGCGTGTCCGAGATCAGTATTCTACACGGGCAAAGCAATGGGCAACAGTTAGTTATTTTTAATACAAGCTTGTTTTAAAAATATTTTATTTAATATTACTTTTTAAGGGAGAAATTTAAAAAAAAACTTTTCATAATTGCGGTTAAGTACAACATAAAAATCATTAATACAAAAAAAATCAAATTTTTAGTCACATCTGTTTAGACTCTGCCTTGATGATTCAGTCACTCAGGACCAGTAACTATAAACGAATAGACACCCAGACATTATCTACCTATACTATAGTTACTTAAGTACATAAACCATTCCGAATTGTCACAAACTCAATACCCCATTAACGTTTCGACAGCGTAATTACCGGTGGTGCCGAAACAGATTTAACTGCGAGCGTCGCCGCGCCGCGAGCCTAACTTGCCCTAGCTTAATTATCAACTTCGCAATCCGCTTACTGCGAAATTAGTTGCAAATTAAAATAGCTGTTCACCTGTCTGAGCCGATTATATGAATCGATGGGAATTTGCAGGCGGACATTTTGGAAAATTTATGCGTATTTAGAAATTTATTAGATGAGAGTGGTAATGTAAAAACTTTTTGTGTATAATTTTAGAAATTTGCATGCCTAGATATATTTCAATGTCTTTTGCATAATTAGAAATTTGTGTGTCGTTCGACGACAGCAAAACTCTTCTTCAATTTCAATTTTTCAATTTCTTTATTTCATCCTTCTTCCAATGTCAGTCCCGCTTGCCTCCAAGGTTTGCATTTTGCAACCCGGAGTCCGCTCTCCTCTGTCTGAACGCCCTCTATGTTATTGCAAACTATAATCCATGTACCAATTTCAGTTAGATCCGTTCAGTTTTTCAAGCGTGATTGACTTACAATATCTTCACAATCTTTCACATTTATAATATTAAAATAAAAATAATAAAAATAAAAAATAAAAATAAAAATTGTTTATTATCAAGCTACAGGGGCTCACAGTATCTTAGTACAATTGCTTAACAACTATGTTAGTAACAAATTAAAATTAAATATTTTAAAGAAAGTACCTACCACAGGCAGATTCATCAAGATGCCGATGAAACATGCAGCTTGATGAACCTCTCAGCGGATATTTATCGTTCAGCCACATTTGTCAGCGACTGTACCAAAACATTGCAAAACATACACTAGAAACTAAAATACAACAGATAACATAATTTGGTATCACGTCAAATAATTACAAGATAGGTAACACAGCCTGTAATCACGAGATCACAGGCCGGTATGATTACAAGGGGCATTGATTTGTTCATTGTGTATCCACCTTGTGATTTGGGGTACGAGCCTATGTTTATGTGTAAACCCCCCTATCAAGTGTGCGGGGACCCTATTCATGGAATGCTAACGTTGAGGTTATGAATCTTGACAGTTGGAGAGCTACAAGGACATGTTTTGACATAACGGGGATTTGAGAAACATTGAGGTATTTTTACCTCATCTGAGATTCTCAAAATTACTACAACCTGATTTTGGTTTCTTTTTTTTATATAGAACACGTCAAAATGACTTTACCTCGCCTGATGGTAAGCTAAAGGCAAAGTCTCAGGACTAGGGTCACCACTAAATACACCGATAGTGCTACAGTGGCGGCCCTCAGCTTGACGGCCTCCCTAAAATATCATTCAGATGACAGACAAGCACAAGGTCTGCCTGATGCGAAGCGGTTGCCGTAACCTAACCAAGAGCGTCACACTCGCGCTCTCGAACCTGTAACCTTCTAATTTACTTGGGAAACCATAGCAGCAGGGAGATTGGACAGTTTGATCGTGCGCAGAGTGAAGTTTCTTTTATACCTCACTATGTACGAGTATATCAGATCCAGGACGTTTTGGAGAAAGGTGTATGAAAACAGTTATGAAAGTTGAAGAAGCGAAAGGAGTATGGCATGATCGTAACAAGTGGAAAGATGTTGTCTCTGCCTTTTTGCGCCTTTTTCCCAGGGGAAAAAGGCGTGATTTGTATGTATGTACCTATGTATATCATAGTAGGTTGCAACGTGATGAAGAATTACCTACCTGTCCGTGGTGAGCAGTGCGTTGATAGAATGTGATCGTGAATTTGGAATGGAGACTAAGTACCTAGAATTAAACTTGAGACATTTTATGAACGCTCAGGTAACGTTCATAAAACCAAGTTTATTTCTAAAAAGGAAACAAGTCCTAAGTAGATTCGTTAAAGAAAGAAAAATAATATGCCTATTTCTACAAAAAAATCATGACGTTTAAACTTAGACTAACTACAACATTAAAACACATACAGTATTCATCTCAAGTGGCTGTACAAAGTCGTTCGCAAAAGGGGCAAGTAAGTAAACACTCCCCAGAGGGCGCTAGTGTTCAGGTGTCACGTCAGGTGCCGTAAACACGGCACAATCAGTTTTTATCGCCATCACGCCCTTGAGACTAAAGGGTACCTTCCTTGAGAGCGTCCCGGGCAAAGTTAAGCAAATATTTGTGGATATACGATACGTTAAAATACGCTTTTATGTATTTTCTGCGCGAGACTTGATATCAATAACAGTGTTTGTTTTGTTAGTAGTGATGAAAGTACCTTCTCAGTTTATTGAGGGCTGCTAGGGTCGGTAGTCACTAATGCCACTATAACAGGGCCTCGATTCTGTTAAAACAAGTCACTGTCATACCACTTAGGTACACTTCAAAAAAGTGCCATTTAATCTAAAAAAAAGTCTAAAACTTTATTTTTATTAGATCAAAGTCTAAAATTAAATGATATTTTGTAGAGCGAATGAAATAGTTTACTGAATTCTTTTCATTTGATTTTAGACTTTAACAGTACAACGGTAAAGTCTACAATTAAATAGCATTTTTTAGAGTGTCAGTGGCATGACAGTGGTTTGCCTTTAGCAGAATCGAGGCCCAGGAAGACGGTTAGGGTCAGGGTAGACTACACTATTTTTTAGAGAGTAGTTACCATTAAATGAAATTGCTAGTATTTCCCTCAGCTAAGCTAAATTGGTTGTGTTTAGAGTGGGTTCACGTCGTGTAATGGCCAGGTTTCGAATCCAGGACTAAGGACCGACTAAGGACTTGTGGGGATAGAATGTGCTGACTGGCACTTAGGAAGCGAGTACATAAAGTTGTAAGTGGGAACCGGCAGTTATTCGCTGTCCGCCGTATGAATCGGTAATATATACGTATGGCATAACGGATTCAGTGTTTCATTTATAAACTCCTCGAGGACAGCACCTAAAGACTGAAAGACCGACCGTATTGTCGATATAAGCAATGTACTCATACATACCTGGGGGATTATTTTGTTTGACATTGATTTCTAATCACAGTCGAAACGTGAGAAGTCAGTCTATTTCAATAGGTTAACATAGAGGAAATAACTGGTGTAAAACTAAACTAACCTAAATGTGTCGGCTAATACGAACGTGGATGGTTACGGTACGATTAGTCAAACAGAATAAGGGCCCTGATGCTTTCTCTTTCGCTCTAACTATTGCCAAAAGCTCCAATAGCTCTTTCTTGTAGTGCTAGGTTTTCCGGAATCTGTCACTCAATACTCGATAAATATAGATAAGCAATAGCAATGGCATTTATATGCGCTAATCACATGATTCACCATCTACTGACGGTTAAAGAAAACATCATGAGGAAACCTACATGTCCTAGAAGAAATTCTAAGGACATGTCCGATCCACCAACCCGCATTAGGCCAGCGTGTGTGGATTAAGGTCTAAAAAACCCTGCCAGCTCTCTCGTTAGAGGAGAGGAGACCCGTGTCTAGCAGTGGGACATAAATGGGTTGCTATTATTAATCAGCAATATATACATTCAACCGCAACAGAACGATTTCAAATCCCCAGTTATTATCGCAGACGCTTAAAACAAAGTTTCTTTTCAAATATCTCTTACCATCTCAAATGAAGTTCGTTAGAAAAAAGCCATCCCTCGTCACGCTATTATCTGCACGAACTCTTAAAAACAGATTAGCACACTCGAAGGGAGCGACAATGATCTTGTCGTAGAATCCTATCTGTCTCCCCATAAAAAGATTTCTTAACAAAAGGTGCTACTTTTTATCCGAGGAGCACCTGCTCCGTCCGAAACTTGAGCGGAACTTCGCAAACTTCGGCCAAAGTTTCGGTGGAAACTTCGCGCCGGATGTTGTTATCGGCCGGAAGCGCTTTAGGCGACTTCCTGTTTTGACGAACGTAAAAACTGGACGTTTCTTCTCACAGTCTTAAAAAGTTGTTAAGTGTTCTTTTAATTATCGAGATATTTAATTTTCTTTTGGTAGCTTGTAGGTATCACAGGTTGCTATAATGTTCTTCTTGGAAAATTAAAATGATAAAATAGTTTTAATAGCAGACCGAGATAAGAGACAAAAGGAACACCCTTTCGGTTTAACAGATGGCATTGTAAGCTGAAACACTAAGTTAAACCTGATTTAAATTTCATAGCAGATGGTATTCATTTCAAAATGATAAATTGAAAGAAAATTAAATAAATACATACAAGATAGGCGTGAAAAAATAACGTTTTCATTGACAGTCGGGTAAAAAATGAACTGAAAAATTCGATACATGGTTTTTACTCCGTTTATGCGTCATCGTAAGATACCTACTCGTATAGGTATAGACAAGAATTTCAACTAACCAGAATAACTTTAGTGAGCTCAGTTAGTATTCTACATAGCAAATGATTATCGTGTGCTCTAGTTCCAGCATGGATATTGCGTCTTCCGAGTTTACATGGGAGTCTTCAAGTCAAGAGTGAATAAGTTACTTCTAGGCAAGCGTGCTCTACCGTCGAACACATCATCACTTACCAACAGGTGAGATTGTGGTCAAACGCGAGCCAATTACCAATAAAATAAAAAAAAATGCACAAGAAAAAGTGATAAATATTTTCAAAAAACATCCTAACACTGGTACAGTACCTATTTACATACAGCTAGTAAACACTATATAGGGTGCAAATATGAGAAAATAAAGTGACACCTTAAAGAATCCTAATCCCATAGTAAAATTATCCTGAATATAATACAGTTCGTCGTCGTAAAAGTTGGTGAAATACAAGCTGCACGTTGCCCGGAGGCGCTCACCTCTGCACAGTCGTGAGTTCTGAAAAATGGCCGCGCGCATCACTCGGAGTGACGGCCGAGATAAAAGTTTTTAAGCAATTTCCTATTCACCCTCCGAAGAAGATGAATAGGTGATGTAATTGCGTGTTTGTTGGCGAAGCTACGTTATGATCGGCTTGTGAGAGATTGTGGTGTTTTTATTTTTGTAGTTTGTGTCCACGGGTATTTGCGGTACTGTACTGTGTCTTAGATGATGAAAATTTTCTTAGGGCAGAAAGTAGAAAGATAATATTTATTCGTACTTACGAGCCCAAATTTCATCAAGCATGTTTTCGGTTTTGTTTAATTGGGAGTGAATTTGTTGTCGTCAACTGGACATCTTTATAATATCGTACTGCTACTGTTATATTATTTCTGAAAGAATTTAAAAAGAAAACTTATATAAGCGTAAAGCTGTGCCATGGAGACCCTTAACACAGTCCACTGTTTATTACAAGCATTTATTTAGTTTCACCTGTCCCGTTGTCTGTAATCAAATCTTGCAAGCCATTTTTCGACCACTTTTGGTTATCCGATTGAGCTGAAATTTGGCATACTTATGTAAGCCCCATGACAATGCAATTATTGTAAATAATAAAAGCTTATTTTTAAAAAGGTTTTTTTTTAAACAGCAGCTTGTTTATACTTGTCTGTTTTACTCAAAACAGTAGGTAGGCGGAGGTATTTTAACACTTACATTTCTCCAAACATGTTTTCTAGTTCTACGTAAGCCTATTGTAGCAATAGGCTTACGTAGTTTTTTCGTTAGGTAGATTAATATCTACCTAACGAAAAAACACAATGACAATTCACTCAATCCAGGCAATAATTCCAGGTCCCAGTCACAATTGCCGCGCCAAAGACCCCAGTAACACCTTAGATATTTTTTATTCATTAGTGAGATAAAAATTACGTTAACTCGCGAAGTTTCTGAAACAACAAGAGGTTGGCAAAGTTGACCCTCTGAAAGATTTTCATAAACACCTCCGCAACAGCGCAGGAACGTAGCTCATGAAAAATTCGACAATATCATCGGCAGTGAGGTGGAGTAATTAATGGCCTCGCTGCAGAGCCGCCCGCCTACAAGGTGCCGTCCGGGGAAAACACTTTTAAAAACTTTGCCACCCGCAAATTATTAATAGGTTTCTACGTAGACGTGGGTTAGGGATGTTACCGACTGTTATAGTGTGCCGTTGTCGATGTTTACGTCAGCAATTTAATAGTCAATAGATTTTCTTTGAATAAATACTTTAATTTTAATATCACACCATTGACAAAAAGAAAAAAATGGAGAATATAAAATTGAAAAAATAAATTAGAATTCATTCAAACATTAACATCTGTAGAATACTGAAGGGGTACAGGGAAGTTTAGTATAGTGTTCACTAAAACTTCTTCATTAACATTATTTCATGCCCTGTAATATCATTAAATGTGTATTTTACAATGCAAATTTGATTATGCCGCCCCCTTATAGTCTGTATTACAGTCGTAATTTTATAGCTGCTGATAATGGCTTTTTTTGTTTGTTCTAATAAAAAACAAAAAAACTGTTTGTTTATTTGTAGTATTATTTAGTAACTGTTAAATAAATTATTTGAAAGCTAGTGATGAGCTTGTACACCTAAAATATTTTTTTTAATCGATACAATGCTCATAACTAAAACTATAACAACTTTACATTTCAAGCGTGGTTAATAAATGACTTCACTAACCAAGGGTAATGAGCTGTAGGTATTTATTTGGAAAACTAATAAGTACCTATTAAATATTCTTAAACTTGTATTTAAATATACCTAGCTATCACTTCATTTTGATAATAGTTTTCACAATTCATAAAAAAATAAAAGATGTAATTAAACTTGGATTACTTTCATCGATATCGATACTTCTTTGCCTCTCACTAATCCAGCAACACCTTGCAACGATGTAAAAATTAAGAAAGAAAGATTTTTAAAAGTCAGCGGCGTCGGCCGAGTTAGTGCCGCCACATTAATTCGAGTGTCGATTACTGACTGAGGCTGATAACAAATTGTACCTGAAACTTAGCGGTGACTGACGGCTCTTTGTTATTACTTGAGCGCTGAGGAACGAAGGGATACTTTCGTAGATTTAGATGTCTCAGCTTTTACTCGTACATACATTTCATATACGTTGAAGATTTTTTTTTTATTGGTAATAGGCTCGCGTTTGACCACGATCTCACCTGTTGGTAAATGATGATGTGGTCGTCGATGGAGCACGCTTGCCTAGAAGAAACCTATTCACTCTAGACTTGAAGACTCCCAGGTTGTAGCTTTCCGGAAATACAGACTCAGGCAGGGCATTCCACTCTTTAGCAGTACGCATGATGAACGTACTGCCAAAACGTTTTGTGTGCGTATGAGTGGGATATCCACCATGTACCGGTGGCGCGTTGCCGTACGTCTGGTCGTTCGGTGATGAAAGGTTTTTAATAAGGGGCTGAGATATTTGTCGACCTTCTATGATAATTATTTAGGTTTATACTATCCACATTTCCTCACACCATACGCTAGAACAACCACTTGTAGTCAAATAAGTCCTTTAGTTTTAAGGTAGGTACAAGCCTATTGCCGTTAACTAGGTAGGTACCATCTATTTTTGGTTTTACTATCGGATGGAGTAGCAATAAAGAGCGTATTTAGATTCGTCTTAAATGCGTATGTGTCGCGAGAAATGTTAAAATTATCATTAGGACTTTGCCTTGTAATGATTTGCGTAATTGATTAAATATGGATATAATATAATACATAACATAACATAACATAAACTCACGCCTATATCCCCGAATGGGTAGGCAGAGGTGTTAGCACCCACATTTCACCAGTTTATGTTTAGGTCCTAATGTAATAGGTGGCGAGCCTATTGCCATTAACTGACCACTTATAGACCTGCGATAAATACACACACAACTTCGAAAAGAATCGAAAAGTCATTGGTGTGTGCCATGGCGAACCTGGGATCGAACCCGATGCCTCGTCTCAGCAGTCCATTACCCAGACCACTAGGCTACCGCGGCAGACTTATCTATACATATAATAAATCTGTAACTGATCGGTGTCTGTGCATGGAAGATATATTATTATGAGAAAAAAAAATGATTAGCGGACTTTATGAATGTAATAGATGCCAAAACAATGATTTTTAGAATTTTTGTCTGTTTGTCTGTTTGTCGGTTTGTCTGTTTGTCCGCAAATCTTTGTGTGCGCTAAAATCAAAAACTACTGGAGGGATTTTGATCAAACTTGGTACGATTATAGTTCATAGTGCTGGGCAACATATAGGCTACTTTTTATATAAGCTGATACCCGCGGCTTCGCCCGCGCTTCGTTTTTAGGTCGTTTTTGGTCATATCTCCGGTTCTACTTAACCAATTACAACCAAACATACGGTAAATTTTTAGTCTAGAAAAGTCTTGGTTAGACTCAAAATCTTACGCATATTTGATCACAATGGCTCATTAGAACATGCGATATAGTAATAAAACGCGAAAATCGACGTCCACGCGGGCGGAGCCGCGGGCAACAGCTAGTGATATAATATGATACATCCATGCGAAAATGACCGACGGAGTGTCTACTGTAAGCGTCCGTAGGTTATGATTACCTACAGACGCTGCGCTGGCTTCACTTCGTCAAAAGGGAAATTTCGAAGTCTTGCTTTATCATGCGCTCGTTTGCTAGTTATACTATTGAAAACATAGTATTCACAGTTCTGTTAAGACCAACCTCCCAAAAATCTTGTTTAATCAACGTTGGACGAAGGCTACTACATCACGCTGTTAGACAATCTTAGCGAAAGGTCGCAGTATGAGCGAGGGTCGACAAATCAGTGTCGTTTACCGTCGAGCGCGTTTTCAATTTGTACCGTCTAACCGTAAGTGCTCGCTGAATGTGTGCACACTGTGTCACCAATTGCGGATGTCCGAAGAGATAATGCAATTTGTGGATATGTTTCAGTTTAAAAAACCTCCAATAAAGAATTGAATGTTTGTTGTGAGACCATAACAAAAATTCAATTCAAATTACCCATACCATTAGGCTACCGATCGGTAGCCTAATGGTATGCTCGCCACCTATTACATTGGGACCTAAACATAAACTGGCGAAATGTGGGTGCTAGCACCTCTGCCTACCCCTTCGGGAATACAAGTGTGAGTTTATGTTATGTTATGTTATGATACCGATCAGCTCCACTTTCAGATTAGCTCCCAACCACATTTTTAGATAATTTCTGTAATGGACGGTCACTGATTCAGGTCCCTTATCTATACATATAATAAAATGGTAGGAAAGTCAAAACTGTACATTGAATATTTTTTTAAAAGAATACTTGGGTTGTGATCTACAATCGATACCGAAGCCAAAAATATAGTTTTTAGAATTTTTGTCTGTTTGTCTGTTTGTCTGTTTGTCTGTTTGTCTGTATGTATGTCCGGGATAAACTCAAAAAGTACTGCATGGATTTACTTCAAATTTGGCAAGAATATTATTAAGAAGTCGGGTCAACACATAGGCTACTTATTATCACGCCATCACCTACGCGGAACGAGCAGTGAACGTTTATACCTTCAACGCATTCTGTAACAACGTGTAATCTAAAGACGCATATTTGAATGTTGTTATTATGTTAAACATGCTATAAGCTAGCTTCACACTATAAGTAACTTGACCGATAATGTATACAATAAAAAACAAACTTAATTTTGCGGTTCGATCCGTAGACCCGATTACTGTATCAACCGCAAATAATAAGTTTGTCGTAGGTTACGTCAATAAAACTGTAGAGAGGTAAATTATGTACATTGAAATATTTACAACATAACTATTCGGGGATGATTGGTGATCTATACCAATGGTAAAAATGCAATCAGTATTTTTTTTTGTCTTTCTGTCTGTCTGTCTATCTGTATTTGATCAAACTTGGTACGATTTAGGTATAGTTCATACTTATGGACAACATAATAATATCACCCCATTTATGTCCCACTGTTTGGCACGGATCTCCTCTCCTCTAACAAGAGAGCTGAGAGGGTTTAGACCTTAATCCACACACGCTGGCCTAATGGAGTTTGGTCGATCGAACATGTCCTTAGAATTTCTTCTAGGACACTATGTTTTTCCTTCACCGTCAGCAGATGGTATCATGTGATTAGCACACATAAATTCCACAAAGTGAAATTCACATTGGTACTGTCCGGCCGGATTCGAACTCGATGCCTCTGAGTAGAGGCAACGTCCTTATCCATTAAGCTGCCATCGCTTACAGGACAACATATACTTAGACTACTTTCTATACAAAGCCGGGGTGCGAGGGAAATGCTCTAATAGGCCCCCTTACACGCTTTTTTTCCGTACAAAATCCTCATGGATACCTACCCCGCGGCCAGCGGGGCAGGTTATATCGGCCTCTTACCGACTAAAACCGTACGCCGTCTAGGGTCTTCTGACGCCAGGGTGTAAGATGGCCCATAGAGCATTTCACTCGCACCCCGACTTGGCCTGGGCCATCCGGATTCGAGATGACCCCCTCGGGTTTGGCAACCACGGTGTTCCCGTCATGCCCCCGGAATAGGGGAGGTGCGCTTAGGCGCACCGCCGCCTCGGCCTGCTTCTGCTAGGCTTCGTCACCGCCGTCCGGAAGAGCTCTGTGAAGCCTCTCCCGAACCCTTTCCGCCACCTCCTTCTCGAGCATCACTTGCTCACAGATGAAGGCGGCGGCCGACCATGACGCGTCCGCACTCTGCGCCATCGGCCCCCGTGAGGCCTCTCCAGCCAGTCCTCCATGACGGATATTACCACGGCTATAACGGCGTACCCCGCGCTTGGTTTTTTTGTTTTATAGTCGATAGGCTCGCGTTTGCCCAAGTTGGTCCTTCCACTCCACCACGGTATCCCGGCGGAGCTGGGCGTAGACGGCCTCGACGGACTCGAGGCTCCGGGTCCAGTCCCCTCTCCAGCGCTTCCTTTCGCCACCAATATAGGCATAATGCGCTGCGGCCCTCCCAGAGTACACCTGTTACGGCTATTCAGGGCCTCCGCCCAGATCGGGCACCCGTACAGGGCCATGGATAGCACGATCCCCGCGTAGAGCCTCCTGCAGGAGTCATCCGGCCCCTCATGCTGGGCAACAGCTGCGCCAGAGCGTTGGCCCCCTTACACCCTGGCATCAGAAGACCCTAGACAGCGTGCGGTTTTAGTCAGTAAGAGTATATAAGAGGTTATGTTGGAACATAACCTGACCCACTGGCCGGAGGGTAGGTATCCGTAAGGATTTCCGCACGGAAAAAAGGCTATTTTTTATATAAGCTGATACCCGCGACTCCACCCGCGCGTGTTTTTAAGGTAGGTCATAATTTTTTAGTTAGGTATATCTCCAGTTCTACTTAGCCAATTACAACCAAACATAGGGTAAATTTTAAGTCTAAGCAAGACCTTTCTAATAAAAAAAACCTCATCAAAATACGTTAAGTAGATTTTACGTCCATCGCGATTATCGGCTTTTGATGGGGTTTTTTTTATTAGAAAGGTTTTGGTTAGACGAGTGGAGACCGGTGGAGTGAAGAGTAGAGTGGAGAGTGGAGAGTGGAGTAGTGAGTGGAGTGGAGAGTTGTTTTATTAAAATAGACTTGGTGGCGATACCGACCTCCACGCGGGCGAAGCCGCGGGCGGAAGCTAGTCTAGAATAAACTTCATAAGGGAAAAGATAATAATATTGAAAAAGAAGTGATTGTCACATGCAAACCTGAAGGCATTTAGTGGCTTCGGACTGAAAATGGTCGAGCTGATGAAATGATTCCTGAAGCCCAATGATGTAGTATTCACAAATTGAGCGGTTGTGTGCTATTTCAAACGTGTACGGAATTGACTTAGCCTCCAAACTCTTACTTTTTAAAACGCCAATCATATATATATAGACTAGTTCTGGCGGAGTTCCTTCTTAGGATATACCACGTGGAAAAGACTCGCATAGCCGGAACACAGTGTAGTTTTAATCTCAATCTCATCTTAGTTTTAATTTTATGTCGGGATCGAACATCCCGACATAACTACCTCACTAGCTCTAGTGTCGTGGGACTCGATGGGGGATTCCCCACGGTTAAAATAGGATCGTTATGGACTAAAGGTTATATAATAGGTATTTGATTTCCAACATGCCTGAAAATGCTCTCGAACCGCTACAAATAAAGGAAGAATATTTCATATTCTTAGTACTTAATACCATTATAATAAATACTTACTTAATACTATAATAAAAAAAAATATAAGTATATAAGATCCAAAATTCTATAAAAAAAATATAATTGTCAAGAAATAACAGTTTTATGAAGTGTTTTACCAAAATAGCCCTATTTGCAATTTTTAAATCTTGTTATCATCACACAGGTGAACAGAAGCCGCATCCAAGTGTTCGCACATCAGCTGTGAGTGCATCTGCCGTGAGCTACATACACTAATGATAATTTATTTGTTCGTATTGTCTAGTGCGTTCAGTCCGGGAATTTGTACAGCAAACGAAAACTTTTAACTTGAACACAATTTATTTCGTTCACAATTTATGTTGTACTGATTAGAAATAGTAAAACAAATGAGAGGAGCACTCAGTTGGTTAATAGTATGATTTATTAGACGGCACTTGCTCCTATAAAAGCCATAAGAAAAGGATCGTAAGCGGACTCTAGATTCCGAGGTGCAAGTCTGGATAAAACCAAGAACTAAGCTAAAATTAATGAGTTATTAATAAGTTCGTAATTTATAGGAAAACAAATAAAGATTATTAGGTACGTACTCGAATTGATTGACTTGAATGTAATTGCCACTCTGCTACATTGGTCATTTACACCTGAATGTAGGTCAGTATGATCAAACATGCGTAAAATTATAAATCTGACGAAGACCTTTCAAACAAAAAAAACCGCATCAAAATTTTTCAATTTTTACGTTAATTACGAACAAACAGGCAAGAATTCCAAAAAAATATTTTGTGTATCATCATCATTGGTTGTGGTCAGATGGCAGTCGCTCCACGGAAAATATCGAAGTTCAGCCGCATCACAGTTAGACTGGAAAGCCGACCCCAACTGAGTTGGGAAAAAGGTTCAGAGAATGATACCTAGTGTGTGTCCAGTTTACCTAATAAAAAAAAATTGATTATGATGATGATGTTTAGAATCATTCGTATAACATATAGGTAACCATCACTTGGGTTATGTTATACGAACGATTTTGAACACCAATTCTTTTTAAATATCTTCAATGTACAGACAGCCTGCTATAATAGTAGTATACTATACACTATTATAGCTGTGCTATTGCTATCGTGCTATGCTAGTATACTATACAATAGTGTATAGTCTCTTTATGACATAAGATATTAGACGCTATCGATCTGAAGCCAATATATTGCTGAAAGTTAAAAAGCTTTTCTCCTTCCCTTATCGACGTCCAATAACTTAATATAAAGTATAAAGGTAGCAGTTTGATATTGTCGTAAAAGGTCCGCAGTCATCTTGAGATGGCGTAAACCTCTCACGAGAGGGCGCTCAAATAATCCCGACAATAAAGAAAAATTCCAGCCCTCTTTATGAAGAGGTAAGTCCTTGGCAAATTGTGGATAGAGCCGTGTGTGGAGTCGACAGTTGATTGTTTTAGTATTTTTACGTGTTATTCCATCGATATAATTGGCCTGTTCCACCTGTTCCATAAGCATACTGGTAACCTTTTTGTAACTAAATGGTACTAAAGAGGTAATCTAATATTGCATCCCTTGGAAATGGTGACCACTACTTTTTGGACTCCACTTCAGTGAAATTTTTCAATTTCAGAGACTTCACCTTTAGTTTACCATCAGGCGAGGTGAAGATGTGATCGATAAAAAAAATTAAAAAGATTAAGCTCACATTTCAAAAACGATAAATCTACATGACAATATTAATTGATTTCTAAAGTAGTTAGAATTACGGGAAGGAAACATGAACGTGTATGAGTTAAAAAGTCCATATTTTAACTGTGCCATGTGTAGCAAGTCCACTGTGTTTGTTTTCATTACCGCGACTCATAGAACCGTATTCGCGAAATAAAACCCTATATGCTAATCTAGACCATAATCTCTGTACCAAATGTACTCCATCCGTTTAGCCTTTTTTCGCGTGGAAGAGTAACATCCATCCATACATTTTTACAAACTTACACACTACTCCGTAACTAATTTCTTACCTCCTTTTTTTATTGGACACGTGTACATGACTTCACCTCACCTGATGGAAAGCTAAAGGCAACCACTCAGGATCAGGGGTCAAAATTACAAATACCGATAATGCTGAAGTGGTGGCCCTCAGCTCGAAATTAAAGTCTTGAAAGAAAAATTCCTTTGGTGAAATAAACACTGGATATCAATTAAAAAATCACGTGATAATATTAACTCCATTGCTTTATCTGTCCGTCTGTTCTTGTTGAACGTAACAGACGAGCATGGTGCAGGTAAGCGACGGTATAAGTGGATTGCTTTTCTGCTTTACATACAGATATGAGAGATATTTTGTGCAAACGCCGGGGTCGTACGGTGCACTGATGTTATGACTCCGTGTCCTTACAATACTAAAGATTTATGGTACCTCTTTCTTGGGGCGAGTGGTTCGATTGTCAACTGTAGTACGGACGTATTAAGATTGCTAAAGGAGATATTTATATAGACCTTGGGCCCGATAATTGTACACTACTTAGAAAAATAGTTAGACAATGTAGTTTTTATTTTTCACTATTCAATTCTTATAATATTGCTTCGTATTAGGGGCGGAATCTAACTAAATAAACACTTTCTTACACACCCTCTGGCGACTTCGAAGATCTGTAGTTAGACCGGGATCTGATTATTATTGGCTATATTTATCATGGTTGTCTTACTTTTTAAGGGCTCTAACTAACAAATGCTATAGATGTTCGCATGGCAACTGAGACTGACGCGGCTTAACTTGCTCTCAGGCACCGCTCTAACCCAACAAAAAGTATATCGACAGGTTTCTTCTACACGTTAAGAAATAACATGAAATAGCATAACATAAACTCACGCCTATATCCCCGAAGGGGTAGGCAGAGGTGCTAGCAAGTTAAGAAATAGGAATTCTTTTATTACCCTACTTACTACTTCAACGATATACACACATGAGTGGTATGTAAAAGTAATCCTTCGTGAGTACCCTTCAAGGTGCATAATAGGTAAGCCTTCATCATGATAGATGAGAGATGAGATGGGACCTTCGTACGGGAGCGATCAGAGTGGCTGTATTGTGACGTCACAGGATGTTATTTTCGATTCATCATTGGTTTATAATGCTTGTGATTGATAGATAGGATTTGAATATCAATATATTGAAGTATTCTTTAGGCTGCTGGGTGTTCATGGTGGGTCATTAAGTGTGTAAGTATGATTATATTGTTGAATACTGAAGTTGTCGATGGTAGACCCAAGACGGTATTTCACTAGTATCTTATAGAATTGAATAATTACGATTATTCATAACGTGTTTTTTTTATTTCCAAAAGTGAAGAGTATCAAAATTCGTTGTCATTTGTAAAAAAAAAATTTGAAAAAAAAAGTTTAATAAAGATTTTCTAAAGATCAAAAGAAAAAAATGTGCCCCAGTCGGCAAAATGTTTTCCATTTTAGGATGGAAAAATAGAACTCAGGTATTGTATTATAAGTATTTAAATATAGTGCTAGTAACCAAAATTACTAGTATTCGCCTATTAATTAGTAGTAGTAGTCGATAAGCCTAACAGATAACAGATTCACGACGGTAATGTAATGGCTAGGATTCGAATCTAAGACCTCTCGATCTTTAGAGCGACTCCTTTACCAGTTAGCTATCGACGCTTTGTAGGTTACTATAACTTCCTAGTTTTGGATTCGCTCAATACCTTCTTCATTCATTCGTTTGCGATGAATCTCTATCCAGTTAAATTATAAAGCCCTCTCTCAATCTGCAAGTACCAGCATACCTGGCTCTTGGGCGCTCCGACATTACCTTGCCACTACCCACAATGATCCCATAAACGCTCTCAAGTATAATAAGATTAGTTTAAACCATTCGTCTGGCCAAGCTTTTGATGTGGTATAACTCATAAAATATTAGCGGATCAATATTAGGTATTAGACCCTAGAGGTTATATAATTCTTCTTATTGTGATGAAATTTTATAGGGTTAAACTGAAAACCCCCCACAATCTGCAAGGACGCGTATGAAAAGGAGAATCGTTATTTTTTTTTATATTGGACATATCAACATGACTTTACCTTGCATGATGGAAAGCTAAAAGCAAAGTATCGGGATCGGGGGTCACCACTACATACACCGATAGTGCTACTAACAGCCTCATTAAATGCTTTTTCACGCCTCGCTTAAATGAGACGGATAGGAGGAAGGAAACACATGCGCTGGTAAAGAATTCCAAGTTCTTATGGTGTGGCAAAGAAAAGAGGCACCGAACCGCTTTGTTCCTGATTTTTTTTGCCGGTCACGTCATCATGACTTCACCTCGCCTGATGGTAAGCTAAAGGCAAAGTCTCTGGAAAGGGAGTCACCATGGCAAACACCGATAGTGCCACAATGGTGGCACTCAGCTTGACGGTCTCATCAAATGCTTTTTCACGCCCCGCTTAAAGGACCCGGAACTGCAGGAGGAAGGAAACACATGACATGGTAAAGAATTCCAGGAATTGTTTGCGCCGTGTGACGGTGTTATCTATCACATGGTGTTCATACACGCGTTGTTCTAAAAAATATGCATACTTCAAGAATAAAATCCTTTTCATGAGATTTCATTGAGACGCTATTCGACTACGTCTTACGTCTTGATTTTAAGGTGTGCCCACACGCGCGGGCCGCTGGCGGGATTAGCTGCGCAGTTAGTATGAGACGGCTTTATTAGCTCCCGCCACTTACAGCCGATCTGGGGTGAAGGAATTCGTTTTCCATTGACGACGACACGCAGCATCGTACTTAACGAGTTTCTAAGGAGACGCCGCGTCGCTGTGTGGTTTGTATGGGCCTGTATTGTATCCAATGTCGTTCTTGTCGAAAATATAATTTTCAAAACAGTCTTCACGACAGATGCTCCTCTTTTATGTACTGTAAAATTGAATAGTGACAATAATTTATACTAATTCAATTGACATATTTATAGGTAGGTATAAAGTGCTTTTATTCAATCATGGATAGTCTAGGCTAATAAATAAATATTCTACAACATTCCACACCACATAATGTAATTAGGTATTGTTGATTAAATTTTTTCCTCAAAACCTGTCATCTTATAAAACAGGCTGTTGGATAAAATAAGTATGAAACCAGAACATCTAGTTAGAATTTATTATGCGTTTTTTAAACCTTTATTAATTTTTATATTAAACTCGAAATTCACCATTAAAATCATTGCAGTTCAACACACACCTTTTCTACATCTCGATACAGTGTCGTACTCATTGGACAACAGCACCACGATCGGGTAGACCTGACGGTAGCCAAGTTAAGACGCTATTATAGACGTCGGACAATTAAGTTCACCTCAGAAGTGACATGAACTTAGCCTCGCTGGGAGCACTGATAAGAGGCCGCTATTTCATTGTTTTATTCACTCCTCAAAGAAAGAAAATGCTCATTAATTTTTATGTTATTGTTCGCTAGGTTTTGTGATACCCACTCCAATACTTACATACATACATACATACAAATCACGCCTTCTTCTCATTGGGGTAGGCAGAGACAACATCTTTCCACTTGCTACGATCTTGGCATACCTCCTTTCGCTTCTTCAATATTTACATTATGCAAGCCATTGAAAAAATCTAATATATCCAAAATAGATACGTCCCCGTCTCTCCACACGAATGTTTCGTCACGGGTACGAGAGTGACTTTACGAGAGTGACTACCGATGAGCCCTAAATTTTTAATGGAAATTCCAGGGTCTAGTCCGTAATCAGCAAGTGTACTGACTCCTTGGACCCTAAAGATCTTGAATCCACGCTGAATGGTAATGCTAATTCTTTGTGCTAGATAGAAATAAACCTAGTTATTTATGAAATAGTTCTTACAAAAAAAACCGACTTTAAGGGACCAGCTATCAAATAAGAAAAAGAATCATCAAAATCGGTTCACCCAGTTGAAAGTTCAGCGGTAACAAACATAAAAAACACAAGTTGAATTGAGAACCTCCTCCATTTTTGAAGTCGGTTAGAAATAAATAATATTTTTCTCTTCTAAAGAAGACATCACACAAAGCTAAATACATTTTCTTATCCACCTGCTTGAGACCAATAACTTAAATGCCTCGCCCTGGGCTCCTATTGTCCAGGGGAAAAATGGCGGGGTTTTTGTTAGAGCGGGTTGTGAGCCTGTGGCGAGTCCATTGTCCGCAGGTATTCGAGAAATTAACTCGGTCTAGACGGACTGGCAGATAGTTTTCTTATTTATTGGAATTTAAACTGAAGAAATAGTGACGCTTAGGTATGTATTATTGAAATGGAAAATAAAAATAAAAAGATAATGTCCTAAAAACGGACTAAAGAAAATAATTGAACCCTTCCTAGCCTTCCTTGCCCTCCCTTCAGGGTAGGCAGCGCGTGTGTGATGCCCCTGGTGTTGCGTCCGTAGGCCACGGTGACCGCTTCCCATCAGGTGGGCCGTGTGCTTGTCTGCTACGTAGTATAAAAAAAATAGAATTTCACTTGACTATAAAATTTTGGTTAATGTCACTCGGCGGTATTCTACCGTCACAAAATATAAATGAACTCCGAAAAGTAAAATATGTATCGAAATATGGGTACTTATACTTATTTTAGAATCCATATTACAACCTAGATAGTTTTAGAATAGATAGTACTGTATAATGTGTCCTAGAAAATTATATTATATACTTACCAGAAAATAAATCATTTAACACTATAATAACACTGAATTAGATTAAAACAATTTACAAAACCCCAAAAAATTAAAAAATGTTCAAAAAATATTAATTTAAAATAATTTTTATATCTATTATTATATTGTTTTTAAAAAGCCATTTAAGGCATTAAAAAAATGCATGTTGATTTCAACACCGGTGACCGCTGCAATATGCGCGCCGTTGATTTGTTGGTCCCGAGAGACAAAGATGATAAAAATATAGTAGACACGAAATCAAAATAACCAAAGTTATCAGTATGTATGTGTAATGACAGCCGCTGATTTGTACGGTGTGTTAGGGGTTTTATAGACGAATTCAGCCAACCTTATTAGCTGGTAAACCTGCCGATCAACGGAAGAGGCTCGGGCGCAAGTTTTGTTTTAGAAATGGGGGGCTCAGACGGTAGCCTTTTTTATACCACTTAGGTGGCAGACAAGCACACGGGCCACCTGATGGGAAGCGGTCACCGTGGTCTACGGAAGCGTGCACTCGCGCTACCGACCCCGCAAAAACCTTCTAATGCCCTTCTTGAAGAACCCCATATTGTACTCGGTAGGGAAAACCACGGCAGTGAGATCATTCCACAGCCTAAGCGTGCGCGGAATGAAATTTCTTCCAAGCCTTACAGTGCGCACTGCAGGCGGATGCAATGTGTGAGCCTCTCCCATAAATGCCAAGCTTATGCTAAGAAAAGGTAGCCGTGATGGAACATTGTGTTTTTTATGCCAATCACGTCTATATGTCTTCACCTTTTCC
The DNA here is from genome assembly GCA_963576445.1 of Lithosia quadra. NCBI lineage: Eukaryota > Metazoa > Arthropoda > Insecta > Lepidoptera > Erebidae > Lithosia > Lithosia quadra. Next base: position 16,445,641 of record OY754881.1, read on the forward strand.
ACCTGTTCCACTTGTTCCATAAGTACGCTTTTTGTAACTAAATAGTACTAAAGAGGTAATCTAATAAAAATAAATCAGTTTGCAATAAGCCACCTACCGATTTCCGAATCCTTTTAACCTTGGTGAAGGGGTACTGCACAGACTTCTCGGGGCGAGGTCTGACGGTAGTCGCTCTCGTAATAACCGAAATATGTCAAACAAAAATCGTTAACCTAATTGCATATTTAAGGTTAAAAAATGAACTATACAGGTTAACTTTTTTAACCTTTACAGTGCAGCAGTATCATAGTTATTTATATCAGATTATATTATCGGTATTACTCTGCTAAGAATTACCACCGATTACCTAAAATTACGTTCGTGTCTTTCGTCCTTGGAAACCAAAATATTCATGATCTCAGACACCTGTTCTACAAATTCATCTCCAATCACAAGGAAAACAAGAATTCTGTTTAACATTATCAACTATCATATATATTATTATAACTAGTCAATAAAATGATATTATTATTGCACCTTATTCAGTCATTCAAAAAAATTCAAATATTTTAACCTATGACCAGACTATAAATTGTCGATGCTTATATCCCAAAACAAGTTAACTAGCTTCCTAGCCATAAATTCAAACTAGGCTAGATACCACACACGAAAACCAAGCGTATAATTTTTTCAAAGTCATGCAAGTCATATGAGCTTAGGTACCGCCAGCACACGCGTCAAATCGGTAAAATTCAACATTTATATTGACCATTGACCGGGAAAGTTGAATGTTGACAAAATTCATCATCATTAAAACATAGTTCCAGTTGCATCCAAAGCTTACACCCTGGAGCCCAGGGTCCGTTCTCCTGATTTGGTTATTATTATCTTGACTTTTGCGGGAACGACTGCTGTCGGACCTCTAACCCCAAGAGGAAAACCTGCGCCAGAGCATCTTCCGTTAATCAATTGATGTATCGGCTTGCAGGTAAGGTCGACTTGACCGGGCTTCGACCCGAAAGTAGACAAAAAAATCGCGCGGAAAACTTGAACCAGTTTAGTGATAAGTTGGGACGGACGGCTTGCGTAATCTAGCGTATTCTACGTCTATGTTCATAGCTTTATTTCACTCAACCGCATCAATAACTAGCAGGTAATGGTAATAAATATATTAATGTTAAGGATGTGCTAAAAGATCAGGGTCAGTTTTATACATTTAAAATTATTGCAGCTTGATGGTTCCGTGGTGGACATGTTTGCAAGCCGTCTTCACGTGAGCTCTAGGATTAGGGAGAATGGGGGAGGGGGGAATTTTATGTTTTTCTCATTAGTCAGTTTGTTAAAGACAAACCACTGACATACCACAGACACTAAAAATGCCATTTAATTGTAGACTTTATTATTATCAGGTTAAAGTTTAAAGTGGGTGCGGGCCGGAACCTCTACGTGGTGCACCTGGGCAACGGAGGCGAGCAGCGCCTCCCACTCGCCACGGGAGACGCTGCTGCCTGCGGTCAATCTGGCCGGGGTGGGAGTGGCCCTCTAGAGGGCCGCTCCGACGCTCTCCACGTGTCCCTCTGACTAGCAGATAGCACAGTGGGGACCGAGCGGGGGGGACGGCCGCCTGTCACCCTACACCCCACCGTCGGCGAAGTGGTGCGATGCTCGCCCCCCCCCCCCTTTCGGGAGGTCGAGGGGGCCATCTTAAAACCGTAGATGGCTCGGGGTCAGCTGGGGTGCGAGGGATATGTCCATTGGGTAACCTTACACCCCGGTAATTAAGGCCCGAGACGGCGTGCGGTTTTAGTCGGTTCGAACCCGACATAATCACCCCCGATGGCCGACGGGGGTGGTATCTATGGGGATTTTCGCACAATAAAAAAACAATGTTAAAGGGCAATTATGGGCACCTTTGCGCTGGGATACGGGGTGGGATTTTTGATATGACCTAATCACGGGGTCAAATTCTTATATTTGTGTAATGCTGTTGTGTTACCTACATCGAGAATTAAAGTTTGTTACATTTACATACTAATAATAAATGTGTCAGCTCTGCACTGCATGGTCTATGCGCTTAAAGGACAGAGCAATAAATCTGCGAACTCGTGTGTCGACTGTCACTCGCACCTACACTGTGAGTTAGTGCTAGAATAGTGAGGTGTGACGTCACTGCGTCCACACTGCTGGCACTAGCCATAACGTTCACGAATTTGCAATAATCTGAATAAGTCATAACTTTTTACGATAAGACACGATTCGACATGAGCCATCCTTTTTTTTTATATGTCGGACACGTCAACATGACTTCACCTCGCCTGATGGTAAGCTAAAGGCAAAATCTCTGGAATGGGAGTCACCATTGCAAATACCGATCGTGCCACAATGGTGGCTCTCAGCTTGACGGCCTCATCAAATGCTTTTTCACGCCCCGCTTAAAGGACCCGGGACTGTATGATCCTCACCAGCAAGGCAGTGCACCTGCTAAATAATGGACAAGACTTTGACGCAGGCTTTCCACTCATGATTGGGGGCTTTTTTATACTACTTAGCTGACGGACAAGCACCCGGCCCATCAAAGTCAAAGTCAAAGTCAAAGTAAAAAATAATTTATTCTGTATAGACCATTTTAAGCGGCACTTACAAAACGTCAAAATTATAAATATTTAAAACTAGAAGCAAATGGACCACCGGTTCGAAACGTGGCCCAGACCTGAGAAGACTCCGGCATGATAGTTAGCTCCTGTTTTAGACATGCTTGTATCTTCGTAGTTGGTTATTTTACGAGCATACCTAATATCATTTTAGCTCCAGACAAAAAACTTAAATTAAGAAGTGTGAAGTAATCGTTGCATTTTATCTTTGTCCAAGTCACGTTCATTAAAACTTATCAGGAGCGCACTTGGAAAACTTCGCCACTTTATAGATTTTGTGGTTATATAGAAGACATTATTTTTTAAATGGTTTTATAGACCCCATAAAGTTATATTATAACTAGCCGATGTTTCTGTCTTCGCCCGCGTGAATGTTGGTAATCGTAACTTCTCTGGTTCTACATAACCAATTGTAATCAAACATACGGCACATTTTAAATCTGGCTAAGACCTTTCTAATAAAAGGAACTGTATCAAAATCCATTCAGTAATTTTTGCGTCTATTGCAAACAAACAGACAAGAATACAAAAAAATAACTATGTGATCAGAAACATTCATTTACTTAACATAACCCAAGTTTTTTAATATCCTCAATGTACAGACATAGCTCATTTACAATTTTATAATAGTAGATAATAGATACCTAATAATATTCTGGATCAGCGGTATAGACCTAAACAGAGCATAGCTTAAAACTACTTTGGGTTCCAGAGAACAAATGAAAACAAATATGATGTATATGGACATACATACTTGCCTACATACTCGTACATCTACATACGAACTATAAATAGCTAAAACTTTGTAACAGTACCTACCTCAATTCAAATTCCCCTATAGCTTTAAAAACTAAAGTACTTATCGGTGAACAAAACAAAGTACTCGTAAAATTCACACTCGAAGTATCTTCAGTGTATAAATCCCAGCGGCCGTGGGTAGAGGGGGGAGGGGTCAAGGAGCTGACCGGAAGTCGGCGAGGCGACAGGTGGATGGCGGAAATGGCGCGCGTTTCCGGCGCTGGTGTTGGCGGTGATTGCGCACGATTGCACGCTTTAAAGAGGTGAGACCTAAGTGTTTTTAGATAAAGGGGACGTTTGCGAAAGAGGTTGGATTTTAAAAAGATAAGTTGCGATTTATGATGATTTCTCTACTATTTTAAAGATTTTCAACAAATACATATAGGTAATAAATCTGTAACTGATCGGTGTCTGTACATGGAAGATGTATGAGAAAAATAATTATTAGGTATGGGACGTTATGAATGTAATAGATGCCATAACAATGATTTTTGAAATCTTTTTCTTTTTTTATTAGAAAGGTCTTGGTTAGACTCAGAATCTTACGCAAATTTGATTACAATCGGCTGATTAGAACCGGCGATATAGTAAAAAAATGCGAAAATCGACGTCCACGCGGGCGGAGCTGCGGGCAACAGCTAGTAATAGAATAATGTCCTTCCCGCTCCTTCCCAGCCCTCCCCCCTTCCCTTCAGGGTAGGCAGCGCGTGTGTGACACCCTAAGTGTTGCACACGTTCATAGGCCACGGTGACCGCTTCCCATTAGGTGGGCCGTGTGCTTGTCTGCCACCTAAGTAGTATAAAAAAAAATGTGTTGTAAGTGAGAACTTGTCTCAAACAAAAAATAGCGTCAATAGCATCGGTAGTGAAACCATTGTTGGTAGCTTACTGAAGAAGTAAATATATATATATTTAAAAAAATAAAAAAATGTGCATTAAGATCGAGTCGAGAGGTCCCGGGTTCAAAACCTGCTCTCACACTATAGACATGAACCCACTTCTAACACAAGCAATTTAGCTTCAGTTACGCGTTATATAAAACTACTGCATCAATTTTGATGAACAAAATTTTAAAGTAGTATACATTTAATCTAGAAAGAAGAAGAAAGAAACAAAACTAACTTTATTTATGAACACAACGCACATAGGTTTTACCTAAACAAATACAAAAAAAATTATCACCAACAGACGTAAAAGTCCATGATCCACGACCCACCAACCAATAGACTAATCCGTCTATGGCCTATCTATACCTTGTCTAATTTAGGATGATAAAAATGACAGTATGTGTCTATAAAGTATCGTATTTTTTTATACAAAATTATACCCCTAAAGTTATGGTAATACATAGACAAGCCCCGCCCAATTTTCATAGTGAAGCGTCTTGCAAGAATATAGCACAATTTGACTCTACACAAATGAATCGAATGAATCGAATTTAAAATAATTTATTGAAATTATTAAGTACTTATACTACTAAAATTTTTGTGATATAATTAGCTAAATATGATACGAAACATAAATACTATACCATAAAACTTCTCTTTTGTCATCATGAAGAAAGTTAACTAGAATAATAAAAAATAAAAAGTTTTTGTATTTTTGTAAATATGGATTCCATATTCTACGGGAATGATAATCGAAAATCGAAAGATTCATTTTCGATTACACTATATGGGCTACCCTACTTGGAGCTGTCATTATTATCATCCTATATTAGACAAAGTATAAGTTCTATGGACGCCGCGCCTGTGGGACGTGAATCTCGCTGCAATACGAAAAAATAAGTATCTTAGGCGAATAAGCACGTAAGCAAAAACTAGTAATTTACAACTCCCTAGAATACAATTTGAACAGCGGCACAAAAACTGCTAGATCTAAATTGAAAACACGTGTGTATGCAATAAATAAGGGCCGCGACACACCAGCAGCGTCTAGACGCTTAATCTAACGTACCTGACTCATGCACTGTACCGTAGGTCTGTCCGGTTTCACCCTTGTATGACTTTAAGATGTTACCTAGATGTATTAAACGGGTTGTTCAGATTTGGATGCGGTATTTGAGCATCGGAGTAAGAACTATAGCTTTCTGGCAGAGGGTAGCACGAAATAGTTTAGAGGTTAAAGAGTCGGCCTCGCGATTGACAGGTTCCGGATTCGAATAACCACTTTCGACGTAAAAACTTGGCTTAGCTGTAGAAGTTAAGGAGTACTAGAAATTTTAGTTATTCAGGTAATATACTTTAAAAAACCTTAGACCTTTAACGTTGTCCAAAATGTAAAGGCCACTTGATTGAATTGAGAGTAGAGTATGTGGGTTTCCTCACGATGTTTTTCTTCACCGTCAGCAGATGGTATAAATTCTATAAAGTGAAATTCACATTGATACTGTCCAGCCAGATTCGAACTCGATACCTGTGAGTAGAGGCCGCGTCCCATTCAGCGCGTCATACATTCAGCTACTATTGCTTAAATAGTAGTAGTAAAACAAATGCCGCATCCATGTTAAACGTTTCAACATGATTCTGTGGAGCTAGACAATAGGTAATAGCAGGGCGTATCACCGTTCACCTTACTCACCTCGGCGAATATATTGCTCACTTACGCCAATATGTTGAGTGCTTCCGAAGCACAGCCCCGCTCGACGGGTTCGCTTCCCTTTTTATTCGAAATTTATAGTGCGTAGCTGCTAGTGGCGATAGGTAAATATCTTACCATTATAAAATTTAAAAGTTGTTGTGTCTGTAAGTAGCAGTGTAAAATACTTGGGTTTTCTTATATGAACGATTCTAAACATAATTTTTTTTTTTTGGAATCCTTATCTGTTTGTCCGCTTGTTTGCGATGGACGCAAAAACTACATAACATAACATAAACTCACGCCTATATCCCCGAAGGGGTAGGCAGAGGTGCTAGCACCCACATTTCGCCAGTTTATGTTTAGGTCCCAATGTAATAGGTGGCGAGCCTATTGCCATTAACCGGGCACTTATAAACCTGCGATAAATACACACATAACTTCGAAAAGCATCGAAAAGTCATTGGTGTGTGCCATGGTGAACCTGGGATCGAACCCGAGACCTCGTCTCAGCAGTCCATTACCCAGACCACTAGGCTACCGCGGTTATTTTTTTTACTACTGAATGCAAAAACTACTGAACGAGTTTTGATGTGATTTTTTTGGTTTGAAAGGTCTTGGTCAGACTTAATATCTTACGCATGTTTGATCGCAATCGGTGGAGTAGAACTTAGTAGAACCGGAGTTATAGTAAAAAAAACCGCAAAAACTGACATCCACGCGGGATTGCTGTGTTCAAACTCAAACTTATAAAGCTTCTTATAGGTATTTACACTAGCTGTTGCCCGCGGCTCCGCCCGCGTGGATGTCGAAATCCGTTTCAAAAACCATCCTATCTCTCAAGTTGGATCGAACTGCACATGGTGTGCGAATTTTATTATAATCGGTTAAGTGGTTTAGGAGTCCATTGAGGCCAAACATTGTGACACGAGATTTATATATATTACTAGTAGGGCGCGTGGGTGCGCGGCCCGCTAAAGCGGACCACGTAGATGAGTGGACAACAGGAACCTGGAACAGGGGTCCGTTTGGATTTAAAGTTTTGGTGTGTAAGTAATTATGTAACAGTTTTTCTTGGTTCTGTACCAAAAAGGTTCCAACCGGGCCCCATTACTAAGCCTCCGCTATCCGTCCATCCTACTGTCTGTCAGCGGGCTGTATCTCTTGAACCGCAATAGGTAGAGAGTTGAAATTTTCACAGAATGTGTATTTCTATTGCCGCTATAGCATGAAAATTTAAAAAATAAAGTGTTATTTCTTGTACGGTGGTACGGCACCATTCTTTGCGAGTCCAACTCGCACTTGACCGATTTTTCAATATTACTATGACGTATAAAAATAAACAAAAAGCTGTTTCAGAATGCACAGGTGAAGCCCTTTCATATGATACTCCACTTGATATAGTTATCTTACTTAAAATACTAATTATTAGTTCATGACCACAATTTTTTTTTTTTGTGTAATGTAGCCACAAATTCACGGTTTTCAGATTTTCCCCCTAACCTACCTACCTGCCAAATTTCATGATTCTAGGTCTACGGGAAGTACCCTGTAGGTTTCTTGACAGACCGACAGACAGGCAGACAATAAAGTGATCCTATAAGGGTTCCGTTTTAGGGTTTGAGGTATGGAACCCTAAAAAGGAACCTTTATAGGATCACATCGTTATCTGTCTGTCTGTCTGTCGTGTCGTGTCAAGAAATCCCGTTGAATTAAATCACTTTGGCATATCTACCTATCGGTATGCCTTATAGCAGACATAGGGGGAAAAATCTGAAAACCGTGAATTTGTGGTTAGATTGAAAAGTTGGGACTTGGAATTCAATACCTAACAAAAGTCTATGCTCGGCATTTACAATAGGTACCTATTATTTCACCAGGAACAGTTCATTATTCTCTATGGTTTAGGAGTGTTGTACCCTGCATCATCAGGTTTGTGGAATTCAGACTTGAAGTGTAATCATGAAGCTGTTGCTTGATGCCTAAAATGCTGTTATGTTATCCTCTATGCTATGCTATGCTATGTTATTCTCTACACCACCTATAAGGTTGACTGGTAGAGAATGCCTGTTGCATATGTGCATGAAGTTTTTATAAATAAATAAAAATATAAGAAATTCTCGAATCCGCATGGTTTAAGAGTTCAGCACCTTGCAGCATCAAGATTGCGGAGTCGGGATCCGAAGTTCAATTATGTAGTCTATGCTTGGTACTTAAAATATTATTGCATTGCACCATCCGCAGTTTCCGAATCACTATAGTTTGTGAGCGCAGCTGTACCCTGCATTATCAGGGTTGAGGGGTTGGGACTTGAAATCTAACCATGAAGTCGTTGCTTGGTACCTAGGTATAATATTAATTCACAATGAACACTTTCTGAATCTTGATAACCTAGGGCCTAGGCGGGCAGTAATCTTTCAGCATCAGGATTAAGGAGTTGGATCCAGATTTTTTTATGGGACCAAGACGAAAACTTCTACTGTTTATTTAAAAAAATCTTTGCAAAAAAATGAAAATAAACGGGCCGTTTTGGAAGTCGGTTAAAAGCATATCAAAGTCTTGCACATTTGTCTCTTCAATATTCGCCTTATATTTTGTATGGAAAAATAAATTTCGCCATTTTGAATTTTTTCTCTATTCATCGAGTAGACCTCTAGGCTAGGTCCTTATCATCTTTTGCCAAAAAACCTCTCTTCTATCTTCTATTACCTATACTTTGTGAGATAGACGCTGTCGAAAATTGTATGGGCGCCATCTTGAATCTGCCATTTTGGTTATATTTTTAGCTCACTGACAATTGGATGAGATTCCGAGTGGTTTTTATTTGAACACTCCCTACCTCTCTTCAATACCTTGGCCGTGCTCTTCACCCGTCTCCAAAATCTCCATATTTTTCCTCCGAATGAATTTTCGTCCTTTATATGAAAGCATCAGGGAAAAAAAATACAGCAGAGGTGAACCGAAACACAATTCATCCATCTTTAATACTTTCTGAGAGAGACACCCATGACATTTGTGTTGACGCCATCTTGAATCCGCCATTTTGGATTTATTTCCATCTCCCTGCCAATTGGATGAGGTTCCAAGTATTTTTTGTTTGAGCAGCCCTCACCTATGTCTAATACCTTGGCCGTGCTTCTCACCCATCTTCCAAACCCTCGATCATCATCTATCTACATATTTCTGACTAAGAGTTCTTCCACAAAAACATTTTAAAAAGAAACTATGTATAAATCAAAGTCTTGCATAGTTCAAAACTTGTAGTCTATTCAATGTTCGCCATACATTTAAATAAATTCCACCATCTTGAATTTTTTTTCTATTCATCGAGTAGACCTTTGGATCCTGATCATCTTTTGCGAAGAAACTACTCTTCCATCTTTTATACTCTCCGAGATGGACACCGAGGAAATTTCTATGGCGGCCATTTTTTTTCGCCATTTTGAATTTTTTTTCAGGTCACTGGCAATTGAATGACGTTTCGAGTGACATTTGCTCAAGCACCACCAACCTATCTTCAATACCTTAAGCGTGCTCTTCACCCGTCTCCGAAATCCTCCATCATCAGCTCTCTCCATATTTTTCCTCCGAATGAATTTCCATCCTCTATACGTAACCATCGGTGAAAAAAAAAAATTTCATACAAAATTGTTCAGGAGAGGTGACCAATGAGTGAGTGAATCAGCACGAGCAGCTATATATATATTAAAGATAAGCCCCATAAATTCTAAATAACTGTCTCCATTGAAGTTTACCAGGTTTCTTATCAAATAACAATAACTACAAAAAGTTACGCTACTAAGTACCGCAGCTTCCTATCCGGCGTACATTAAGCCACAAACATTTCGCCCGCACCTACTTTTGGTCATTACGGTACAATACGGGTTGCTGCTAAAAATACGCGCACCTATTACAATGGCAGTTATCGTTGGCGTTGCTCGCGGCCAAACGCGTAATTGTTGCAGACGGGCGACTTTTTGTTAATGTGGAGTAGTCGTAGAACCTAAATCGGTGGCTTTTATGGTGTAGCGGTAGTGCATTCGATTACTACGACAGGGGGCGTGGATTCGATTCCCACTCAGTGCAAATATTTGAATGCATGAATATGATGTCTGGGAGTGGAAGTGAGTTCTATGTATATTATATGCATTTACAAAAAGAAGTATACCTATTAGTAGGTATATTTCTTCATTCTAGAACTCATATTGATTAGCTAGTTACCTACACGTAATATCATAACAAATTACTTTGGATAAAGAGAGCTCTGTGTAGAATGTCGTAAAACAAATGCACTAGTTAAATATTCTACAACCATACACAATTTTTTAAAATGTGTAAACGCTAAAATCTTGTAATTACTTATTTGTAAGCAATTTAGTGTATGTCATACTGGTTGTATTCAGTTTTGAGAACGAAATTTTAAAAAAAATCTACATTACAAAGGTAACACTTTAAATTTGATTTTTACTCATGTGTTCTGTATAAAAATTTGGATCAGGACCAGTGTACATGTACAGGATTGATACTAACATCCTTGAGACCCATGTCAACCATCCCTGCAAGGTGTACTTCCTGAGGCCTCCTGCGGCTTTCCTTTCAGGGTTGGTAGGTTAGACGACAGTTGCTCCCGGAAAAGCCAAAACTAAAGGCTGATACTATTCAAATATTGAAAGAAACTTTTCTTACTTAACATTCATTAACTAATGTATCATTTGCAAATGAATACTTGAATTGCTATTAAATTAACGCAAGTGCATGAAATAATATAATAGCTTCGTGGATTTTTCAGATACACAAAGTCCTATGCCACTTATAATTGCCCGTCTGCAACATTATGCCCACGGACTCAGATTGTATTATTTATTGTGCAGGTAGTTTGGCCAGTCGCCAGTAGATAGCGCTCGCAAGATTTTTAAGCCAGCCATGTTGTATTTTAGGACGCTATAATTTTTAAAACATGAATCACAAAAAAGTGGGGAGTATTAAGTAGATCGTAACTTCCCTACCGTGAAAGAATTATTTGTATACAATGGTTTTTTGTTTGCAATTAAGGTAATAATGGAAAATTAAATAACAAATCAACTTTCTACACAGTGCTATCCAGGTACAAAGTAAGCGTAGTTTAACTAGGTTGTATTATGGGTTTTAGATCATACTTGTCAATATTTGAACTGAGTGGGAATCGAACCTCTGACTTTGAAATGAAACGCTCTACTGCTACGCCACAGGCCACAGGGGACATACATAATTTTTTTTAAAAATAAATTTGTATAAATTATATTGTAACCCTTTTTTTTATCGTGCGTAAATTTCCACAGATACCACCTCCGTTGGCCATCGGGGGTGGTTATGTCAGAATCGAACCGACTAAAACTGCACGCCGTCTCGGCTCTTAATTACTGGGGTATGAGGTTAGGGCCGTCCTGTCACCCCCCGTCAGTGCGCGGAGAACCAACCCAACCGCTAGCTCCCTACAACTGTGCCCGGGACTATGTCAGCGACACGTGGATAGCCTCGGAACAGCCCTCTAAAGGGCCACTCCCGCCTTGGCCGGCATTTGTCGCAGGCAGCAGCGTCTCCCGTGGCGAGTAGCAGGCGCTGCTCGCCTCTGTTACCTGGGTGCACCGCGTGGAGGTTCCAGCCCGCACCCAGTATTACATACCCTTGTGTGGTTGCATCCGAGGCGTTTTCCTCAGAGGTCCGCTTACTCTTCCTCCGTTTGGTTGAGTTCACGGCTACCGTCTTTCCTCCCAATCCTGCAAGCCTGCAACAGAGTCTCGTATACGTTTTGGTTGCACCAGTAAGTAGAACTTAACAAAGTAAGTGTTGTGAGCAAGTGTACCTGTTTACCGAGCGCTAAGCACCTGCCCGTTAAAGTTAACCGGCGCCGCGCCATTACCTCGCTCGTTTATGGAGCTATTGTTGTGTGGACCGCGTTATGTTACATGTGCTAAACAGAACTATTGTAGCAGTACAGTTTTTATAAGAACTAAGGTAGAAGACGTAGCAACTATTTGAGGTAAGCTATTGAGAGGTGTTCCTTGTGTGGGGGAGGTGAAAATCCTGAAGGATATTTTTAAGTAAAACGCCAGAACTGCAAAATAAATCCTTAGTTTTATTTGGGCACACACATGCCACACACTTTTCTTATTCTCATTTTTTTTTATATTTATATAACCGTGGACATTTTCTTACAGTCCATCTATGCTGGATGAAATTTATTTTAGACATAAGCAATATTCTTTCCATCTTCCATTTTCTGTATCGATGTCATTATGTGTGCATAAATATTAAATAAATAAATAAATAATATCACGTCAATGACAATTATTAAAGTATTGTCAACTTTAAAACATATTATATTGGACCTTTTTAACAGCTATATTAGACTTAACTATGAAATACACACCAACACGAGTATTTAAGCCTATTTAACCTCATACGTAAGTTTTTATTACACCTATCCAATTTCATTCATATTTTTTTAATAACGTAAGATTCCTCTAAACTCCAAATAAAAAAGTTAATTTTTAAATTAATTGTTTCAATATAATGTTCTTGCCTCATTACAGCATAACGCCATCCACTGTCAGACAGGCCTACAAGGGCCAATAAAGACACGGGAGGGCGAGTTAAGCCAGTCATCGTGTTTTTGTAAACAACCCCGACTTGCTACGCCGTAGGCGGGGGTGCTCCACAATGCTACAGCGTAGATACTCAGTGACGTTGAAAAGTTCGTAGCATAAATTATAGTGTAGCATTATTGTATCATTCTTGTATGAAATTGAAAAGAACTGAGGGGTATTTTTTTTATAAGATGTATTATGTAGAAACAAATGTTATCATGACTATTGTCATTGGTTTCTTTTGCCTATTTTAGTTTTTTTTTTAGATTAATTGGCGTTTACCCTATCAGTTAAACACAAAAATATACACATGTTTTAATACTGTTGAGCCCCATTTTAAGCTGAATTATTTTATTTAAAAAAATCGCTTTCGTAAATGCCAAGAAAATCTAACTAAATGATGGTTTTACGAAATTATGAATATGATAGAAGAACTTGATATAATCAATTTAATTATTTGATTAACACATTTTAAAGTAAGAGAAAACAGGGACGTTATATTTTAATATTTTTTGTGCACGAAAAATATAAAATATGAATTCTAGTGTAAAACTACGTAACTCATTGGCGTACAAGATAATAAACCCTGTTGTCCACTAGTAGCGTTATTTTTCCATCGTTAATTATTTCCAGTTAACAAGGTGTTGTCTCTTCGCTTATTTATTGCTTTGTGAGCGGTAAGCGTGAAGCTAAGCTTATGCTACACTTGAAGATATGCGTGAGGCCAGGCTATGAGATAGATCAAATTTTATGATATATTTATACTATTGTTTTTGTATTATTTGTCGACGGTTTTGAAGAATGGTGAAACGAAAAGATTAATAGTGTCTTTACAGTCATTTTATAGGAATTCATTAAACCCATCTGGAAATATAAATTCAAAACAACTCTTTCGTGTAAGTGTTACCTGTAAGAATCAGGATCTATTAGGTTTTGGCACTGCTTCTTTTATAATATCAAACTAATTCAAATATAATATTGGTTAATATTCCTAAAACACAATACACAACGTTTCGCATCACTTGCTCGCAAATGGTAGAGATTCTCAGCGGTCGCGATTTTGATTCCCACTCAGTGCAAATATTTGCATGCATGAATATGTATACCTATTTGCATTGGTCTGATATTTCTATGTAATAAGTAGTATAATGTATATCTACAAAATAAATGTATAGTCAAAGTCAAAGTCAAAAATCATTTATTCTGTATAGACCATTTTAAGCGGCACTTACAAAACGTCAAAATAAAAATTATTTAAAACTAGAAGCAAATGGAGCACCGTTTCGAAACGCGGCTCAGACCTGAGAAGACTCCGGCAAGAAACTCAGGGGCCTGTTTTTTTTGGTCTGTTTACAACAATTGCCTTAGTCTAGATAAAGTATTAGTTCGAGTAACATAGTTGAGTAAACAGTTCATTTCCAAGCTTCTTTATCATCCAAATAATCTAAGTGTTTATGCGCATATTTGAGCTAATAAATAGCTAGTAAAGCTATGCTTAGTTTAGGTTTAAATACCTAGAAGATATTCTATATTCTTTCAATGTATAAAAGTTTATAGCTTAGCTTTGGCTGGTGGCCATTCTTGAAGCAATGTTTCACTCAGGGCAGTTAGTCAAGCACCTCGCAAAGAATTAACGGCTGTATTTTGACACTTATTACTGACGCTACACAAGTACATACTGTTTTTATTTTCTCCTTTAGATTTATGCTAAGTGCCCTACGGGGCACCTCTGCTCGTTTGAGTTATTATATTTTGAAGGTAGTATGCTAGTAAAGCTTAAATAGATCAACTGGATAAGTATCTTTTCGTTATTTTTTTTTCTGTGACCATGCGAGCACTCTGTCACTTAATTGTACGTGGCATGTAGTTACTTAGGTTGTGATGCTGCCTAACTTCCACCCCACTTTATTTATTTTTCTAGGTAGGTATCAAAGATTTTTTAACTCAGATGATGATAAATTATTGCAATAGTTTGATTTTTTATTTGAGAACTTAAAAGTATGAAGAACATGGTTTATTCCTCAAAATCAATAGTCGACTACGTTACCCTAAACAAATTATGTACCCGCCTGACATTTATGCAGATTATAATCTATACACGTATCAAATTTTAGCCAGATTCGTTCAGCCGTTAGAAGGTGGTTGAGTAACAAACATCTAAGCAGTTCGAAACTGTTAAAATATCAGTGAAATATTTGACTTATTTTTTATCTATTGTGTGCTTGCCTGACCATAGGATATACTTCACATAACATACCATAAAGAAAAATAACCAAACTAATATTTCTATCCAACCAATAACAATATTTATGAAAAAAAAAACGAAAGTTCACACATCATCCGCAGACAATAGACTATGGTGTTTTTTTCCCATAAATTCATAAGTTTTATAGCTGTGGTCTGACCCTCTATCATTTGTGACTTAGGGCCGTTATGGTGTGTTTATGGTGTACAGGGGGTAGGCTAGGGGACAGGTGGGAGGGAAATTTATTGAAGATCCCTTCGGAGTGGAGGAGTTTTAATATAAATATGAGTAACAATAGACAAAATATGAGATTACAGTTCTTCTTACACGGTAGGTAGATATATTATGTAGGTAGGTAGTTGAAAAGTAATTTGGTTCTGGTTGGTTGACAGTCATTCCAGAATTTATGAATTGCGTCAATATTTTTATAATACTAAGGTTTTTTTTTTTTATGTCGGTCACGTCAACATGACTTCACCTCGCCTGAATGACTAAGGTAGCAAATACGCTCACTACTTGTAAGCTATGAAGTTAAGCCTTTAAAAATAGCTATCTACAGGAAAAAATCCGCCAAAATCGATCTAACCACTTCAGAAATGAACTGGAACAGACCGATAATTTTATTTATATATATTTTAGTACGCGTTGCATAAACACATTTTTAAAATATATTGTTTTATATTGAAAATATTATAGTTTTATGTCAGTAGTGCAATATTATAGGCAGGTAGCAATGCAACGAACGAATATTTGATTTATATATTTAGAAGATAAACAAGTTTGGAAATGAACAGTTCGCTGAACTATGTTACTCAAACTAATAACTGTATTTAGCTTTAGAAAATGATTCTAAATAGACCAAAAAATACAGCCTGCTGAGTTTCTTGCCAGAGGAGTTTCGAACCGGTGCACGGTGGTCCATTTGCTTATCTATCTTGAATATTTTTAATTTTGACGTTTTCTAAGTGCCATTTAATGGTATATACCAAATAAATGAATTTTGATTTTTGATACATTTTTTATTATAACTTTGAACAACTAATAACAACATTATAGTTGTTACAAACTGCAAATGTAAACTTCACCCTGCCTGGTCGTGCGGTGTTGTTCCACTTTTTGCGACGGTGCAAAGTTACCAACCTAATTAACATCTACGTACGGATAAGCAAAAACGTCCTGACACCCGGCACGTGTATGAAACCGGAACTTTGGTAACGAGGTGTAAGGTGATAGAGGAATGGGGATAGGAAAAAAGCGATAGTAGCGTAGTAGTTAAGAGTTAGACTGTATAGTAAGATTGAGAGATCCTGGATTCAAATTCTGTACACTAAAATCTATTTATTTGATCACTAGGTTTTCGGTTTTTTTGGCTATATATAGACCGTACACATACAGACAGAAAGACAAAAAAATTACTGATTGCATTTTTAGCATTAGAATCGATCACCAATCATCACCCATTATTTATTTTGTAAATTTTTTTTTTTTATTCATGATAACGTTACGTATATATTCAATGTACAGAATTAACCTCTCTACAGTTTTATTATAAGTATAGATATAGATAGATTGTTTTTGAACGAAAGTCACCTAAGATCATTAGTGAGGACCAGTGTGGCATGGCAATATAGGGTTTGATTCATAGGACTGCAGTCGCGGGTTTGATTGCCAGTCAGTGTAAACATTAGCTTACTTCATGTTTTATTACAGCTGGTTGGGTGTTTCTAAGTAGATATAATATTTATAAATTTACAAAAAAAAAAAACTTATACTGTTTATTCGCATTGTAGAATCATCCATATTACAAGCTGTTATTAATTAGGTTCAGATAATTATTTTCTTGGACACAGTTCATAAGTCTATATATTTTATACATACATACTCACATATCTTTTTCCCTCTGGGGTAGGGAGAGACATATTTATTTTTGTATAAAAAAAAATGTACCATCACATACCACGTGACATAACGTAAATAATTTTACGAAAACACAAAAATACATATTTTAGAAATCAAAAGAATAATACGCACCCAAACTAACGAATACTTTGTACCACTAATATAGATCCAAATATAATAGGTATGCAATGATACCATGCTCCCTGCTAACATCAAAGGGTAAGCACACTTTGTGTGAGTCACGCGCGGCGTGTGTATCGCGTCAAAGGGCCTGTGATTGTCACACCGCCTGATTATAGCGATGCTCTTCTACCTACGCACCGAACATCACGCTGCCTTCAGAGAAGTTAAGCAGAGGGGTAATACACGCAATTATACTCATATTAGATGTGAAAGTTTGTGAACATATTTGCATGTTTGTTACTCAATTACGCGCAAACGGCTGAATGGATCTGGTTGAAATTTGGTGCAGGAATAAATTATAGTCTGAAATAATATGTACTACACATAGTCCTAGAATATGGCCTAGCAAATAGGCCTAGCGTCTACAATATGGGGTTCTTCCAGAAGGGCATTAGTAGGTTTTTAAAGGGGCGGCAGCGTGAGTGTGACGCCCAATTTCAGACATATTTATAAATACAAATATTTTCACTGAGCCGAAATCGAACATGCCATCCAACATGAGACACTATCAAAATAAGTAAGTAGTGCAATAATTTTTTTTTTTCAAAGTCAAGATTTGATATCTGCCTAGGAATTATATTTTTTTTCAAAATTTAAGGATGTAATTTTAGTTATCATTAAAATTGGGTCCGAAACTCCTTGGAGTGATTTTCTCTATTCCTCACAGTTTCGGATTTGTCATCCACTCCCAATTGAAAAAAAAACCGTCTGTATTATAGCTCTATAAGTGGCCTACGAGCCCTAGAAAAAGGACATATGGATGAGCACCAATTAATAACATTGTAAAGGTTCACGCTGAATAAAATAACGGAGTCGTGAGCCAGACGCTGTAGGTCGTGGGATCGAACCAGCGCTGGACTGCAATTGTTTTCTAGGGTTGGTCACTTGAAAATAGATACTTGAGTCATTAATAATAATTATTAATATCCATTCAATGTCCATCCTAAAGTTGTTTGTAAAGTGATAAGGCCGCTATCAAATCTACATAAATGAACTGTGCCTGCATATTTGGAGATGTTTTTTTTAAAATAAAAAGTGATTCTGAACACAATAATATTTTATATGGAATTCTTGTCTGTTTAATAAATTACTGAACGAATTTTAATGCGATTTTTTCTGTTTTATAATTATGCGACACGGTAATGTAATGTATCTATATTAAGCGATTAAACAGCATTTTCATTAAGAAACATGAGTTACTTTGCTCAAAAACTATAGTTCAATATCCAATAACCTTTCTTGGCAGTCGGGTAAAAATGATCGTCTACTTTTGGCGATATTTTTTTCGCAAGTCGTCAGCCAATTTAATATAGATCTCGAAAACTGTTGACATAATGATCTGTTGATCTAATGAACTATTGATCTCATAACTTATTGATGTAGCAAACTGTTGATCTTTTAAGCTGTTGACCTATCGGTGTTGACATACTGATTATTGATCTAATGATGTGTTGATCTCACGTATATATTCCAGTTCGGCATTAGAATGAAAAATACTGAAATGGCCTATTTCCTGAAGGCAAGAGAGGAGGACAAGAGAGACAGAGGTCGATCACCGACTATCTAGATCTGAATGATCAACAATGACTTGCTGAAATGACCCAGGATTGCCAAGAGTAGAGTAAATGTATCAGAAGGGCTGACCCTGAATAGGGAAAAAGCCAGGGGATTGATTCTATTGGGTCCTATTTTCTGCAGAATCATTACAAAAAATGAATATGCTACGACATTCTACACAACGCTCTCTAGATCTAAAGTAAGTGTAGTCTAACTGAGTTGTGTTATGGGTTCTAGAATGCGGATAAACATACTTACCTATATATTTTTTGTAAATACGTGATTATTATACA
The DNA here is from genome assembly GCA_963576445.1 of Lithosia quadra. NCBI lineage: Eukaryota > Metazoa > Arthropoda > Insecta > Lepidoptera > Erebidae > Lithosia > Lithosia quadra. The sequence continues at coordinate 16,464,449 of OY754881.1, forward strand.
TAGAAATATCCAGACCAATGCAAATAGACAATTCAATATATTCAAACAAATATCTGCACTAAGCGGGAATTGAACTCGCACTCCCCGCCGTTGATAATTTCTACACTTAATTTAATAGCAGATTTTAAATGGTTATCTTGTAAAGGGACAGCCCTAGCATCAGTACTGTTACTCATCTCCGTTCAAAGGGCAAACATTAGCTTCAATATGGAATCACATTCCGACAGGTACATTGAATAATATAGCCCTTTTAAAGGATTATCCAAAATTGTTGGTTTACCAAAAAGGTCAAACTTGGTTGGATTCAGGTTGAAATAATATGACTTGTGTGAAGCAGCGGTAGAGCGTTTGACTATTATGCCAGGGGTTGCGGGTTTGGTTCCCAGTCAGTGTCAATAAATAAATAGGTAAATAAATAAATAAATATTCTACGACATTCTACACAGCGTTCCCTAGACCCAAAGTAAGCATAATTTAACTAGCTTGTGTTATGGGTTCTAGAATGCTGATAAACATTCTAACATACTTTTTTTTGTAAATATATACCTACTTATTATACATAGAAAAATGTTTGTATGCATGAAAATCTCAATTTATATCTATGATCTATTATAAAATTTAAAATTATTAGTGTTTGTATATCAGAAATATGAAAAAAAAAATTAGAAATGAACGATTTTGAGCACATTTTTTTTTGGAATTCTTGTCTGTTTATTCGTGTTGGACGTAAAAACTAGTGAACGGATTTTGATGCGAATCATTAGAAGGGCTTGGTCAGACTTAAAATCTGCCATGGGTATGTCTGCAGTGTGATGCCCCTGGGGCTACACACATCCATCAGGCCATGGTGACCGCTCCCCATCAGCCTTTTGCTCAATAAGTGTCAGTTTCTAAAGTCAAGCTAGACGCTGTAGGCAGTTTTAGAAACACGTCTATTTGAATGACATACCATGACAGACATAATTGACTAAGTGAACGTTTAGTCATTCTGATGTGATTGAATTAACTAATATTACGAAAGAAGACTACGGCCACATGATGACGTTACATACAATTAGACCATATTATACGATGGAGAAATATCAACAGAATATAATTAATTTTGATGTGGGCAATATGACTCGTTACTCGTTAATAACTGTTATCGTAATTCTTAATAATCGCATAAAATATGAACGACAGTCGCGTTCTCGCGGGTGTCTTATAAAGGGTATCTTCCAACTGTAAACAGACAATCCATGAAAAAGTATCCAGTAGACGGCAATAAGCTCACTTTTAGGTATATGGAGTTGAAACAAGCTGCTGTTTAAGAAAATCATTTTTAAAAACAAGCTTTTATTATTTACAATATTACATTGTCATGGGACTTACATAAGTGTGCCAAATTTCAGCTCAATCGGATAACCAGAAGTGGTGGCTTGCAAGATTTGATTACAGACAACGGGACAGGTGAAACTAAAAAAAAAGAAAAAAAAATGGTCTGCTTTCGAGCATAACATTGGTCCCAGTGTCATCCAAAACTTGTATTTTGGTTACTCTATTTTACTGTAATTTAGATTGTAGTGGCTTTTACGAGAGTAACTGCCGTCTGACCAAACGAGAGGAAAGCACGCATCAGGGCCTCGTCAATCAATTAACAGGTTTGTTGCAAGTGTGATTGGTTACTATTGAAACTTTAAAGATCTTGATAGAACCCCATACGTTATTTTCATTTCATAGAAAGTGACTAAGGAATAGGCCTTTACCTGTCCGCCAATTCATAACCTATGAAAAATTACATAAACAATAAGCTCAGGTACTCCCCGTTACATAGAAGTAAGAAATACCTATAGTAAAACAAGCTTAAATTCACGCAAAACTATGTAACACCCATTTCTGCTCGTCTTGTTCTATTGCGCCCTCGCCTTACCTCAACTCACACGCAGCCTATATTTTTCGCAATACGAGCCTTCTTTAAAATATTTATGTAATATATTTGTCATCTGTCTGTCCATTGTTTGTTCGTTTCTCAACGGAAAGCAGTGGGCTAAATAAATTCACAGCCCACACTTTACAACACAAACGATTTCTTAATAAAATTAAAATGATTTGCTTGCAAACTTGTGGATTTAAATTTTATCTGTCGTATGGAGCAAACAATGTCATATTGGACTAAAAGCTTCCATAAATCTTTTCTTTGTCACAGTAAAAATAAATATTTTACATTTAGCTTTCCATTAGGCGAGGTGAAGTCATGTTGACGTGTCCAATATAAAAAAAACTAATTTTTAAAGCATCTATTAGGGCTATTAAGCTGAAGACCGCAATCTAGTGGTCTTGAAAAAGCATCTGTCGAATGGACAAAGACGTGGCATTTACTCAGAGGTATCGAGTTCGAATCTGGCCTGAAAATACCAATGTGAATTTCACTTTGTGAAATTTATATGTGCTAATCATATATTTACTAACTGCTGACGGTGAAGGAAAATGAGGAAACCTACATGTCCTAGAAGACCAACCCGCATTAGGCCAGCGTGTGTGCACGCTGTGGATTAAGGTCTAAAATCTCTCAGCTTTCTCGTTAGAGGAGAGAAGACCTGTGCCCAGCAGTGGGATATAAATGGGTTGCTATCATTTAAAACAGTTTCTAGGTCTATTGAAGTAATCAAATAAGAATACTGCACTAAATCAGGGAAAAAATAAGTAACTTTAATTTGAACCTGTAATCGTTTAATCGTTGTCATGTTAAATAGTAAATAAAAAATCATGTATATGCTGCTATTTTAATCATAACTTTTATATAGCACTATAAAAATACCAACTGATTGAATCACGGATTTTTTTACTGATGTTTACGTGCGTTGGAGTTCAATTTCAAACTAATAGTTAATCCGTTTCAAATTAATGATTACCGTTTAAAAACTAAAACAATGACGGCATCTTTACGGATCCGGTTGGTCGATACACTTCGTGATTGAACTATTTCTATGGTCAAGTCCTTGACCTCGTCATATTTATAAAGTCACTTCTATGTGCTTTATGTTGTTCCATGGTTGGTCCATTGGGAAGAGAAATTCCCTATGGTACAACCAAATGTATCAGTAGTTGTACCATGGGGAATACATGGTACGGCACGTTTAGTTTATAGTGGGGATCTGCCTTGAATAGCATGTCAGAAACTTTAATAATTCTTGATGATGATGAAAATCTATGCAGGTTGAATGGGAGTGCAGGCCATCTGACCTTCCAATCTTGATAGGAACGCTTACTTCAGAGCCTAAAACGGCCATATTGTATTATAAACTGTAAATTACACGTGCTTGTACATTGAAGATATTAAAAAAAAAGAACTTGGTTATGTTAAGTAAAAGATTCTGAACACAATTTTTTTAAAACTCTAGTTCAGTCGTTGTTCGCAAAAACTAATGAGCGGATTTTGGTGCAATTTTTAATTGTAATCGGTTAACTAGTAGGTACCCAAATACGATAACCGACCACTGCGCGGGTAGAGCCACGGGCATCGGCTAGTAATATTAACCTAATCTAGGTAATTCTTTTTATCATTAATTAAATCAGCACTGGTCAGAAACGTCGCGATGACCCGCCATACGCATACTGGAAGTGGCACACGCGGTCTCTAGGCCTGTGTAGATTAGTGCGCGGTTGCATTATCTCACATAGCTGTTTTTATTACTAGGTAGGTTACTGCTATTTTAATAAGTATCAAAGACAGTTACGTGAAAAATATGTACTAATTTTATTTTTCTTCGAAAAAGAGATGTAGAATTTTGTATTTTAATATAAGTATTTATAATCTTCGAAACCACTGGCTACACTTATGTGATAAAATTCTTTCATCATTTTGAAAGGTGTATTATTTGCAAACAAAACGATGGATTGAGTTAGCAAAAACTCATATAAACTGGAGCGATACGAACCGGATGATGATATAATAATAAACACCCAAATCAATACCAATATACAGATTCATTAATTAAAATATTTCCAATGACTGGGAATCGAACCCGCAACCTCTGACTTAGCTGTCGAACGCTCTTGATTTCCACCACAGAAGTCATCGTTAAAACAAAATCTCGTGACGTCAGTAACAAAGTACACCCACAGGTCACCATCACGCGGCAAGCGAGTGGTGAACAGCAGTCTAAGTCAGATTATACTTTTATTTTTATCTAATTATGCGAAGACGCGACATTCGACTCGTGTCAAGGTGAACGCCTCTGTGGCTGCGTCACGAATTCCACCGCATAAGGCTCTGTTATACTGAACGTGGATCAATTGCACTTCTAGTAACGGATTTATTTCATTGCTGATGTTCCGTTACAATTTTTAGTTTAAATGTTTGAAATATAAAAAAAAATATTGTACATATTGTACTGTGGGCTACCTAAAGCATTTACATATTCGAAATTATTTATCAGGTACGTATTTACATATTTACACATTGTAATATCAATGTTATGTATATAAATTCATTTACAAAAACTCACATAATTTATAGCGAGTAACATTTTAAATTTTAAATAATAACATAATTATAATACACACACTATACTATAAACATTACCACAGTAAATAATAGTAAAGTACGAATATATTGTATACCTACATGTATATTTTTATATTATATTATGTATTAATTTCCAAATTGTTATTACTATTCATTCCTTCCATTCTGCTCTCAATAATGTACCTACTGAGTTTCTCTCTACACCTCTTTTGGTTGACTGGTAGAGAATGCCTGCGTGCGTGTAATTGTGCATAAAGATTAATAAATAAAAAAATAAAAACGAAATATTAGACGTTGTATAATTGTACTTTTTCACGTTTTTCCAAAATATCTCCGGGTCTACTCAACCGATTATGATGCGATGCGTAACATTTGAAGTCTAGCCAATACCTTTATAACAAAAAACCCGCATCAAAATCCGTTCAGTAGTTTTTACGTCCATCAGTGATAAAGTACTCTTCAAAGCAATAATTTTTTAAATTTTAATTTTTTTTAAAAATATTCTACGACATTCTACACAGCGCTCCCTAAAGTCAAAGTAAGCTTAGTTAAACTAGCTTATGTTATGGGTTCTAGAATGCGGATAAACATACTTATATACTTTTTATGTTGTAAATACATACTTATTATACATAGAAACACCCAGACCAATGCAAATAGACACATTTATACAAATATTTACACTGAGCGGGAATCGAACCCGCGCCCCCTGCGTAGTAGTCGCATGCACTACCGCTACGCCACAGAGGCCGACATAATATTACATCATAATATTAAGCTCCTTCAATACGTGTACATAAATACTCGGTATTCAATGAATGCAAGTACTAGTTATGTGAAAGTATAATGTTATCATACTAGTGACTCACATACTCTTATAAGGTGATATTAAACGATGAGTCGGTGTGTTCGTCATTGTTGGTGAACTATTGCATCATAAATTCTATGCATTCTGGAGGTAATAATGGTCGTGTCGATGTATTTCAATACCCACAGCATAAATAGGGTACAGAAGATCAACTATATAAAGAGCAAGAATGTCAAACCCTTACTGTGAAATCTGATCGCATGATTCTACGATATTGTTTGAAACTACACGTTGTACTTGAGAAAAATAACCGCGCGGAAATTTTGCTCTATGAAAATCTAAAATTTAGTTTTTTTTTATAAAAGACACGTCAAAGTGACTTCATCTCGCCTCATGGTAACCTAAAGGTAGTCTCAGGACCGGGGTCACCACTACATACTTATACATACTATATACACCATCGGGTGCTACAGTGGTAGGTGGCCCTCAGCTTGACGGCCTCATCAAAGCCTCAGAAGTATGCAATTCTATCGCTTACCTGCTCTTTTCTTCATGTTAGCTGTCACATTCGCACGCAAGGCCGCGCGACTGTCCTCGAGAACTGGAGCGCGCTTGTCAATGTCAACTCATAGTCTTCTATCAATCACCAGAAAGCACCTTGTTCGAATGCCATGCACTTTTCCACATAAATGTTTTTTCACACCCCGCTTAAAGGCCCTGGGAATAAAGACACCTCTCCACTGATTTGAAGCAACTACTGTTTGACTCGTCAACCCTTAGAGGTAAGCTAAGTCTAGAGCCTCTTCCTTCAATCAGCAAGTATCAAGATCTTAGTAGGGGTCAATATACGCAGTAGATAATGAGTCAAGCTATGTGAAAGTTATCGGTTATTGTTTAGTGTATGAAGTTGGTCTTCTGTTCCAATTTTATTGTGGCGATATATTCTACCTCTTATATTTTATCTATTGTGTGTTCTCTACCTAATTTATGTGAAGGAATGTTATTTATTTGCGCTATCAGATTTCTTCCTCACCCTTTTAGGTTACAAGATAGGTAATTAAATAATGTAACCTTTAGTCAAATATATTTGTACATAAGTTCTAACAAGTCTAGCAGGTATGGATTAAAAGGTATTTTGTAAGATTACTGAATCCTTGTAATGTACCTAATAATTCTGTGCATTTTGTGCCAAAATGTTATACGTTTCATCCTTTTTCCTAGATACTAATATTACAAATGTGAAAGTTTGTGTATATGTTACGGCTAATACCCGAAGTGCGGCTGCACCTAGTTTTAGCCGGTTAGGTAGGTGCAGCCGCACTTCGCGTATACTAGGTTTAACCAAGAGTAAGTGGCTACACCTAGTTTTAATCGGCTAAAACTAGGTGCAGCCGCACTTCGCGTATACTAGGTTTAACCAAGAGTAAGTGGCTACACCTAGTTTTAATCGGCTAAAACTAGGTGCAGCCGCACTTCGGGTATTAGCCGTAACATATTATATGTGTGGATGTTAAGATGTTTGTAACTCAATCACGCTCTAAAAGCTGAACGGTTCAGGCTGAAATTTGGTACAAGGATAGATTATAGTCTGGAATAACACATGAGGTTTTTATCCCTGGAATAGGTGCTCATGGGAAGCGGGCGTGGGATACAGTTCGATTTTAAAAAGGTTTTTTTTATTTTAATTTTGTAATTAACCTGTAGGATACTGCCATGCGTACAAGTAGATGTTGTTTTTTTTAATATAATTTATAAAAAGATTTAAGTTATCTCTCGTTTTCGATTTCTCTCTCGCTCTTTTAATTTATAAAAAGTGGTAATTTTTGTTTAGTAAAATTGAGTTAAATCAATCTACTCGCTATATACCTAGTATTTATTTTACAAAATACATTCACTGTATAACTTAAAAACAAGCACTTAAGATTTCACTTCGCGTTTTTTTATAGTTTCCGAGTGCATATCGTAAGAGTTGCCAACTTTTGTACAATAAATAAAAGTATTCGTGAAATAAGGAGCATTGATAGATTTTTAATACTCCCAAGATAACAAAAATAGAGATTTACCTGCTGAGTTACGGATTAACACTGGCCCAGGTTGCGTTTCGGGTTTGCTGTCAGACTGAAGTCGCTCCCATAAAAACCAACTAAATCAAACCCAGGAAAGGAGGAGTGGTAAAGCGGAAGCGCAAGTTTTACGACATACCTGGGGGCCACGTGGCATACCCACGGGGGTGAAGCCGCAAGGAACAGCTAGTCTATGCCATTATAAAATTTTAAGTTGTATCTGTCTGTACAATGATGATAATTAAAAAATATACTTGGGGTATGTTATATAAGTGATTTAGAATACGAATTTTTTTTTTGAAATTCTTGTCTGCTTGTGCGAACACAAAAACTATTGAACGGATTTCGATACGTTTTTTTTGTTTGAAAACTCTTGGTCAGACTTAGAATCTTACGCATGTTTGATCAAAATCGGTTGAGTAAATTTGGAGATTATACTCAAAAAACGCGGAAACTGACATCCGCGCGGGTGGAGCTGCGGACATACCATAGGTTAGTAACAAAATTAATATAGATATTCAAATTCAAATTCAAATTCAAATTATTTATTTCGGACTACAGAATCCATAGTATTTTGTTAGTAACAGTATGTCTTAACCTAGAATTAGTATTCAACAAAATCAATAATATAATAATCAATAATGTCAACAATTAAAATAAAATCAATAAATTAATGTCAAAATGAATTGCAAAATAAAATTGTATTGAAATCAAAATCAAAATTGGCATTGAAAATATAATTGAAATATTTATTATAGGTCCAAAATTAAAACAATAGCTGGTACGTGGATACCGGTTATTAAACAAAATAAATGATTAAGTACACACAAACACCCACTAGTAGAAATGTCTACTAGTGTATTCTCCTATTAAGCAGTCATTCATTAAACATTCTTTAGTACAGTTTGCATCACTGCACTGTTGTAACTTGTGACATTTTGTGCGCTTGCGCCGACTCAGGTGCCGATGTAGGCTTACTCGAGTGATAGTAACGCTATGCGCGCGTGTGCATGGCATGCACGCATTCTTGAAAGTCGCTGGGAATAGATGCGCGAACGACAGTACAATTATTGCTGAAATATCAGATGTGCCCGCGATCGCCCGTGTGAATTTAAATTTTAAGAAAGAAAGAAAAATGATTTATTCAGTACCTAGGTACTTAACCTACGAAATACAAAATCCAGGAAAAATAAGAGCATACGAGTACAGGACAGGAATGTAGGTACCTCGCAGGAGGCGTGCTGAATAGATTTTTAAGAGTTTTATTTTTGCGCGGAACCCTAATGTAGGTGCTAGCACCTCTGCTTACCCCTTCGGGGATATAGGCATGAGTTTATGTTATGTTATGTTATGGAACCCTAAATTTTTTTTTCTAAAATTGAATTAGCCTATGTTACGCCCTATAATATTACATACCTATCTCTCAGTAATTTCATCTTTAAAAAAATTGACACGAAAATAGATAAAAAAATTGTATATTTTTTTTGTCATGTATCTTACATATCCTATGCATTTATTTACAACCTGTTACTTTAATATTAGGTAGTAACAGACACTTCAATTTAAATTATTTCTACAGAAAATTATTCTTAACTAATTCTTGCTACTATAATGATTTATTTGGTGTTATTATTATTATTTACACTGAACTCGACCGCAATAATTTAATCGTTCAATTAACGATCATCATTAAAATTTTAATGAGTGTTAAAGTTTTGAAAATATTCAGTCAATGATTTTCACTATTACAAAACGGAATAAGTCTAAATGCATTTTTATGAATAAGACAGATTATAACACAACTTAAAATATCAAAATCAATTCATAATGCAACGTTAATAAAGGACGTCTGTTTGTTTGGATTACCTTCTTCGGTGTCTATGATCTGATCATTATAAAGTGATTAGTGAGGTATTATCTCGTGGATAATGATATCTCTGTACAAATATTATCAATATTTTTTTTGTACCTACCTATTCATGGTGTTATTTTATTAATAAGTAAGTTGTTCATCAATTTTATACGCATTAATTAGTTCAACAAGAATACCAAAAATTTCGGTAACCGGTAAAGAAAAAATAGAGTATATTTTGTTTCTTTTTAAAAGAATACCGGTTACCGTAATAATCCTACTTTTCATTCCAGTGCATTTTAGGGTTGCCTGGAAGAAATCGCTTTTAGCAATAAGCCGCTTTGTACATTATGATAATCTTGCTAATATTAATGTGCTTACTTATGTAAATGGTGTACAAATAAAGTGTTATCTATCTATCTGTCTATCTATCTTTTCTCTTCCTTTATCTTTATTTTACTTTTGAAATGAAAAGAAGAGTTTTAAACTCAGATTAAAGACCTATTTAGGTAGGTACTCGGATTAATAGGGCTCTCTTAAATTTTTATCCATTTTTTTTATTTTGGGTTTTGCGAAAGCTACCTGTGTGATGTGTGCACGAGTGTGATGCTCCTGGTGTTGCACGCGTCCCCAGGCCACGGTGACCGCTTCCCATCAGGTGGGTCGTGTGCTTGTTTGCCTCCTAAGTGGTATAAAAAATTACAAAAAGGTACCTCTGAGTCCTCTAACCAGTATAAGCGATCATTTCTTGTATGTGTGTATTTATACGTGATTGATTATGTAGGTAAAAGTGATCTATTCCATTGTCCAATAACCTGTAGCTAGATTGAATCCATTGTCGTCACAACAAAGAGATGTGAGTATCGATAAATAGGCGATTATATAACTGTTATGAAACAGGTGGTATTTTTATGACATGTTAGCTCAATAACGCATACAATAGATAAGTTTATTATAGTTAAGAATAAATAAATATTGTAGAAGTTTCTATATAACGCTATCTAGACTAAAGTAAGCATAGCTTAACTTGCTTGTGTTATGGGTTCTAGAATGCGGATATACATAACTTAAATACATTTCGTAAGTTTTTTTATTTATTTTTTTATTGGTAATAGGCTCGCGTTTGACCACGATCTCACCTGTTGGTAAATGATGATGTGGTCAGTGTGAGCACGCTTGCCTAGAAGAAACCTATTCACTCTAGACTTGAAGACTCCCAGGTTGTAGCTTGCCGGAAACACAGACTCAGGCAGGGCATTCCACTCTTTAGCAGTACGCACGATGAACGTACTGCCAAAACGTTTTGTGCGTATGAGTGGGATATCCACCATGTACCGGTATATATAATACATATTGCACATAGCTTAAATGCTTGTGGCTTCGCCCGCCTGGAGTTCGGTATTCGCGTTTTACGACAATAATCTCCTGTTATACTCAACCGATTGCGTAAGATGCATAAGATTTTACCGATGCCTAAAATTTTAAGTCTGACCAAGACCTTTTTAATAAAAAAAACACATCAAAACCCGTTCAGTAATTTTTACATACATCGCTAGTCGCGATGGATTCGTCTTATCTAAAAAACTTAAATTATGCAATTTTGAACTCTCGGATTATTGAATTGAAGTACGACCGCACCTTAAGGAAGTGAAAGATATGAGTTACGCAATAAGGTAGAAATTCCATTGGAATCTCCAAATGAGTTGATAAGATCTCTTCGTGTGTCGAACTTGTGAACTTGCGATGATATTTTCAGTTAAATATCAACAGCGATTGGCTTAGGAATGTGTTTCTTCCGGAACTCAGTGTGGAAGGCATCTATCTATACCTACTATCATAAAATTGTAAATGGGCCGTGTCTGTACCTACATTGGAGATATTAAAAAGAACTTGGGTTATGATGGTTATGATATATGGCCATTTTGGGACGAATGGTGTCTGGAATGTACCTTCTGGACTTTACCCTAGCTTCTTACCATCCAGCGGGGTTAAGTCAATTGACGGACTGAATATAAAAAAAATGGACAATTTTTTTCGAACATAAATATGTCTGGGCCTCGATTTTCCTAAAGGCAAACCACTGTCTTGCCACTGACACTCTAAAAATGTTATTTAATTATAGACTATACCGTTATACAGTTAAAGAATTCATTGAACTTTTTTATTCACTTACAAAATATCATTAAATTTAATTTTAGACTTTAATCTGATAACAATTAAGTCCAAAATTAAATGGTATTTTTTTGAAGTATCAGTGGTATGACAGTGGCTTGTTTTAACAGAATCGAGTCCCTGTTTGTTCGCGATGGATGCAAAATTATTGAACGTATTTTGATGTAGTTTTCTTTATTAAAAAGGTACTGGTTAGATTTAAAATCCGTCGTATATTTGATTGCAATTGGTTAAGTAAAACCAGAGATATGTCCAAAAGTAATGCTAATTTCACACGGGCTGAGCCATTAGGCATATAAATCTTACACATTGACACATCACAAGTCGTGATTCTAGGTGTTTAAAGAAAAAACATCAAATCACCATAATTATGGTGTTCGTCTGTTAAGATTAATAATAAATGACGCCTAATGTAGCACGAATTTAATTAATACCTATGTAAATTGAATTAATTATCCTCGGAATCGCAATAAAATATCTAATAATAGAGTTGTTCATAATGTTCGATGTACGGAGTTATCGGCGGCAGTCGTTTGTAGTATGTGAATGAGGTACAAACATACTAAAAACTGTGGACTAATGGTGAACCACGGGCCATAAAGGATCCTATGCTCTCTAGCAATGTGCGGCAAACCCCACGGGTACCATCCCCATTGACCATGGAGAAGGGGGAGGGCTAGGAAGAGGTAGGTATTGTTTATGAAATAAAGTTAATAATCTATTATATTGGGTGTAATATTATCCAATGTTTAAATTTGGTTTTGTAAAAATAAAAGTGGCATTAAACATCGCTCCGAAAAAATCGGAGTTGATTAATAAGGTTATTTACTAAATAGATCGATTTCATAGTTCACAGTATGCGTGGTATTTTTTATCGACGAAATATTATAATCGGACACCGATATCAAAGATATAGATGTGTCTTCGCTTTAATTTTGCAAGATAAGAATAGTTTTTTTTGTTATATAGGTACAATTGTACATAGTATATGTAGTACATAGTATATGTACTAGTACTATACTATACTTAAAACTTAAAATAATAACATACAACAACTTATAATTAACTTTAAAGAAAACTTAACCTAAAATTAATCATGTTAAGTTGGTTAAAAGCGATGGTAGCTGAATGGATAGGGACGCGGCCTCTACTTAGAGGTACCGAGTTCGAACCCGGCCGCACAGCACCAATGTGAATTCCACTTTGTGGAATTTATATGTGCTAATCACATGATTTACCATCTGCTGACGGTGAAGGAAAAAATCGTGAGGAAACACACATGTCCTAGAAGAAATTCTAAGGCCATGTCCGATCCACCAACCTGCAATAGGCCAGTGTGTGTGGATTAGCTCTCTAGTTAGAGGAGAGGAGACCCGTGCCCAGCAGTGGGACATAAATGGGTTGCTTTTATAAGTTGGTTGGTTGGTTTTATGCCGAATCCTAATAATATGCTGGGTCTTTAAATTTAGGTACGTTTTTCTGTTACGAGAAGGAAAGGAAAGGAAGCAAGAATTTGTTTTCGAGATACTCTTAACTAGGCATTCTGAGGGTATTTATGTAATAAGATTACAGTTCTACCTAAACTAAACAAAAGATAAACTAAACACTAACATTAAATCTTATGAAAATGAAAGGTAAGAAGGTATCTAATAACAATGAAATATTAAAAACAAATTTTACAAATGAAATGAAATGAAATGAATGAATATTTTTTTTTGAAATGAATATTTTTATTTCAGGTACCCATCATTACAAATCACTAATTAAGTACCTATATTAAAATTACATAAAATTAAAATTAAATAAAAATAAATTAAAATTAAAAATTGTAAAAAACTAATACTGGCAGATAGATAGCCAAATTAGAATAAAAATTAAAAATTAAAACGAAATCAAATTGTCACAATTATAATTAAAAATTTAAATAAAATAAATGAAAATCATATCAAATCAAAAAAATCGGAAATGCCAAAAGTCTATCTAAAAATTTCTGTGTAGGTCTCAGCTGTTAAGTGCGGAAAATGTCATGTTTGTTCTAGTAACGTACTATATCTGTGGCTTAGAATGAAGAGTTATCGACTCACGAACCAAATACATAATTAAGATACATGCTTATTTGATAGTATAAATCCAAACCTGTGATTATGTCGCAAATATCAAGATCGTAATTTATAGTAAATCCAACAGTTTAAATCTTCTTTGTTGGATCCGAAGTAAAAAAGGCAAAGTAGGTATCTATTAATTTTTTTCAAGATATCTTTACAAAACAAAAACGTAAATGGGTGAATCTTGAAATTTAATCACCTCGAGACCACTACTTTGAAGATTTTTAACAAAGCAATTTTGGGACTATACGTTCTTTGCATTGTGGTACAAACGAGTCCTAGAGTGGAGACCGCGAGTCGGTAAACGGATGGTGGGACGCCCCCCAGCCAGATGGACCGACGACCTGAAAAAGGTAGCTGGAACGGACCGGATGCGGCAGGCGGAGAATCGGGTGGTATGGTGCACATTGGGAGAGGCTTATGTCCAGCAGTGGATGATTTATGGATTGATTGACATTTATTTTTAATACATAGTCCCAAAAATTAACAAATTTAACAAATTATTTGGTTTCCAGGTAAATCAACTGAACATGTCAAGTTTCAAGATTCACTCAAATATATTGATGGATTTTTTTTATATAGTAAGTATACCACTTAGGTGGCAGACAAGCACACGGCCCACCTGAAAGGAAGCGGTCACCGTGGCCTATGGACGTGTGCAACACCAAGGGCGTTACCCACGCGCTGCCGACCCTGAAGGGAAAGGGTGGGGGTAGGAAAGGGTGGGGAGGCTAGGAAGGGACACATGGAGCTGGAGAATGGAATTTCAGATCTTGCCAGATTTGGACGCAATTGGAATTAGCGCTTGCAACTAAGCTAAATTCCAGGACACTAAGCTAATGACCAGGAATCGAACCTAGAGCTTCAGGATCGCAAGGCAGATCCCTTAACCACTAAGCTATCCACGCTTTTGAAATAGACGAATCAGATATCTAGAAAGGTATGCGTCATACGTCTACATCATACAAACATATTATTTATTACTAAAATAGTTTCCACACGAAACTCAATTATAGTTGCTTAAATAGTTACGAAAATTATAAATAATAAATTGGACGATGTCTGATCATCACTGGCACGTGGCTACATGTGTCTGTATATTACATGTGATTTACCTGGCCAACAATCAATTAGCTTATTGCAGTCCACTGCTGGACATAGGCCTCTCTCAATAGATGCCATAGCACCCGATCCTCCGCCTTGCGCATCCAGTCTATCCCAGCCACCTTTATCAGGCCATCCGTCCAAGTGAAAAAGCACTTGATGAGGCCGTCAAGCTGAGAACCACCATTGTGACACTATCGGTTTGAAATGGTCACTCCCATTCCAGAGACTTTGCCTTCAGCTTACCATCAGGCGAGGTGAAGTCATGTTGATGTGACCGACATAAAAAAAAACATGCTTGGCCATAAATTATTTAATTACAATGGCAAAAATCTGACACAGTGACAATGATGACATTGTTTTAAGGTAATTTTGAAAAAATATTTACTTTAGGTAAAAAAAAACTTTCACTTTTTTACTAAAATTGTATTTTTTTACTGTCTTTGATATCTGCCAAGTATGCAGGCGTAGGTACTTTATTTTAAAATTGACTAATACTTAATGATACACAATATTATTATCTTCGAAGTAGTTCATTGACATATATAATTTGTGGCAAACAGTGAAATCGATTTTGAATGAGTCTTCTGTAAAATTAGCTTATTTCAGTCACACCAGCGAGTGTGACGCCCCTGGTGTTGCACACGTCCATAGGCCACGGTGACTGCTTTCCATCAGGTGGGCCGTGTGCTTATCTACCACCTAAGTGTTATGAAAAACCCCTTTACGGTGAACCCTATCAATATAAGGGCATAGAAGAATAAACTGTTTATAAATAAAAATATTTACTAGGTACTTCTATCGCTATCCTATTATATCGTATTTTTTGGCGAATTAATAACAATTTAACAATATAGTATCTGAGTTTTTATTTAATTCCACCTGTCTGACCAAAAACAAATATTTCTGTATACGGTTTTATTAGAAACTATTTAATTATAGTATAATTAAGTATGTCGCCACTCCGTCTCGCTATTTGCAAATAAATCCTTAAAAAACATAATTTTGGCAAATCTGTGTCCTTTCTAATGTGTGCACTAAATGGCACACATAAATAACGTGATAATTAACTGCTAGTTTGGCATATTGGTAATATGTGCACGTAGCAAGTTCGTGATCCAGTATCGAAGATATACTATATTTGATGTCAAGAAAGCATGTAATTTTTTTAAGCACCACACAAACAAAAATTTGTATTTGTGTCGTAGTAAAATATTTTGCACTAAAAAGACGATTGTGCTGTGATTTATCGTCAATCAACTTTTTAGTTCCTGTATTATTTATAACTATACAAAAGCTGGAGTCGACATCACAGAGTTTACACTGACCAAATTAATGAGTTATTGAAGAAAGGGCAGGTCAAAAGCACTCAAAACCAGCGGGCTTGCATGAAACGTTTAATGATGGTAGAGGAAGCGAGTGAAGTAATGTACTCGTAAGGTGAGAAGCAAGTGGCGGGCTGTTGTCTCTGCCTACCCCGGAGGGTAAAAGGCATGAGCATAAGTATGTATGTATACAAAATACAGTCTACTTAAACATTCTTATAAAAAGAAACAACCTGAGCTGGGACCAATTTTAAAAGGGACTACGAGTATATGTGAAGCACCAATTTGAACCTCCTCCCAATAATTGGAAGTTGCTTAAAAAGTAAGAATTGCCCAAGTAGAGCTTAGCAAGCCCATTTGTACTAGGAAATGTATGGCTTTGATATTTAAGAAATAGCATAGCTTGAAGTGTGTAGCTACTTAAAGATGAGCAGAGGTCAATTGAGCCCGTGGAGCAAGATTATTAAGGGTCTGTTCACACAGACCAGCTCGGAGATCATCGGCGCGCATTTTTCTATTCACACTGACAAATAATTTTCATAATGACAAAAGCAGTGCAGATGCTAAAATAAACCTTAGGTAGGTACTACAAATACTAAAAACTCTTTTTTTAACGTTTTTTTTATTCATGATAGGCTTACGTTTGACCTCAAGCTCACCTGATGGTAAGTGACGATGTGGTCTACGATGAATAGAAGGCACCTATTAGCTAGACTTTTTTTTTTTTTTTTTCGTGCGGAAATCCTCTTGGATACCCACCCCGCGGCCAGCGGGGCAGGTTATGTCGGACTCTTACCGACTAAAACCGCACGCCGTCTAGGGTCTTCTGACGCCAGGGCTAGAAGGAACCTATTCACTCGTGACTTGAAAAACGTGATAAGAATCTGCTCTCCTCTCCGAGCCGGTCTGTATGAACGGACCCTAAGAAGTTATATTTAATATCCGTTCAAATATCGCTACAGTCTATACGTTTAAGTCAAACCTTGAACTTAAAATAGGCGCGAATGTGTAAAATGTACGTAATGAGGTGTTTTCAATGGTCATAATCTAATTTTAGTTGGAGGTATTATTGCGAAAGTGTTGCCATATTTGCATACTAGTGATTAGAAAGAGTAATTGAATAAAATAATCTGCGTGTGATTGAAGGCGAGGTTGCCAGTGTAGTGCAGTAGTAGTGAATGCGACCGCGTTGCATGAGGTCTTAGGTTCTATTCCCGGGTCATGCAGAAAATCCAGCTGTACTTAAAAATGGAGTTTGAAAGTGTGGCAATGTTGAAGTTCGAAAACCATGTTATATACCTAATATGGGTGTTAAAAAAATTCGGCTTACTATTTCGTGATGCAAAGCGGGAGTATTATATAAGTTGGAATTTTTGCTGTCGGAAAGTAAGCTTAGACAAGTATAGGCTACCAGGTTTTAAAAATTTTTGAATGCAATTTTTTTGATAAAGGTATTTTTCCTTTGGGTAAAATTCGGTATCTCCATTATTTGTACCTTCGGGTGTGGAAAAAATCCCGTTGAATTCCCTAGCTAAGCTAAATTGCTTGAAATAGAAGTATTCAGGGTTCAAACCCGCAACCTCCTGATCATTCGACATCTACTATTTAAAGGACGCGTATCTATCAGTCGCGGTCAATTTACATGAGACGTAAACAACTGCCTAACGTGCAATTATCATTACATCTCAAATCGTCTGATGAATTCAAGTTCAAAAGTAATGCGATGAGAATTGTATGCCTTTTTTTTATTGTCAAAGGTCAGTGACTATCGTTCGATCTACATACATAACTCAAAATTGAAGATTTTTTAGTTGTGACACTTTACCATTGGGACTTTTTTGGTCACACCGAAAAGCACACATTCACACACACACACATACACGCACACACACAACGACGAAGTAAAAAATTTGAAGCAAAATGTTGTGATTTCAATTGTTATTTTCATATTTTTTAAATACCTAATTTATTTAGCAGTCATGAATACAGGTCCTTGAAGTATTGTCATTGGCAATTAACATAAACCTCACACTAAATCACCCTCAACATTTATTTTAGGAGTCATAGTAAAATATCACTAATTTTCGTTCATGCTGTAGTAATTTTTTTTTTAATTCTTAGTTGTGTCACTCTTCCATCAGCTATCCTGGCTAGATGGACTCGGTAAAGTTTTGCATGATTGTTTAACAAATAAACAAACTAACAGGCACATCTTGACGATTTCTGTTAGGACTCAGAATAAACGGTTATTTTAGTAACGAATATCTCGTTCGGAGATAGTCGAATTAGAGCATGCCGTCCGAAAGCACTGCGTGTATAACACTTAGTCCACGAAGAGCACCTCCTAAAAATATTGATAGGTGCTCTTCGCGGACTATGCTTAGGTGGTATTCGGAGCGTGCTCTCGGTGGACTATCTCTCGTTCTGCAGTTCAAAATGAATAATTACTTAGTTATGTCACCGTTCTACCTAGTAAGTAATACGTGTTCGTTTTTTTTATACTACTTAGGTGGCAGATAAGCACACGGCCCACCTGATGGGAAGCGGTCACCGTGGCCTATGAACGTGTGCAACACTAAGGGCTGCCTACCCTGAAGGGAAGTCGGGAGTCCTGGGAAGGGGCGGGGAGGCTAGGAAGGGATGGTAGGAGGGGGGGTACAGTGAGCTCTGGCTACCCTACTAACCGGCGGGAACACAACACGATGGTTATTATGGGCGCGGTGTTCTGTAGGGCGGAGGTACTACCCCAATCGGACAGCTCATTTCGGACGGGAGATACCGTCGTGTCCTACCTCCTACAAAAGTTCGTCTCGCAGTCACACGTTAATTGTGATAACAAATCGCAAAATATTCATTTCATTCATAATTCGTGCAATATTTACGTCATATTGGGACATACTTTTTAGCGGATGACCGGGCGTGACCTTCGGGTTTCGGTATTACTCAGCGTCTTGATGTAACTGGAGAATGATAGTGATGTATTCTCAGAATATGAGAGGAGAAAATTAATTTTGTAAGAGGTAAATTATACTATAGAGGTAGTTTGATAGCCTATATGGCTGATTCAAGATGTAAATATTTATGTTTTCTAGTATAGATCGATACTCTATAAATGGCAGGTGCTATTAAATGTTAAGTGCCTAGAGACATTGCCTCAGCTTACCATCAGGCGAGGTGAAATCATGTTGACGTGACCGACATAAAAAAAAAAAAGGGCTTTTACTTAATAAAAAAAATTCGCTAACTATGGGCGCTCTCTCTTATATCTTAGGTGTTCTTTACTGTACACCAAACACAGGGTACTACAAACAAGGATAATACATGATCGGAGGGGAAAGGGGAGGGTCAGGAGTCAGATCAAGAGTACTCGCAACCGATGTGCATGTATGAAAATAATTATGAAAGTATAAGAAATTGTCTATGTAGGTATATAATGAAATCAAATCAAATTTATTTGTTTAAACATGTGTTATACATACATGTGCTTGCATAGTAGCAGCTTGTAAAGGCGTACAAATGTTTCATTGTTAAAAGAACGAAAGAACAATTAAAATAATATACCAGTCTGAATAAAAAATAAATGAAATCAATTAAACGTGAAATGTCAAAAACGTCAGTAAAATGTAAAAAAATATATGTCAAAAATGTCAGAAATGTCAAAAAAAAATAATAAAAAAAATAATGGTACATGGACTTTTTTTTTACCACAATAAATCCAATATGTCAAATATACGAGTAGGTACTATGTCAACTTCCGACTAAACACTAACATCTCATAATTTGGGTATTTATAACTTATTTCAATAACATTTGCTTGCGATGGCATTGAACCAGCACGCCGTTGTGCAGTGGCTGAAGATGTTACCTAATAATATATTTATTTATACGGACGGACGGAATATTGTTAGTAATCGATTATTAGGAAATGAATGTGAAATTAATGTTCAAATCATTTGTGTAGAGGTTTTACATGTATCAAGGTGTTGGATGATGACAAAGATTTGCTCAAAGATATATTTAGTAACATTTTGTTTCGCGGAGTTTACTATTCCAAACCTTCACCATCACTTTAACCCACCCCCTTGATGGTAAGCTGAGGTGGATGTTTTTTAATGCGTGATTTAAAATTCACCTACGCTGTCGTAAGGTTATCGAACCATTGAGATCACTTATAAGGTTGATTCACTTTAAATTACATTTTGAAAAATAATTAATGTCTAAAAGTTTTCGTAAACTTCGAAATCACACGTTTAAATGTATTTTTACTGCATCAGTCAATTTATCAAAACATAAAAATACTTTAATTAGTTTATTTTTAACTATTTTTCATTAACTCCTCTTTTTATTCTCTGTATTTATGTTCAGTTAATGCGCGAGAGTTTAATTCTAAAATTAAGATTATTAATTCTGAAAAAGTTAAGTAAAATTACATAATTTAACCTAACTTTTTCAGAATCCGTCTCTGTTAATATAACATTGAGCTGGGAAATATTACGGTGTTCTTAAACTTGAAAATAAGAATTTTATTGTCAAATTAAGTCAATAACTTTTAAACAAGGCAATCATTAAATGAATAGTGATAAGTCTCAAAGGCCTACGGGCAAAGTCGGACAAGTTAGTATTGAGGAAGTCTTATTAGGTTGTACTTCCAAGGATGTTGGTTTGTTATAGTTTTTTTTTATACTACGTAGGTGGCAGACAAGCACACGGCCCACCTGATGGGAAGCGTTCACCGTGGCCTATGGTCGTGTGCAACACAAGGGTGTCACACACGCGCTGCCTACCCTGAAGGGAAGGGGGAAGGGCTAGGAAGGGGTGTAGAGACTAGGAAGGGGTTGGGGAGGATGGGTACAGTGAGCTCTGGCTACCCTACTTACCGGCGAAAACACAACACGATGGTTATTATGGCCGTAGTATCCAGGTAGTACCTACCGCCGGTAAGTAGGGTAGCCAGAGCTCATTGTATGTAGTATTTGAGTAATTATTTCTCATGCCACAATGAGGGTACGAGGGATAGGATTAGCCTTCCACTCACCGGTCTAGCCGGAGGACGTCCATGTGCGTCTGGACCTCACCCAAACAAGAGTTAAAAGGTGTAGGTACTCGGGCCTGTAGGCATGTATTAGGGGGGGGGGGGGGGAAACACCATAGAAGTATTCCTGTATAGTTTGGTGTGCGAGGCATATGCCAATTGGGTAACTTTACACCCCGGTAATTAAGACCCGAGACGGTGTGTTGTTTGACAACGAACGGAGGAAGTCGGTTCGATTCGGACATAACCACCCCCTATGGCCGACGGGGTTGATAGCCATGGGGATTTCCATGAGATGAAATAAAGAGCGACTGTACTATCCACTATTTATGGGAAAATCATACAGTCTACAGTTTGGTGGATACCACTTTTTTGAACTTACGTAAGAAAACGCGAACAGAATGTACATGTGCTAATTAGTCTAATTTTTTTTCACAGAAAACATTTTGATTCTATTGTACTTAGTGAGAATAGGTATGTCGAGAAGTTTATGACCGAAGCCATAATGATACATACCTACAAATATTTGCACTGAGCGGGAATCAACTCCACGCCCGCCTCCTGATGCAGTAGTCAAATGCGTAATGCGTTGACTACTGCGCTACGCAATAGAGTTCAAATTATGTTTATTTTGGAAACGTCAAAATGAGTTCACCTCGCCTGATGGAAAGCTGTTAAAGGCAAAGTCTCTGGATCGGGGTCACCACTACATACACCGATAGTGCTGCAGTGGTGACCCTCAGCTTGACGGCCTTATCAAATGCTTTTTCACGTCCCACCTAAAGGACCCGGGACTGTAGGAGGAAGGAAACACATACGCTGGTAAAGAATCCCAAGTCTTTGAGGTGTGGCAATTTTTTTTACAAAAAAGGTTTCTAAGACAGTTACCTTGTTCTATGATTCGGGGTCTCCCCGTTGAATGTCAGTCAAATTCATCCAGTAAGTTTTGCCTGATTAATTAACAAACGGATTTACAATTATTATAGTTTATGGTATTAAGTAGTACCTACCTACTATGATATTTATTAAGATATCATCAATTAATTTCATTGAAACGTCAGTGTTGCTCTAATTTATTGTTTTTTAATGCTAATTAATTAGTAGGTATAAGTAGTTACAACTAATTAGTTTGAAACTATTCATTACTAATAATATAATATCTATAACTTTTTTCATATCGCAAGCGCACGGCTCACATAATGGGATGCGAAATTTAGGATCCCGATTAAAAAATAGAAATGTTAAAAATCTAAAAACACGTTAACAAAGTCGCGGGTCCAGCTCGTCCTAAGTCATGAGTTTTTTTTATATATAGGACACTTCAATTTGACTTCACCTCTCCTGATGGTAAGCTGAAGGTAAAGTCTCAGGAAAGAGGGCCACCATTACATACACGTAGGTACCATGTCAACAATGGTGGCACTTAGCTTGACGGCCTCATCATAAGAGCATTGTCGTCGCAGCACCGCGTGACACCCACCGGTCCCACTAGTGCTGCGACCACAATCCCCTTCTGCCCGGCTATGCACTTGCTGACCCCTGAACGCAATCCAACCAAGATTAGATTTCTACCACCAGTGAATTCAAAAATGACTAACAAACTCTTAAGTATATTTCAAGGCTGTGATTTGGTTCAAAATTCCGTGAAGCCTAATTTCACACTTGTTCAATTTCGATGACTCAGCGTTATATTAAAACGCAACGAAATATTTTATGACATACCGGTACACGCAGCTCACATATTTTTCAACTTATTTTTTTTTAATTTTGTCTGTTTGTGTGCGATTGACGCAAAAACTACTGAACGGATTTTGATGCTGTTTTTTTTGTTTGAAAGTTCTTGGTCAGACTTAAATCTTACGCATGTTTGATCACAATCGGTTGAGTATAACCGGGTATAATAACCAAAAAACTAAATTAATAAACAATCAAAAACCTCGTGCCTCGGAGAGCACGTTAAGCCGTCGGTCCTGGTTGCCATACAAACTTCTATGGCAGTCGTTACGGGTTATATGCGGCTTATTATTATTGTGAATTGTATGTGAAGTTTATTTCCAAGCTTCTTTATCATCCAAATAATCTACAATTTCATACTTGTACATCGTAAAACGCAACCGTTTAAAAGTTAATATAAAAAGTGGATATCATTACCATACATTAGATGCAACTAAGGTCACACAGTAGGTGAGCTTGTCTGTCAATCATCCTATAACTGATTACAAACTGCTTCTGAATAATATACGCCTTTTTATATTTATTTTAGTGTTATAATTATTGTTTATTATAACAAGCAAACAATTCCATCAAGAATTAAGCGGTTCGGTACCTCTTTTCTCTGCCGCACCATCAAGACTTGGAATTCTTTACCAGCGCACGAACGTGTTTCCTTCCTTCTATAGTCTTGAGTTTTAGTTCTTCCAGCAGCGAGCGTGCAGACGCTTTCCATCATGTGCATTCGTCCATAGGTCAAGGTGAACGCTTCCTAACAGGTGGGCCGTAAAAAATATTGGAAATATAGAATATCCAGCACGGGACTGGAAACCGATCTTCGATCTAAATCTGTAGCAAAAATTGCTTCAAAATTTCATTGAATATTTTATTATTTTTTACGGTGTAATGTAAAGTTATTAAATAATTAATTATTATTCAATCATTATTATTCAATTTTGTTTTTCGGTCATTATGGTAGAAATTCAATTTCAATTCAATCTCCAATCAAAAATTGAATGTTAAGTAATATCATAATTATATTGTTTACACCGAATAGAGATTAAATCTACCAAGGTTAAAGTCGCAACCATAAAACTATCACAATATCAAGATCTGAGGTTCGATTCTAAAGCTAAAGGCCTGTAGCTTTTTTTTATATAGGACTCGTCAAAATGACTTTACCTCGCCTGATGGTAAGCTAAAGGCAAAGTCTCAGGACTGGGGTCACTGGGACAGTGGCCGCCCTCAGCTTGACGGCCTCATCAAATGCTTTTTCACGCCCCGCTTAAAGGCCCCGGGACTATAGGAGGAAGGAAACACATGCGCTGGTAAAGAATTCCAAGTCTTTATGGTGCGACAAATAAAAGAGGCACCGAACCGCTTGATGGAATTGATTCCACCGTGTGAGGGTGATACCTCAGTCTGGCACGTCTACCTCAGTCTAGCTTAGTGTTTAAGCAATCGGTTTTACGTTCGAGAAGTCCCGAGTTCAAAACTATGTTACTCGAACCAATAACTGTATTTAGGTATATTATATTAAGGAAATGATTGTAAATAGACCAAAAAAAACAACGGCCCGCTGAGTTTCTTGACGGAATCTTCCCAGGTCTGTTTCGAACTGGATCGTGTGTTCCATTTACTTGTCTAATAATCCGGAAAAACATATAGGCTACTTTTCAATTCTGGAATATTTTCCCAAGGGTAGTGGAAATGGGAACAGAATTAAACAAATCATAAATTAAAGTAGACCATATCAGATACAGTAGCATCGACACTAAACCGGACATGTCACAAAGAACCTTTACCTAGTACGAAACTCGGTGGCCGAAGAAGCCTCTAAGTTCAAATGTCAAACCGCGTCCTTGCCGTGCAACGATGCGCCTGCGACTATAAATACTGAGTCCGACGACACACAGGCATCAGTCGCTCGATTGCCTTTCAATCACTTAGTACCAAGACACCCAAAAAACTCATCAAAAATGAAATCGGTACGTTTATAATCAAATATAAATGTGAATCAGTGAATATAATTTTGAATTTAATCTTCTTCACGTGTCATTCGATTTGGAATTTCGTTTACTCGGTCGACAATCAGTTTCTTCAACTTTTATAAACCTAAATTAAAAATCAATGCATACCTATAAATTTGGAATTCATCTTCTTTAAATGTTGTTCGATTTTTAATATCGATCTTATACTATATCTAAATTCTAATTAAAATAAAAACTAATATCTAAATCTTAATACATAACCCAAATACAATACCGAAAAGTGTAAAATCTCCTTTATTCCAATTGTAATTTGCTGTACAGGGTTCACGGTGATAAAATCTAAACCTACGCTCACATTATGGAATGCAGTAAATAATTGAATATTGTGAAATCCTCTAACAATAAAATAGAAGGAAAAAATAGTGAATTTAAACTTGGAATTAGTTTTCTTCATATGCCATCAAATTTGGAATTGATCTTTCGCCTCGGTGGATTACAGTTTCATATTTTACTATTTTAATATTTGTCATTTAACAGTTCATCGTACTCGCTCTCTTCGTCGCCGCCGCCGTCGCCGCCCCGGCCAACCCTGATGCTGATGCAGTAGTCACCCGTCAAGAAAGCGATAATAATATTGATAGCCACAATTTTGCGTAAGTACCCAGAAAACCTTATAAATAATTAAAAATCACCGCTCGCCACAGGCAGGGAATTCATCCCCACACGTTGCATCCGCCTGCAGTGCGTACTGTAAGGTATGAAAGAAATTTCATTCCGCGCACGCTTAGGCTGTGGAACGATCTCCCTGCAGTGGTTTTCCCTGGCGGCTACAATATGGGGTTCTTCAAGAAGGGCATTAGAAGGTTTTTGCAGGGTCGGCAGCGTGAGTGTGACGCCCCTGGTGTTGCACGCGTCCATAGGCCACGGTAACCGCTTTCCATCAGTGTGGGCCGTGTGCTTGTCTGCCACCTAAGTGGTATTAAAAAAAAAAAAAAAATACTATCAACTCCTATGTATTTCAACTTTTCTCTAGTATAAAATACTGACGTAATTATCTCTGCTCAACAGTTTCGAGACATCCAACGGCATCAAACAGGAAGAGCAAGGTCAGCTGAAGAATGCTGGTACTGAGAATGAATCCTATGAAGTCCGTGGCCAATACTCGTACCCCGGCCCCGATGGTATTCTCTACCTGATCACCTACATCGCCAATGAGGGCGGTTTCCAACCCAGTGGTGAACACATTCCCCGTGCCGCCTAAGTCTACAACAGTGACCACAACCTCTAGTCCAAAAAATACTCATCATTAACCTTTATCCCTTCTTTTGTTAATACTTCAATCTTTAAGCGATCTGTGATATGATCCTGAAAATGTTTGTTGAATAAACAATTATGTTATAGTAAATCACGTTATCGTCTTATTACCCATTCTGAGCAGTCCGAAAAAAAGGTTGAACAGGTCTACGTCATTATTATATATTAGCCAGCCTAGTTGCTTTCGAGATTATCACTACTCTTTATAATCTGCTTCCCCGGGTCATCTATATTCCTGGTAGTAAGTTTATTTTATTGGTAATAGGCTCTCGTTTGACCACAATCTCACCTGTTGGTAAGTGATGATGTGGTCGACAGTGGAGCACGCTTACCTAGAAGTAACCGGTTCACTCTAGACTTGAAGATTCCCAAGTTATAGCTTTCTGAAAATACAGATTTAGGCAGCGCATTCCACTCTTTAGCAGTACGCACGATGAACGTACTGTAAAGTAAAAAGATTATCGAAGTGAATGATGATTATCAAGTGCATCGAGTGCGAATATTACTTACTGAACCGGAGTATTTTAAAGAAATGCACCCGTGATAACGGCTGCTGAAAAGTAATCGAAACTTCGGGAATAGGGTCAATAATAATATCAAATAAACAGTGATGTGAATTTGTTAAAGACAATTTTATTACAAAACACAGTTCTTGTGACGAAACTCTAAAAGCTTCACCTATTGCTAAACCAGTGAAATAGTATACAAAGTGGTTTTTTATAACAATAAATGTTGATTTGTGTGGTTACAGAATCTAACATTTTAAGTCTTGTGTTTTCTAACTTGAAAACGCAACACAGATAGCCAAATAAATAGGTAACAATTGCGTTACATTTTGAATTGAATTAATTAGTTTCAAAATTTCTTTTTTTTTATATAGGACACGTCAAAATGACTTTACCTTGCATGATGGTAAGCTAATGGTAATTTCGATGATGATCCATTCTTTTTTAACAATATTTTATATTTTATCATCCTGTGCTTTGCGTTTATTTCACGATTACGTTTCTAAATAAGATTCCTGCCTCTGATAAAATCTTAAGTTTTCTACGAAAACTCTTATTATGCCCTGCAATAAGGTCGCCCTCAGTACGTGGATATAAAAATACACTTAGTTAGATGAATTCGGATAACAAATTATAATTTTTACCTGCCCTATTGGCGATATAAAAGTTTCATTATAAATTGAGTGTCACTATACAATTTAATGATATTAATTACGGAAGTATAGATAGATAGATAGATAGATAGATACTCTTTATTGCACACACCATCAGGATAAAAACAAACAAAGCGTATAATACATAAAAAAAAAATTGTACAAAGGGCGGTCTTATCGCTGTCTGCGATTTCTTCCAGACAACCAGTATGGACTGTATTAGGTATCTATGTATAAAATTAATAAAAATTAAAGGAAGTATCTATGTATAAATTAATAAAAACTATATCATTGAGCATTTTTATGTTTTAAATGTGAGACGATTCTACAACTAAAGAAATAAAATGCAAATGAACGATCGATGTGACCTTCCAAGCAAGATGTGCCGTCTCCGAATGGTCATCATCTCATTATAATTTCAAAGTTATTGCTGTTGCATCCTTGGAATCCTAAATTTTCTCGTTACATCGAACTTAACCATCTTATACCTGAGTCAAATAGCGAACACATGTACCCACGCGCGGTACGCGAGACCAAAAGTACTAGTAGTCAATCATTAGCCACCGACGTGAGTCTAATAGATACTAATAAAAGTAATTTAGTTTAGCTTGTAGTAATATATATTTATTTAATGGTAATAGGCTCGGGTTTGACCACAATCTCACCCTTTTGGTAAGTGATAACCTAGAAGTAACTAGTGGTATTGGTTCCCTGATCGATTCCAATTTAAAAACCTAGTATTCTGACATATAAAAAAAGCGAGTGTTTCTACATTCTTCGATCTTATAGACCACCCTCCACGTACCGTACCAGGCTAGCAAAAACTATGACTATAATTTATGATATGGCTCTCACTCCCAACATTGTACGATTAGTTTTTCCAAAACGGCACACTGTCAATGATACGTAAACGTTTTTCAGCCAGTAAAGTTACCATTTAAAAAATGTCAATGTAAACATAATTATAGTCAGCGTAAAAAGTAGATGATCATTTTCAGTTTTTTACATAAATTTTTGCGCAAAGAAGAAAAAAAATAGTACCTACCTACGAGTAAGTATTAAAAAAAAAGAAATGCAGATTTACTTACCACTTAATAAAAATATTTTGAAACTTTGATTAGGTATATGAATATAAACATTTTGTGCGATGTGAGATTGAGGTCAAAGGCTTGTCAACTAAAAGAAATTCTCATTCAGATTTTTAAGTTTCAAATCGTCATTTATCATATACTTTTGCCGCCAACTGTAAGTGTAACATCGTGGGTCTAATTGACCAACACGCGGCTACACGAAGGTTAACGTTTTTCTTTTAAGGTTTTATTCAAACTATAAAGGTGACCATCTGAGGTGTTTTATGCTTAACCATTTAAATTAATGTTACTTAGTTAAACCTACGCGATTGCGAACAGTGTTGAAACAGTGGATACTATACACTGCGAAAGTGTTTCAGAAACTTGTTTTCCAACAGATGTGTAGAGTTTTTATTATACAGCTTAGGTGGCAGACAAGCACGCGGCCCACCTGGTGGGAAACGGTCACCGTGGCCTATGGACGCGTAAGGACATCACACTCGCGATGTCAACCCTGGAGGCGCGGGGGTAGGGGGAGGCGGGAGCTTTTGAGAGAATCTCTCCCGTGAGCTCTGGCTACCATACTTACCGGCGGATATACAACACGATGGTTATTATGGTCTTCTGTAGGGTGAAGGCACTACCCCAGTCGGACCTGTTGGACTGCTTAGTTCGGACGGGAGATACCGTCGTGTCCTACCTCTGTAAAGAGTGCAGCGTAATTGGAATCTATTGTCTAAGAATGGTGACCGATCCGATTAGATTTTACTCGTCAGGCGCCGATCAAACTTTTTTTGGCGTTGGAATTCCAAAAAATTTAAACCGAGGTTTTTGTTACGTTTGTATTGTATTAGTATGCTATGGCAATACAAGCAAAAAGCGGTTTTATCCCAACAAAATATTTACGGATTGCACCTTCATATAATCTAGTGACAGTGACATAATTGTGGCCTTCAACTTGTCGGCCTCAGCAAATGCTTTTTCACGCCCCGCTCAAAGGTCCCGGGACTATAGGAGGAAGGAAACACTTGAGCTGGTAAAGAATTCCAGGTCTTTATGGTGTGACAGAGAAAAGAGGAACCGACTTAGTTCTTGATGGAATTGTTTGCACGGTATGAGGGTGATATCTCAGCCTCGCGCGTGTTGTTCTGTATAGGAAAAGAGATATTAAAAAAAAAAACTCGGAGATATAAATAACTGTTTCACATGGAGTTCAAACCTTTCCGTTGCCTGGGCCCATATACACATATTTACACATACGACCTAAGAACATAAGTTAAATGTTCTAAGATCGTACGAGTACTCTACATGTGTTTGTGTGCGACATTTCTGGCCAATTCCATCCAGCCGTTTTTAGGTGAGAGAGTAACAAACAAACAAATTTGTTTTTGAATTTATAATATAAAACAACGTGAACTAAATTTCTCGTTCTGCTTAGCATAAATGCATTATACATAAATTGTTTAGGAGGTAGGATACGACGGTATCTCCCGTCTGAAATGAGCTGTCCGACTGGGGTAGTATCTCCGCCCTACAGAATACCGCGGCCATAATAATTCTTCCTCCCCCCCCTTTTCTAGCCTCCCCACCCCTTCCAAGCCCATCCCCCTCCCCTTTAGGGTAGGCAGCGCGTGTGAGATACCCTTAGTGTTGGACAAATGCACATGTCCATAGGCCACGATGACCGCTTCCCATCAGGTGGGACGCGTGCTTGTCTGCCACCTACGTAGTATAAAAAACAATGAAAAACACAAAAAAAAATAGTTTAGAAGATACAAACGCACGGACATTGGGAAGCGACTTAGTTCTGTACCATTTAAAGGCTACTAATTGAATTGTAAAATACATTCAACTTGACTTTAACTACATAACTGAAGAGTAGAATAGAATTGGAGCATCTCTCATTAAGGCGTCCAGCTATTTGAATCCTAACATTACTGTTACCATAATATCGTGCGGCGGCTTTATTTGGACGATGTTATGTTAGAACGAATACAATAATTATACATGCGCTACTGTGAGTAAATTGTTCAGATGTCGATGGCTCGGGTCTGCATTAAGTAGGTTGAGAGATCTGAGTACATAGTTTATTATAAGCCTGCGGTGATGTCAAAAATGGAGAATATTTGACTTGTATAATATTAGTGCTTATAACTCTACATCAATGTTAGGTTCGTTCCTCAATCCAGTTTTATACAGAACCTTCAGTACGTGAGTCCGATTCTAACTTGTCTGGTTTTTTTTTACTGATATTTACATCATAATTAGATAGTGAGGTCTTTTAGGGTTTCGTGCCCATAGGATAAAAACAAAACCTTATTACTAAGACTTCATTGTCCGTCTGTCTGTCGGCTATGGTACGATCTATTAGTTGAACGAATCTAGCTGAAATTTGATACAGGGATAGATTATAGTCTGGAATCATAGGCTACTCTTATCTCGGGAATATTTTCGCATATGTAACGAGATTGGGTAACCACGAGATGGAAAAGAGAAAGAGGAAGACAGAGCAAGACTTGGGCAGAAGATATAAAGAGCTAGCAATAGAAAAGCATGGAAGTATCTGGAAGAGACCTACTTATATATAACAAGTCACTCTGATTACCGAAACAGGTACAACGAATGTATTAGATTAAGACAAACATATTTTATTTTATTGTATTAGGTGTCAGTAATAAAAGCCTAATAATAATAAAACAGGATCAAGTGCAGAGCTCCATGCGGGTAAAACCGCGGGCAACAGCTAGTTTCACATATAAAATACCATCAACTTAAAGGCTGTCAGCTAAAAAAACATGGCCACAATTACGTTCGGACAGTTTAATTATGATCCTAAGCTTCTCTCAGCTTTGCCCCCTCGCCGTAAAGATCATCCGCGATGTGATTGCCACAAACCTCTATAAAGGCCGCTGCATACGTGACGGGTTTTTACATCGACGGGACGGGACGTGAAGTTTTGGAAATATCATTTCATACACAATGATGCGGCACGCGGCAGTGCATAAGTCACGGAGACACGGACGGGACGAGAAGTGGCACTTGCGGGACAAGAAAAATAACATTGCCAAGGATTAAAATTAAGTTAAAGCCAATTCTTGACATGAAAAATTCATCATTCCTTTTTCACAACATTAGCACGTTAGATCCAAAGCAATATCATAGGTTCGTCGTATGCGTCGTATGCCACAATACCGTTGTCAACGGGGTAGCCACGTGCACGTCACGTCCACGGTCCGTCCGAGATATTACCTGGTGCGTATGCCGCGGTCTTTACATTCCTACAATATATAAACGTAAGTAGGTATTGCTACAATCGGACAACTCTTAACCGTAGGTGGGCAGAACGTGTGAACTATAAATCAACTCTCATTGAAAGGAGAATAACTCACGCAATGTATGGACAATGTAATTAAAAAGAAGATGACATGATGTGATTGGGACATATATTATGACTATTATGAGAGAGTAGTAATTGAGGAGTCACTATGGCGCAGCCTCTATGGCGTAGCGGTAGTGGACGCGGCCGCCGCGCAGGAGGCGCGGGTTCGATCCGCGCTCAGTGCAAATATTTGTATGCATGAATATGGGTATTTGCATTGGTCTGGTCGTGCCTTGGAGAGCAGGTTAAGCAGTTGGTCCCAGTTGCCATACAAACATCTATGGCAGTCGTTACGGGTAGTTGGAGCCCCAAAAAAAGTCCAACAACAACAGTCTAGCTACAATGCTTCGATAACGCCTAATGTGTCATTGTGACGGTTGTGAAGGTCAGATGGCAGTCGCTTCACGGAAAATATCGAGGTCCAGCCTAATCCGCAGTTAAGACTGGTAAAGCGGACCCCAGACTCGGAGGTGAAAGCTTTGGATACGACTGGGATTAACGCTGGCTTGAAGATATGGCGCAAAGGTGTATTCCGATTATCGGGTTAGGTAACGTATAATGGAGGTAGGACACGACGGTATCTCCCATCCAAACTGAGCAGTCCGACTGGGATAGTACCTCCACCCTACAGAAGACCGCGGTCATAATAACTATCGTGTTGTGTTCCCGGCGGTAAGTAGGGTAGCCAGAGCTCACTGGAGGGATTCTGTGCTGTCTTTGAGGAGACTTAAGTCTCCTGCGTTGTCAGCACAAAACCCTCTCAAACTCCATCTAAGGAGGTTTGATGGAGGTTGAGAAAGTTTTGAGAGAGAGAAAAAAATGAATTGGGATTGGGAAGGCCCAATCCCAATTCATTTTTTTTTAATATCACTTAGGTGGCAGACAAGCACACGGCCCACCTGATGGGAAACGGTCACCGTGGCCAATGGTCGTATGCAACACCAGGGGTGTCACACTCGCACTGCCGACCCTGAAAAAACCTTCTAATGCCCTTCTTGAAGAATGCCATATTGTAGTCGCTAGAGAAAACCACGACGGGCGATAATTCACCAATAGGTGAGATAGTGGTCAAACGCAGGCGTATTGATAACTAGCTATTGCCCGCGGCTCCGCCCGCGTGGATGTCAGTTATCGCGACCAAACATAGCCTATGTTCATTCTCGAGGTCTAATCTACTCCTATACCAAATTTCATCAAAATCGGTTCAGCGGTACAGGCGTGATAGCGTAACAGACAGACAGAGTTACTTTCGCATTTATAATATTAGTATGGATTAGTATGGATATGCCTCTGCAATATTTATTATCTTAGACCGCGGTACTTCAAAAGCAATTCGACATTATTATATTACAATATATTCATAAACTAAATCTCATCTGTTAATGACGCAAGTTGGTATTAACGCCGCAACTGTGTTGTAACAGACCAGCATTTCGATTAATTCCATCAGACGCGTAATTGCAACGATATGTTCCGACAGATGAATGAGATTATGAAGTTCAAGTCTAGACAGTTTTGACAGAGCAGTGAATGAAAGCCAGGTAGCCAATCAACGTTGACAGGCGAAAAAAAAAAAAGATGACTTGGGAAAAAATCTTTATTCATATACCTATGTCACAATGTAACATTTAAGCTGAATGCAGATCTATCTTCTTAATATATATAAATCTCGTGTCACAATGTTTGTCCTCAATGGACTCCTAAACCACTTAACCGATTATAATAAAATTCGCACACCATGTGCAGTTCGATGCAACTTGAGAGATAGGATAGTTTTTGAAACGGATTTCGACATCCACGCGGGCGGAGCCGCGGGCAACAGCTAGTACTGTTATAAAATTGTAAAAAAGCTGTTTGTACATCGTAGAAATTAAAAAAAAATACTTTTTTTAAATATAGGTCACGTCAAAATGACTTCACCTCGCCTGATGGTAAGCTAAAGTCTCAGGACTGAGGGTCAACACTACATACACCGATAGTGCTACAGTGGTGGCCCTCAGCTTGACGACCTCAATAAATGCTCTTTTATGCTTAAAGACCCGGGACTATTATAGGAGTAAGGAAACACATGCGCTGGTAAAGAATTCCAACTTGGAATAAAAGGTAAAAAATATGGTTAGGTATAAGACGGAGGTAAGGCACGAAGGTATCGCCCGTCCAAATAATAATATTGTGTTCCCGGCGGTAAATAGGGTAACCAGACAGAGCTCATGGAAATCTCTCGGGAAACTCTCTTAACCCCCATCAGGTCGAGTACTTCTCTGCCACCTAAGTTGTATAAAAAATATGCAATTAAATGACTATTGATAAGCGATATGGCTAACGCTTACTCGTAATCTGAGCAGTCATGCAGGTATCATTGTGATTAGCGGCTATCATTATTAAAATTAATATACTCATAAGTATTTGCGGTGCGCTTTCAACGGTTATTTGATTGATTATAATCAAAGCAACTGCAGAGTCACTCCTCCAGCTGCTAAGAGTGACCCTGAGTGTCTATTGAATTAATAAATGCTATTTTTTTTTTATACTACGTAGGTGGCAGACAAGCACACGGCCCACCTGATGGGAAGCGGTCACCGTGGCCTATGAACGTGTGCAACACTAAGGCGTCACACACGCGCTTCCTACCCTGAAGGGAAAGGAGGAGAGCTGGGCAGGGGTGAGAAGGCTAGGAAGGGGAGGGGGAGGAGGGGTACAGTGAGCTCTAGCTACCCTACTTACCGGCGGGAACACAACACGATGGTTATTATGGCCGCGGTCTTCTGTAGGGTGGAGGTACTTCCCCAGTCGGACTGCTCATTTCGGACGGGAGATACCGTCGTGTCCTCCTTGAAAAGTGTTTATTAGATGAAACTCAATGGAGGTATGACACGACGGTATCTCCCGTCCGAATTGAGCAGTCCGACTGGCGTAGTACCTCCACCCTACAGAAGACCGCGGCCATAATAACCTTGAGTTGTGTTCCCGTTGGTAAGTAGAGTAGCCAGAGCTCACTGGAGGAATTCTGTGCTATCAGCGGGGATACCGAAGTCTTCTGCGTTGTCAGCAAAGAAACTTTTTCAATCCCCAACCCCTTTCCCTAACCACACGGTGGCTCTTCCATCAGCCATGAGGTACTGGGAATGGAAAGCCCAACTCACCTAGATGCCGATTTAACCCGTGAATGGCCAGAAACAACAGAACAAAACCAAGCGGTTCGGTGCCTCTTTTATTTGCCGCACCATAAAGACTTGGAATTCTTTTTCAGCGCATGTGTTTCCTTCCTCCTATAGTCCCGGGGTCTTTAAGCGGGGCGTGAAAAAGCATTTGATGAGGCCGTCAAGCTGAGGGTTGCCATTGTAGCACTACCGGTGTATGTAGTGGTGAACCCAGTCCTGAGACTTTACCTTTAGCTTACCATCAGGCGAGGGGAAGTCTTTTTGACGTGTAATATATATATAAAAAGAAATCATCCAAATCGGCCCAGCCGTTCTCAAGCTCCAATTTTTTATTTATAATAGATAAGTAAATATTATTATTGAGCAGCACAATTGAATCAATTTTAACGATTCATAGCTCGAAGTAATATCAATTACCTAGTAACAGAATAAGAATGTGTCGAAATCAACACACTCGCCGTCTATACGACCCAATATGTCCTTAGACCATATACAGCATCGATTTCACATTCGACTTCATCTGCTCAGAACACAATAGTCATATCAAATTGCCCTTAGAAGGCGAATGGACAATCATGGCCTACGAATTATTGAAATTATGTCCATATCTTACAGATAAATGTGAAAGCTTGTAAAGATGTCCGTATTTCTGTTACTCAATCACGCTGTATTTTTTTTTTAAGTGAGGAATGCGTGCTTATGCATGATGCCTCTGAGTTTAGAGAAAACCCGTAGACCTATGTGGGACTCTCCCTAAAGGGCATACCCACTAAACCTCACTATGTCCACCTGGTCGCTTTAGTCACATCGCAGGATAGGCAATAGTATGCTCACTGCAATCTGACCAGCGTTTTTGCCCGGGGGTAGGGCTGACCCTCCCCCCGTACCGTCTCTGTGCCTTCAATCACGCTGTAGAGTCTATAATGGGTCTAGCTGAAATTTAGTAGTTACAGGAATAGATTATGAAATACTACCGATATTTTAAATGTCATGTTTGTATTTTTTTTTATATATTAGTCACGTCAATATGACTTCACCTCGCCTGATGGTAAGCTAAAGTTAAAGTCTCAGGAAGGGGGTCCCCATTATTCACACCGATAGTGACATAATGGTGGCCCTCAACTTGACGGCCTCATGAAAGAAGAGGTGATTGCCGTCGCAGCACTGCGTGACAAAGCGCAGATAGTATTTTGACGTTTGACGTTTGTTACATAATCACATGCAAACGGCTGGAAGGATCCCGTTTCAATTTGGTACAGAAATAGTTTATTATAGTCTGGAATACTATATATAAATGAAAGTTTGTGAAGATGTTTCGATGTTTGTTACTCAATCACACTCAAACGGCTAAACGAATCTCGCTAAAATTTGTATAAGAATAGATTATCTATGTAGTCTAGAATAACATAATTATAGGCTAGTGTTTACCTAAACAGGATCTGATTGCCACGTGGGTGAAGTCGCAAACAACATACATAACATAACATAAACTCACGCCTATATCCCCGAAGGGGTAGGCAGAGGTGCTAGCACCCACATTTCGCCAGTTAATGTTTAGGTCCCAATGTAATAGGTGGCGAGCCTATTGCCATTAACCGGGCACTTATAAACCTGCGATAAATAGTATAAATACACACATAACTTCGAAAAGCATCGACAAGTCATTGGTGTGTGCCATGGTGAACCTGGGATCAAACCAAGACCTCGTCTCAGCAGTCCATTACCCAAACCACTAGACTACCGCGGACAATAGCTGCATGTAATATTTAATAAATAAAATACCTTATCTTCAGAGTCGCATCGTTATTAATAAAAGTGGTAATTTCGATCAATAATTCATCAACGCGCGGACGTTTTCGCAAATGGTTAACCTTTTACAAAACTAGTGGTCTAACCCATTGAACTTCACCTTGTTACACAACACCTGCGCTCGCGCCGGTAATCGTGTGAATGTGTGTAAACCTTTGGTTATACGGCGCGCGTACAGCGATTTTATCTATAAATTTTATTGTTATTATTTTTTGTAACACTTAAGTGGCAGACAAGACACGGCCTTTCTGATGGGAAGCAATCTTATTTATTATTTATTATATTAAATTCTAATTCTTGAAGAATCCCATGTTTTAGTCGCTAGGGAGAACCATAGCAGGTTTAAGCAATGCGTAAATAATTTGGGAGCGTGCCCATTAGGGGACCAAATTTAAAATGACCCTATTTTGAACCTTTGTCATCTTTTAGTAGAAGTTCTCAAACAATTATTATATTCAACTAATAATTTGTAAAAGTAGCCACTCAAAAGTTACAAGCGGTTAAAGGCGATCCCTCAATCGAAACGCTAAGGCATCCAGTGCCCGTAGCCAAGTGGAAAAAGTCTAAATCGGTATCGAATCGTATCAAATAGAATAGATTAGGTCGATTCCGCCGCGGCGCGCGCATCGTACGCCGGTGACGAGCTTGGATGTGATTGGTCCACCTAATCTATTCGTTTTCTAAGCGATCGTAAGAGATTTAGACTTTTTCCATTTGTCTAGGGGGCAGATCTCATAACCTAGATTAAATTAAAAACTACTTCACATGACTACGCTTAGTAGAAGAACGACGAGACGTACGGCAACGCGCCACCGGTACATGGTGGATATCCCACTCAATACGCACAAAACGTTTTGGCAGTACGTTCATCGTGCGTACTGCTAAAGAGTGGAATGCCCTGCTTGAGTCTGTATTACCGGAAAGATACAACCTGGGAGTCTTCAAGTCTAGAGTAAATAGGTTACTTCTAGGCAACCGTCGACCACATCATCACTTACCAACAGGTGAGATTGTGGTCAAACGCGAGCCTATTACAAAAAAAAAAGATTTGTAAAATTAAATTATTTAATATCAACCTTGCCCGTTTTACATTTTTATAAAAAGAAATAGTACGCAGAAGCTGATGGTCCTCCAACTGTCCAAGAAAAGTTCGCCTTGAGTGTAAGTTGAGAATGTTCCTCTAACACCAAGGAAGGATCCTCTACCAGGCAAAATGCAGGCAGGTTATCGTTGGGATGATGTTATACCAGTGTGCGAAACTCACTTTTGCAATTCAGGATTGTAATAGTAATAGCGTAATAGTGTCGAAGTAGTACAACTTGCTGTCGCTAGATGGCGCGATACCATAAATTACTTATGTTAAGTAATCGCTATCGCTGTTTCTCAACTCCACGCTAACACCATAGCCTTGCCTAATAATCAGCATCGCACCTAGCATAACTAATTGACGTTTGCACAGATCTAAACTAATAGCATATTGCTCACTTTTCAAAATGTTATTAATTGAAGTCTAGTAAATAAATAAATCAATATTTTATAAATATTAACATTTATGGGAAAACTAGGGAATATTTATGTTATTACTTTTAATGTTTTATTTTTTCTGTTATTTTCCTTCAATGAGATAAACAAAATTATTCTATTAGCTATGGTCGATTGCATGGCTTGAAAATTTGTGAATTGACGAAATTCTAGTATAGTGTATTAATATAATTATTTTAAAGCTGAAGAGTTCGTTTGTTTGTTTATTTGACGCGCTAATCTCAAAAACTACTAGTCCGAATTCAAAAATTATTTTTGAGTTGAATAGCTCATTTATTGAAGAAGACCAGGCTATATATCATCACGCTTCTGCCCAGAGGAGCAAAGTAGTAATCATGCAATATGTCAACATATCGGGCAAGTATGGGTTAAAGTTTAAGAATGTAACTTTGCAGCAAAAAGTAAAGACGTTTTGACTCTATTTTTTTTATATTCAGTCCGTCAATTGACTATGACAAGAAGCTAGGGTAAAGTCCTGAGGGTACGGGTCGCTACTTTAGACACCATTCGTCCCAAAACACTGGTCTCTGCCTAGACGGCCTAGACAAATGCCTTTTCATCCCGGGATTGTAGGAAGAAGGAAACACGTGTGTGAATAGTATTTGACTCAATTCACATAATATCAATCGTAAAGCAATGCGATCGTTTAGTTGATGTGTACATATTTGTATGTCTATAGTAGCAGCACGATATGATGGCCGTTTTGACATATTACAATAGTGATGTGAAATGTCAATTTACTCTCGATAAAAATATAATCAAATCTATAAGTTTTTATTGCAAGCAGTACTTACCTACCTGATTCAAAAACTTTAGTAAAAAAATATAAATTTTTACCTACTTAATACATTTGAACGAACTGAATATTGGAATTAGGAATGAAAATGAGTATATATTAATCCAGCTTCCTTCAGTGATTGCACTAGCTTTTTTCTTGTTGGATACTCCTTCCGTAAATAGTAGCCACACACATGTCTTCGACTGGTTTTGCTCGTTTTTTTCTGTGTGTGTGAAGTTTTTTTTCTTCTGTGCCAGTCTCGCCAGATTTTTCTTTAGTTATCTATTCGTCTAACAGTTATAGGTAAAATTGACCTTCCATTTTGAGATTCACGATCGAAATGTTACGAAGGCGTACCTATAACGAACACAGGTGCCTGACTGTTTAGAACTCAGCTCTGCGTATGTTCGGCCATATCGACGAAATCTACAACAAAAGGCGTAAACAGAGTAAGTTGAGGGCCACCATTATAATTATCACTGTTAGTGTATGTAATGGGGACCCCTTCCTGAGACTTTACCATCAGGCGAGATTTACCATTTAGCTTACCATCAGGCGAGGAGGTCTAAACTATATCGCAATCGCAGTGCACTCCTAGTTTGTACTTATTGAAGCAACGTCAAGTCGAAAATGTCAACTTTGTTTTGACGTAAGTTTGCCGGAGGTATTATTGGGCTTGCCAGTGGTCCTAGTGTCGATTATATAGATTTTATTTAAAAAAATTGAATTTGGAAAAACAAATACCGAGTTGTGTGAAATAAGTACACCAATAGGTAATTATAATCTTATAAAAAAAAAAAAAAATGATCGTGGGACACTAATATATACATTATATAATTCAGAAATCAATGTAATAAATAAATATTGTGTCCTAAAATTATACCTACATTCGATAAAATTTTATGACTTACTGTACGTCACTATTGACAATAAAGAACAGCAATTTGCTCTTTCAAAATGTCACAATAATTATTACGAAACTTCATGAGCGGACAAACGTCAAACCGGCCATTATATCGTGCCGCTACTATAATCATTAAATGAGCAGTCGTGACTTTTGTTATACAATATAATCAGCATCTCTCAAAGTTTTAATTAACTAC
This sequence comes from Lithosia quadra, assembly GCA_963576445.1. Classification (NCBI taxonomy): domain Eukaryota; kingdom Metazoa; phylum Arthropoda; class Insecta; order Lepidoptera; family Erebidae; genus Lithosia; species Lithosia quadra. The sequence continues at coordinate 16,504,433 of OY754881.1, forward strand.
ATTAGTAAATATTTTAAAGGTGATTAGTGATGTGACAAATTTGCTGATATCGATATTCACAGATACATTTTATTTTCAACGTATAATCGAGAACTAGGGATTTTCGAAATGTGTGAGGATTGAAGTTGTAGCTTAATGAGTTATATCTGCCTTATATTGTTATTTGATAAAGTATCTGACAGATTGAGGAATTATCTTTGAGTATGATAATGTTATTATTTCTTAATGTGTCACAAGTGCAACGACTTTTGTTTTTCTCTCAAGCCGGTAATTAGCAAGCGATATTATGGTATTGCTTGCTAATAATGGCTGGCTATGGCATAGTAGCGCTAATGCTTTCATAACATACTATCGAAAATACACGATGGTATGTCCCGTCCAAAATGAGCTGTCCGACTGGGGAAGTACCTCCGCCCTACAGAAGACCGCGGCCATAATAACCATCGTGTTGTGTTCCCGGCGGTAAGTAGGGTAGCCAGAGCTCACTGTACCCCTCCTGTTTCCCGCCCCTTCCTAGCCTCCCCACCCTTTCCTACCCCTGCCCTTTCCCTTCAGGGTCGGCAGTGCGTGGGTAACGCACTTGGTGTTGCACACGTCCATTAGGCCACGGTGATCGCTTCTCATCAGGTGGGCCATGTGCTTGTCTGCCACCTAAGTGATATAAAAAAAAACAATTTAATTTTTCCTTAACTCAGAATTAGCAAATCTGGGAATATATAGGTAGAGGTACCTACTTAAATAAACTTTATTTGTAAAATATATCTATTGTCAATACTTTAGTCGATTCAATCGATTTTTCGAATCTTATCATATCATCACTAAAATATGACGTAAGTAAAAAATGACATCTCGAGAGTTTATAAGATTTCCGAATTATTCGGAAATCGGTATCTTGTGAAAACTCAAAATGAATATTTGAAAATTATCTTGTGATTTATGATAATGCGATCGTATTACAATACATTATACGAGTATTACTATTGCCAATATAAATAACTATAAATATATTAAGAATTGAAGGTTAAGTTAGACATTAGCAATTGTAATGGTAATTTATATCATTTTTTTGTCAATTTTTACTACTTAGATTTTTATTTTTAGAAAACAGTTTTAAAAAAAAATATATTATACTACTTAGGTGGCAGACAAGCACACGGTCCACCTGATGGGAAGCGGTCACCGTGGCCTATGAACGTGTAGGTACAACACTATGCACATGCGCTGCCTACCCTGACGGGAAGGGGGGAGGGCTGGGAAGGGTCGGGGAGGCTAGGAAGGGATGGGAGGAGGGGTACAGTGAGCCCTGGCTACCCTACTTACCGGCGGGAACACAACACGATGGTTATTATGGCCGCGGTGTTCTGTAGGGCGGAGGTACTACCCCAGTCGGACGGGAGATACTGTCGTGTCCTACCTCCTACACCGTTTGTTTTTACCATTACGTATTGAATTAGAAGTTCAAAAACTTCTGAAACATTTAAAACCAGTATTATTTGAACATCTTAACTCACCTCCAATTATATATAATTTATTAATTTTATTGCCAATAATGCATTTATTAATTTTATTGCCAATAATGTTTACTAGCAGCTAAAGTAGGTATGTAGTTACCTTCGTAACAGTTACGACCTGTATGCGGTGGTGGTGAGGTAGTAAATCGTTCGATTGCTATGTCATGGGTCGCGGGTTCGATTCTCGCTCAATATAAATATTTGCATTGATTTGATGATTGAGATTGCAAAAATATATAATGGTCATAGATATATGGCGTAATTAGAAATTATAAAATAAAGTAAATAGTTATTAAAAATTTTAAAACCTGACTGCTGTTGAAAAGGTCGAAACAAATTGAAAGTTTGGAAGAACATTTTTTTTTTATTGGTAATAGGCTCGCGTTTGACTACAATCTCACCTGTTGGTAAGTGATGATATGGTCGACGGTGGAGCACGCTTGCCTAGAAGTAAGCTGTTCACTCTAGACTTGAAGACTCTCAGGTTGTAGCATGCCGGAAATACAGACTCAGGCAGGGCATTCCACTCTTAAGCAGTACGCACGATGAACGTACTGCCAAAACGTTTTTTACATATTTACATAAGCAAAAAAAGAAGAATGGGTACCGCCTGCAGCTATCAAACTTATTTCGACCGAATAGCAGTCGGGTTTTAGATTTTTTAAATCATTTATTGTTGGCATGTCAGTTTTTCCGGGAGCAATCATTGCCCCTGATCTCCCAATCCCAAAAGAAAAGCCTGCGCTAGAGCCTTGTCCGTTGTTTAGCCAATGAGGTTGGCTTCATACAAAGTGCAAATATTTACATATCTATAACTAAGTAATGTTATATTTATTCTGCCACTTGTTCATACTTCGATTCTAAGTCTTGAAGGTTAAGCATTTACAAACAGTAAGTATACATAATAATATTGATCATGCTAAATATTTTGACACAGATATTATGTAGCAAGCCTAAATTAGGTTACAAATAGTTAATATTGTCTTCTTTCTGTCGCATCCAAAGCGCGACCGATTCAGTACTGGCACGTTACCAAAACGCGTGATTTCAATTCGATCAGAAAAAAAATATGGGAAAGTCATCAAACCTTTAAAATCATTCGTGGTCTCATTAATTAATCTATCTATATCTTATCTATATATCTTAATATATACTAGCTGTTGCCCGCGGCTCCACCCGCGTGGATGTCGAAATCCGTTTCAAAAACTATCCTATCTCTCAAGTTGGATCGAACTGCACATGGTGTGCGAATTTTATTATAATCGGTTAAGTGGTTTAGGAGTCCATTGAGGACAAACATTGTGACACGAGATTTATATATATATTAAGATAAATCTATAAATATCTATAAATATAAATAAATATAGGATAGTTTTTGAAACGGATTTCGACATCCACGCGGGCGGAGCCGCGGGCAACAGCTAATATTTATATAAAAATGAATCCTTATTTCCCTTGGTCACGGCATCACGCGTGAACGGCTGGACCGATTTCACTAATTCTTTTTTTATTGTATTTGTTATTGTCAGGAGAAAGTTCTTATGAAAGAAAAAGTTAAGAGAGTTACGCGGGACGCGGGACATTAGAAAATTTAAGAAAACTTAACGACCATAATATTAACTTTTCTTATTCAACCTTCTCAGTGCTTTTGACAATAACACTTTTCTAATGTAACCTCATGGCGTATATAACTGTCATGTCAGGTGTTTCAATATTTAGGTGTCAAAAGTTCAGTTTTAATATGGAGTTTTGGTAGTTTAGGTTGTTGTAGTCAATGGGAGTTTCGATGACCAATTTGAACTCGCTATTCGTTGTTAGCACATTAAGACAGGACAACGCCTGTCGGGTCAGCTAGTTTTCAATAAATAATAATAAAATTTTTGCTTACTCTAGTATAAAGCTGTGTCTTCACCGCACGTAAAGCTGTATCCTCACACTTGAATAGCTCTCTTTACATAGCCATCGTCACATAGTACTCAGGTAGATATTGGATGATTTGATGTTGATTATAAAGCAGGCGGAGTTATTGTGGATAGTTCACACACCTCAGACTAAGCGCTAATAGTCTGAGGTGTGTGAACTATCCACTATAGCGGTTATTAGTTGCACGTAAATAGGCGATGGTGACCGTTTCTCATCTGGTGGGCCGTGTGCTTGTATGCCACCTAACTCCGCACATTACGCCACTGCACTGTATCACCGTCCACGCCGATCTCTCTTTTCCACATTTGTGTTTTCAAGGATAACCTGGAGGATTCCGTATTATATGAAAAAGGCTACACCGCTCACTACTCTAATAAAACAATAAATATAACATTTTCTGGAAAATATGTCATGGTTTTATTTCCCAAAAAGGTCAAGCAGAGTTGTCTTCCTAAAGCCGTTTAATTTATTTATATTATTCAGGGTCAGTGTCCAATATAAATACTCGTTATTCCGATAAAAAGCCTTAAATGAATGAGTTACGCATTCATAATACCTATTTGAATACAAGCTAATCGTCGAAAAATTACCATGTTTCTTTTTATATAGCACTTAGATGGCAGACAAGCACACGGTTCACCTGATGGGAAGCGGTCACCGTGGCCTATGGACGTGTGCAACACCAGGGGCGTCACACTCGCGCTGCCGACCTTGTAAAAACCTTCAATGTCCTTCTTGAAGAATCCCATATTGTCCACGGTAGGGAAATCCGAACTATTACAAAATTGTAAGTTATTTGTGTCTCTACATTGGAGATATTTAAAAAAATACTTGGGTCACGTTAAATGAACGATACTGAACACATTAAAAAAAATTTGTCTGTTTGCGAATTAGTGATGGATGCAATTTTTTTATTGTAACACTTTGATTTTAGTCACACTTAAAATCTGCTCTATGTATATGATTGCATTTGGTTGAGTAGAAATGGAGATAATGACCAAAAAATTATAACCGACATCCACATGAGTGTAAAAATCTATTAAAGACTATTAAAAACAAAAGCTATTAAAAGTATTGGCATTTTGTCTCTTTTTGAAATTAAAATTTCATACGAGTATATTCATAGATCCTTTGTAAATGTGAAGGAAATAGACTAATTCTGTTATTTATGGAAGTGTGGCAAGTAACGATAAAGATTTTTACTCCAGACGATATTTAAAAATGTATATATTTGGGCATTTTCGTCAAAATGGCTACCAACCCACTAATGTGATGTCCCATAAATATAAATTCCAAATAACTGACGATTTATTTACATAAAGTGTTGAGTTATTTTTATTATTTCCAAATGACTTAAGCTTCCCCTTTTTACTTAAATTGTGAACATAATTTTAAAACAAAGTAATAAAATTAAATCCAGAAATGCCCCATCTTACGTCTTGCAGTACTGTCCCCTTTTTTTGGTAACGGTCAGGACTAAAAAATATCTAGATTACTATTTATTTACTTAGATTACTTGAAATAAGGGGCTAATATGATAGTAAAACAATATAGAATCATGATTTATTAAATTTATCACTTAACTATACCAAGAATTAACTAAAATATCTAAAACAACATGTATGTAACATCAGCAACGTTTTTTCACAGATAGGTAGCAGTTTAAACGAAAATGCCCATTTAGGCATGTTCAATGCTCTGTGTGTGTAAATGAATGTTCAAAGGAAGGTGTAATACGAATACACTTCAGTCACATTTTAGTTCTGTCACCTCCTCCCTCCCTCCAGAGTCGGCAGTACACACCATAGTTTACGGTGACCGCTTTCCATCACCAAAGTGGTATAGAAAAATGTAATAAGGCGTAACCTAATATTGAAAGTGGAGCCGCCAAATAAGTTAAAATTATGCTACGAATTTTAAAAACTAAAATACATTTAGGCAGTCACTGGTCGTGTCGTGATCGTCCCGTCACAACTAAAGCGAATATTGGCAAATAGTTCGATAAAACCGGTTTGCCGTTAGATAATTAAATGAATATCATCTTCTTTTCAATCGAACGAGATTGAAAGTGAATGCCAAGGTCAGAACATTTCTAATTGATGTACATCTTTGTTATTATTGACTCATTGGCTGCATTCGACATTTAGACCCCATATGTGGCGTAGCGTAGCGGATGGAGTGTTCGGCTGCTAAGTCAGAGGTCGCGGGTTCGACTCCCGTTCAGTGCAGATATTATGGTCTGGGTGTTTCAATGTACAATATGTATTGTATGTATTTAGAAAACAATCTAAGTATGTTTATCCGCATTCTACCACATTCGCCACAGGCAGGGAATTCATCCTCACACATTGCATCCGCCTGCAGTGCGCACTGTAAGGTTTGAAAGAAATTTTATTCCGCGCACGCTTAGGCTGTGGAATGATCTCCCTGCCGTGGTTTTACCTACTACAATATGGGGTTCTTCAAGAAGGGCATTAGAAGGTTTTTGCGGGGTCGGCAGCGTGAGTGTGATGCCCCTGGTGTTGCACGCGTCCTTAGGCCACGGTGACGGCTTCCCATCAGGTGGGCCGTGTGCTTGTCTGCCACCTAAGTGGTATAAAAAAAATTCTAGAACCCAAAACAGAAGTAAGTTAAGCTATGATTTGTGTCTTGTACAGAAGATACCGCTGGGGTGTGAGGGATGTGTAAGTCTGAAATACCTGGCACGCTGGCTTCGGGGGGAGGGTGGGGGGAGGTTTCCATGAAGATTTCCCTAAGAAATTTTAAAGGAGGTGGGACACGACGGTATCTCCCGTCCGAAATGAGCTGTCCGAATGGGGAAGTACCTCCGCCCTACAGAAGACCGCGGCCATAATAACCACCGTGTTGTGTTCCCGCCCGGTAAGTAGGGTAGCCAGAGCTCACTGTACCCCTCCTCCCCCACCCCATCCTAGCCTCCCCTCCCCTTCCTAGCCCTCCATCCTTCCCTTCAGAGTTGGCAGCGCGTGTGTGACACCCTTAGCGTTGCATACGTCCATAGGCCACGGTGACTGCTTTCCATCAGGTGGGCCGTGTGCTTGTCTGCCACCTACGTAGTATAAAAAAACGATATTATTCTGTCAAGGGTTATTATTCTGTCAGAAAACTATTAACGATTAACGATTAGAATTAATATTTACTTTACAAATACCTTTGTTTTTATAGTTGTTTCAATTTTATGTAGGTGTCTGATGAATTTTTACCTTCTCTAAAGTATATTAAATTTTATGAAATTTTTAAGCAATTGCATGCTAACTATTTCCAATGATTTTCTGATCGGAAAAAATGATCATCCAGGACGGGACTTGAACCCGTGACCAGTCCCTTATAGGGGGAATGCTCTGACCAACTGAGCTACCTGGACCCATCCTAGATGCTCGAAATTTTCCGATATATTCTACGGCTTAGGGCGCCGGTGGAGCCATCTACCGTAATTCGTTCGAACTACGGTAACAATGAACAATATTGCAATTGTTTTTAAACATTATTTTTAGATTCTCCGCCGCTCCGATTAGAAAATCATATTAAATTTTAGTTTTGCAAACCTACAACTCTACAAAATATCATTTGACTTTAGACTTTAACCTGATAACTATAAAGTCTACAATTAAATGGCATTTTTTACAGTGTCAGTAGTATGTCAGTGGTTTGTCTTTAGCAGAATCGAGGCCCTGGTTACAGTACAAGCAAAAATTGCATTAAGTAGGTAGTGCGCAAGTATTTATATTTTGTTTAAATAATCGCGAGCAATGGTGTCGATTCTGTTGTACATTTTCACTAAAGTTAACTAAAATCTCTAAATTTCATATTGAATTTGCAGCCAATTCAGCTGTTATTTCCAAAATTGGCAAAAACTGTCAGGTACAAGCTTTGGTTTGGTTTAAAAAAGTTGTAAAACAAGCAAAATGAAAATGAGATGAAATTGTTTTTTTTTTTATATCGGTCACGTCAATATGACTTTACCTCGCCTGATGGTAAGCCAAAGGTAAAGTCAAAGGAAGGGGGTTCCTATTTATATACACCGACAGTGCCATAATGGCGGCTCTACTTAACGGCCTCATCAAATACTTTTTCACGCTCCGCTTATAGGACCCGGGACTGTAGGAGGAAGGATTTTTACAGATTTTAGTTAAGTTTAGTGAAAATGTACGTCAGAATCGACACCTATAGCTACTTATCTATCTATTTATTTATTTATTTATTTAATATTTGGAAAGCTTACAGGCTAATAAACAAGTTGGTAAACCTAATAAATATAAAAAAATTGCTATTAACAAGCTTCCACATTTAGTTAAACACAATCGGTGTTATTTATATGAAAGAGAAATGAATTAACAACAGAAATAGAAAAAGAAGAAAAAACATTAACTAAAGGGTACTCCTCAAAAAGAAAACCAAAAATAATAAAAAAAAATGAAGAGAGAGCAATAAATTAGTTTTGTAAGGTGCGTACCAATTGATCGTTGTCCCTATTGCCGAATATACGTCCATAAGCCCCTATGAGTTTCTACCTCTAAAGAGGTCTCAGTGTTTCTATATCTATCTGAAGTGTATTGCTTGTAGTTGAATCTACCACATTCATCGCGTGACTAGCGCTAAAGTTATTAGTTTTACAAGGTAGGCAAATAGCCAAACCACTTGTACTACTAATATTCATAAGCTAAAGAAGATATTTAACTATACAAAGAATTATTATTTCATCTTTACATCTTGAGACCAGAAAAGAATATTAATATAAATTTTTTGAAATGCAAATTCGTACATCATTGTTGCATAAAATAAAATTTATCACAGGCATAAAACATTTATAAATTCAAATTTTAAATTAACATAATACTTGTGAGGATTAGAGTAAGGTTAAAATTTGTCGCTTAAGTAAAATGTCTAGACGCGATCAGTTATGCTAATTAATTCCCTATTACTCAAAACCTAATAAAGCACCAAAATGACGAAGGTGTGCTAAAGTTTGAAGAATGGAACACAAGTTGGCATTTAGATATATGCAAAGTAATCTTTGAACGTAAATGTATATATACTGATGAAATCTTAAATCTAGACACAGTCTAACTTAGCTCAACAGACGAGAACCACCCACCTTCTTCCACAATGAAATTCGTAAGTTCAATCTTCATATTGGAAAGTATAACACAATATAGATCTTTCTACTACTAATGTCCTAACATTAATTTTACAATTTCTTTCTTTCTATCAGTTCGTAATCGTATTTTCGTAATCAAAATTTGTTCGAAATTCAGTTCCGATTTCATCTTCACCTCACAAATATCAAAATTTACGCATACCCAAATAAGATAGAGAATACGAATTACAAAGTCTAAGTCTAGCAGAATACCTTACTTGCGCTTTTTCAACTTTCGATCGTGATTCAATCATATTTGTGAGATCGAAACTGAATTTGAACATATTTTAATAAAATAGATCCTCAATTCTTTCTCTTTCTTCCTATTAAACATTTTCTTTCATCTCTATTTATATTTTCAAACTATATAGTCATTATCTTATTATATCGATAGTTGAACGGTGAAATGTTTCAAGCGACATCGAGCGTTCAAAGAAAACACGTCCCAAACGACATTATAAACACTTTTTTTTTAATTTATTTATTATTAAAAACAAAAAGTTATACTATTAGTGCTAGCTACATAAAAACCACGAAGGTTTATACATGTGCTATGCCTGACAATAACCATGAAGCTATATTTATCTATAGCTTCATGACAATAACAGTAGCTCTTTATACCTGTGTACTTAGACAACAATCAACAGAATAGTAAAAATCTTCACTTACCCACACAGAAATCAAAAAGAAAAAGAACATGCTTTTTAAAACAAAAATTAAGTATAAATTACGTTTACAAGGAATTTCAATAATATTCTGTAAGTTTGCATGTAACACCCGACATAGTGTTATTGTCGCTTACGCCTTTTAAACCGTCGATATACAACTTACATCTTGATTACTTCATCAACATACATAGTTTTATAATCTACAAGCTAATTGGCTGATTACTATACTCTGTCTAATGTAGGATGATAATAATAACAGTTCATGTCTATGAAGTATAGTATTTATACAAAATAATACCCCTAAAATTATTGTAATACTATTTATTTGTAATACAAGCACTGCCCACTTGCCATAGTGAAGCGTCTTGCAAAAATATAGCACAATTGACTATACACAAATGAATCGAATGAATCGAATTAAAAATAATTTATTGAAATTATTAAGTACTTTTACTACTAAATTTTTTGTGATATAATTAGCTAAATATAATACGAAACATAAATACTATAGGTACCATAAAACTTCTCTTTTGTCATCCTGAAGTAAGTTACCTAAAATAATAAAAAATAAAAAGTTTTTGCGTTTTTGTAAATATCGATTCCATATTTCTTTCGATATAAGTATTATATGGGCTACCCTATTAAGAGCTGTCATTATTATCATCCTACATTAGACAGAGTATAACTAGACTTACTAAACATGTCTTTGATGTCCTTAAGCTTGTTAACAGCGATGCGCTGGTCAAACTTGCTTGGTACAGTAAATGTCAACACTTATCTACAATCTCTTTAGCGATGTCGATGTTGAACACATCGCATGCTTATCATAATTGAATATTTAATATGCAATCTAAAATTTAGTACACAGATGATGAGTGACAGGTTAAAGTAATCGATATTATGGTTTAGTTACTCCCTAAAAATGTTTTTTTATAAGCTATTAATATGATTAATATAAATTGAATATTCATTGGTAGAAATCCTTAGTAGTTTCACGGCTATTGAATGATTTAAGAGTTTGCTATAGTTTGAGTTGGTCCAAAAGGTGTGATCTTTTGTAAAGTGGTATAGTATTTCATTGATATAATATCATTTCATTTGTTTTCATTCACCATTTTTTTTAGTTATAATTTAATCCTTAAAGTTGATAAAGATGATTAAACTTTAAAAATAATTTAATTAGACAATTTAACAATGAAATTATAACCTGCTTTGAAACTACTAACAATGAGGGCAATTTGGTTGTCCACGTAGGTATGTACTACGAGTATACTACATAATATAACTGAACAATCTTTATCTACACTAATATTATAAGCCGTAGAGTTTGTTTGTTTGTTTGATTGAACGCGCTAATCTCAGGAACTCCTGGTCCGAATTGAAAAATTATTTTTGAATTGAATAGCTCATTCATCGAAGAAACCTTCCTCAATGAATGAGCTATTCAACTCATAAATATATAGGTAGTGACATAATTAAAGAGGCACGTAAATGTCAAGGATCAGATGCTGCTTGGCCGCGAACAAAATGTTTATATTGGTCACGTCAGTATGACTTCACCCCGCCTGATGGTAAGCTAAATGTAAAGTCTCAGGAAGGGGGTCCCCATAACATACACCGACAGTACCATAATGTTGGCTCTCAGCTTAACGACCTCATCAAATGCTTTTTCACACCCCGCTTAAAGAACCCGGGATTATAGGAGGAAGGAAACACGTGAGCTGGCAAAGAATTCCAGGATCTAGGTGGAATTGTTTGCACCATGTTAGGGTGATATCCTCCTCCTCCTATGATTGTCTAAAACTGTTAATTATTTGGGTAGTTTATCGTACTCGCCCTCGCCGTCGCTGTGGCCGTCGCTGCCCCGGCTGACCCCAAGGATGCTCAGATTGTCCGTCAGGAATTAAACAACATTGGCGTTGAAGGATATGATTTCACGTGAGTTTTATATCTATAAAATAATGTAGAATAGAAAAGAAATAAATTTTATTGTACACCATTAAGAAAATACATAAATGGAAAACACATTTGCTGCTAATTCTGTTGTGAAATATCTAAACTTAAAATTCTCTAAAATTTTCTAATTGCATCTGTTCCTTTCATTATCAGATAGAAACGGAAAGATTTTAGTGAACACCTGTCAAATTAAGTCGGCGCCTTGATGGTACCCTTCAATTTTAGTCGACATCTACGAACATGCGACTTAACTTACTACGCACCAACAAGGCGCTGTCTTAATTTGACAGGTTTTAACTTAAATAAAATCATTTGTCCTTTTTTATCTGATCATGAAAGAAACAGATGCAATTAGAAAATTTTAGAGAATTTTAAGTTTAGAGATGTAACAAAAGAATAGCAGCACTATGTACAAAACAAATGGTGGCCTTATCGCTAAAAGCAATATCTTCCAGGTAACCTGTGGATAGACATGTATAAAAAAATTAGCCATAACATAATACAGGGTATCTAGTTACTGGTGTGGTAGGAAAGAGAAGTGGACTATAAAATGCTGTCATCATACATAGTCAGATTACAAACACATACCTATATGATATATTGGTATTAAGTAGGTACATAATACCCACATATAAGCATATTATGGTGATACATAAATAATACAAATATATACAATCGTACAAAATATATGTATTTAAGACGCGCGGATAGGTTAGGTTAGAACCTTTTTTTTTTTTTATTCATGATAGGCTAAATATGAACCTAGGTGAATTGTTTTTTTTTTAACCACCCAGAAATAGGAGCCGTCGACCTGTTTAACTGAGCAAAATTAGTTGTTTTAAAACTATATCAAACGTTTATTATATATGAAATAATCGGTTATCTATACTAATATTATAAAGAGGTAAAGTTTGTGTGTTTGTTGTACATTTGTTAAATTGTAAGGGGTAATCTCGGGATCTACTGAACCGATTTTTAAAAATCTTTCACCAATAGGAAGCCATATCATTCGTGAGTGTCATAGGCTATATATTTTATTGGAAAACTGGAATTTACACCCGGGTGAAGCCGGGTCCCAGGTCGCTAGTAGGTACATAATAAGTTTAATATGAATATAATTTTTGAATAGTGTGGAGACTAGTGATGGCAAGATCGCGTCTGAAACGGGGCAGCTCCAGAACATTGGTACTGACCAAGAAGAGCTCGTCGTTAGAGGCCAGTTCGAGTACACCGATCCCAATGGTCAGCACATCCAAGTGACCTACACTGCTGACAAGAACGGCTTCCAACCCAAGGGTGCTCATTTGCCCGCTTAAGGCCACCTACCTATGAAACAACCAAAACCTAGTCTGAATTGAACAACTTTACAAGAGAATTAATAATGTTTGCTGTAAACATGTATTTTTTTGAACTTTTGTTCATTAAATAGCTGATAGGCAAATATATTTCTTTTTACCAAAAAATGTTTTATTATTAACCGACTTCGAAAAATAAATGATTAAAAAATTCAAAAACCCGACTGCAGCTGTTGAAAAGACTAAAACAAGTTTGATAGCAGGGTGGTACCCATTAATTTTCTTTCGGTTCATTATTTCCAAATGGGGACTGCCTGCTATCAAACTTGTTTCAGTCTTTTCAACAGTAGTCGGGTTTTTGAATGTTTTAATCATTTATTTTATACTTTCAGTTACGACATATTAATATGTGTCGTAACTAAACCTATATATTTTTGAAATCGCCTATAAGTTTAAGTGAAAAAATTTTTTGACAACATTATATTTTTATATTAAGACCTCAATTACGGAAATCTCGAAGTCGTTATTCCTATAAAGGGAAACAAAGAAAACTACATACCTACAATACATACATACATACGCGCGAAACAGATTACCCTCGCTGGCGCAGTCGGGTAAAAGGAGAAGTTTCTCAATTCGACTGTATGTTTTTATGTTTCTTACCTCTCGACTGGGTGAACCGATTTTGACTATTATTTTTTATTTGATAGCTGGCGCCTTTCGTGTGCTAGCTATCAAATAAAAAAAGAAAAATAAAACTGCGATGAGGTTCTTTAACTGATAAAATTCTATAAAAATATTTCCGTCATGTAATGTACATACCTATTATATATTTACAATAAATAACGCTTTCATACCTACCTAATAAAATAAAGAATGACTAAAGTGTCTAGTCTATTGATTGCCGAACATCACTATTGTAGCGGGTCACCCTTTTTTGTTTCAGTGACAGTTACACTTGTCATTTTACTGTCTAGAATTAAAAGTCGTAAGTACCTACTATAATTTTAATTCTAAATACATTCTAAATTATTATAATTGCTGCCATTTTCTTTTGTATTCTGGAAAAATCTCTGGCATTTAAATTAAAACAATTATCTACTCGTATTATTCACTTTTTGACTCCATTTTGCATTGTTTAATTTTATGCCTCTGACATGCATGCTATTATCTTAGATTATTAATGTGTCGCTATTATAATCATAATAATTGACATTGTTTTAATCGATTATTAAGGCTGCTTATTAGTTGTGGTATGTATTAAAGATTTGCATGCCCTATGGGTGGAATACAGAATGTTAAACTTTTAAAGCTATGTAATACTTGATTGTACCTGTATTTGCAAATAAATGATGATTTGATTCAAATCGCAATCGGTTCACCCAGTCGAAAGTTCAGAGGTAATAAACTACAAAAAAAAACCTCTTCCATTTTTCAAGTTGGTAAAAAAGCTTATTTTTTTTTCCATAGTAGGCTTACGTTCGACCTTTTTCCCACCTGATGGTAAGTGACGTTGTGATTTACGATGAATCACGCTTGCCCAGAAGGAACCTATTTACTCGTGACTTGAATACTCCCAGTAGAAAAGTGTAAAAAAGACACATTACCGATATACAACTACTGAAGAAAAGAAAAGCAAGGGTTTCAGGTAAAAGACAATGGCCGTGTGTGGTACAATCCATTAGCTGATCTCAGACCAGACCACCTTGAGTGCACTCACCTAGATCAAAGTTAATCAAAGCTACACTCACAAAGGACCGAAAAAGGAGTTCCATTGTGGCAAATAGTCCTGTACTACGGCACAACGTGGAAACATGCTCTACTTGTAGAGAATAGAGTGTGCTCTATAATAGAGTTAGGTTAAACTTTTATGATGAGTTTTTTACTAAGAAGAGCGTCAAGTTTATAATACGTTAAGTTTGTAATTTACTGATCCGGTTGTCAATTGATGATTTATCGAACTTCAATCGTTTGGGTATTTTTTTTTGCCTGTTGGAAAGCTAAAGGCGAAGTCTCAGGGGGTCACCACTACACACACCAATGTGGCACCTTGAGGGCCTCCTCAAGAGGCACCGAACTGCTTGGTTCTTGATGAAATTTGTTTGCACCATGAGGGTGATATCTCAGCCTTGCACGTGTTGTACTGTATAGGAAAGGAGTTTTTGGTTTCACATGATAGCAAATTCGAAGAAGTTTATACGAGTATGTTAACCGCTGAATTAAAAATACGTAGTAATTTTGCTCGATTGTTTAGTGTAAATAAAATAAAATGTAAAGTGGAGCAACTTACCTATATTGGCGAGATAAGCAGCAGTGTAGGCGAGATTACAAGGCTCGCCTTCAAAGACGCTTTGATTCAAAGGTGTTAATGCACGGCATTATTACACTGGGCTTACCTATGTGCAGATTTACGATAGCTATTGTGTGAAATGTTTACTAAAATTGTACAGTGGAAGTAGTAGACATTTTGTTATGAATCAATGGAATAACTTTTAAACTTTCGGGTTCCATGAATCGCTATAATCATTATAAAGAGGTTACATTTTTAGAGTTTGTGACGTAGTTCGCAATTTTTTCAAAATATCAGCATCCCATTTACCTTTGACGGAGGTTGGACACCGCGGTATCTCCCGTCCGAACTGAGCAGTCCGTCTGGGGCACCTCCGCCCTACAGAACACCGCGGCCATAATAACCATCGTGTTATGTTCCCGCCGTGTCGGTGAGTAGAGTAGCTAGAGCTCACAACCCCCCCTCCCTATCCCCCCCCAACCACTCCACACCACTCCCCTCCTGAGTGGGCAGCGCGAGTGACGCCTGATATTGCACACGTCTATACTGCCCTACTAAGCACAAAAGCGGTATCTCAAAAAAAGTCGAAAATCTGATTTTTATGGCATCGGATAGCTTAGAAAAATACGCATTTATTGAACTAAGCCTCATAGCGATATGTCACTTAAAAGGTATAAAAAAATCGTTTTGAAATATTTCTCTATCTCAGTTTTACCTTAAATTTCTAGGGCTATTAGAGGTATATCAATAATACGTAGGCAACTCGCCGTATATTGAAATACAGCCAAATCTTTCAAAGAACAGAAGCGTCGTGTTCTAAGCCAATAAGCGGTGTAATGACTTACCGCTACAACGCTTAGTTATTTAATACTGACTTGATTCATAAATTATGAGATACGACTGCAGCCGCTAGTCAAATTGGTCTTTAAGGTCCCATATGGTCGAATTTGTAATACATTTTGCTATGATTTTTCCCTACCTTGGCTAATATTCGTGTCATTACTTGTTTATAGGTAAATTTTTTGTTGTAAACAAGTGGAAATGTTATAATTACTGTTTTACATAATTGAAAATACTGTGATTTCTTGACTACTTGATTTCGAAGTCTTCAAGTCACGAGTGATTAGTATCCTTCTAGGCAATTTGATTCCTCGTAGACCACGTCGTCACTTACCACCAGGTGATATTGAGGTTAAACGTAGGCCTATAATGGATGAAAAAAAATCTTGACTGAACGGCACTGTTTGCTAAGTAATGCGTTTTTAAAGATGAGTAAGGTCACACGAGTTTTATCTTCAGTAGTCAAAGAGTAGGTATACAAAGATACTCGGCAAATGGCAACCTTATTTATTAGAAATACAGCGATAGTAACAGTTAGCTAGCTTCAATTGGAATTTGAAGCTTCTAAGCATCTTTAGGTTTTTTTACCTAGGTAAATATTGCCAGGATTACTTTCAAATTTGTGATATTATAATTTATTTTCTGTTCAAATATTCTGCAATCCAAAGGCGTACAAAACATCATAATCTCAAATTTGTTCCTGGTTGCTTTCGTCCGCATAATTTTCGTCTTTGGCTTTTATGACTTTTATGGGAGTGGCTGCCGTCTGACATTAAAAACCCGAGAGAATCCGTCTTAGGTATTTCTACAAACAAAATAGATAATATTTTGAAATCTTTCGAAAATATTATACCACAAAATGGAATATCCTTTTGGAGAGAACGCCCCACTTTTAACTGATTAGAATTCATAGAACACGTCTCTTTTTTTTTATTTTTTTTTATGATTATAAATTTCAATAATAAAAGACTTTGTAAGTGCACTTTGATTTGTTTTTTTGTATATAAAAATACGTATTTTATTTGACTGAAAATCAATATATTTTTGTATAGAAAAATGTTAGGCGGAATGCTAACCAAAAGGCGGCAACTCAAATTTTAAGTTTGTAATTACTAAGCGGTGTAGCAGTAACTCACGATTATGGCATTTCCATGTATATTTTACATATTTTAACTATTGGAATAGAAAATATACCTAATATTATACATACACTACATATAATAACCAAAAATAACAATCGCTAAATTAACAAAAAACCTAATTTTACAAAACATCAATTACCTCGAAACTAGCTTTCACTGAGATACCGCTTTTGTGATTAGTGGGGCAGTATAGGCTACGGTGACCGCTTCCCATCAAGTGGGCCGTGCGCTTGTCTGCCACCTAAATAGTATATAAAAAAATGAAAGGTATGAAAGGTTTAATGACCGTAGAGGGAGCGCGTGAAGTAAGTTTATCAGGACAGATGCAGAAGGAGGCCTGTTGTTTCTACCTACCCCGGGGGAAAAAAGGCGTGAGCGTATGTATGTAACTAAGGGATTCTTAACAAACTAATATTATAATATGTAACAGCCAGTTACGTAACCAATGAGATGACTCAATATCAATTTGATTGACAAACATGCTGATATTGCTGATGGCCCGTGATATATTGACACACAGTTTACGTAACAGCATTACTGAAATTGTATATTTGGTGAATATGGTTTTAGAGACTGAGAATTTTAGTTTTGATTTATGCTTCAAAAATTATATTAGGAACATAAACGAAGAAACTTTTAATTAAAATGTTTTAGCGGTGTTTCGAAAATGTACATTTTTGAAAAATTAAATGTTGAATCAAATGCTATGGCGCTCATTGGAAGAAGTTAGCCTCTCCCAATGCCGAAAAATTGTAAACATAATTAGGGTTAGGTATATTTAAATTTAGGATACACTTGGTCACCCGTCGACCAGTAGTGGTGGTTTCTGGGCTCGAACCGACCGAAACCGCACGTCGTCTCGGGCTCATACGCCGATGTAAGGTGACTCAATGTGACAATTCGTATATGAGAGCCATCTCGACACCGGAAATGGTCAGCCGGGGTGCGAGGAATATCTCGAGATGTCTTCCAGGAAACCTTAAGATGATAATATAGAAAATTCTTTTTGCCGGGGTGCGAGGGAAATGCTCTATGGGCCACCTTACACCCTGGCGTCAGAAGACTCTAGACAGCGTGCGGTTTTAGTCGGTAAGAGTGCGACATAACCTGCCGCACTGGCCGCGGGGTGGGTATCCATGGGGATATCCGCACGAAAAAAAGGGTTGATAAAATAGATGTGAACACCTAATCATAACGTACAGTCAGCGCCAAAGGTTGGTTAACAAATTCTAATTTATAGATCACCTTAACTCTAAAACCTTTCATATAAACAAGACATATTTATAAAACATAAGCTTTGTCCTCTGGAGATTATAAAACTACATATAAATTATATGTATTCCAATGTAATAAGGATTTGTGAATATTTTAGTGTTAATCGACTTTTGGCGCTGACTGTACATCAGCAAGAAAACATCTATCTTCCCTCTCAAATGACATTACTTTTTAATGTGACGTAACACATACGATCTCTTCCACATACACGTTTCGAATAAGCACTAAATAACGAATGCCAAAGGGCTGTACAGTTCGTACTCAAAGAAACATCAGGGCTTGACAAATACTTTTTGTTAGTCGGGCGGCGGGCGACGCCATGTGCGGCTGATAGTGAAGCGTTAATATTACAGGTGGACTTGATCTATCGCTGCTACGTGCTGGCTCATGGTACAAGCGGGAAGCGGGAACGGGAATACACAAGGCTTAATGTGTTCGATAGAAATAATAATAGGTACAAAAGTGCGAATGTGTGAGAAGCGTGAATCCTTACGTTTGCTCCGACGGCATTAGTTTAATTTTAAATCTAATTAAACAATGTGTGGTATTTAATCCCGTACAGGTTAACGCACATTCCTTGTTAGCATTCAGGATGAGCTAAAGGGCAAGTCTCCGGAATTAAGGTAACCATTGCAGACACAAATAATACTACAATAATGGCTCTCAGTATGACGGTCTCATAATACGCTATTTCATATAACATAAACATAAACTCACGCCTATATTCCCGAAGAGGTAGGCAGAGTTGCTAGCACCCACATTTCACCAGTTGATGTTTAGGTCCCAATGTAATAGGTGGCGAGCCTATTGCCATTAACCGGGCACTTATAAACCTGCGATAAATACACACATAACTTCGAAAAGCATCGAAAAGTCATTGGTGTGTGCCATGGTGAACCTGGGATCGAACCTGAGACCTCGTCTCAGCAGTCCATTACCCAGACCACTAGGCTACCGCGGTTTCCATGCTATTTCAAGCCTCACTTAAAGGACCCGTGATTGTTAGATGAAGGAAACATGTATGTTGATAAAGGAATCTTAAAGTTCCAAAATGATTTCCACCACTAGTTTGGAGGTTGGAGGTAACGGTTGTGTCTACGTGCGCCTCTATAAAATGTCAAAGGGAAATGTTGTCGCCTACAATACGCCCCGGATCGCCAATATTGATGTCCAACGTCGATCAGTGTCTCAGAGATTTCCTTTCTTGGATGCAATGGATACCGAACCATAAAATAGATGAAAAACCGTGCAATCTTAGTCAGTTCCAGGGGCCTTACTCTGAGAATCGAACATGAACGTTTCGAATCGAACGAAAACGGACCATTTGTCAAACAACGACAGTGAAAACGTCAAATATATTTTGGGAGTAGGAGGTGTACTGATAACGATCGACAACCTCAATGTCAAACGATTGAAGACGGATCCGAAATCCGAAACGAAACACTTTCGGGGTAGCTTAATGGTCAAAACGTCAACGGATACGAATATTTTAATTTTTCGGAGTAAGGCCCCTGGCTAGGCTGAAATACATACCTCATCATTAGCTCCAGTAAGGAAAAGCCTAAAGAGCAAATAAATGACCACTAACAGGAAAACTGCCAGTGATTCTCTTAGATCTTTACACTTGCACCACACTCAACCGTACGCGTTGTTACAAGTCAACGTGTTCGTGAAGAACACGCGATATATTTGTTAAACAACCTTTTCGGTGTATATTGCGCACGATGCGGTGATTTATGAATTTCAATAACTTTACAAGTTTACCTATCGGACCTGAAGTAAATCGCAATATAAAAACGATGAGTGACTCGAAGATGGAGGGGTTAACGTATATGAAGAAATTTGTAAGTATTTATTTATTTTATAGGTTTACTATCGAAAGTTTGAAAGGATACAGGCAGGAGGTGGAATGGAAGGGGGGGGGGGGGATTGTTGGGGTGAATATCAGCACGAAAAAAAGGAGAAATATTAGTAATTTCTGTCACTTTTTTTTTAACAAAACATTTAAATTTTTTTATGATAAAAATACAATGAAAATTAAATATTATTTACATTAAAATAAAAACTAAACAAAATAAATATTTACATGGCGTCATAAAATTCCTCCGCATCATCACTGACTGGTAATGTGCCCAGAAGGCTGGCAGCATTGCCACGCTGAATGGTATTACCTAATGTTCTTTGGTATTACTGATTCTTTCTGTTACTAGTACTTAATTAAAGTCTAACTTCGAAACAGTTGAACTTTCATGTTTTCCTTCCACAGTCATCCACCTTCCGAACCCACTGGCGATTTTGAAGTTCTGTAGGTAGTTAGACTATTATTATTGGGGTAATATAGGGCTCCAAAATAAATAAATTTATTTCCAATATTTTTATTTTTTATTTTATTTATTTACCACAGATATACCGAGAACCGAAGCGGAGAAGACGGCTTCGCGAATAAATATTTATTACGAACATAAATGATACCGAATTATTGCGTTGCTGATCCGGGGGATGTTCTATAGGGCAAGGTACTACCCCAGATGGACTGCACATTTTGGACGGTAGATACCATCGTGTCCTACCTCCGTAGTAGGATTCCACCTCAGGTGGGGTACAGTCAATCTGACGAACTCAATGTAAAAAAAAAATGCTTTTTTCTCTATTCTACCTATACCAGTATCATTTCCACATTATGTTATGCGCACGTTTTTTACGACTGTTTCAAAAAGTTCCACCGAAGTTCCGATTTTCCTGTCATTACGGCCCTCTTACCGGCGCGCGGCGGTGGGTGAGAGAAAAAATATGTGAAGAGATGCCGGCGTAATCAAAAATAGGTTTCGATTCAAGAGGGGTTCAACAATACTTTTTGTTAGCAGCATGTGTTTGAAAATATTGTTACACTGTTTTAGGGCGGGATAATTTAAATATCGACGGTGGAAAAGCTGCAATAGTAAGTGACAGTGATACTTTATTTATATATAAGGCACGTCGAAACGACTTCACCTCGCCTGATGGTAAGCTAAAGGTAAAGTGTCAGGACCGGAGTCACTACTACATACACCGATAGTGTTACAGTGGCGGACCTCGACCTGACGGCCTCATCAAATGCTTTTTCACGCCCTTCTTAAAGGACCCGGGACTATAGGAGGAAGGAAACACATGCGCTGGTAAAGAATTCCAAGTCTTGGTTAAGTGTTTTTGGTATTCAAGAATGGCATTAGAAAGATTTTATAGGGTTAGCAGCGCGAGGGTGTTACACACGTCCATAGATCATTGTGACCGCTTCCCATCAGGTGGACGGTGTGCTTGCCTGCCACTTGAGTGGAATAAAAAAAATACGATTGTATATTCTCTAAGAGGTATCCCGTTAACTATTATAATAGTAAGTGTTGTCGTTTGGGATTATTTTAACTTCAAATAGAGGTTCACTGGTTGACCTGTATGTTTGTATGTATGTTTGTTCGCTATTATATCACGTTACCTGTACTGTAGGTCGTTGGACCGGTCCACTATGTCACGTGAGCGGAGCCGCGGGTATGGACTACTTTTGTATGAAGTTTAACTTTAAAATAGAGGTCAATGTTAGCAGCAGGCGGTTAACTTTATAGGTTAATTCATTGAAACAAATGAGATCAAGGTTTTTATTGTCATTACATCAATTTTGATCAAAAACTTTAAAAATATTCAATTAATGAATGACAATGGCTTCAGATGTCTTAATGACCACCGAACGTGCCGCACTTGGCCATAAATTGGCGGTTCGAACAATTATAATAACGGTTATTAATGAAGTGTTAATTATAAACAATTGATGCAAATAAAAATTGCACGTTCAATGACAACTGCATCAATCACACATGCATTTGTTTGATATAACATATTGAGGTTTAATTTTAGCGGTCGTAATACGTTTTTTGTCTAATGTCTTATTTTTTTTTTTTTTTTATTATATAATATTTTTAACTTATTAGTATTGGTTACTTAATTTAGAATGGGATGAAATTGGGTGTGAAATTTTTTTGTTATCATAAGTCTCCATGCGCAAAATCTCTAACCGTAACCGATAGAGTAGTCCCAAGTTTAAATCTTACCCAGTATACTTACTACCGAAGGACGACATGAATCCTCTCACTAATATAATACAAGTAATTTCGCCTACCAACTAGTAGTTTTTATTAAAAATAAAAGAATGGTAAAAAAGAAAACCGTATAGTAGAAATTTATATAAACAGGTCAGGACAGTACATCATTGTCAGCCGTCTTGATTGATTTTTGGTGCTTTATAATGTAGTGTTTCGGACTTAGCACTGACTTGAACAGAAAATTTTCCTTTTTATACTTGTAAAAAAGTGTAAAACATGTTGTGATGTTTCTGGAATTTTCGATCTCCATAATTCAGAATATTATAGAAGTTTCAAGCTATGACTATACCTAATTATAACTATTAGAAAATTTAATATAGCGCACTATTCCCAAAACGTGTCTACTAAATACTCCTAGTCCTATAAAACTTAAAGAAAAACAAAGCTGGTCCAACAAAATAAAGACACCTATAGAAGCGAAGGTAAAGAGAAAACAGATAAAATCGAAACGACATCCAGTCAACAAATTGAATAAGAAAATTTTTATTTTTTACCTTTTTGAACAAATAAAAGAAAAAAATAGAGAGAGAAGAAGCCCCTTTTATTACACCTCTATTAGGATCGGAATGAGCTTCGAATTGGCTAATAACCGTTCTATCAGGTGAAAGGAATTCACTCTCGTTTTTGATATTAGGGGTGCGCGTAATATCGATATCGAACTTATTTTGAATTTAAAATATTTGGAATACAAATTATAGACAGTATTCACTTTTTATTACAAATACATAATTCATATCGAACTTGTCTTCGATAAACTTTTTTAAGCTATAAGTTAACAATACCTAGTAGGTATATACCTAAATATTTTAAAAAGATATTACTATAACTTCACACTGTTTTTTCTCTTGACTTTTTATACAACTTGTTATTAACAGAATCTTTCAGAGTTTTTTTAAATTTCGTATTATGTTGGGTGCGTCGAAATTACTCCATCTCGCCTGATGGTAGGCTAAACAGGGAGTCTCAGGAATGCGTCTCCACTGCTGCATAGGTGGCCTTCCTTTTGGGTTATAAGTGTTGTAATTTCAACTGATTTTTTACATTTTATGTCATATTTCTATCATAATCTGTCATCATAATAGAAATTTTATTGTCAAACATTTTCCTTCATATCGATATATTCATTAAGCACATCCCTACACGGGCTCGTCGTTACTAAAGTCCACCTTGATAGCAGTTTCAGTAGTTACTTCGCACGTTTTGATGTGACTGCAATGGATTCTCAATTTCAGGAATTCACCTTTATTTTGTTCAGAACTTTTTAAAAGTCTTCCTTGCGTAAATACGTTTTATACTAAGGCTGATGTTTAAATTGTATAATAGGTGTTGTGAATTTCCTGTTAATACCTTTAGAATGTTTTAATATTTGTGTAATAGCCCGGTTGTTTTAGTAGGTATTTAACATGAGCGCCAAGGCACCTCTGAGGCTAATGTTGTGGAAATGATTTTTTTTACATAAATGCCTTCTCACCAATAAACTGGCCCAATACAAAACTACAATATTTCTATACCCCAGATTTATCAAACGATTTTTCAGGGCCTACAAGATTGCCAAAGAAAATGTTCAGTGCGATGTATATTCACCAACACACTGGCCTTTGAAGTTGAGTACTCGATACTCGAGGTGTATAACTAGATATACACCGGCCTGTGAGCTTTCCACTAGGGTGTATATTGTCGTATACACGTGGCGCTTAACGTGTTAACCTGAAATACATTCAAAATGTATTCTTTTTTTTCATCCGTATAATATCATTGTTAAAAAATATATTTATTCTTTCACATTTATATTTGTATGCATACATTAATGCCAACGCAAAATTCATCATTAGTTTATTCCGTATTTACCCCAATTTTCTATACTACTAAGGTGGCAGAAGAGCATACAGCCCACCTCATGGGAAGCGATCACCGTGGCCTATGGAGTCATTCGCATTGTCAACCCTGTATTTTTTTTGCCCCACATACCTAAAACTTTCTTATTCGCCCCACATTTTTCCCACCTCTACTGGGATACAATAGAAAATTTATGTTTCACTGCTACAAAATTCGCCCATTTTGTAGCAATTGTACCGTGCGTCGTACTTGGTCGTACTAGATCTGGCCGGGTCGAGTTTCGCCCCACCTGCGGTGTCGTCGACAATTTGCATACGAATTCGCATTTTACACGGTGCTTTGGTTCGTTGGTCTCGTACGTGGATTTTGTTATTTGAACAAAGGCCGGCCTGTTTAGGAACGTAGTTCGATTTTATTGTGTTAAATTATTCATTGGGTGGGAATAGTGTGTCAGGTGTTCTATGAAGTGTTAGTAATGCTCTGTTTATTAGGTACGGGATAAATTACGGGAAGCTGGGAAGTTGCTTCGGTGGTATAACAGGAGAAAGTGTTACTGCTGTGTGCGTATGATAAATCCCTTTATCGTATTAGCCGAGACATTTAAGAAGCTTTCGTTTTACACTGGTTTTCTCTTATATAATTACCAATTGAAATCCTCCGGCTTCTCACGTTTCGACTGCAAGAACTTTATGTCAAGCAGGATAAAAACTTTCATAGTCATTAACAACATTAATAGTGTGCTTACTGTTTTAAGTGGCATGGCGCCTATTTAGAAAATTTCAGATAATCAAGACAGCATACCATTTTAGGGTTAACTTCTGTTCTTGTAGATCGAGGGTATTCTTGCAGAACAGAATAAGAAAACTTAAAGTACTTTTGCTCATTATTATAATAACTCATCTGATTCTGCCAGAATACCCTCGAGATATTTACAACATTAACTTTTGATAAAATAAAACTCAAACTGAAGCATGAATGTTATCAGGTCATTACAGTGTCAGGGACATACCTACATATGTCCGTCCGTCTACTTTGTACCCCGGAGTCCCTCTCCGACTTTTTAAACGTCTTTTACTTGATCGACCGCCGTCTGCTTCTGACCCGAAAAGAAACATTGCGCCAGTGCTTCATCCTCAATCAGTAGGTAAAATTAGGGCAAAAATATCACAATGTCATAATCCGCGTAAACTTAACGTAGTGGGCTTAAAAAATGGCGTGTCAAGAATATTGTTCTGAATTCAAAATCTGTTATAGTTTTTTTTACAGGCATATACAGATACCGGCATGTAAATTGGCCTGACGCGTCATATGCGCAAAGGTCGATTTTTAGGTCTCCTTTGAGGTATGACCGGGTGGCGGGAGACGCGGTTGCGTCGTCGCGGACATATGATTGGTCCGTCACTTGACGGACCAATGAGATGTCTCCGAGAGACATCTTGTACCGAATCAACGTTCCGTTCGTTCGTACTTTGAATCATTTGATTGGCTCAAAATGCACGATGCGCGAACTGACCCCAAACCTGGCCAAGTTACGTGCTGGTATCTGTAACAACAAAATGTTCAGCCTAGTAAAATTAGAGTCGCATTTGTTGAGGTCGTAACCATATATCAGGCGGTCATTGCATACACTGAATCAGTCACCTGCCGGCCGCCGTGGGGCGCGGTGGTATGGTGGTGCGGGTGATGTATTACCTCTGTTATTGCGACGGCTTATCGTAAATTCAACTGAGTTTTGATAGTGCTGTTTTGTTTAAACATTAGTTCATTTATCTAAATCTAGTTAATTAGTATGTTATTTGTTAACTTTTATTGTTTTAATTAAATAACCTAACAATTGTGTGGTTTTTTTTTCAGCAAATAAGCTGTCTATCCAACTTTTTTCTTAATTTAATTAAGATAGCATTTGATGAAGGCGTCTCGCTGAGAGCCACCAATTAAGCACTACTGGATCCCCCTTCCTGCGACTTTACCTTTAGCTTACCATCAGCCGAGGTGAAGTCATATCGACGTGACCGATATAAAAAAAAACAATAATTAAGTATAATTTATACAAAACTGTAATGAATTAAATATACAGGTTTCATTGTTAATTTTGAGAGTACCTACCTAACTGTCACGTTCAGACAGACGGACTTACGCAATAAGGGACTTTATTTTATAGGGCAATAAATTTCTAAATCTAATAACAGTCGCTCCTGTGAAAGTCAAGGAAAACCAATTCAAGGAAAAGAGGAGTACGAGACTGGATTTCGGGCTCCAAAATGCAGGCTTTAAATGCAACCGGGATTGACGCTTGTATTAAATATTGTACTTAATTAAAGACATTTATTTACTCCATTTTACGAAAGATTTTAGCCTACGGTACTTACCTGCTTATCACCTAAACCTGTAAAGATAAACCTACCAACTAGCATTGCCGCTATCGCAGTCTACGATCTGTGAGCTGCGGGGACGACTTAATTTATTCGCGTAACATCTCGTCTGAGATTAAAAATGTTAATCGTGGAATTATTCGGCGCAATTTGTTTGACTGCCCGGGGACTACCTTGCGAGGTGAGTGTATACAGGATGGTGTTAGTATTCACAAGAGTAAAATTATTTATGAAACTTTCGGATTAAAAACTTACTTTTGATGTTAATTACGTATACACAATTTAGTAATATACTAGTTGTGTCCGCGTGGATTTAGTTTTAATTTTTTGTACTGGTTCCTATTTTTTTTCCAAAATAACAGTAACTTATGTAACGTGTTATAAGGTTTGTTATAAGGAGGTAGGACACGACGGTATCTGCCGTCCGAAATGAGCTGTCCGACTGGGGAAGTACCTCCGCCCCACAGAAAACCGCGGCCATAATAACCATCGTGTTGTGTTCCCGCCGGTAAGTAGGGTAGCCAGAGCTCACTGTACCCCTCCTCCCCCACCTCTTCCTAGCCTCCCCACCCCTTCCCAGCTCTCCCCCTTTCCCTTCAGGGTAGGCAGCGCGTGTGTGACATCCTTAGTGTTGCACACGTTCATAGGCCACGGTGACCGCTTCCCATCAGGTAGGCCGTGTGCTTGTCTGCCACCTACGTAGTATAAAAAAAAACGTGTATAATATCACCTGCTAGTGAAAGTTTCTAAGATTTCTAAGAT
Organism: Lithosia quadra; assembly: GCA_963576445.1. NCBI lineage: Eukaryota > Metazoa > Arthropoda > Insecta > Lepidoptera > Erebidae > Lithosia > Lithosia quadra. The sequence continues at coordinate 16,531,588 of OY754881.1, forward strand.
TAATCATACAAGTCCGACTTATATCTATGCGAACTTTATCCAAAAGACAGACACTTCGACAAACAAAAAATTGTCATTTGAGTATATGTATATAGAAAATTCAGCAATCTGTTAAGTTTAAATACCAGTCAGAATTAAAACATACTGTATCTGGTTTTCAAGTGTAGATCCAAGTAAGATTTCTTCATTAATCTGGTGATGTAATTTTAATTCATGCTAAATAATGCGCAGGTCGATTTAGTACGGAGACGGATAACCCTTCACTGCTACTGGTAATGGAAGTGATTACTTATGGTGTAATCTGCGGCTAGTCCAGTACAAGTTTTAATATTTACTCGCATATATTATAGTTTCAGGTTAACTTTTCTTATATTACCAAACCTTTTAACCCTACCCGATCGGAATAAAAATTGTTATAAATTATTTTGAAGTGTCAGTAGCTTAGTGGTTGAAATGTCAGCCTTAGGATCATGAGTTTTGTGTTCGAATTCTGGCCATTACACTACCAACATGAACTCACTTCTAACACAAGCAATTAGGTAAGCTTATCTGGAGCGGCTAACTAAAATACTAATGATCTTTAAAAAATAATATTTTGAGACAGTATTTCTATGCCTGTGAGTTTTAATTTTGGGTAAGATAACTTGTGATCGAGAATTCGGGTATTCGATCACCAGCCATTGCCGCTGAGAATATATACCTTCTCCAAAAAAAATAATTACAGTAATATCTAACAAAGTTTTCATGTATGCATAAACAAATAAATAATCTTCAAAATTTATTTCCTATCATTTCTGCCTAATGTCAAAAAATTCAAACTTTTCTTATTTCATTTCACAAAACATAAATGAAAAACATTTCAATATAAATGATAGCACACAAAAGCTCACATCATAAAAGTCCCTCACACACAATTTATCACAGATAAAAATCAAAATAAACAAGCAGACAACTATTTCGCAAACATCAGGTGTTCAGCCCTAACCTCGGGGAATATTTTAATACAGTACCTTCGGACCCTTCGCAATCATTTTATTTTCATACTCGGTCTCAGAGGCCCCAAAGGTCTACCTCGTGATTTGCCATTCAAAGCGAGCGACGTGACGGCGCATCAGGTATGGGGATCATTTTGACCCAAACAGCGAGCACAGGGTTAAGATAATGCTGTTGACAGATAGTGGAATACGATTGGCGGAATCAATCCCTTTTTTCTTTTTTGTTTTGTGTTCGATATTCGAATTTTAGACCTTTATATGCCTGAAATATTTTTCAAATATGGATTGTAACTGAAATTAGGTACATACGCTTCGCTCTGGTATCCATGGGGATTACCCTCTTGATAATATATTACCACACGATAAAAAATGTGATAATAATAGTACCTATATCTCTAGTAATTTTTTTAACTACAATGTTATAAACCGAAATTCCTTAGCGTCTACAATATGCGGTTCATCAAGAATTAGAAGTTATTATACAGGGTTGGCAGCGCGACTGTGACGCCCATGGTGTTGCACACACCCATAGGCCCTTGTAACCACTTACCATCAGGTGAGCCGTGTGCTTGTCCGCTAAAATTGTGATATAAAAAACAGCTATTTCTTCTAACCCACCGACTAAACTGAGTTGTATATGTTAATAATTTTGCGTCGGTAGTGTAAGGATTCAAACATGGGACTTCTCGGTTGTAAGGCCATTTCCTTAACCACTAAGCTAACTGATTAAAAGAAAAAAGATAGCTTCTTTCAAAGCTAATATAAACTCTGAGGTAAAATTAAAACTATATGACCCTACCCATCTGGCTACGGCCACAGCCCAAACAAAACACGTACAGAAATCAAATCTATACTATTTCAATATAGAAAGCGAAAGGGGAGAGAAAAACTCTATATCAAAGGCAGACACTACCTACATACCTTCGGTGAAATCTGGCCGTACGTACGTGACTCGGTTCAGAAGTGAGAACCCTTTAATAAATAGTGCTATTTTTTTATAACGCGCACCTTGTGGCTAGGAGCCGTGATGTTTATGAGAAATGTGTGAACTGAATTGGAGAATGGTTTAGCTGGAATTTAAGGTTTCTGTATAACCTTGGGGGTTGTAGACAGCTTGGTATGGTTTAAACTGCGTTAAGTTTTGTAGACTAAGGGTTAAGTTGGTTTTGAGAAATATATTTTTTTTTTCTGGAATTCGCGCTAATTATTACGAAAATTAGGAAAATTTTCAAGGAGGTAAGACATGACGGTATTTGCCGTCCGGCCGCGGTCGAGGTACTAACCGCCGCCCTACAGAAGACCGCGGCCATAATAACCATCGTGTTGTGTTTCCGGCGGCAAATAGGGTAGCCAGAGTTCATCCCTCCTACTCCCAACCCACCCCTTCCTAATTCCCTTTCCTCTTCCAGGGTCGGCAGCGCGGGTGTGATGCCCCTGGTTTTGCAAACGTCCATAGGCCACGGTGACCGCTTTCCATCGGGTGAGCCATGCGCTTATCTGCCACCTAAGTAGTATAAAAAAAACAAGTCATGCTAAATAAATTATGCTGCCATCTAAGTGTCAAAAATGTATTGGCATAGATCGATGAAGTAGAATAGAGGAATTCTAAGATTAGTACAATAAAAATCCACATTTAAAAAACAAAATCCAAAACATCTATCCCAAAACAAAATACTTTATAGGAATTGATGAATGAAATTTGACAAAACAAAATGTTTACTGAAATGAAAACGTCAAGCGAACATAAAAGCTGATTGAACCCGATACCGTACCAATAAATAATATGAAAAACTTGGGTTTTGAAGAAACCAATCTCGGACATGCGTACCTATTATTGACGAAAGAATCCAATACTATAAAGTGCTTATATTTTGTGTTTCTCAAACGGGGGGTTTATTATTTGTTTCGGTAGTTTCCTATTTAGTTAAAACTAGCTGTTGCCCACCACCCTGCCTGTGTGGAATTCCTGTTATCCATGGCACCTATTTACTGAGATGAAAAGCTTATTGTGTTTTTCCGGACTATAATCTATCCATATACCAAATTTCAGCCAGATCCGTTCAGCCGATAGAGCGTGATTGAGTAACAAACATCTAAACATGTTCACAAATCCTATACATTTATAATTATTAGTTAAAAGTTAAATTAAAATAAATAGTAAATTGTATCTTTTCCCAAAAAAAATAAAATATCTTTATTCACTTTCTGGATTTAATATATTTTTTTCATGTTTGGGATTCTTTAACTGAAAAAATGAAAAAAAAAAATTCTTTAATCTTTTATAGGGTAAGGAATAGACAAACCAACAAAAAGACAAGTAGGTACTCCAAAAAGAAAATTTTTTGATTAGAATCGTTTACTTAAATATCTCCAATGTACAGATATAACTAATTTACAATTTTATAATCGTAGGTACGCATAGATTGATTACCATAAAAATATACCACAAAATCTTATAAGTACACCAAAATATGATCTCATGAAACATGCCTGTGGTACTACTTAAAATGCCGACATAATGTTGCTACACCGGACCCTCATATTATTTTCCACCCCATCTCACCGAAAACTTTGAGAGTCACTGGATTGTATCGCAGTGCGTGTATCAGCGCTATAAAACTCGTCTAGACAAGTAATTTATGTTCACCTGTGAAAAAAATGTTCTACCGGCGTGGGGAACATTCAGTTACGCACTTTTGGCAATATTGTAGTATTTTTTTGTTAACGCTGTAGTTTACATGCGAAAATAGTTAACGAAAAAAAAAATTTTTTTTTGAATTTCAGATCTCTGGTTAACGTTTCTAGCTAGGCCAAAGTAGTAAGCTTCGTGCTTGTATTACGACTAGTTTGACAGTCAGTAGATTTTTTTTTTCATACTAGGTACGTAGGTGGCAGACAAGCACACGGCCCACCTGATGGGAAGCGGTCATCGTGGCCTATGAACGTGTGCGACACTAAGGGTGTCACACACGCGCTGCCTACCCTGAAGGGAAGGGGACAGGGCTGGGAAGGGGCGGGGAGGCTAGGAAGGGATGGGGGGAGGAGGGGTACAGTGAGCTCTGGCTACCCTACTTACTGGCAGGAACACAACACGATGGTTATTATGGCCGCGATCTTCTGTAGGGCGGAGGTACTACCCCAGTCGGACTGCTCATTTCGGACGAGAGATACCGTCGTGTCCTACCTCCTTGATGTAAAAGATGTAAGTACAACGTCGAAGTATGAATGAAATCATTTTCTTTAGAACGAATTAGTAAATGATCTTAATCGTATTATGATAACGCTTAAGATTAAATCTTAAGCATGTATTGTACATGCTTAAGATTTAATCTGGAGGATTACATGAACCAAAATAGTATTTTTTTTGTTTTGTCTTGTTTTTTTTTAGATTAATTAACTTGTATTGTCACCAGAACTGAAGATATATGCCAAATATCAGAGTCATTCGTCCACAGGAAGGGGATCGATTTTCAATTACTAGATTTAACCCAAACAAACAGGTCAAATTAAATAAAAGTGTTTAATAATAATAAAAAATTATGATCGAACCTACGAACGAAGGATGATCGAACGACGCTATGCGCGGGCCGAGCCACGGGTATCGGTTAGTATTAACATAAATATAGTTCAAAGAAAACAAACCACAACCAGTTAAATTCTAAATCAGTGGCTCCATCAAGGTGAGCACTTAGCGCAATACTTTGAGCCACAAATCTCGCGCACAATACATACGTGGTCCCGCGCGGGAAATCTCTTAAGACGATAGTGTTGCAAATGGGTTCTGTGGGGCCAGGAAATTAGCGAAGGGATAGATATCGCGATTTTACTTAACGACTCAATTTGATCGATCTGTACTATTTCGAAATTGTAAATTAGTTGTGTTTGTGCACTGGGGATAATAATTAAAAAACTGTGGCAGCGCGAGAGCGATCTGTGTTGCGTACGTCTATAAATAGGCCGCGGTAACCGCTTCCTATTAGGTGGGCCATGTGCTTATCTACCACCTAGTAATATATTTCTATGAGATTCTTCACTAGAAACCCAACCCGAGAATCGAACTTCGTACCCCACGCAGTAACTTTATCCTCTACTAAACCATTATAAGAAAGTTTTAAACTCTGCTAGATATCCTTCACCAGTCAATGAAATTACACTTAAAGCAGCTCACTCAATTCGTATAATAAATACAATGTCGTAGTAAGTTTCTAATAGTAAGACCAATTAAATCAGAATCAGACAAGTGGCCGTTTTCACATAAAACACATGAAGTGACATAAAAAGTTGACATGACTTTCTGAAAAGGTTTTAGGAAGTGTTAGTTAAGTATAACATCGAACCCTACGGATTGATTCAGTATATTATGATGGTCGTTTAGCAATTTCGTATTTCGTGGCCCCTCAATGAGGTGTAACGACTAGGATTAGCTCTGAGGTAGACACTAATGCTGAGTTGTTGTCCACATGTGTCGACTCACAGCGTGAGGTTCATTAGGTATGTTATCTTTCATAACAAGTCTTACATGCTGGCCTCAATTATTCTACTCATTAATGAGTACTACTACTACTAGTTAAGGAGGACACTGTGTTAGAAATTAAGGCAATAAACCTGTATAATTTATACTCTACAAATACCTAATACATTATCTATTTTACTGCCACATTGGTAAAAAATCGCTGTCGCTATACATGATGCCATGTAAATGGTGCAAGCAGAATCAGTATAAACTTATGCCGGTTGTCAAGGTGTGTCTACGCTAGGCGAGCCGAGCACGAGCGAAGCACAAGCGGAGCAAATTTTTAATTGAAATTAAACCTCGTTCGAGGCTTGTAAGTCGGTCCACACTAGACGAATTTTTGTTCGGCTCGTGCTCGGCTCGTCTAGTGTAGACCCACCTTAACGAGTCAATATGAACGAATTGTAAAATAAAATGAAAACCAGTAGGATGCTTTCTAAACTTGGTAGAGCCTATACTTTTTACCAGCACACAGGAGAAATATTATACCTTATTATCTTAGGCGATATATATGGTAAGTGTATGGCGTAACATACAACTATTAACCTATATACGATAAGTAGTTATGTTAACTGCTGGAATTTTCTCATTCTCCATTCACTTTTACCTTGGTAGTATAAAAATGCATAGAAATAAGAAACACATCAGATGCTAAATATTGATTTGATCGTATAACAGTTCATTCTAAAAATCTATAATATTAATTAATCATCCCTATTATAAGTTTTTCGTGTCGACACAATTGGAAAACGCATCCAATGAATCTTATGGAGGATCGTTCGGACAATGCTATTAGGGGTTGAAGAGATACTACCCTCGACCGATCTCATTGACTTTACCTCCGATAATAGAAGTTTAAACTGAACTGTTCGTCTGAATGTTGGCTTTGTATTGACTGAAGCTGTGTTGAGTTGCTGTTGAAATTACGGGACATAAAATAGGGAGGAAGTGTTCCTAAAACTGTATATAGTATGGAAAAGAGTGTTGCCAAAATCTTCCATATTTAAAAATAATGCAATTATAGGATATTCCATATTCTAGGAGTCCTCGTGGATCACCTAGTTTTTACCAACTTCAAAAAAGGAGATACTTGTCAATTCAAATGTAATTTTTTACGTTTGTTACCTCAGAACTTGCGAAAGGGTGAACCGATTTTGAGGATTTTTTTTATTGTTTGAGAGCTGGTGCGTTCCATTTGGCACATTTCAATTTGGACCAGTTTTTTTAAGTAGAATCATAGCACAACTGGTTGTTCTATGGGCACATGATTCAAAATATATCCCCATGGTACAACTATAAAGTTGATCTCAGCGTCCAACCAAACAATTGTAAAAAAATATTCAGTTTTTTGACAAAATTATATTAAGACATACCTATCTATCCATTACATAGATAGATTACCTCTTTGGTTAGGTAAAGCTAATATAAATTACGTAAAAAAGGTGCCTTATTGAGTAGTTTCACACATCACTGACAAAAGTCATAAATTTAGTTCACCCGGCTTTTACTACCTGACTAAAATACCTTCAAGAAACCGGTGAGAATAAAGGCTACACGTTGAATTTAGTTAAGTGTATAGGAAAACGATCAGCCATCAGCGTCTGTCGTAAAGTGTCCGGTAGTGGCGCTCGCTCGGACGGACGCGAAGATACCGCTGCTTTGGATTACACAGAGCACGGGGACACACCGAGAGCAGGTACATACTTTCAGGATATTTTTTTAAATTAGTCGGTTCAATTGACTGCACCCCGCCTGATGGTAAGCTAAGGTGGAGTCCAAAAAACAGTGGTCAGTCAACCATTGTCCCTAGAGTGGCAATTTCTACGCAGACGGCACGTGATGAAATATTTAATTTTTTATTATTGTTTATATTATATCTGTTGCCGGTCTAGTGGCATAGCGGCAGTGCATTCAACTACTGCGATAGAGTTCGATTCCCGCTCAGTGTAAATATTTGTATGAATATTTTACACTGAGTGTTGTGTTACGTGTGTGTGCGCGCATTGGTGTTTCTATGTAATATACCTACCAACGTACGTATTCACAAAAAAGTTAGTAGTAGTTAACCTATGCTTACTTTGGGTTGAGATACGGTTATGTAGAGTATCGTAGAATATTTATTTATTATTTATCTGTTAGATAAAGACCAAACAAACCTACCTTGCTACGTGGTTCTATAACCGAACGTCAGCATCAATCATTCTTTTAAATTTAATGTATGACAGGGTTTTTTTTGTTTAAGTTGTGTTTAAGTTTAAACCATATAAAGCAGGAAACTTACTTAATATACCCAAGATCAAAAATTAACATGAAATTAATTTAGTATTACTCAGAAAAAATGAGCTTGATTGACCGAGGCAATGATTTTATATACAAGATATGTTACGTTCATAGTAACTGACACCTCAAATCTGATCCACATTGACAATTGTTGACAATTAGCGTTAAAGTAGTATGAAAGATGGGATAAGCACGTGAGTAAAAAAGATAGCTATAACCATTATCCGTCAAAAAACGTCCCAATTGGGACGTTTTCGAGTCTTCACTTGGCGCGCTCTAGTAACATATCTGCCTCTTTTTACATGTATAATATCATTGGACCGAGGTTATTGGGCATAGGCTGTGTATAAAATGTCAAATGTCAAATGGTTTATTTATGATTCAAATGCAATATGCTAAATATAGCCATCGTGACAAGGCGATATATTTCTGATTTATACAGATTTACTTGAATTCCTATTGGATTTTATATAGGTACTAATACATTATATTATTATCAAGGCATTAAGATAACTAGCTTAAATAAAATAACCTCCTAGAGAAATATAATTGCTCTCGGTGTGCCCCAATTTTTTTTGCCTACCTTATTTTATGAGGATTATATGATCAGCCTCTACCTTGTCAACGTTCTTACACATACACAGGTTGGACATTGTTACCGATAACCACTCAAATATACCTCTTATGTACACCTTAAACCATCACCTGAAAGTCGAAAATCCTTTGACACAACCGTGGGGTAAATTTGCACCTTTAGGGCGGTGAGGGGAAAATTGACTTACCCTAGATAAAGATGGTAATAGTTTGTTTTTTTTTTCTTGGACAAAATTACGTTCGGGTAACTGTTTTCTTGTTTACCTTTATTTTGTTTTTCTATTTTTATGACGGGGGCCTTCAACTGCGGACAGGAAAAGTAGTTAGTGAGACAATCGTTGATAGAATAAGGGAGATAATTATACTCGGGGGTTTATTTTACGTGTACTTTATTTGTTTACATCGTGGTAGTTTTATTGATGGGACATAAACTCAAGAGAAAGTGTCCCTCAACTATCATGTGTGTGCCACAACACGGTGGAAATATTATGTTAGTTTTTTTATAATCAAGATTCATAGGAAATAGGCCACGATAACCGCTTCCCATCAGGTGGGCCGTGTGCTTGACTGCCACCTACGAAGTAAAAAATCTTCATTCTTTCAGTGTAGAGTTAATTTTAGGCTTGTTATCTTTACGTTTTTTTTAAAGGAGATTTGTTTAGGAATTACCTTAGAACTTTCGACTGGGTGAACCGATTTTGATGATTATTTTTTGTTATAAAAACTCGTAACGTAACCGGCTCTACCATGACGAGTGTTCCGATGAGCTCTTCTAATTTAAATGTAATTTTTTACGTTTGTTACCTCAGAACTTGCGAAAGGGTGAACCGATTTTGAGGATTTTTTTTATTGTTTGAGAGCTGGTGCGTTCCATTTGGCACATTTCAATTTGGACCAGTTTTTTTAAGTAGAATCATAGCACAACTGGTTGTTCTATGGGCACATGATTCAAAATATATCCCCATGGTACAACTATAAAGTTGATCTCAGCGTCCAACCAAACAATTGTAAAAAAATATTCAGTTTTTTGACAAAATTATATTAAGACATACCTATCTATCCATTACATAGATAGATTACCTCTTTGGTTAGGTAAAGCTAATATAAATTACGTAAAAAAGGTGCCTTATTGAGTAGTTTCACACATCACTGACAAAAGTCATAAATTTAGTTCACCCGGCTTTTACTACCTGACTAAAATACCTTCAAGAAACCGGTGAGAATAAAGGCTACACGTTGAATTTAGTTAAGTGTATAGGAAAACGATCAGCCATCAGCGTCTGTCGTAAAGTGTCCGGTAGTGGCGCTCGCTCGGACGGACGCGAAGATACCGCTGCTTTGGATTACACAGAGCACGGGGACACACCGAGAGCAGGTACATACTTTCAGGATATTTTTTTAAATTAGTCGGTTCAATTGACTGCACCCCGCCTGATGGTAAGCTAAGGTGGAGTCCAAAAAACAGTGGTCAGTCAACCATTGTCCCTAGAGTGGCAATTTCTACGCAGACGGCACGTGATGAAATATTTAATTTTTTATTATTGTTTATATTATATCTGTTGCCGGTCTAGTGGCATAGCGGCAGTGCATTCAACTACTGCGATAGAGTTCGATTCCCGCTCAGTGTAAATATTTGTATGAATATTTTACACTGAGTGTTGTGTTACGTGTGTGTGCGCGCATTGGTGTTTCTATGTAATATACCTACCTACGTACGTATTCACAAAAAAGTTAGTAGTAGTTAACCTATGCGGTTAATTTTATGCGGTAAGTTAATTTAGGGCGGTGAGGGGAAAATTGACTTACCCTAGATAAAGATGGTAATAGTTTGTTTTTTTTTTCTTGGACAAAATTACGTTCGGGTAACTGTTTTCTTGTTTACCTTTATTTTGTTTTTCTATTTTTATGACGGGGGCCTTCAACTGCGGACAGGAAAAGTAGTTAGTGAGACAATCGTTGATAGAATAAGGGAGATAATTATACTCGGGGGTTTATTTTACGTGTACTTTATTTGTTTACATCGTGGTAGTTTTATTGATGGGACATAAACTCAAGAGAAAGTGTCCCTCAACTATCATGTGTGTGCCACAACACGGTGGAAATATTATGTTAGTTTTTTTATAATCAAGATTCATAGGAAATAGGCCACGATAACCGCTTCCCATCAGGTGGGCCGTGTGCTTGACTGCCACCTACGAAGTAAAAAATCTTCATTCTTTCAGTGTAGAGTTAATTTTAGGCTTGTTATCTTTACGTTTTTTTTAAAGGAGATTTGTTTAGGAATTACCTTAGAACTTTCGACTGGGTGAACCGATTTTGATGATTATTTTTTGTTATAAAAACTCGTAACGTAACCGGCTCTACCATGACGAGTGTTCCGATGAGCTCTTCTAATTTAAACTCACCCTCTCCTTTCCTATACAGAACTACACGTGCCAGACTGAGGTATCACCCCCACACAGTGTAATCAATTTCAACAAAAACCCAGTGGTTCGGTACCTTTTTCCTTCGGTATCTTTTCTTTACCAACTTTGGAACTCTTTACCAGCGCATGTGTTCCTTTCCTCCTATTAGTCTCAGGTCTTTTGAGGGGGGCATAAAAAAGCATTTGATGAGGCCGTCAAACTGACGGCCACCACTGTTAGTAGCTATTGTATGTAGTGGTGACCCCGGTCCTGAGACTTTACCTTTAGCTTACCATCAGGTAAGGTGCAGTTATGTTGACGTGTCTTATACCTAAAAAAACTAAAGTTAGGCTTGCAACAGCAAGTAGAGGAAGCGCGTGAAGTATCGACAAAGGCAGATGGCGGGCTGTTGTCTCTGCCTACCATGTTGGAAAAAAGACGTGAGCATATTATGTATGTATTAGAACAATAAATTAACATTGCAACAAAAATTTACTCAATAACAACCTATTCAACCCTAAAACATTTCTAAAAGCTAAAGATATAATCTAGCAAGTACATAACCGTCTTCTCACTACTAACATTCCTATCGCAAACATTTTCATTTGGACCGCACCTAGCGCCGGAACATTGCCAAAGTAACCCGTCACTGCTGCCGTGCCATGTGCCCACTGTTGTAGATTTATTCTTACGTACAAAATTACTTGAGTGCGGAATAATTTAGATATACTGTTAGTTTTAGAATGAAATATCGCCTAGAAGTACTCTAGTTTAGTTATCATATAAGTTATATTTACAGAAAAAAACTGTAAAGTTGCTTTGTAAAAGGAGAGGTATCAGAAATCAGATCAGAGGAGAGAGAAATGTGGGTAGTAATATAATTAGCTTATTAATACCGCGGTAGCCTAGTGGTTTGGGTAATGGACTGCTGAGACGAGGTCTCGGGTTCGATCCCAGGTTCACCATGGCACACACCAATGACTTTTTGATGCTTTTCGAAGTTATGTGTGATTTATCGCAGGTTCATTAGTGCCTCGGAGAGCACGTTAAGCCGTCGGTCCCAGTTGCCATACAAACATCTATGGCAGTCGTTACGGGTAGTTGGAGCCCACGAAAGTCCAACAAGTCTAACTTGGAACTTCGATTGGTTATGGAGGTCAGATGGCAGTCGCTCCACGGAAAATATCGAAGTTCAGCCGCATCACAGTTAAACTTGAAAGCCGACCCCAACTGAGTTGGGAAAAAGGTTCAGAGAATGATGACACTTATTTCGTCAACAATGTCGTATTTCTGGAGTCCCAATGAGACTACAAGCCGTTGTTACCTGCTGATTGACGACAAGTATCTAGTGCAGGCTTTCCTCTTAGGCGGAGGTTGGATGGCAGTCTGTCTCATATAAACTGTAGGAAGTAAACGAAGAGATGGAGAAAGAATACCAAGTCAAGCATTATGTTTGACTTGGTAACAAACAAAACTTAAAATTAAATAATACAACACGAGACACAATGTAGGTAATATGTATTTAGTTTATCAATATAATCATTTCTTATACCACACGGTCCAATTGATGGGCAGCGGTCACCATGGTAAACATTAGGGGGAAGGGGGGGGGGGAAGGTAGAAAGCTTTCCTGAAGACCGATACCTACGCTCGGGTCCTCTCCATGAGTAGTAGCATTGCCGTGAAACTACACCACGATGGCAACATCGACTTGACGGAGGAAGACTAAACATTAACAGAAATATCAACTTCAGATTCAGGCCATTTGTATCTTCATTGAAACCTATCCAACAGCCTTTATAGCACATTTTTATTTTCTTTCTGGCCAGTACCTGTTGTATGGCGGACATTGAATATAATACTGTGAGGGCCACGGCTTTGCCAAATGGCCTCGACCATTGCCAAATTAGATAATAAAGGTTAAAATGTGAGGCGGTCTAGGTACTTCATATTTATTTTCCTAGGTATTGTGGTTTAATGGTCGGTTATGATGGTTGTTCTTTTCAGAAATTTTATTTATTTGGTTTGTTGAAAGAGAAATGAGTTAGCTTTGTTCGTGGATGTCTTGTTATGTTGTTACTGTGAGCCATTTTGGTATTTATTGTACTGATTTTGTAGTTCGAGTATGTTTCTAGATTGTAGGCATTGGGAGGTATCAAATTGAATATTGTAATGTTGCTCTCGTGTTCATTGAGAGGTATTAAGATGTTTTCATTACAATTTAAATATTATTAAATTGAATAGACTGAAGACCATTTACACTATGAACAGTCAACGGCAAAAATAAATGATATCAAAATTAAACTTAAAAAATAATGAAAATTGTTTATTATTTACTAATTGCAAATGGGCAGGTTAACCGTGGTCAACCTGGCAGAACACACACTGATCAATTTAAAAGGGCAGGTCAAAAACACTCGAAATCGGCGAGCTGAAAGGTTTAATGAGGAAGGAAGCGCATGAAGTATGTTAGGACTTCTGTCCTTACATACTTCACACGCTTACCTACTGCTGCTGCCCTGCCCGCCATCTGCTTCTGCAAATGGCGACCTACTGTCTCTGCTTTCCCTAGAGGGAAAAGGCGTGAGTATATGTAGGTATGTATAAATAGCATGACTGATGTTACTCAGTCTGTAAGAATAGCCAGTGTATGCATGTTGAAAAAACTGACAGTAATTACTTAAAGGTAGACATACCTAGATGTATTTTTTATTTTAGTTCTTAAAATTAGTGATAAGAATATATTTTAAGACAATGTTTCTGTAAGTCTACAGGAAAATGTTCCACGGAGACAATCCCGGTTCAAATAAATTTCCAAGTGAAATTTCTTTATTTTGCTCTGAGACGCCCGCGCTGAAACCAACTAACTGCGCTACTAGGATTACAGAAATGTGGATTGGTCACCTGAAGACCCTAACTTGAATTACTATAAAGTATTTTTCGATATTCGATATTTACAATCCAACAGTGTATCATAGCTTTATATATTGGTTTCATAATACTATTACATAATTTCTGCCAAGAAGCCTTTGCATTACTTTTGATGTATGTACTTACCACTAAATTTTAATGTGTGAAGAGTAGTTACTACACAACTTGTCGACATTCTACACAACGCTATCTAGACCCAAAGTAAGCATAGCTCAACTAGCTTGTGTTATGGTAAACATACTTAGATACATTTTTTGTAAATATATACATACAATGTTCATGCAGACAAATATTTGTACTAAGCGGGAATAGAAACCCTTAAGTCGAATGCACTACCGCTACGCCGCAGAGAAAAAATCAAGTTATATAAGTAGCAAAATAAGTTTACATTTTTAGAAGAAAAGTCATTATTCTTCTTTGCATCCATTATCCAGATCCATTCGCAAGTAATAATAACAAACCAATTCAACTATCCAAATTTTGCATAATTTTTAATAGTAATCAGATTATTTCCCTATCCAACTTTGTATAATCTTTGTGCTACACCTATCTTGCTCGCGGGAACATTGCCAAAGTAACCTGCCACTGCACACGTATACTGACATTGTACTAAATAATGCCGTATATGTATAATATATATATACAATGTATGTATGCATCAGTTTATACATAATGTATTATATTGTATAACAAATATAGATCTTCTTAAAATAAATTTGTGACCGGCTACAGGTCATTGGGAGATGGACTTTACACAAAAGTAGTGCTGGCCTAGTAGCTAAAGTAACTACCTTTGTTCGAAGGTTTGAACTCCGGCCATTTCACAAGTAATTAGCTTAGCTAGAAGGGTTACCGAGAATACTAGTTATTTCGATAACTGGTATTCTTTAGAGAGAAAATAATACAAAAATTCCTCAATATAGATACAACTTACCCGTAAATTCCAACGCCATGTATAATTACATAGGATGATTTCAAAAAAGCAAATGAAATTTCTTCCTTTACTCCTGCTTACCTCCTTACAGGTGTGAATATATAATAGATAAATGTGAAATACGATATGTCAATTTATTAAATAGGAGTCAAATGGTTATTAATAACGATTTTAGTTACAAACCATTTATTAAACTGAAATCGATGACTAAAGTTTTAAACTTTTGTTTTAGCGAACTAAATCTATCGCTTACATAGAAGGTAGGTTGTTTGTCCAAAATCCGAGAGCTGAACAGCCTAACAAAACAGCTGACGAGAGATAAAACAAGAAAGTGGAGATGAAGATTTATCGGCAATTATATAAAAAGCCTAACATTACCTTGTGCCTGAACTTATTATTGCTTGGCTCACGGTAAAGTTGGGAAAAACAATGGAGATACTGACACTTATTTATGTTGCGAAAAATATATGAACTGGATAACTTGTATAGTGCGGTTTTTTTTAAGCGGTAGCCTAGTGGTCTGGGTAATGGACTGCTGAGACGGGGTCTCGGGTTCGATCCCAGGTTCACCATGGCACACACCAATGACTTTTCGATGCTTTTCGAAGTTATGTATGTATTTATCGCAGGTTTCTAAGTGCCCGGTTAATGGCAATAGACTCGCCACCTATTACATTGGGACCTAAACATAAACTGGCGAAATGTGGGTGCTAGCACCTCTGCCTACCCCTTCGGGGATACAGGCGTGAGTTTATGTTATGTTATGTTTTTTTTAAGTGAAGTATGCGTGCTTATGCATAATGCCACCGAGTTTGAGGAAAACCCGTAGACCTATGTGGGACTCTCCCTAAAGGGCATACCCACTAAACCTCACTATGTCCACCTGGTCGCTTTAGTCAGATCGCAGGAAGGGAATAGTATGCTCACTGCAAGTGCGGTAGTTGAGCGTACGATGGCTATGTCAGAGATCGTAAGTTCGATTCTTGTCCAATACAAACACCTTTTGTTGTGATTTTGTCTGATAAATAATTAGGTATTTTATTATGAGATTAGTTCTGGTTTTGATCAAAATTAAAATATCCTTTTCATAATGACTCCTCAGTTGCATCTAAAATTTGTATTTTGGTGCTTTTTGATTGGTAAGTCGGCTTTCATGGGTGCGACTAAGGTCTGACCTCACAAATCTGAGTGGAAAGCCTTTTTAGTCGGTTTGATTCCGACGTAACCACACCCATTACTGACGACCATGGGCATTGCCACACTAAAAAAAAATGTATACTCATATAAACAAAAATTAATTTAATAACTTTGCCCCAGTGAGTACTTTTCCGCCCTCTCAATGTTACACAAGTATTGTACTAAACTGCTTGCCTAGTAGTAAAAGCCTTTGTTCGTTTTAATTTTAACTCTATACATGTAAATACACGCAAAACGTGTCACATCTGTGTACTAAAACAGTGCAAGTAAGCAATAAGCATTTCCACGTAATTGGCTGAATTAAGCAGGCGACGGGACGGGCGAAACGTGTTCCGTTCGGAATTTAATTTAAATGTTGGCGCGTTAAAAATTGGCGGCAAACGTTGTTACCTGTCGCGCTTGTCACGTGACGCACGTCACTCTGACGTGACAGCGTGTTACGCTTGTAAAGAAAAATATAGCGGTGGAGAGTTTTAGCACGAATTGGTATTTTAGTTTAATTATTTTTCTGTATTTTAGATTATTGAATCTGACTTTCATTTACTTTGTGGCTCATGTTAGTCGAAACCATCATCGCCACCATAGATCTTATTACGTGAGGAATGCTAGAGTATTACGAAAAACTTATAAGGTGCGCGTGGTGGTTACGAAAACAGAAACAGGTCGATAAAAAAGCTAAGCTTTCACCTGACATTTTTGTTTAATCACATAGACTATAAGAAAGAAAACACTACAATGTGGCTTTTTTAAGAATATCCGCTACTTATGCAGCATAATAAGCATACGTCATCAGCCACCTAGCTAAAGCATGAGTGTATACTGAGTATCTCATAGTATATCTCTGTGGTAGAAGGCTGTATCATTCATTCATGATATCAATAAGTTTTACACGCCATTATAATCCAACCGAGTAATTTATTATCAAATAAAAGAATTAAACACCTTTTAAAATTAAAAAGAAAATGTTTTCAATGCAATGAACTTATACCTTCAACAAATTCACGAAACTCAAATAAGGCGAGGAGAATTTTATGAATTCCTCTTTGAGAAGTCGAGTCGATTAAAATTAAACGTGTTCCAACCCCCTTCCTTTTATCCAGTTACGTCGTAATTTTTATTTTCAACAATTCATCACGTCGCCGCTTCTTGGGGGCCGTCACGCTGCCTGACAGGTGACGCCCGTCGCTACCGTTTTTTTTTGCAAATTAATAAATTGTATTTTTACGCTTAGACCACTTTGCTGGGTGGCTCACGCCGTTTAGCGTGAATAATGTTTTACGTCTTTTTGAGTAAATGTTTAACTTGCTTTATGAGGTTTTTGATTACATTTACTGCGTTATACCGTTGTGTACACGAGGTTACACATAAAAAGTACTTGTACAGTCGGGTACAGATGGGGACATAGTTTCATGGCATCTATTATGATCATCATTATCGTTATTAGGTAACCAATATACCTACGTAAACCAAATATTCATTTTATTTATATTAGTAGTTTTAATAGAACAAAATAAATATAAAAGGCAAGAATTATTGAAATATTATACAGTTTAATAGAAGAATCCTATTATCATCCAAACAAAAACCACTCTTAAAATATACCCAAAAAAATAGACCCATAAAAATAGTTTATTCATTTTTGAGAAATTAGTTTGAGGAATTAGAATCGCGACCAGCGATGGACGTAATAAATTCCGGACGGATTTTGATGTGGTTTTTTGATTGATCGGTCTTGCTCAGATTTAGAATCTTACGTAGGTTTGATCACAAGAGTAGAACCAGAGGCCAGGTTTTAGCGTTTACTGACTAAAACGCTAAAACCATTCACGCGGGTGGAGCCGTGGGCATAAGCTTAACACGTTCGCTGCGAAGCCAAATCAAACGAATTTTTCGGCAGTGCGATAGGAGGCCTATATGCCTTAAATGTAACCTTTTACTGGTGCGATTAAGGTCTTTAAGCCTCTTACCGAATTTGATCATTTAAATGTCATTTTCCTTGTGATAAATCATAAAAAGTCTAAAAATAAATGACTGTCTTATAGGTAAAGAGTTACTCTGCTTATATTTACGTTCGCCTGAAGGTATGTGGTCGGGGATGCCCAGAAAATGAGAAAATGTTTAGGAGGCACATCAGCCTCCCATCGCACTGAATTATATGTTCAAAACATGTTATAACTAGTGATGTGCACATTAGATCGTCCGTCCGGCTGCCGGCGTCCATGCGGGAAAAATAAAACTTATCATTACTTTTAAGGAATTCAATAAGTATCAAACATGTCTGTTATAAAAATATTGTAAACACATCGGTTGTTTGCAATCAACTCAAAAATAACTTAATTTTTTAACTTTTTGTTTGTTTCGCGACTGTTCATAGTGGTGCGTAGAATTTCGTAACATAACCGACACATTTTTTTCTTTTGTCACCATTTTTCTGAAACTTGTGATTTTTCTGTAGCTTTGCAACACGTGGGTTATCTATCACACTCCACTAATACACTCTGCAACGTCACTTGATACGGAAAAAAGTGCATCACTAGTTCATAGGTCATCAAATTATAGATAACAACAGGTGCGGGAAGGGGCGGAATGACCTACTACGTTTTAAGAGGTTTATAGGCCTCTTACCAGCACCCTGAGATGATATTTCCCTTGCAGTGCGGTAATGGGTCTTTAGACCTCTCACGTATTTTTTGAGTAATTCTAGTTACAAATGAATAGAACAATATAATCATATATTTATCTCTTTTTTATATTCAGAAACCTACTAGCTGTGACCTTCGCACCAGACGGAGATCACTGTATTTTTCCCCGCACCGAGCGATCGTACACGTAAGGGGTCTTTAGACCTCCTAACGCAGCGAACGTGTTAATATAATAAGAAAATTTTATATATTCACACTTTAGTTTTTTTTTCAGTAATTTTTACACTTTTCTCTGCCTATTATTTTATACATACTTGCGTTTTTTTGCAGTAATTTTTACACTTTTCAGTGCCTATTATTTTATATATACTTTTGTTTTTTTTTCAGTAATTTTTACAGTTTTCAGTACCTATTTTATTTTATACACACTTTTGTTTTTTCATTATTTTTTACACTTTTCAGTGCCTATTATTTTTCTTAAACTTTATACAACATTATTAAAAGCTAACACAAAAGTTTACTCCACACCGACTTCTGATATCAACACCCCGTTAGCGACACCATTAGACAGAATAAGGTAAGGGCCTACAATATCCAAGTGACTGTGTAATACAGGTGTTAGCAGGAGACTCACGTCTCCCCAGATAATTAGATGGAGCTCATTAAAGGCCCTCGGTGAGGCGGTTATCGGCGCGTGCCTCACTCGTTGACTACTGTCGCCTTCTTGCTACTATTGATTAGGTGGTCTTTCTCCGTCTGAGATGTACAGTTTGTTGAATACTTATTTCATTTCTTGGAGTTGGTTGTTTATTTATTTAGGGACAACATACAGTTACAAAATACAGATCTGCAGTACCTGAAAATGGACAGATAGGCAATATTGCAGTCCACTGCAGCGCTATCCAGAAGTTATTACTATAAAATATAGCAGAGTGTGCCACCAGAAGTATTATCTAATTTGAAATGATAAATAGTAATTAATAATTGTTTAAGTTTATTCCGCCGGATTGACTGCACCCCGCCTGATGGTAAGTTGAGGTGGAGTCCAAAAAGTAATGGTCAATATTCCCAATGGATTATTTTACAATTACTAAAAATAATGGTGTATATAATCTTGTTGTGCTGCGTTACAATCAAAGCTTATACTTTAGACCCCGGGGGCCCACTTCACTCCTTTTCATTATTTGACTTTTGCGGGTACGACTACCGAGTCGTACCCGCAAAAGTCAAATAATGAAAAGATTAACCGGTATAGTGGCTAAGACGGTTCTTAGCCACTACACCGGTACAGAAAGGTTTGTCAAAGTCTCTTTCAATAAGCAGGTGTTCCGGCTCGCAGGTCAGATTGGCATGCGCCCCGAAGATCTTGCTTCTGTTCCCCCCTATTAAACCCTAACGGAAGGTTAGTTTTGATTCCTAATACCTGTGTTCCTTTTCAGAATTTTAATGTTTTTACTCCATTATGATGTGGATAGATAAAACAAAAAAGAAAAATCGTTCTCAATACGTAACAACATTTTCTAAATTTTCCAAAAAAATCATTAAACCAAAAAATCCAAAATGGCCGAAAACCAACAGTTAGATAAACAAACTACACACAAAGATAGTGGCCGTGAGGCCAGCACTATCATTAACAACCGGTGGGGCAGGAGTCAATAGTTCAATATTTATGACCCGGGGGCCGAACGGCGAGATTTATGGCTAAGGACAAGTGGTCTCGGTCACCTGAGCTGATTTACTGCTGAGCTGATTGTGAAAGAGTAAATAGGGAAGGCTTTTATACTCGTGTTTAGCGTGTACATTCAGTGTCAAAGGTCTATGATCATTTTCAGATTTTGAGCAGTAGTTTTTAGTTACTTTACTCAACACTACTGCTTAAAATCTCATTTTCAACATCATTTTCTACAGAATAGAACTATAAGTGGTTCTTAATGAAAATGATGTTTAATTACTTAGTTCGCTCTATTTAACTACCTTTGAACTTTGAGTACAATCAATACATTATATAAAACTCAAAGTCCTGACTGACTGATTGACCTAGAGACAACGCACAGCCTAAACCGCTGGTCGTAGAGACTTGAAATTTGATGGGTGTGTTCGTTTTGATGCGTAGAGGTGTACTAAGAAAGGATTTTTTAAAATTCAAACCCTAAAGCCCTAAAAATGGGTAAAAAACGAGCTTTTGTGAGAACTCAAGAACGGCTGAATGGATTTTCATGATCTATGATTTTTTGGATTTGTCTGCGCCTCAAATAGCATATAAGAGATTTAAAAAGATATGATTAATTCATGAAATATTAGAAATAATAAGAAAATTAAATGTTGCAGACGTTTTTATCGCCATCTATAATTGTTGTCATGGCAACAGGAACTAAAAGTGACTTAGTCTAAATTTTGATAGAGTCCTTTGTTTTGTTTCTTTTTGCTCAGAGGCAAAGAGGTTATATTTATTTTTAGGGTTCTGTGCCTCAATAGGAAAAAACCAAACTATTATACTAGGATCTCTTTGTTGTCCGTCTGTCTGTCTGTCAAGACCTCTTTCTAAGGAACACGTAGAGGTATCAAGTTGAATTAGATCAAAGAAATATTGTGGATAGGCTTGGCATTACACGAATTACATTATCCAGACTGTGGTCTCACTATCGACTAATAGGTGGCCCGACCTACCAACCCCAGGCCTGCGCTCATGGAGGATGAAAGTCGTTGAGTGACCTTCGGCCACGTGACTGAGTCACCTGCACCGCGACCGGAGAGTTTTAGGAATTCGTACCTTATTTTTCATGCGGAAATCCCTACGGATCTCTCCAATTCCCTGGCCAGTAGGGACGTAATATCAGACTTGACCGACGAAAATCGCACTCCGTCTTGGGTCTACAGAGATTAAGGTGGCCCATGACCCTGAGCTATCCAAGGCTTACTGATGGGTTACTGTTTTGGTGAGTTCCTTCATTGTGTAGGCCGGGAGCTGACGCCCGAATGCCATTGTTACCGGGGCTGCTCCGTGGATACTTCGCCACTTCACACACTGGCAGAGCCTCCAGATTAGATAAAGTGGCGCCATGTCCTCGAATATTTAAATATTGAAATAATTCTCTTTTTTTTCTTTTTGGAATGCCACCGCTTTTTTTGCGAGGCAGTAATGCGCTTAGAAATGGCGGCGAAAAAGCTACGGGAGAGATCCAGTACTCCCCCGTGCCGGTGAAGGCGCACCGGGTGGCATAGTTCGCAGAACCATCTCCGTCCTCCATGAGTGCGGGCCTAGGGCGACGGTCGGGGCTAACCGTTACCCTAGCAGAAGCAGGCCCAGGGTAGCAGGGCGTTTTGTTTCCACGCGTGCTTTTTTTATAGAGAAAAGGGATTCAGATTCCTAATAACACGTTGAGGTCGCCAGTGCTGGTGGCCGAAGTCGGCCGAGGTTTATTCCTCGGTCAAACAGGCCGATGTGACGAAATACCGTGCAATTTTAGTCAGTAGGAGTCCCGTTGAGGTGAAGCCTGACGGGGGTTTCGCACGAAACAAAAAGAAAGGATACTTTCCTTTGGGCTAGAATCCAGATATTTTGCAGAAAGTAAAATCTTACAGCATGAATAAAGGTAAAAGTCCTGAAAGCGTAAATATTACCCACATCACCAAAAATAATCTGTATGGCTGTCAGTCAAGACAAGACACGTTGCAGCAAAGTTAAGTTCGTCCCTCAGCCCAGTGTTATCCGGAACCCTGCAAGCACGAGCCCAATTCGCACTTGACCGGTTTTTATTATTATAATACTCTTTCTTAAGTTTCATGAACTTTTTGAATGTTAAATCAGGTTGCCAAACGTCAATGTTTCTAACCTAACCCGCGACCGGGTCAGGCTTTCGAGTCAGGCTCGGAATGTATGTTTCTTTACGGTATATAATAACAAAATCAGATTTTCGGAAATAAATAATGTTTAACTAATTTGAAATAGTGGACCAAATGTGAAAGTGCAATGCAACTATGGTGTAATGTAAAGGTTTATCAAAGGGCCTTTTTCCGAGTCACACATACTTTGAGGCAGCTATCTAATCCCTATAATATCTAGAAGACAATGAAAAAGGACAATGATGGTAAATAGACTGGCTTTGGCCGCGATGCACGGTACTGTACCTTTAAGGGTTAGATAGAACTCGAGATGAAATGAATACTTTTGGCTGCAACCACTGTTAGGGAATAGACATTGAAAGTTAGTAAGGGCAATCCCTCTGCTTAAAAGAGACTTGGTGGCGAAAGCCAACATTCACGCGGGCGGAGCCGCGCGCGGGTAAGCTAGTATATAATAAACCATTTTCATTCGAATTTTTAAGTTTGAAATCTGTACAATCATCACAGACTTTTGCCGCCGACTGCACAATCCTTATAAAATAACATACCAGTTTTTTATAAGTTTTTTTGTTTACTAGGCAGATTTAATGTCTCACCAAAGACTGTTCTGATATAGAAAAAACCACATAAAAATCCGTTCAGTAATTTTTGTGTCCATCGCGAACAAACTGACAAGAAATCCAAAAAATAGTATGTTTCCTATGTCGTAGCTTGTACCCAAAGACTCGCAAAACACGTGACTATGAAACATAAATAAAACGTAGCATGGAAATGTAACTGTTCTGTTTAGTAGTCCAGACTAGGAACTCGTAATGCACGCCGGTGTGCCGGGCATAATAATGTACCTACCTGAAGTACAATGTACACGCTGTTTAAAACTATTATCGGCTTTTAAACTAACGTAAAACGGGATGAGGTTAGGGGTTAAAGGAAATAATTAGTTGTTAGAAATAAAATAGTTGCTAGAAATAAAAGTTCTTTCTTTCTAGAAATTATATAATGAGGTAGAAACAACACGTTTCTAGTTTAATTAATTTTTGAAGCAGAATATTGACCAAAGGGCTGGCTTCTTTTTTGCACCAAGAATCGACATTGCCATCCAACGTGGCAATGCCGCTAGCCTTTTGGGTACGTTACCAGTCGACATCGATGGGGAGGAATTTTTCGACACCTAAACTTTTATTTGTACATAGTTACTCCTCTCCTTTCACCTCCTATTGTAATTTATACTTTTGATTTAAATACAGGTTAAAAAAAATTGATAATTACGTTAACTTTTCCTACAGATCGGCAAATCCGTCAACGGTACGAACTTTTAGGTATTTGAGGAATTTTATTCCGCGCTCGCTTAGGCTGTGGAATGATCTCACTGCTGTGGTTTTCCCTAGCATCTACAATATGGGGTTCTTCAAGAAGGGCCTTAGAATAAATTAGAAGGTTTTAACAGGGTCGGCAGTGCGAGAGTGACGTCCCTAATGTTACACACGTTCTTAGGCCAAGTTGACCGGTTCTCATCAGGCGGGCCGTGCGTTTGTCTACCATCTAAGTGGTAAAAAAAATGTCAATATCCAGAACTTCAACTCACGACCATTTCTTTTCCAGAGGAATAGGTACTCTGACCGACTGAAGGAAAAACATCGTGAGGAAACCCACATGTCCTACAAGAAATTCTAAGGACAGACATGTCCGATCAACCAACCCGCATTAGGCCAGCGTGTGTGGATTAAGGTGTAAACCCTCTCAGCTCTCTCGTTAGAGGAGAGACCCGTGCCCAGCTGTGGGACTTTAATGGGTTGCAATCACTCAGACTGACTAATAATAATTCCAATATCAGTCACTCTCATTATAATTCAAATCGTTCACAAATTTTCCCATGCCTAGTATTCGAACATTATAGTGTGATGCGTAATCCCAAAATAACCACATAATACTATTTAGCAGTCGATACAAGTATTGTAGTACATCTTTTGAAACGTATCTTGCACACTAATAGGTTTTTGGATAACATTCGTAAGTTTGGAATGGAAGAAAAAATCTACCCGAGTCAGGAATTGACTCGTAGCACAGCAATCGTACTTTTTACCACTGCTCCACCGAGGACATCCATTGCTTTCAGGTTTGAGATTTAACAAGTTTTAGACAAATAGGCATTAACCTTTCTTGCTGAACTTACCCCTTTAGACATAAGCGAGTGAGAGAATGATTCAAAGTCAAAGTCAAAAATCATTTATTCTGTTATACCACTACATGCGGTACTTACAAAACGTCAAAATCAAAAATATTTAAAACTAAAAGCAAATGGACCACACCGGTCCGAAACGCGGCCCAGAGAAAACTCCGGCAAGAAACTCAGCGGGCTGTTTTTTTTATTTTGATTATAACTATAAGAAGATAGTTTTAATGCCAGTTAATTTTCCCCAAAAACCGATATTTCCAATCGAAACTAACCACTAAACCGTACCGTAGGGTAAAAATAATTACCGAACAGTTACAGGATACGTAATAAGGGCAAATAGTTCCACGGTAGGGTGAACCGCCCCATTACTGGCAGGTACTAATCGAAAAAGTTCGGCCACAGGTTATTGACTCGGTGGAAAGTTTTCCAATAGCCGCTATCTGGTGTATTTACCCTACGAGGTGAGTCCGTTCATTGTTTTCTAAGTGCGTAATTAAGCATGAGGAGTCGGAACTGTGAGTTTGTTGCTACTTTGTTTTGTTAAGATCCCTTTTATTGACCGTGGAGGTAGGAATCACTGTTGATTTTACCGTAGTAAATAAATAAATATTTAAATAAATATTCTACGACAGTCTACATAGCGCTCTCTAGACCCCACAGGAAATTAAAAAAGCATTTCTTTGTTCTGTGCTAGACCCTAAGTAAGCAGTTTAACGAGTATTCAAGTCACGAGTGAATAGGTTCCTTCCAAACAAGCGTGATTTATCGTAGATCACATCGTCACGTACCATCAGGTGAGATAAAGGTCTAACGTAAGCCTATTATGAATAAAAAAAGACTGAAAAATAATACATAGGTTAAATATTTTCATGCAAACATAAATATTCTTTAACCAAGACTAGACAAAACCAATTTCCTTTACCGAATTCCTTTCATCCTAGATTTTAATTTAGTATCCAAGTCTAGGTTAGCTAAATCATACCTGGGTGACAGGTAACGGTCTCCGTACCAACTCAGCCGTGGAAAGATAGTAATAAATCGTCCTATAAGTAAAGGTGGCCGCCGTAAAACCTATGGGGACGCAATGGAGTATGGCGACGTTTGATAGCACCTGCCATAAAATCTGGGGATAGTTGGAGGATTGGCTGCGTTCGATTATGAAGCTGATATAGTAATATTTGTATAGTGGAAATAGTTATTGCTTTCTATATTGATTAAAATCACTTGTAATATTTCCACAGTATTTATCAATTAAACCTGATCCATGGTATTTTTCTATTGCTCTCTGATTAGATGGTACCTAAAAACAGACATTTTGAAGAAAATTTATAAAGTTCTGAATGGGTCACGTCACAGAGGCCGTTCACAGGCCACGGTGACCGCTTCCCATCAGGTGGGCCGTGTGCTTGTCTGCCACCTACGTAGTTTAAAAAAAAATTAGAGCAAAATATACTTATCCCCATCGGTCACTTTTATACTTTTTATCTAGTTTGGGATTGGCTTGATCTCTTGGCTTATATGGGAGTGACTGCCGTTTGATCTCTTTGGTGTTAAAAGTTCAAGCCAAAATCTCGTCCTTCAATTAGCAGGTATACTGGCTTGCAAGCGATGTTGACTTAGGCCAGAAGGTCTTGGTGGTGCTCCGCACGTAATAAGTAACTTGATTATACGGCTTATGCTACTTTTATTTTAGGAACAGAATTAAGATTTCGCCTAAAAGAAACAGAGATTGGAGTCTACGTGGACAAAGTCACGAGCAAATGATTGTACTGCGAGTGATTCATCACTTTAAACAAAAAATGTATGTATATTACAATCAGACATACCAAACCTCATACGTATGACAGCCCTATAATTCACACGCCGACGCTTTAGGGTCATCACTTTATTTTGGAATCCCACGTGAGGCCAGACTCTTACACAAATAAACTATTATACACCCCTGCTAAGCGATTTGAAACCTTCACACATCGACATTACGTGTATAGAGTACGTATTTATAAAATTGTCTAGTCTTATGTTAAACAAACTTTTATTTTCGTTTGAGTTATTCAAAATTGATTCATAAGTATTTGTAATAAGGTGTTGTTTGTTTGTAAATATACGTGGTTATGTTAGGTTATGCCAGATGGTCTCATTTGCATTGGACAGGAGAGAAAATTGTCTGTTTGTCACCTTTGGTTGGGTAACCGTGGACGTCTGATATATATAATATTTGTTTTTTTATTAGAGTGGTGTAATAATTAAAAGCTTTTGCCGTGCCACCGCATACAGTGGAACATTATGTACGAAAGATTATGTAGGTATACGTAATACTCAAATACGAATGTCAATATTTGACAATACTAATTTTTGTGAGAAATTTTTGAGCAGTTAGTAATTACTTAGTGAAATGTTACTACAACCACCAAATTTATAAAGATGTGTGTCATGTGTGTATAACAGTTTAGTATAATATACTAAAAGTCTTATACACACACATCTTTATAAATTTGGTTTGGTTTGGTTAAATATTATTTCGTCAATAGCCCTCTAGCATTACCACAAATAACTCAGTTTAAAAAAAATAACTGGGCCGATTTTGATAAGGACTTTTCCCGGGCAGGAAGGCGTAACATAGGCTTCTTTTATTTTAGAAGAAAAGATTTAGTTAAAAAAATTATATAAAATTAATTGTATATGGCATGTAGCAAGCGGAAAGATGTTGATGTAATAGTTAACAGTGCCACCATAAAGTAGCATGATTTAGGATATTGTTTTATTTTGTTTAGAATTTACTACTTTGCTCCTCAAATTGTAAAAGAAGTAATCCCAGACACTGTAATACGAACTTCGGTAGAAAAGCTTTCAATCAATCAATCAATCAATCAATCATTTATTTTTGCTAAACATGGGTACAAAATATGATGTTAGTAATTGTGATGTCCGATCCATGTTTTATGTGCAACCATTTTGGTGTGCAAAAGTGCATTTTGGTGTACATCAACTTTTTAAAGTAGTAAACTCGACCATGGATCAGATATTTTAAGTCCGAGTTGCCCCCAAGCCTTTCCTAGGACTAAATTGCCGGCCGGCTGCTACGCGAAAAGAAAATCCTATCGCATTCAAAATCTATAACGTGTGCACTATCCAGAAATGGTCGTATCTAAGATAGCTCGTAAGTCACATGCGAGCCATCACTCTCGTTCACCTTGGCATCTGCATTGCAAACGACCTCATTGGGTTACAGGGTATCGGGTGAAGCACTCACAGGGTTTTTCGAAAGACATATTTTGCAGGTTACAGGAATAGGAATTGCGTATGCAGTTGGGTTGGAGTCAGCAGTATTAAATTTGGTAGGATGGTGTGTAGGCCTATTGAGGAATATTTTTAGAGCTATTGTAAAATATGGTTACTGAAAAATAATATATGGAGCGAGGGTGAATGGGCAACCTAGCAAAATGGCCTGGCAAAAAAAAAAAAAAAACCTGGCAAATGGTAAACCTAGGCGTACATATTCTAATCAGATCCAGGATGTTTTGGAGAAAGGCCCAGTCAAGAGTACCCGCAACCGGCGTGCGTGTATGAAAACAATTATGAAAGTTGAAGAAGCGAAAGGAGTATGCTAAGATCGTAGCAAGTGGAAAGATGTTGTCTCTGCCTACCCCACTGAGAAAAAGACGTGATTTATATGTAAAAATAAGACCCTAGGACTGAAAAACGAATAGACCTTTATATTTTTATTCATTTTATCAAGATGTTATTAAATATAACTTTTTTAGGACGCATAATGTACAACAGCTTTAGTTTTTGTTATAAAAATGTCATCATCATCATTACGGAGACATTAAATTCATGGTTACACTTTCCTAAACACCACCACGAATGTATCACATCATGTATCACGCCCATCATCGGGTATCATCTTAGCATTGTTCCGGGTTGTAACCAACATGTCCTGGATATTCGAAACTATCCATGCATACGTCTTTAATTTGTGTTTACAGGAAAAGTTAGTCAAGGTGAACAGGCGAAAATCATTTATTCTGAATAAACTATTAAGACACAACTAACAAAACATCAAAAAACTAGACTAAAGTTAGCAAATCGTTCACTGCGGTACCGACTCCTTTCTACTATAGTCCCAGGTTCGAAAGCGGGGCATGAAAAAGCATTTGATGCGGCTGTCAAGCTGAGGGTCACCATTATAGCATTATTGGTGTTTGTAATGGTTACCCCCATTCCTGAGACTTTACCTTTAGCTTACCATCAGGCGAGGTGAAGTCATATTGACGCGACCGATATAAAAAAAACCGACCGGTTCGAAATGTGACACCGTCTTATGTAAACTCCAGTACGTAACTTTTTCAAAATTTTATTAAATTAAATACCCAATTTGATCTGCACTATTTTTCATCTTGTGGAATTCACTTACCCAATCACTTTAAAAACTCCTCAAACATAAGAACATGAACAAAATACCATTTTCATTACAAGAAACTTGATCAAGCAGAAAGCTTCCGTGAGGTTCACATATGAAATATGTTGTTTTCTCACACCTCGTGCGGTCCAGACGCGCTCTCATCCAGGCAGCCGTGCGGGGCATCCGTTGATAAATATGTAGGGGGAAGTTTGAGCTGACGGAAGGTGGATTGAGAAATTGATCTTAGAGTTACGAGTTATGAGAATTTAGTCTAGGTTTGAATTGAAATTTTAGATTAAAATATTAAGTATATAGACTAATCATTACATCACACTTTATCATAAACGTGATAGTTTTGTATGGATGATGACATTATTTTGAATTTATTGTGGATTTTATTGTAATTTAGAATGTTAATTGTTATATTATGTTAATTTGAATAGTGATCTGGATGTTACATGAAATAGGTATATCCTATACAATGTAAAAATTGTTTGTGATGAAAAATAACAAGATGTATGGATGGATACTCTTTTGCGTAAAAACAAGAGAACGGATCTGATACCATTTCACACAGAGATAGAATAGTCGGGTCTCAAATTAATAGAACCTAAGTTATTTTTGTCCCAGTAATAGGTAGCTTTTGGGGCATTTAGATCTCGTTCTCACGACCCAAAGGATCTGTTCATGGGATAATCGTAGTCTATATTTTATTGCTGACTATAAGCTTTGCATCTTATTTCAACTCAATCCATTCAGCCATTT
This sequence comes from Lithosia quadra, assembly GCA_963576445.1. Lineage (NCBI taxonomy): Eukaryota > Metazoa > Arthropoda > Insecta > Lepidoptera > Erebidae > Lithosia > Lithosia quadra. The sequence continues at coordinate 16,561,265 of OY754881.1, forward strand.
TCGCGTTAAAGAGTAACATCTATACATCCTACTATCCTACTAATATTTTAAACATGAAAGTTTGTAAGAATGTAGTGGGAACAAAATTTCACGCGAGTGGAGCCTCGGGCAACAGCTCTATTCTATTATATTTATATCTATTATATTATATTATATTTATATCTATAATATATCTATTATATTTATCCAAATATTTTCGATCATTCTAGAATGTCCTTTAAGCGGGGCAATTATAGCATTATTGGGGTTTGTAATGTTGACCCCCATTCTTAAAACTTTACCTTTAGCTTACCATCAGGCAAGGTGAAAGCTATAATTATCTTACCAATTCACGTGACTGATATAAAAGAAAAAGTCTACACCATAATCTTATGATTCTTAGGATTTAAATCCTAATACTTGTCACACAGCCAGGAGTTAGTGCATACAGAGGGGGAGGGGTTCTGTAATTGCACGTGTCTAAATCTTGGCAGCCTCCACGACTTCTCAACTAACGCGAGTACAACTTTGGGCGAACTTCTTATTGGTACAGTTATAAAGGTTAGGAGTTGTATAAAAGTTTTCAATTGTTGGTATTAACTCTTTATATCACCGTGTTTGATTGTTTGTTTGTGGAGGGTGAGAGAAAGTATAATATATCTAGGTTTATTTCAAAACTCTTTGAATGCAGTTTAAATTGTTTTCAAAATCAAAATGAAGTCTTATTTCTGTATAATTGTCTATCTACATTATTGAAGGTACTTTATGTCCATGTTTTTTATATATTTAGTCACCGTTAGTAAGTTAAGATTTAGTCCAAAAAGTAGTGGTCACTATTACCAGGGTATGCCTCTAGAGTGTCGCCGGGGTACGTAATCGGTGGTGGTACACCCAACGAAATAATGCTGAAAACATACATTTTGTCAACTAGACGTAACATAATACTAAATGAAATTTTTAAGCAATTTTATTGCATGCTAACTATTTCCAATGATTTTCTGATCAGAAAAAATGATCATTGTTTCCGTAGTTCAAACGAATTGCGGTAGATGGCTCCACCGGCGCCCTAAGCCGTAGAATATTATCAGAAAATCATAATACTAAAATCAATAGGAACTGTTTATAAGCCATACATATCAAGTTCAACTTATTAGTTTTATTCCAACTGTTCCTTCTATACATTCTGAACCCTACTTCAATACCTACCCGACAGTAGGGTGGATGTAATTGTAACTGTCCATTCCACTTATCGACAGTGTTCGTTCGAACTGCACTTTTTAAAGTCGTTGTCGAGCTGCAAACATTTGCTCACAATATTTGCTCCCACCTTTTACGCGAGTGGTCTCTGTGGACCGGACAGATATTGTTACACCTATTCGCTTTATTTGTTTGTAGGTACTTCTCTTTGTTAGATTAAATCTTGGAAGCTGTTAGAAATGAAATTAAAACGATAAAGTTTAAATGGTTTTCGTGGTGGCTGTTGAAGTATGGAACATAATTTTAGTATTGTTATACTTACGTACCCTAAACTATGTTTGTTTTATTGATTGATTGAGTTGACTAAGAAGTTTGATTTCTTCACAGCTACAAGAGCGTGTGGATAATTATTATTTCATATGAATTTCAACTTATTATCTTCACGCGTTCCTGAACAGGACATTTTTACAGACGAGGATAACGAAGTGATCATTATAAGATTCTCTTTTTTCCTTTTGAGTTACATTACCTTTAAAAGACAGTGTATTTAGCTTATAATTGGTAATTTGTTGAGCTTTGGAAGACAACTTGTATTTTAGAGCCTGGGGTCCACTCCTCTCCTATTAGTGGTTTCTTTGACTCTTATAGGAGAGTTTGCTGCCTGACTTCCTATCCCTAGAGGTAAGCCTGCACTAGAACTCTATCCGTCATTCAGTAAGTGTACCGATTGGCAATCGAGATTGGCTTAGGACCTGAAGATTTACAGGCCCATATTCTATTATTTTGTATGATACTTAAAAAAAATTTAGCAACCATTTCAAAAAACTTTTGCTCGAAATTTTCTTCAAGGAGTACATACATTTTCATCTCTCTAGTAACTTTATATCCCGTGAACCATGGACACTTGTCGTACAATAAACTGTTAGTGCTACCTCACACCTATCAGGTTAACTAGCACGAAGTTATAGTGCCAACTAACAATAAAACCGGTCGTACAATTCTGCCGGCTCCCGGGCCGCGGTTCCGTGGCACGGCGAGCACGCCCGGGGGACGTATAGCCGAGTGTTGGTACATTTACCCCATCGAGTTTAGACGGATATTTGTTGGCTTTTGTTTAGTTTATAACACGATTTTGTTTTAATTATTGAATAGAATGTATTTTTTTCTATTCTTTAATTATGGAAACAATTGGATCTGTATTATAAGTTGATTAACTTAGATATAAAGACAACGAAACTCTTGAAAAATACCAGTGATTATGAATATGAGGATGCGATTTTTTTACTATCCGAAACCTGTTGTTGTGTAAAAGTGCACGTTGGTAGTTGTTGCAAGTTGACCAGAATTTGAACCTAATGGATCCTAATAATCTTAGAAACGTGAAAGTTTATTTATTTATTTTATGAGTATAGATGTTTGTTACTCTTTTAAGTAAAAACAGCTGAATGGATCCGGCTGAAATTTGGTACACGGAGAGATTGTAGTCTGGCATAAACCATGCTGATGGCAAATTTATTTGTACTGGTACCTGGCAAATAAGAAATCCAATTGTAATTATCATTGTTCATTTATCCAAATAAATTAATATCCCTGGAATAGGTTCCCATGGAAATCGGGAACGGGAATAGAATTCCACGCGGGCGAAGCTAACGATTTGATCAATTTGACTTGATTATCTAGTCTCAGTCTCTTGCAGCTGTATGCTGCAAGCTGTATAAACTTTTGGTTAAAAGCTTGTTTTATACAAGCTTTTAACCAAAAGTTTAATACTCTAGCTTTAATCAAAGGTTGACCAAGTTCCCCAGCTCAGCCAATCTACTCGTAACTAAAGGTGTCGCCGTAGACATAACTAAGACAACTCCTGTCGTTATAACTTTACTAATGTGATTACCGGAGGCAAACCTCCGGGAGGTACTAATATAATGTAAGGAAACTGTACTTAAGGGATCGGAGATAAGTTCTATTGTAACCTAGTGAATATTATGAATAGTTACCTACTGGATGTAATTAAAGGTATAGTATAGGTATTTATTGATTAGAAGCGATTGATCGCAGCTCTACCCCCTCGAAACATAGATTCTTTGAAATGTTTCAAAATATTTTTAAGGTTCTAAAAGCAGTCGCTCCCGCAAAAGCTAAGATAAACTTATGAGAAAGAGGAGTAGAAGATTGGAAAGTGTCAAAAGTTTTAAATTAAATTTAATAGTTTTTTTTTGTTATATATTTGAAACGAAAAGTTGCCTCCAGTAGAAAGAAGAGTAAGGTAAGGAAAAGTGGTACAGTGTACTCATACGTGAGAGTGGTTCACATAATCGGTTTAGCTCCACCTCAGCTCCGCTGTTCGATACTAAATCATTTGTAAGCCCGCACCTGACACGCGTTATCGGACCGGCCCGCACCAAACCGTGGTTATTGGGGACTACTGGAGCTTTTCTTTTGATATTTATACGTGATGGGGGTAATAAGTAGATTGTTGAGGTATTTGAAAGGTGCTAAAGGTTATATTGAGAAAAAAAAAAGCGGCAGAAATTAATGAAGTGTCTCGCAGATAGGTACAGCAGGTAAATTATTCGTTCGGTTAATCAGCCCATCGTATCATTATACCCCTAAGTTCAGTGCCGAAACGTGGTCAGTATTCTATGCAGATGGAGCCACGGGCAACAACTAGTTTCTTAACAATCAATTGTTTATATAATGGTGACCCTTTTTCCTGAGACTTTACCTTCAGCTTACCATCAGGCGACGTGAAGTCAAATTGTCATGTCCTATATATAAAAAAAATTGTCATCACTTTTTTAACAGTAAAGCTTATGTAGTAGCCATATAAGCCACCGTTTACAAATCGATGCATCATTTTGACCTATTCTCCTCAATACACTGCCGACGGTGTGTGTCAATGCTAACAGCTTGTAATTTTTCATACCGTTGCCCAAACAATGAGGGAAGAAGCGATGGAGGAATTCGGATGTGGTTTATTTCATGAAATATTGTAGCTGGTACGAGTGGAGTTTATATATATTTTCCGCTACCCGCAGGAATCTATTCCCAGGATAAATAACTAAACTTGTGTACTATTCTCCGTTTTGATCTCTCTCTCCATCTGGGATTGGTAATCTCACATGCATCCAAATTTTAACTTTGTCTAGACTTCCTAGGTTAAATTTGCCTAGAGCCTAGGCAAGAGACTGTGCCAGATATTTCCTTTTTGTGCGGAAATCTGCCAGCGGCCATAACTGTCCGTTCTGTCGTACTTGAACCGCCTTTTCGAAACTTCAAACTTCGGTGTGTAAGATGACTCAAAAGGCATTTTCATCACACCCTGGAGCCCCATTTACCCTCAGTACTAGTCGTAGTAATATTTAAGATATACCTCCTCCAAAACGTATACTCCGTTCCGCATGAACAGTTCCGTCAGATCGCGTCGTCACGACACGTGACGTCACATGACAGGTGACGTGTTTACACGCTTTTTATAGCCCGTCGGTTTTAAACGCGCCCCTTAACGTACGCCGTGAAAAATGACCTTTCCCATATCTTTGGGCTGTTTCGCCTTAAAACTTTTTGGGCTCTTGAAATTGGTTTTTGAAATGCGAAAAGGGGTTCGAAATTTAAGTATGACGCTGTTTTTTAACGTATATTAAGTTTAAATATGAGTAAACAATGATACATGGTGTGTTTTATTTGTAAAACTAGGTTTTAATTTTGTTTTTCCAAAATTTATCCGTTATCTGGTTTGGTTGTCTATATAGGATAGGAATTAACAGTTTTTTGGTTTACCTACATATCTCATGTCTATATGACTTTAGGTACTTGATCTGATTATACACTCGAGAGCAATGAATCCGGGTCACTTAAAGAATCCTAAAAATCTCGGAAACTAAAAATGCTAGGTTAATGCAATAAATTGTATTTAATAGACAATGTAATACTCCTTAAATGAAGGTATTAAAACTTCTTAGTTATTGTAAAGTTATATCATAAAAAAATCAAATTTGAAAAAGGGCCACTTTCGAAGATGGAACTACGAAATTACAGCATTTGGTTTTGCTTTTGTTTGTAATCTGTCATTTATGTGGGTACATAAACCATGTTGATAGTGCTCTATATTCATTATTCAAGCTGAAATTATGTCGCTTACGCCTGAAGAATGCACCAGAATACTTACAATGCTGGAAACCGGCCGGAGTCAGCGCGATACAGCCAGGACTGTCGGTGTGTTGCTGTCAACAGTACAAAGAGTTCTCCGACGTTACGAAGAAACTGGTTCTAACCTACGCAGACCAGGAACGGGCAGAACCAGGTGTACCACAGCACGAGAAGACCGATACTTGGTGAACACCATGCTTCGAAATCGCTTTCTCACAGGAGCTGAACTCACCAATCAGTTTCGACGCCTCGGAGGAAGTAACCCAAGTGCATGGACAGTAAGACGTCGGCTTGCTGAATCTAACTTAAAACCCCTTAGACCTGCAAACGGCCCTAAACTGGAGCGTGGGCATCGTATTTCGAGACTAAGATATGCCCAGAGCCACGTAAATTGGAGTATTGAAGATTGGTCAAAAGTTATGTTCTCCGACGAATCAAAATTCCTGTACGTAAGATAAAGGTGAAACACCTTCCATCACCTTGGCTGACTACTGAAATTAAATCACTTATATCTAAAAAAGCGGCAGCCAAGTCTAAATATAAAAACCGTCCTACAGATACAAACCGGGAAAAATATATCGCCATAAGGAATCACTGCAATCGGGTGTGTAGGAATGCTCAACGCCGATATATTCATAGTTCTGTTGAAAACGGAGATCCAGCTAAGGTCTGGAAATTTCTGAAGACATTGGGAGTTGGCAAATCTCAACAAGACTCGATTCCTAACAATGTAAATTTAGATTCGCTTAATAAACATTTCTCTTCTTCGTCAAATTTCGATCAAATGACAAAACTAAATACACTACAGCATCTTTCATCTGCCTCAACTCCCAACTGCTCTCCTTATTTCTTTAGTCAATTCTCGGCTTGTGATGTTAGGAAGAGCATAATGTCAATAACATCTAATGCGATGGGAACGGACTGTGTCAGCCGTAATATGATCCACCCTATCATTGATGAAATCCTACCTGTCATTTGTCATATCTTCAACTTCTCGATAACTAACAACGTGTTTCCAATGGCTTGGAAAGAGGCACAAATAATTCCTATTCCAAAAAAGAAAAATCCTTCCTCTTACTCTGATTATCGTCCTATTTCTATCTTGCCTTTTCTTTCCAAAGTTTTTGAACGACTTATTCACACTCAACTCTCCAATTTCCTCTCCAAAAATTCTCTAATGAATCCTCTACAATCCGGATTTCGTCCTGGTCACAGTACCACTACAACACTGGTTCATATTACGGAAGATATCAGATCGGGTATGGAGCGTGGTGAGCTGACAGTATTAACTCTGTTAGACTTCAGCAATGCGTTCAACACCGTAGACTTCGATGTTTTACTTGGCATATTGAGCTCTCTTAACATATCTCCAACGGCGATTGACTGGTTTCGTAGTTACCTGTTTGGTCGCCGACAGCGTATTTGTATCAATGAAACAAATTCCTCCTGGTGTACAACAACTGCTGGCGTACCACAGGGTGGCGTTCTATCTCCTCTTCTCTTCTCGGTTTTTATAAACTCAATCACCAACAAACTATCTTCTTCCTACCACCTCTATGCAGATGATCTCCAAATATATTCTCGGGCTCCATTGAACAAACTGACGGAAGCAATAAACAGAGTCAATAATGATCTTATAACCATATGCAACTGGAGCACCTCGTATGGTCTCGAGGTAAATCCACGCAAGACTCAGACAATTGTTGTCGGTAGCTCTAGGTTGATAGCTAGGATAGACTGGTCACGTCTTCCTCAAGTGACTTGTAGTGGAGTAAATATCCCTTTCAGTGACAAAGTTAAAAACCTGGGGATCTTCATTGATAGATGTTTGTCTTGGGGTCCACAAGTGCAGGAAGTGAGACGTAAGATCTTTGCCGCTGCCGGGTCCCTGCGTCGGCTCCAAAATTTTTTGCCAACTGCTACTAAGATTGCGCTTGCACAGTCTCTTCTTTTTCCTATCCTTGATTATGCTGATGCCAGCTATCTAGATCTCACTGAAGACCAACTTAATAAGCTTGAGAGACTCCAAAACCTTTGCATAAGATTTATATTTGGTCTACGCAAATATGATCACATTTCCGATTTTCGAAGAAAGCTCAAGTGGTTGCCTATTCGCCTTCGCCGGAATGCTCATGTGCTCTCTTTATTGTATAATATATTATTTAATCCGCTCACTCCACCTTACCTCAAAGAGCGCTTTGAGTTCTTGCACAGCACGCACTCATGGTCCTTAAGATCATCGGAGAATTTGAGATTGAAAATGCCGAGTCACTCCACCAACTTTACTGATAATTCATTTACAGTACAAGCAGTTAGGTTGTGGAATGCATTGCCAGTGTCGATCAGGCGTGCGCAGTCCCTGCCTGTATTTAAAAATCTCGTCAGGGAGTATTACCTCCTTGGCATAAATGGGACATAGACCTTATTGTGTGCTCTATATGTGTGTTAGTATATATCTGTATGTATATATATGTATTATTCATAGGTAGGTATTTATGTAGGTATATATTGACTGCTGATACTATTTATATGAAGGTTTTTATTATAATTATATTAGTTCCTATATATAACTAAATGTACACCTAGCTACCCCAAGATCATTTTCTCTTTACCTCTCTCCATCCTATGGTTGCCTGGCAGAGATCGCCATGGAGTGATAAGGCCGCCAATTGTACATACCACTAACTGTACCTCTAACTTGTGTTTCTTTTTTTCTTATGTTCTTGGTGTACAATAAAGAGATTTATTATTATTATTATTATAAAATTTATGCTCTACAAGCACGATGGAAGACACAGAGTGTATCGAAGACCAGGGGAAAGATTCAAGCAAGCATGCATCGAAGAAAAAGTAGCCTACGGTGGTGGGTCTGTACTTGTGTGGGCCGGAATTTCTTCTGAAAGTCGCACAGAGCTGGTGATCATAGAAAACGGCTCTTTAACTAGCGTAAGATATGTGGAAGAAATCCTCAATGATCACGTTGGTCCATTTATGGTCAATTTAGGTGAGGATGCTATATTTATGCATGACAATGCCCGACCTCATACAGGTAGGATTGTATATGACTACCTTCAAGAGATGAACATTACTCGTATGGAGTGGCCAGCGCGCAGCCCGGATATCAACCCGATCGAGCATGCTTGGGACGAGCTAGGCAGATGCGTAAAACAACGAAACCCTCCCCCAATCACGCTTCGTGAGCTCAAAATTGCTCTCACAGAGGAATGGGAGAATATTCCCCAAAATCGTATAAGGAACTTGGTGTACAGCATGCCAAACCGCGTAAACGCAGTAATGGAAGCACGAGGAGGCAATACGAAGTATTAAAATTCAAGAAAATCGTAATAAAGTTCAAAAATTTCATGTTTCCTATTTTTGTTTTAAGGAGAGATCAGCAGTTTTTTTCTTTATGTAATTTTGTGTTAATAAAATGTATGGTGACTCATATTTTTTTTACTTTCATTTAAGGAGTATTACATTGTCTATTAAATACAATTTATTGCATTAACCTATCATTTTTAGTTTCCGAGATTTTTAACATTCTTTAAGTGACCCGGATTCATTGCTCTCGAGTGTAGATGCCAATAAAGATCAATGTTGAAATGATTCATAGCTTTTACCATCAGATTTAGCAGTGAGCTTGTTTCTTATCATGGCATCATAAATTAAATTTTATTACAAAAATACAATCGACTCATCCTTTTTAAGTTGGTTAAGTATACTATAAAAACTTGTCCAGAATGTGTTAAATCCTTTTTAGATAACCGAATCTAAACTGGTACAATCAAACGCGAGATATTCGCGAACAAAAATACACAGATCAAACGCTAAGGGTCCGTTCACACAGACCGGCTTGGAGAGGAGAGCAGATTCTTATCACGTTGAAAACAAAGTTTTTAGTATTCGTAGTAAGGTTTATTTTTGCATCTGCACTGTTTTTGTCATTATGAAAATCATTTGTCAGCGTGAAAAGAAAAATTCGCGCCGGTGCTCTACGAGCCGGTCTGTGTGAAGGACCCTAAACCTCCTTTTGAAGTCGGTTAAAAAGCTATGAATTCGCAAGGTACAGTCCATATTCACTTATCAAATAAACAACAATAAAAACACATCGAACAAATCGCAAATCAATTAACCAGTCAACTTAACCATCAAGCAACAAAGCCGGCGATTAATCACCAAACAAAAGCGCAACGCCAAAACGAAATACGTCACTGAATGACAAATACGTTGAATTCAAAATCAAAGGGGTTGAATGAGTCCGTTGAAAATGGAGGCTGAGGTGAAAACAAGTGGAAAATGGGCCGAGAGCTTGCACGAATTTATTGCGAACGTTTATGGTGGGCGATGATTGATTCCTATGCGCTCGGCTCGTGCATTTTTTGCTCAATGCTCGCGTGATTTTTGTGATTTCTTTCGATTTTTGGTATTTGTTGGATTGATTATTATGGTTATTTTGGTGTAGAAAATGTCTAACAGGGTTCCCGGGGAGTGTTTTCATAGTACTAAAGTAAGGCAGTACAAAATGCCTTTGAAGAATTTGTTGCCTCCCGTCCAGCTGATTTCTTCACGAAGGGCATCAATAAACTGCCGCTGCGTTGGCAAAGATGCATTGATTGCATGAGTAATTACTCCGATTAATACAAATGAGAAATACATGAAAAAATCGTTTAATTTTTTCATACATAACGGCAACTTCATAATACCTATAATATTATAGTAAACATAACTAGTACCTATTTTTATAACATACGAGAATACTGTACTATACTCATACTCTCTGCCGGTAGGTATTATTCAGGTCGATTACACAAAGTAGATTTTCTTCTCAAAAGGTTATTTTGAATTTTACAGATTGCATCACATTAACATTTTAACTCTTTGCCCCTACAGGGTGTTCAAAATCCAGATTGATATCTTCGTTTACTTCCAACTTAAAACATTCACGAAAAATCCTAACAAATAGTGTTTAAAGGAACCCGTTGACGGGGAGTCCATATTAATGATGACAGTGGACGTGCCAAGGGGGGAGAAGGGGGGGAGGGTCAATTAGAGCAAGCAGAGGGTAAGCATCAGTTAGCTGATTAATCGCTGTTCCTGCTCGCTTGTGCTTGTGTTTTTCGTCTTTTTATGGCATAAGAGTAAGCGGAAAGCAAACAGTGATATTATGTCGAAAATTTATGTGAATATTATGCCTTGAATTTTTTTTTATATTACTTAGGTGCCAGATAAGTACACGGCTCACCTGATGGGAAATGATCACCGTGGCCTATGGACGTGTGCAACATCAGGGGCGTCACATTCGCAATGCCGACCCTATAGGGGGAGGGTTGTGAGGGTTGAGGCGGGGGGTTGGAGATGGGGATTAGGGGTTGAGGGGGCGATTTTGAGTTCTGGCTATCTTATCTTAATAACTTTTGAGAAATATCCATGCATTCAATTCCAAAGTTGTACATGCTCAGCCCGTTTTTTTCGTCGCTGTCCGCTTGTATTTCAGCTCGTACCTCAGGAATGCTATTTGTGAGTGATTACAGCGAACGGGCCGAGACATCTATTTACCTGTCCGGTCGGCTCAACGCCTCGAACAATACTGACGATATTCATAGAGATGATAATACCAAAACAGTGCATTTGGTTTTTTGATTCGGAATCAAGAGAGAGAGAGAGATAGGTAGAAAGATATGGAATTCAAAATTTAATAAGAATATTAGCAATATTCAGAGGTTTCGTACGTGTTTATTTAGATTTTGTTAATTTATCCTCAAGGAATAGGATTTTTTTCTAAAGAACAATTATTTATGACCTTTTCCGAACACTGGGTGCAGGGCAGGCAAAACATTTCATGACGATCGGTTAAGGAGTGTGTAATAAAAAAATCTAAAACTATATTTGCATTTTCTGCTGCTAATTTTTAAATTTTAAATCAAAAATAATCATTATTTTCTTTTATGCGCTGCAAGCTGGAATGCACTAAATTTTATCGTTGAAAGACAGATTGCCAAAAGAATATGTCCAGGCGTCTGTATTCGTCTCTAGGCTACCATAAGAACTTAGTTTACTATGAGGTGAATAATTATGCAATTTTGCCAGCACACATTTATTCTCCTTAAGTAATAGCCCAAGCCCAATATCAATCAATCAATAATTATTATTGGTATCATCCACTCTTTATAGATTCTCGCAGTAACCCAAACAAAAGCATTTATCGCGATAACTCCGGCGAGGCGGGGGCGATTGAAAAACGAAAAGGAAGTGTCTGAAGGTTTTTAAAAAGAAAAATGGTTGTGAATAGCTTTTAAAGGTGGTCCGAGACAAATGGTGTGCCGACGTGGCTGAGCGATCGTTCCGCGGAACCCATATTCGCAAGTTTTATATATTTTGCATAGTCTTTTGCACAAAACTTCGTTGCACTATTAAGGACGCAAACAAGCATTATCCTACTAATATTATAAATGGCAATTTTTATTAAGACGAGAATTTGAGAATTGTTTTTAGTCGGTTGGAGTCCGACAAACTCTGGTTGGTTTGGAGGCATTACGCTAAAACAAGGTACAGTCACCCTCATAAATTGCTGAATTTTTTCACGAAAGAGCATTGAAATAAACCAATAAATAATAAATGCTATAGAAGTATAATAATTAGTTTTCTACTTATCTTCAGAGGAAAAATTTATGTTTTCTCCCATCCCCCCCTCAACACTTTAATCCTGATCTTTCTCAATCCCCCTCCCCTTCAGGGTAGGCAGCACGAGTGTGACGCTCCTGGCGTTACACAACTCCATAGACCACGGTGATCGCTTTCCATCACGTGGGCCATGTGCTGGTCTACTACCTAAAAAATTTTATTCTAAGACGATTCATAAATAAAATCATTCATCCATAAATATTTGCATGGCGTCCGAATCCAAATATCTCCAGCAGGTAAGCAAGTGGTCCAGCTCAGTGAACTCTTGCGCAAAGTTGGGGCGGAGACGCGCTCAAGTCGCGGCTATAAATCTAATGTGGAGCCGAAATGCGCGAGCAGGTGAACCGATGATATGGACTTACAGGATAGTTTGTTGGTAACAGTTATTTGTGCTTCGTTTTGAATGGAAATTGTGACTAAACTTATAAACCTTCTCGGTGTTTCTATGTATGATAAGTATGTATTTACAAAAAAAAGCATATAAGTATGTTTATCAGCATTCCTGAACCCATAACACAAACTAGTTAAACTAAGCTTACTTTGGGTCTAGGGAGCGATGTGTAGAATAAAAAAAAAAACGTTCTAAAAATACGAGTATATAAATTATGAACAAGTTTAGGTGTTTTTGTCCTCCACAACCCATAGGCGATGTCAAAGTTTTGTGTTAAGGCGGGTCTACGCTAGGCGAGATGAGCACGAGCGAAGCTAGGAGCAAATTTTTTTTTAAATTTAATTGAATTTAATTTTTAATTGAAATGAAACCTCGTTCGAGGCTTGTAAGTCGATTCACACTAGACGAATTTGTGTTCGTGTTCGGCTCGCCTGGCGTAGACCCGCCTTTAGACCAGTTTTCGGACTTTATAGGGTTCCAACTGCATAGTTAACGTGCTCTTCGAGTAACGGATAAACCCAGACCAATCAAATTCAAGTAGACATATTTTATCCATACAATTATTTGCACTAATGTGAATACTGTAAAATAGTCTGTAGTAACTTAAACTGCATTGTTATATAGTTACCTTGCACGTCTATATATGTATACAAGCAAATAAAACAATTATCTTATCGTATCTTATCTTATCTTATCTTGTCCCACCTTATCTTATCTTATTAAAACTGTTGGATTTCCGAACAAAATAAATAAAATGAGTTGGAATCGAACCAGCGCTCCCTGTCGTAGTAGACTAATGCGCTACCGCTGTGCCACAGACGTCGTCAATCAGAAAACCATCTATTCTGATACCATAATAATAATACATACTTGTAGGTATATATTGAAGAATGCACACAGCAAGAACGATTTTACGTAGTGGCGCTGCCGTGACGAGGTTTCGTATTTAAGGAAACAAAAGTACAGATAATTAATGTAAAACCTTAAAAATCCAGCGCTAGTCGGTAAACTCGTTAGGGGTACATTTTTCGGTCCCCAAGTGTTGAGGGGTTGTTAATTAAAACCCTGTCTGCTCTGACGGCGCCTGCTTAATGTTAAGAGAAAAACTCACAAGAAATGTGTAACCGCTGTAATTAGTATACATTACATGGTATAAAGTATTTAAATATTGGACTCGTTAACATGACTTCACTTCGCCTGATGGTAAGATAAAGGTAAAGTCTCAGGGAGTCAACATAATATACACCTGGTAAGTACGTTATGCATACTCTGTATAATATACTATATCTTAATCTTTTTGTATTTTTTATGCTACGTAGGTGACAGACAAGCACATGGCCCACCTGATAGGAAGTGGTAATCGTGACCTATGGACGTGTGCAACATCAGGGGCGTCACACCTGCGCTGCCGACCCTGGAGGGGGGAGGGATGGGAGGTTTGGGGGAGGGGGATGGAGATGGGGATTGGGGGATGAGGGGAGGATTGTGAGCTCTGAGTACCCTACCTACCGCTGGGAACACAACACGATGGTTATTATGGCCGTGGTCTTCTGTAGGGCGGAGGTACTACCCCAGACAGACTGCTCAGTTGGGACGGGAGATACTACCTCCATTATACCACTTAGTCAAGAGTCTCTATTTTTTAAATAAATATTCTATAACACAACGCCATCTAGCCCCAACTGATTTATTACTTTCATTAGCCTTCACATCATCATTGAAACATATCGACTAATCCGCAATTAACCCGCCCAACACAAAAAGCTATTAATAATTCCACCGACCAACCTCGGTCGGAACTCCTCAATTTTGCACAATTACCCTCGTCTGCTCAGCTTTTTTATTACGACAGGAAAAAGTAATAAAAGCGGATTAAGGATTCAATAACTGGATCTGATAAAACACGGATAAAAGCACCTGCTCCGAATTTACGAGGAGGCACAACCCTTCGGTAGCGCCACCTATTGGTAGTCGAGATCATTTCATGGCCCGGTGGCCACAATTAGGTTAGTTTTCTCCTTCTTATAAAGGTGACAGCCTCATGAAACTTGGTAATGGAAAAAGTTATGGCGATTTAAAGGTTTTTGTGATATAAAGCGATGGTAGCTGAATGGATAAGGACGCGGTCTCTTCTTAGTGATATCAAGTTCGGATCCGGCCGAATAGTACCAATGTGAATTTCACTTTGTGGAATTTTTATATGTGCTAATCACATGATTTACCATCTGCTGACGGTAAAGGAAAAATATCGTGAGGAAAGCCACATGTCCTAGAAGAATTTCAAAGGACATGTCCGATCCACCAACCCGCATTAGGCTAGCGTGTGTGGATTAAGGTCTAAACCCTCTCAGCTCTCTCGTTAGAGAAGAGGAGACCCGTGACCAGCAGTGGACATATGACATGGGTGGCTATCATGTGATAACGTAGTTTTTTAATAGCGTTGAGATGAATATTGTGGCAGTGTCTGTCACGTAACGGTAGTGCATACGACTGCTACGTCAGGGGTGCGTGTTCGATTCCCACTCAGTGCAAATATTTGTATGCATGAATAATATGTCTATTTGGTCTGGGTATTTCTATGTATATGTGTGTGTACTTTTTTGTGTATTTTCAAAAAAAAAGTATGTTTATTCGAATTCTAGAACCCATAACACAAACTATATATATATATTACTTTAGGTCTAGATAGCGATGTGTAAACTGAATCGAATCGAACCCGCGCCCCCCTGTCGTAGAAGTCGAATGCATTACCGCTACGCCACAGTTCTTGAAACAAATAATAACAAACACAATGACAATTTACTCAGTTTGTTTAATAAACCGTCTTACTCTCAAGAGAGTCTATGTGTCCTTAAGAAACACTGCATTGCAAATAAAATGCATCACACGTATTCTGCGCACGAACACCTGAATTAGTACCGGTTTGTTTATTGTAATTACACTGCAGGCCCACTGGGTGTGACACGAGAACATTATGAGATCGCCTTTTACCTTTGTCGTATTTTCTTGGCATTGTTTCTTAGTAGTTAAAACTTTCTGAGTATAGAAATTTGTTATCTTGTGTTTTCGTTGATAGTGTAAAATGGTAGCTTATGATGGTAAGTTGGAAATTCGATGTTAGTGTCAGTTATTCGTGAAAAATGCTAAAACTAATAAATATGTGGTAGTTATAAATGACAGTATATCTTTATCTTTATCGTGAAGTTAAATAGAATTTAAAGTTGATTCCTATGGAACTTTAGCTGTATCTGGTTGCAAGTTTTCATAGAGAGAGAGACTCAATAGTGGTAAAAATGTGTTCAAAATTTAATTTTAGTTAGTCTATACCTGACGTCGATGAAAAAAATATGTAGTTACTTATGCTTGCAACCAAGGAATACCTTTTCTGATATTTGGGAGATCGATACTCATATCGCAATAAAAATATGTTCAAAGCTCTGTTTCAGTCTCAACTGAGACTGAGCTTTGAACATATTTTTATTACGAAAACTTTCAGGTAATTTAGCTGTTTATAAATAAAAAGTTAATTGATCCAAGTTTTTTTTTTCAGATGAACTAAGCACAAATTGATTACATGAGAATTATCCTCAGATCTGTATTTGCATCTCCACTATTTAAAAAAATATGACATCTAGAGTTATTTCTTATAAATAATTTTCATTTTTATTCACTTTATCCGAAAGTTTCATATTAGTCAGATGAAATCTTGTTCTGTTATTCATTGATTAGAAATAAAGACCAAGGAAGACGAAAGCTATAACCTGGGAATATTCAAGTCACGAGTGAATAGGATCCTTCTAGGCAAGCGTGATTCATCGTAGACCACATCGTCACTTACCATCAGGTGAGATAGTGGTCAAACGTAAGCCTATCCTGAATAAAAAAAAAAAACGAAAACTACAGTTAAATCCCACAATCAACCATAAACGTTTACCTCACCTGCACCATTGTTTGTCAGGGGATAAACGAAAAAATATAACAACGCAGTCCAATCAATCCGGGAATAAGAAAAAGCGATTGGATTCACCTCACGTGCGGACAGCCGGACAAAAAATAATGTGTGCCCATTTTTATTGGCTTGATGTGTATCCTGCGGGCGGTGACAAGTTTTACTTTTTAACCGACTTCAAAAAAGGAAGGAGGTTCTCAATTCGACTGTTTTTTTATTTGTCACCTCAGAACTTTTTTTTATATCAGAATATGACTTCACCTCGCCTGATGGTAAGCTAAAGGAATGGGAGTCACCATTTACAAACACTGATACTTTCGCGGCTAAAGAGGGTAGTTCTGAGGTGGTCCCATATCCAGGGTATCAGGATCTGATGCTGGGATCTTGGGAAAATCGAGGAGAAATCATCAAATTTACGGCAAAAATCTGTTTTTGATGCCTTTCTACACAATGAACCTCATAAATAGGTACTTTTCTATTTCTGTACACTAAAAAGCAAAAAATATTAGTTTGTGAAGTCGGTTTTTTAACGTAGTTATAATTATTTTAATAGTTATTTAGGCTCAGCCTTTAATCTCGGAGCTCCATATCGGCTTACTCTTTTACCTCCTTTTGATTTGGTTTAGCTCATTTAGTTTTTATAGGAGAAACTACCATATGAGCTCCTAAAGAGGTAAACCTGCACTAGAATTCGGCCCGTCAGTCAGCAGCTCTTAGTTTGGGCCATAATACCAACAACCTCTATCATTATGGTAAGAGTCAGTATATTCGTTTATAAAAATATTTTCACATTTCCTTACTAGCAATAAGATTCTTGATAAATGTACAGCTATGAGAGTATTTTATTGAGTAGCTATCCCACCTAAAGAAAATAATACCCCCGTCGAAGAGAACCAGAGAACCATTCAAGAGTAACAAATCTTGAAATATAACTCCAATTCGCCAATTACTTAGCCAAAAACTATTTAGCCGCTAAGTAAACTTGCAAGACTAACCCGAATTGGCAAGCGCGCCCAAAACTTTCCACAGATGAAACGTAAAACTTTAAGTTATCAGTTTGAGTTTTGAATCGATTTCGATTTGGGTTTGCGTCGAACTTAGGTGTTTTGTTATGGACTCGGACACAAGTATCAATCACAGATATTGTTATTATTAGAGAAGTTTGTTTAGGTTCTTATGAAGTTGGCCCGTTACGGGAACCTTCTAGAATATGGATTTAAGTTTTGTAGAACTTACGTAATGGAGGATATTAGATGTTATAACTTTCAATTTTCTGGGTTGAAATTGATTCGTAGGTTTCTTTAAAGTAAGTACGCAAAGAATACATCCTAATTTTTTTTTCCTATTCTACTCCTAATATCCTACTAATCCTACTAATATTATAAACGCGAAAGTTTGTAAGAATGTATGTCTGGATGTCTGGATGTCTGGATGTCTGGATGTCTGGATGTCTGGATGTATGTTTGTTACTCTGCCACACAAAAACGGCTAAATGGATCTGGCTAAAATTTGGTACAGAGATAGATTATAGTCTGGAATAACATATAGGCTACTTTTTATACAAGCTAATACTGCGGCTCCGCTCGCAATGTCGATCGGTCGGGATTTCTAGATATATCTTTGTTACTCTTTCACGTAAAAACGGCTGAATAGATCTGACTGAAATTTGGTAACAAGATAGAGTAAAGTGTGGAATAACACATAGGCTACTTTTTATACAAGCTAATACCCGCGACTCCGCTTACGGAGTCGATCAGTCGACCCACGGAGTAGATCAGTCGGGATGTCTGGATGTATGTTTGTTACTCTTTCACGCAAAAACGGCTGAATAGATCGGGTTGAAATTTGGTATAGAGATAGATTATAGTCTGAAATAACATATAGGCTACTTTTTATACAAGCTAATACTCGCGGCTCCGCTCGCAAAGTAGATCGATCGGGATGTCCAAATATTATGTTTGTTGCTATTTCACGTAAAAACGGCTGAATGGATCTGGCTGAAATTTGGTACCGAGATCGAGTGTAGTGTGAAATAACATAAATAGGCTACTTTTTATACAAGCTAATACCCGCGGCTTCGCCCATGGAGTCGATCAGTCGGGATATCTGGATGTATGTTTGTTACTCTTTCACGTAAAAACGGCTGAATAGATCAGGTTGAAATTTGGTACAGAGATAGATTATAGTCTGGAATAACATATAGGCTACTTTTTATACAAGCTAATACCGCGGCTCCACTCGCAAAGTCGATCGGTGGGGATCTCCAAATATTATGTTTGTTGCTATTTCACGTAAAAACGGCTGAATGGATCTGGCTGAAATTTGGTACCGAGATAGAGTGTAGTGTGAAATAACATATAGGCTAATTTTTATACAAGCTAATACCCGCGGCTTCGCCCATGGAGTTGATCAGTCGGTAGGTATATCTGGATGTATGTTTGTTACTCTTTCACGTAAAAACGGCTGAATAGATCGGGTTGAAATTTGGTACAGAGATAGATTATAGTCTGGAGTAATATATAAGCTACTTCTTATACAAGCTAATACCCGCGGCTCTGCCCGTGGGAGTCGATTGGTTGGTAATCGTTTTTGGTCATATCCTCGGTCCTACTAAACCAAATGCAATCAAACATACGGCAGATTTTATGTAAAACTAAGACCTTTCTAATGAAAGGGCGGCATCAAAGCAGTTTTTGCGTCCATCACGAACAAACAGACAAGGATTGCAAAAAAATAGATATTTGTGGTCAACATAACCAAGTCTTTTTTTTTTCAAATATCGATTAGTAAAACTAAAAGTACTGTTATAAAGGGATATGATGTCCACACTGTCGCCTTAGGTGAACCCTGTAAAGATGGTGTAAGGTGAAACCAATAATTACGGAAAAAAAAATTTTTGGTCATATCTCCAAATTTTAGGTCTGACCAAGAAAACCGCACTAAAATCCGTTTAGTACTTTTTATCCGAAAGCTTTTGGCTAGACGAGTGGAGACCAGTGGAGTGGAGAGTGGAGCGGAGTGGAGAGTGGAGTGAACAGCGGAGTGGAAAGTCGAGTGGAGAGTCGTTTCATTCAAATAGACTTGGTGGCAATACCGAATTCCACGCGGGCGAAGCCGCGGGCGGAAGCTAGTATTATAAATGCGAAAGTTTGTAAGAATGTATGTCTGGATGTCTGGATGTCTGGATGTCTGGATGTATGTTTGTTACTCTGCCACACAAAAACGGCTTAATGGATCTGGCTAAAATTTGGTACAGAGATAGATTATAGTCTGGAATAACATATAGGCTACTTTTTATACAAGCTAATACCGCGGCTCCGCTCGCAAAGTCGATCGGTCGGGATTTCTAGATATACCTTTGTTACTCTTTCACGTAAAAACGGCTGAATAGATCTGACTGAAATTTGGTAACGAGATATATTAAAGTGTTGAATAACATATAGGCTACTTTTTATACAAGCTAATACCCGCGACTCCGCGCACGGAGTCGATCAGTCGACCCACGGAGTAGATCAGACGGAATGTCTGGATGTATGTTTGTTGCTCTTTCACGCAAAAACGGCTGAATAGATCGGGTTGAAATTTGGTATAGAGATAGATTATAGTCTGGAATAACATATAGGCTACTTTTTATACAAGCTAATACCGCGGCTCCGCTCGCAAAGTCGATCGGTCGGGATGTCCAAATATTATGTTTGTTGCTATTTCACGTAAAAACGGCTGAACGGATCTGGCTGAAATTTGGTACCGAGATAGAGTGTAGTGTGAAATAACATACAGACTATTTTTTATACAAGCTAATACCCGCGGCTTCGCCCATGGAGTTGATCAGTCGGGATATCTGGATGTATGTTTGTTACTCTTTTACGTAAAAACGGCTGAATAGATCGGATTGAAATTTGGTACAGAGATAGATTATAGTCTGGAGTAATATATAGGCTACTTTTTATACAAGCTAATACCCGCGGCTCTGCCCGTGGGAGTCAATTGGTTGGTAATCGTTTTTTGGTCATATCCCCGGTTCTACTTAACCAAATGCAATCAAACATACGGCAGATTTTATATGTAAAACCAAGACCTTTCTAACAAAAAGGCGACATCAAAATTTGTTCAGCAGTTTTTGCATCCATCACGAACAAACAGACAAGGATTGCAAAAAAATAGATATTTGTGGTCAACATAACCAAGTCTTTTTTTTTTCAAATATTGGAGTGGAAAGTGTAGTGGAGAGTAAAGTGGAGTGGAGATTGAAGTGGAGTGTGGAATGTAGGGTGGAGTCGGGCGAGGGGATTGGACAGTAGAGTGGAGGTGGAGAGTGGAGTGGAGAGTGGAGTGAACAGTGGAGTGGAGTGTGGAGTGGAGAGTGGAGAGTGGAGAGTGGAGAGTGGAGAGTGGAGAGTGGAGAGTGGAGTGAACAGCGGAGTGGAAAGTCGAGTGGAGAGTCATTTCATTCAAATAGACTTGGTGGCAATACCGAATTCCACGCGGGCGAAGCCGCGGGCGGAAGCTAGTATCCTAATAAATGATTGGGAGGTTAAACGGCGGTTGCTCCTATTATAGGTTAAACATCAAAATGCCAAGCCTTAGGTGTCAATTTTACCTTTAACTCACACCAATCTTCTGAAGCACCAGCTTTGAAATAAAAAAAGAATCATTTTAGTTCAACCAGTACAAAGTTGAGGTTATATCATAAAAATTTAGTTGAAGTTGATTAAGAAGGTCAGCAAAAAAAAGGATTGAATGTGTTTTTTTTAAATAAGACACGTCAAAATGACTTCACCTCGCCGGATGGCAAGCTAAAGGTAAAGTCTGAGGACCGGGGTCACCACTACATACACCGATAGCGCTATAATGGTGGCCCTCAGCTTGACGGCCTCATCAAATGCTTTTCCACGTCCCACTTAAAGGCTCCGGGATTATAGAAGGAAGGTCCATTATACTTCTTCATTTATCCGAGGCTCCGAGGCGAGAGTCAAGTATACAACATGGAATGCTGACTCCCATTCCAGAGACTTTGCCTTTAACTTACCATCAGGCGAGGTGAAGTCATGTTGACGTGACCGACATAAAAAAAATGGAAGGAAGACGATGATCGCCAAGAGCAGCAGACACGTGGCAACAGCTAGTCTGTTCCATAGTCTGTCTAATATCAAAACCAAATCTTATCTATAATATCGCAATGTTCGTACCTATAAGTTAGAATTAATATCCACCTCAAAATCCAGCTGACCCCAAGCTCAGAGCATACATATTAATTTGTAGAGGTGGAGTTTCAGTTGAGGCCGCACTGTAATAACTTCAATGGCGGTTTAATTAAAATTTTATCCTTTGAGAATACTCGCAGATAACTAGCTTGGTCCTACAATTTTTATCTTTCCTTTGCTAAGTTTAAGATGGAATTGTTTGATATATTAAATAGTTACGTTTGGTCATTATAATGGATAATTTAGCATGAAATAATGAGCTTTTAAGAAGATTCTCAGGTTAGTAAAAATGTTTTGTTTTTTGTTTCGGGTATGTCGATATAAATTTACATAAAGTCTTGGAATTCTTTACCAGCGCATGTATTTCCTTCCACCTAACAGTCCCGGGTACTTAAAGCGGGGCGTGAAAAAGCATTTGATGAGGCCGTCAAGCTGAGGGCCACTGTAGCACTATCGGTGTATGTAATAGTGACCCCCGATCCTGAGACTTTGCCTCTAGCTTTCCATCAGGCGAGATGAAGTCATGTTGACGTGTTAGATATATAAAAAAATGTTGTCTGATGGTAAGTTAAAGCTCAAGTGTCAGAAATGAGGATCACTATTGCCGATAAAAATACGCTTGATGGTCTTATCAGAAGCTTTGTCAACAAAAACCCGGGACTGTAAGAAGAAGGAAAAACATGATTAAATAATGACTATGTTTTATATTTCAGCAAACTACGATAAGAAACCTTTGAAATTGAAACGTGGAAGGTAAAACACTTCTGCCTCATCCACTTGGTGATTTACGTGCTTTCTGCATAAAAGTAGAATCATATTCTATAACTAACATAATATTTCGATACTTTTATGTCCAAAATCTCTATTACCATTATATCGGGTGCCAATTTGTTTCTTTTATATTGCTACAATAGTAATATAAAAGAAACAAATTCGGAAACTTTCAAGCTTTCCTTAAACTTTCCAATGAAATAGAAAATAAAATAGGAAAGTTCCCGTAATAGTTGGTAACTTGTAATGTTTACCTGCGGCGAGTGTGCCCATCGGAAACGAATCACACACTTCGTAGCACAATACACGCTACGCTGCTACGGCGTAGTCCACGCGTAGCGGTTCCCTGAAATTTTCGCTACACTTTTTATATTACTAAGGTAGCAAACTAGTATATCCAATGGTAAGTGGATTTTCTTTTGAATTAATTCTGTAATTCAGTTATTTACCATTTTTAATTCCTCTTAGTTTTTGAAGTCAGTTTTTTTTATTTTAATACATTTTTTATTTATTTCTCCTTTTCAATGAATGTAACTAATTCAATGAACACTGAAAACTAGTAGACCACAAACTTATAAGACAAACATTTAGGTCAAACTGGAAACTTCCTTTTTGAAGTTAGTTAAGTACACCTTAAAACTCCTCCAGAAATATTACAATACTTTTCTGAGAATAACACCAAAATCGGTTCAACAAAACACACAGGACAAAACTGTGAACCTCCTTTTGAAATCGTTCAAGATACAAGTGTTAACACACCTCTGTCTACCCCTTCGGGAATATACGTTACCTAGTAAATGAATCAAAAACCGCGCGTCTCAACGGCTAAGTCTTCCCAACTCTTAATTAGGACTCCGGGCACGTACCGCGGGGCTGAAGGTGGACGAGTCCAATAAAAATGTATAGAGGGATTTGGGTGAGAATATACTTTATATACTTCCGATTGTGGTCCCGCCACGCGTCCGCAATTAGTGAATTATTACTTGTACGGGTGGTGTTGTGAGGTGAGTTTTATTGATGTTTTTTTTAATACTATCTAGGTGGCAGACAATGACACGGCCCACCTGATGGGAATTAGTTAGGTTTGGGGGTTGTTGGAGTTGGGGATTGTGGGCTGAGGGGCTGAGGGGGGAGGGGATTGTAAGCTCTGGTTACCCTAATTACCGGCGGGAACACAACACGATGGTTATTATGGCCGCGGTCCTCCGTAGGGCGGAGTTACTACCCCAGACAGACTGCAACGTCTTTTTTAAACGACTGCCAAGAAAGGTTATTTTCATCCATATATTAAATAGTAAAGAGCCGGCCCAACGCGCGAAATTCAGTTAACGTTTTTTGGTCATATCTCCGGTTGTACTATTGCAAGCAAACATACGGCAGATTTTAAGTCTGACTAAGACCTTCATGAAAAATACCCCATCAAAATTTGTTTCAAATCAAATCAAATCAAATAAGTTTAGTAGTTTTTGTGTTCATCGCAAACAAACAGATAAGAAATCAAAAAAAAAAAACCAATAACGATAGAATGTTGTATGTACCTATAAACAATTTCGCTCCCCTAGACCGAGATTAACTTTTAACGTTTTTTGTTTTAGTTCATTACCCGGGACAAATCCGCTCAGCGCCGGGGATCGGACAGGTGAAACTGTGTCCAATTTAAGAGATTACTACGTAATCCTTGCCGGACTTTGTTTATATATAAAACAAGGGATCGTTTGTACTCACGAGGTCGCGGTTTGATTCCCGTTTATTGGAAAAAATTGTATGATTGAAGATGTATGGGTATTTTGGTAAATGTGTATAGATTTACAAAAATGTTCATAATAATTATAAATTTTCCTACTATTATAAATACGAAAATTTTTCATGAATGGATACGTTCATTTCTATGAATAGCTCGCTTAATGTGAACTGGGTTGTATTTCACGCAGTTGGAGCTTGTATGGGGTTTGCTATACACCCATAGGACCCTTCCTACTAACATATTTGAGGTCCAAGCTAACGTCATTTGCTAGTTGGTTCATCTGCTAAACAATAGACAAAGCTCTGGTACAAGATTTCCTCTCTGGTTGAGAGGTCGGACGGCAGTCGCTTCCGTAATAAGCTGATCTTGGGCTCCAAATTGCGGCTTTTGGACGAAACTGGGTATCATTGATGATTTCAATGTCTATTTTTAGTGGCTGAAAGAATCAATAGAGATTTGAGATTACAACAAAAGAATAGGCAACCTTCAATATAATCTATATATATATTAAAAAGAATCCCTGTTTCCTTTGGTCACGGCATCACGCGTAAATAGCTGGACCGATGAGGCTGAAAATTTATGGGAGATAAATTAGAACTAGGAGACGGACATAGGATACTTTTTGTCCTGCCACGGCGATAAAGTATGGCGAAGCTGCAGGGTACGCTAGTAAATAATAATAATAATAAACCTTTGAGATATAATATATAGATAAGATACTTAGTACTCGTATAGATATTTTATATCCAACCTCGCAAAGATATTTGCTTTCTGAAACTAAGCTTATGATAAATCCTTGAAGATATCAATCCGTTTCACTGTCAAATTCAAAGAGCTATTCTTCTATTTACCAAGTTATGAATCGATTCATATCGACCTTATGTGTAAGAAAAATAAGTTCAGAATTGAATGATTGATACGCAGTGTAAAAGGCGATACAACCGTCTATGAATGAAGGTGAATCAATCAATGTCTTGCACCTCGATCCCTCACGCCAAATCCCTAATAATCCCCGCACCTATGCGCTATCGTTACGTGTGATTAAATTTATGATCAATGGGCTCTTTTGTGTGGTGGGCTTGGCAAGTGGTGGGTAAATTTGTCTTGTAATCGTTTACATGAGTTTTATGAGAAATTGAGTAAGAGCCCGTATACCTAGACCTAACCATCAAGAACCAAGCGGTTCGGTGCCTCTTTTCTTTACCATACCATAAAGACTTGGAATTCTTTACCTGCGCATGTGTTTCCTTCCTCCTATAGTCCCAAGTCCTTTAAGCGGGGCGTGAAAAAGCATTTGATGAGGCCGTCAAGCTGAGGGCCGTAACTGTAGCACTATCGGTGAATGTAGTGGTGACCCCAAACTTGAAAATTTACCTTTGGGTTTGCATCAGGCGGGGTAAAGTCATGTTGACGTGTCCAATATATAAAAATAGTACGTTAGAAAATTGAGCTAGTACGAGTCTCAAATTGGGGTTTCTTTCGCGTAAGAATTTCAACGATGTTCAACAGAGTATTGGACTCAAACTGTTTGTTTTCTTAGGTCATACTCAACTCAAAGTTGTTTTTCAGTCGCTTCCGAAGGCCTCACTATCGAGGAGTTGTTTAGGGTAAACGGATAACTATGCGGCTGTAACCAAAGTTTTAGGCTGACAAAATTAAAAAAAAAGAAATATAGATCTAGGCATTGACTCAGGCAAGAAGAAGACCCCAGTATCTTTTTTTTTCGTGCGGAAATCTTCATGGATACCCACCCCGCGGCCAGCAGGGCAGGTTAAACCGCACACCATCTAGGGTCTTCTGACGCCTGGGTGTAAGGTGGCCTAAGAGCATTTCCCTCGCACCTCGGCTTAGACCCCAGTATCTGGAGTTCGCTTAGTCTTATTCGTCCTTTTGGTTTTGATCATATGACTTTTATTGAAGCGACTACTGTCTGATCTCCTAACTCCGAGAGAGAAACCTGTGATAGAGCCTCAACCCTCAATAGACCCGACTCAAATCGTGATAGTTATGTTTACAAAACATAAAACCATCCAAGTTTTACAATCTGAAAACTTCATTATTAATTTTTGACTGTCTGAGTTAAAACATCTGTAGGGGTGTCACGCGACCCCTGTAGCTAAAGTTCTTTGGTTGAATAATTCATTATTTAAGATGGAAATCCATTGCAGGTACACTTGCATTGACTGTACAGTCATGTTTCACTTCGGAAAGATGTTAACCAAATTGGTCTGGATGTAAATTCTTGGTGAATATGATTTGAGGAACAGATTAATTGAAGAGTGTAAGGTGTAATGACTAACAAATTGGTTACAGCTAATTAATAAATTCTCGTAAAGGTATAATTAAAATTCAGTCTCAGCCTATTACCGATCTCCCAAATGTCCAAAAAGGTATTCTTTTAAACTAAAATGTTAATGGCAATTAACGCAATCATGGTCCCATTAACATTTTAGTATATCACGGAAAGCAGAAGTTTAAAAGTTATTCTTTTGGTAAATATCATCTTGTTTTGACCAAATTATCATAACTGTGTGGAGATCGACATGACATCGAAACTAGACAGATTGGCCTCAGGTAAACTTGTCGCAGTGCGTATGGTAAGAATTATAATTAGTGCTAATGTAAAAATAATTTTATTACAAAATCTCTTTCATATTTCTTAATTAAATTAATATTAAAAATACATCGCAGACCTGTTATAATAGTACCCAGATATATTCAGTTAACCAGTTATTTTTATAGTATATATTTATTTCAAGGTTATTAACGTTCATGAACATAATACAAAATGTTTAGCACATTTAAATAAGTATGTATTTTTGTAGTGTATGTAATATTCTAATTGTTATAAAAAGTAACTACTTTTCATAAATTCACAAAACATACATATCATTTGAATTTGGAATAATTTCGTATAAACTAACAAGTCGACCTGAGACATCGGGGCGAGATCACCAAAAAGTATTGTAATGGAATTGATTCCTCTCACCGTCAGCAAGTGGCGAGGGCGCGGCTGGACGTCTCGGGCCAATATAAATGTAAATGTACTTGAGGTACGCTGTCCAAGTGGCCAACCTGACGAAAACTGCAGATGTGAAAGTAGGCACAATATCTTTGGTTCGTATTTTATTCGAAGAAATATTTTGGTTCTAACCGACATTAAAAAGAAAGAGATTTGAAATAATTTGTGTATTTACAAACATTTCGCTTCGGTCCGAACTTTGTACTTCGAAATGTCAGATTATGCACTTTAAGGAATATAAAATGTGGTCGTAAGTTGTAATATGTAGCTATAAGGTGGTACTTATCATTAGAAACAACATAATTTGCTGTACATTCTCATCCTAATTATTGCAAGGTTTGGCGTCGTATATAATTTTGTACTATTTGTGTACTATAAGACTATGTGTTAAGTCTAAACATACATTTCTCTGATATATTAACTTTTTCAAACACATTTTAGAAAGAAGATTTGAAAAAGAAAATCTCAAACATATTTTACATTATGTAGGTATTAAGCCCGGTAACTCAACATCGCGTCTACAGAACCAGCCACTTGGCTTATCTATGGGCATATCGACGCTGGAAAGGCAACCTTGCTTATGCGCCAAATTCACGAATATGAGTTATATATATCATTAGAATCGCCTGATTTTTCTCTATCCGTTGATCTCGGTTTCATCCAATTCTGACCATTTTTGATGGTCAATAAGCCATCTGTGATTCCGATTTTTCAGGTTAATAAGCGCACAATTTTAGCTCTTTTTAGAAAATTTGTCTCTTAAACTACACATAATTTTGCTAGATTGTAGGTTAAGCAATATCTCTTTTCCAAGATATTACGTATATATTTACATAAGAAACTTTGCTTCGCCATGGACCATTGCATTGTTTTGACATCAGACAATTAGCCGCGCTAAAGTTTCTCAAGATATGGGACTTCAGCAATTTATCTCCGCCGCGTCTAAAGAATTATCTGCATATAAGCAATTTTATCGAAAGAACTAAACTATGCTATTGGGATATAAGCAATTTAGCTTGGACTAGAATATTTTTAAAGTAGCTCATAAGCAAGTTTACTCCACTGTACATTTTAAAAGAAATCATTGTAAGATGTTTTTTGCTTTCATTTACTTTCCACTTTATGGTCACTTACAACGCACTTCCGTACATGTCAATACACGACGAACGGCGCTTAAGCTACATTTGTTTTAATGCAATATTGCATCAGACACCGACATTATCAATAGACGCGGCTGCGCACGGGCGCATCAGTCACTCGCGTCTAGTTGACTCGGTTGTTACATGGCTTTCGATCCATAACAGCTTGCCAAAAATTCATTCTAGCCTGGCTAGGTTGTGATCACCAGCACTTTCGATCTTCTGAAGGATTATTATAAAAAGCTGATTAGGGAGGACTAAAAATAAAAAACCTGACTGCTGTTGAAAAGACTGAAACAAGTTTTATAGCAGGCGGTACCCATTTGAAAATCATAAACTTGAAGAAAATTAGTGGGTACCACCTATGCTATCAAACTTGTTTTAGTGTTTTCAACAGCAGTTGAGTTTTTTTTTATTTCTTAATCATTTATTTTTTAGAACACTAATGTCAAATTTTGTTGTTATGTGCTTTGATGTTTAAATTTATGGGAACAAAAGACTTAAGAATAATAATTAATGTCTTTTACGAAAATTAACCTAATACTTTGATTTTATCGTAAGTAGTTCTTTTATTTAGGTAAATCCTTGAATATGCTTACCTATAAGAAACATTATCTAAGCCACGATTTGAGGTCAGTTAGAGGTTCAGAATTTTTGGCAAACTATTTTTTTATGGTTTGATGCATATCACTGAATTATGCCGTCGTTTTTTTCGAATGATTGACGAGTTAAGACATTTTGCTCTGATATTAATTACATACTTTTGGTCCATAAGCAATAAGTGCAGCAAAATTATCAGCTGAACCATGGCCTATAAGAAAATTAGCCTTGCCTGAGGTCTGGACATTTATTGCTTAAGCGACAACTAATTTTGTCCCCTGACGTTTTTTAAGTAATATTTTATAGTGAATCTGTGACAAATCCTTTTTTAAATAGTCATGCCAATTTTCAGGCCATTCTGATTAAAATCATATGATTTACGAATTTTTTTCGAAATTTTCAAACTTTGAATCGCTCTCCTGTAAAGTTGCTAAATGGCACATAAGCAAGGTTGCCTTTCCAGCGTCGATATATCGACGACGTGCGTTCCGAATCACAAGAGGCTCTCATGCATAAAGAAACCACCGCAATGGCGCATCAGCCACCTGCACGTCAAACGACTGAATATTTCATTGACATTACAGTTTCAGAACGCAAGCAGATCATTTTTTTATTATCATTTATGTTGCTTGCTTTTTATATTCAAATATAAAAAGGCGGCAAAATGCTATAATAATAACTATTATGTGATAATGTATGAATACATTAAATACACTTTTATATTTTTACATACACAAGTGTACTGAATAAAGGTTGCATTTAAAACTTCCTTTAAAACTCTGTAGCACTTTTCTTGATTTGATTGTTCTTGGCTTTTATGGAAGCGACTGGCATCTAACCCAATCCCAAAAAAGCCTATACTGAAGCCTTGTGTGTGCTAATTACCAAGTGTATTGTCTTACCTCACTTGGTAGATAAAAATGAATCACCAAATGTATGTACGCGCATAACTTTTGAACGACTGCACCAAATCGGATAGTAAAATTCTTTTTATTGTTTGTATGAAAGACAATTTTTGAAAAAACCTCGGGTATGGTGCAGTAACTGCACCGGGGCGAAGCCAGGGTGCGCCGCGAGTTCATAAAAAAGTATATAAGTATGTATATCCGCATTATAGATCCCATAACACAAACTAGATAAGCTACGCTTACTGTAGGTCTAGAGAGCGCCGCGCTGTGTAGGATGTCGTAGAATTTTCATAAAAAAGGGAAAAAAAACTTTGCAGCAAAAGCGTAGATGGGGTCCCGTACTACCCAGGTGTACTGAGATTAAACTCCCTTATAAACTATCACCATATCTTAATCCCATTGTACAATCTTCATCCATAAAACCTGCTCCAAACAGCGTCTTCCACCTGACCCGGCGAACTTTGCCCAATTACAATGAATACTTTATTCATATCGGCGAAGTTGAGTTCGTTTGCTTGATTTTTATATACTTGGACAACTTTGCCCGCCATTACCTATGCATTGTCCTGAGCAACCTTATACTTATTTAATTTGAGTGGCAACATCTGTTTCGAAAAGTTTCGGAATTCTTATTTCGAAGTTTAAATGGAAAAGTATTAAATGGTGGATATACCTGCAAGGTTTCATGGGGTGAAGGCAAAAAAAAAACATATTGCTGATCGATCAGTTGACATCCAAATAATGAACGCTTAATAAATTTTATTGAATATAAATATAAAAACGTAATACGATATTTAGTAACGTAAATACTCTTTGTACTTATATAATATTCTCGACCAAGCATTTTGATTTAAAAAAAGGTGAAATTTTATCCCGGGGTGCGAGGGAAATGCTCTTTGGGCCACCCACCCAAAGAGCATTTCCATTACACCCTGGCGTCAGAAGACCCTAGACGGCGTGCGGTTTTAGTCGGTAAGAGTCCGACATAACCTGCCCCGCTGGCCGCGGGGTGGGTATCCATGAGGATTTCCACACGGAAAAAAAAAAGGTGAAATTTTATAAAATATGTAAATAGAAAAATAACAATATAATAACACCTAAATATTCTTTCATTTTTTCTAGTAACTTCAACGAACCAAATTGATATGGGATTATACGGGACCACATGGGAAGCGCCAGTTATCAAATAAAAGAAGAATCATCAAAATCGGTTCACCCAGTTGAAAGTTCTGAGGTAACAAACATAAAAAAATACAGTTGAATTGAGAACCTCCTCCTTTTTTGAAGTCGGTTAAAAATGCTTAATAATGTTCATAAATTATTTATCTTTTTAGTATTAATATAAAGCTGTGAGTTATAATAATTTTAATTGAAATACCCCCGTTTTAATATTTTCTCAAGTCAAAAACATCTCCATTAAAAAAAATTGAGTCGAGTCGTCACTCATAATAATCTATACCTATTCGAAAAACTTTCGTATTAAAAGGATTCGTACGATTTTTCTTGTTCTAATAAAGTTACTATCAGTTCAGTTCCTATCAAAAGAGCAAAAAAACTCGAACGTACTGAGACTGAAGTCATTGAAAGTCTTAATAAGTCTGAGCGCAGGCTGCAGTCGCCTCCCAACCTTCCATCAATAAGTAGCATTCGGCAGTCGACAATGAGCCGATGAGCCACACACTCAAGTCTGTACCTTTGTTTCATTTCCTGATAACAACGTATTTTTTTCACATTCTAAGTCAACGGCAAAGTTAGTATGGAAGAGGCTTTTTTATAGGTTTTTAGCTTTGTAACTACGAGTAGGTATGTGTCACTCTTCGGAAATTATTTTTACCTACATTAATTTAAACATTTTGATGTTTTCAGCCATCCCTCTAGCTTGGTGTTGTAGCTTCTATAAATTGTAATACAATACAATTTTAGCTACTTATGAATTATTGTATTTATTTTATTTACCTATCAGTTTAATATAGTAACTAGTTTCACTTGCGATTTCATTTGCGTGGACTTAGATCCATGTTTTATTTTTCACGATTGATGATCTGCTGATGGAATCTAGGTAGACGTAATCAAAAACGTAATCATATCTCTCTAGTAGCAAACGTAGTCAAATACGTATACCTATTCGTAGTTGTAAACCTAGACGTAGTCGTAGTTATAGACCAAGACGTAATCGTAGTCATCGACGTAGTCGCAGAAATCGTTGTTGACACATTTTTTGTGAACGTAGACATAGTCGTAGTCGTTGAAATATTATAATCGGTCAAATTGATATTGTGGTTTTACAAACACACAATAATAAAGAAAAAACAGAGCCCTCTCCACACTAGCGTCCGATCACGTTATTAGGTATGAGCGTGGAGCGTTCGAACTGCGGATTTCAATAAAGCGCAACCTTTTGTTACGTGTGCTACCAATATTTGAGCGTTCCGACTACGCGCTGCGGCGCAATATTAAAAGATTCATTTCACAATGAGGGCGCTCGTCATCTTTTTGATGGCCAAAGGGCAGGCACCTCAGATGTTGGCCCGCTTTGTGAGCTTTTAAATTCAGAGTTACTTTTTACGAGAACGATTTGCCTTTAGCTACTTTTAATGAGTTGGTGATAAAGTGGATTTAGTTCTTATATGACCTTATACCTACGCGTATGTAATATTTTGCGTTTTGGAAATTTTATACTTTTTTATATCAGTCACGTAAATGTGACTTCACCTCGCCTGATGGTAAGCTAAATGTCCCAGGAATGGGGTTCACACACAATACTTCTTTCTAGTTTTACCGATGTCGGGTAAAAGAGTATAACCGCTAAAGAGCCATGCCAACGCCGAGTCACAAGTAGGCATCTATCAATGTCACCAACACTGGAACATTATGTAATCTGTTATTTCCGTAAAATATAAAGAATTTATAAAAAATCTTAACCCTTTCAATGTTCATGAAGGTATGCGTTTTACTCCACTTGAAGTAGGTACCGTAACGAGTGTTTCTTTGGATTCTTTATAATAAAGGTTCTTTGAACACAAAACAACGTCATTTGCAAGCACAGTACTGATGGACGGACGAGAAGCAGGCTTTCCTCTCCATGTGAGGGGCTCAGATAGCAGTTTAAGGAGACGAGCTTACTTTAGAGAGATTCCTTCAGAGAGACTTCACATCACCTGATGGTAAGCTAAAGGTAAAGTCTCAGGAAGGGGGTTGGCATTACATTTGACGGCCTCATCAAATACTTTCCACGCCCCGCTTAAATGACCTGGGACTGTATGTGGAAGGAAACACATGCGCTGTTAAAGAGTTTATGGTGCCTCTTTTTTATGAGTTTATGGTGATTCTTTATGGTGCGGCAAAGAAGATGCATCAAACTGCTTAGTTTGAGATGGAATTGTTTTTTTTTTTAAGTTAGTTAAAATATCATGATTCAAAATTTCTATTAGCTAGAAATTGGGCTTCTAAATCGTCTGCTACTGTTATGTGCTAACATAAATTGTCACAATTCTAACATAAAATTTAGCTAAAACAGTGCTACAGGAAGAGCCGCCTTGTTTATGTGTTGTTTCGCACTTTGCCCGGATATTATTGTTACCACCGCATTTGCATTGCGCACATTAACTGTGCTTTATGGCTAATGTGTTTAATTTAACGTTTCTAAGGAATATTGTGTGACGTTCATATTATTTCGTTCACAAATGTCGGTAACATTGTTTAGGATCTATTTTACTAGTTACTTCTTTATTTTTCTTTCCTTAGCTATATTTCCTTTCTTTCCTTAGATAAATGAGCTATTCAATTTAAAAAGATTTTTCAATTAGCTCGTTCAACCAAACAAACAGACTCTTTAGCTTTATTATATTGTAGTAACTATAAATACAATAGTGTGCCTCGGAGAGCACGTTAAGCCGTCGGTCCCGGTTGTCATACAAACATCTGTGGCAGTCGTTACGGGTAGTTGGAGCCCTAAAAAGTCCAACAACATCGGTCTAGCTGCAATGCTTCGATATCGCCTAATGTCACCATTGGGTTGTGAAGGTCAGATGGCATTCGCTTCACGGAAAAATATCGAGGTCCAGCCAAATCCGCAGCGAAGACTGGTAAAGTGGACCCCAGACTCCAAGGTGAAAGTTTTGGATACGGCTGGGATTAACGCTAGGTTGAAGAAGAACTATAGATACAATAGGCCAATACTTAGTTACATCCTCACCTTTCCATGACAGTAATAATCTTTGATATCATTTTCCTTTCGGTTCCTATTCATCATCCATCCACGACAGCATCAGCAAAACCCTCAAATAAGCTCACAAAACGAATGAATCACTCCATTCTGAACTAAGAAGCGCATTATAGTCCGTTTACAGGGCGCCATTACTCTTGTGCCCGTATTAATGACAGGCATCTTGACTGACTTACCTTACTACGTACCTTTGAGGAGCAAGCGATAAGCGACAGCGATTTAAAAAACGTCAAGAAATGTGTACTTTAAAGACTGCATTTCAACCTTACGTTTAAACTGAAACTTATATTCATACATCTCCGCGGAAGTAAAGAGTGGAATTAATTTCAAAAATTCATGAGAGAACTGACCAATGACCATGGCATGGGAAAGAAGAGATGAAATATTGTTATTATAAAATTCAAAAATATTTAGACGACATAAAAACTTTCAAATTAAATTTTTGCTCTACTTGCTATTAGTAGGGGAGGCCGGCCCGCTAAATTTTCAGTTACTAAAGCGTCATGGGGACCAATTAGATTGTGAAGATTTAGGCCTAAAACGAAAAATAATTTGTTCATTTTGCCATTTTAGTGAGGAGGAGAGCGTGTGCTAATTTTCAAAAATGTTAAAAAAATCACTGACATAAAACTACTCGAGCGCGTCAGACATTCACGGTGTTTACCCGCTTTGTTTTTCTAACAACCGAGAGATATTATTCTGACGAGTATATAGGGGAGGATGGCTGTAGAAAAGGGTAGAAAAAAAAATAAGAAAAAAGTTATTCGAGCGTGTCAGATATTTGAAGGGAATATTTAGAAAACTCAAAAAAGTGTCTTATTAAAATATCTGACGATTTGGATGTGGTCAAAAGTTATGGTAGATTTTTGAATATGTAAAAAAATAAAGTGACCTTGAAATACTCGAGCGCGTCAGATTTTTACACAAACGGTTCAACTTGATGTTCTAGTCGTCCCAAATGATAATCTGACAAATATATGAAGGAATATTCTTAATCTGATAATTTGAAAGAAAAATTTTTTTTTCCTGAATGGAATAAATTATTACGCACATTATGTAGGTGAAATTACACCTACAAATATAATTTTTTTTTTAATCTTCATCCTCACTGGATTGACCTTCAAAATTGATTCCTCCTTGGTCAATTTCTTCTTCATTTTCTGTTTCTAAATATAATATAATAAATATAATAATATATAATAATAATATAATAATATAATAATATAATAATATAATAATATAACAATATAATAATATAATAATATAATAATATAATAATATAATATAATTTTCTATTTCTTTTGTTTTAAATTTTTTTTTTATTTTTTTTTTTTTTATATTTTTTTTTTTATATTTATTTTTTTTATTTTTATATTTATTATTTTTTATTTTTTATATTTATATTTTATATTTATAATTAAATTAAATTAAAATAAACGTACCTGAATCTACAGTATCTCCTGATATGTAAGGTCGATTTTTAGGTCCCCTTTGAGGTATGAGCATATGATTGGTCCGTCAAGTGAGGTCACTTGACGGACCAATCAGATGTCTCCGAGAGACGTCTTGTAGCGAATCAACGTTCCGTTCGTTCGTACTTTGAATCATTTGATTGGCTCAAAGTGCACGATGCGCGAACTACTCCAAAACCTGGCCAAGCTACGTGCGATGATTATGTGATGTGATGGTGCGAGAGAGTGAAATATAAAGAAAAAGTGAGAAGGAAACAGAAGCGCGGAGTTTCAATCCAGTTCTCAGCAGCTGTATAACACCACACTTTATTTATGGTTAAGCTACATCGCCCCATGAAAATCGTCAGATTATTTTATTCTGTAATTCTCATAGGATTTCCTTCAAAATAAAAAAAAAATTAATCGCGCTCGAGTATTTCACAGCGACGTTTTTTTTTTACAATTTTGCCACTCACCCATTTCCTTATGCCACGCAAAAATCATCAGATTATTGAAATATAGTCTGTTCTGTATGTATTTAACTTACCTGGCCTTAATCTGACGCGCTCGAGTTTTTCTGAGGTTTGATTTTTTTTTACTAATCTGACGGGCTGTCCTCGGAGCACGCCCTAATATAAAGGGTTTATATTTGGTAGGAGTACATTACAAGTAATAAGGTTTCTCCTCATATAGTTTTCTGACGCGCTCGAGTAACTCTTCAAATCCCTTCATGGGCTCCCCTACCATATCAAACAAACATTGTAATTAGATTTAGTAAACAAGATTGTTAAGAGGACTGAAAAAGTCCACTGAGTTTCTTGCTGGAGCCTTCTTCGGAGGGGGTCGCGTTTCAGACCAGTGCAGTGGTGGTCTATTTGCTAACCATTTGCCTAGATGTGTTTCAATTTATATTATTTTTATATCCCGTGAAAACCACCCTTAGTTACGCTCGATAAAGTGAAGTTATACCTGACGTTACAACTATCACCAGGAGGAATATTTCACTCACAACGCCTCATTTTTTTGAGGTCCTCGTTCATGTGAAAATGGGTAACTTCGTCTCAAACATGCACCCTTGGACGGATTTTGAATCCAACTATGACTTTCTACACCTCTAAATTATTCTTTAAAATTACCAAATTATATAATAGGTAACAAAAAAATCGCCATAAGTTTACAACATAGTCTGAAAGGTAATAGATGCTCTCTTTAATGTAATCCCAACGTTATTCCAATCCTGTAAGAGCACAAAATCCAATAACACACTAAAAGGTTTTCCACGCAGGTTGTTGTAGGGTCCCACTCGATTCGTTACAATTTTTCTTTGTCACAAAGGGACGGATTTGGGTGAAATTAATATTGTGAGTGCATTACGGCGTGCTCATGTTGTTTTTATTGTGTTTATATCTCTACATAGGTGCACATATTGTGGGGATATTACTTATATAATGTAAGGGTATATAATGTTTGGACTCATTTAGAAATGATTTTCTGATCAGAAAATCATTGGAAATAGTTAGCATGCAATTGCTTAAAAATTTCATTCATTTAGAAATATCTACTTGTTATATTTTATGGATAAAAGTTAAGTGGCGCATATTATGTTAATGTTGTAAACGCTTGTTTTTTAATGTAAACTGGCTTTTCTGGTATTTACTGGTTATTAACTTCCATACCATGAGAACGCCAGAATCTAGTCTGTACTTTAGGAGGTGCACCAAGTAGGTGGTAGGTGACGTTGGTTTGGACCCGAAAGGTAGTATAGGTAACTGTAGCAACTTGGCATAACTTTTTTTATACCACTTAGGTGGCAGACAAGCTCACGGTCCTACTGACTAACTAAATGAATCTAATTTTTTAAGTCAAATCTCTGGATTTTAGATTCACTTGCTGATACTTTTATTGTACCTATAGTTTACTTTGATAACTCATTATACTCGTAACTATGTTTAAAAAACCGACAACACAAACTAAAAAGTATGAATGATCTTTTTGTTTATATTATTATACCTATAGGTATTCAGATAGTTTGTGAAGTCGGTTTTTTAAACGTTATTTTTATTTTTTACTTTTTAGTGTACAGAAATAGAAAAATACATATTTATGAGGTTCATCATGTACAAAGGCATCAAAAACAGATTTTTTGCCGTAAATTTGATGATTTGCCCTCGATTTACCCAAGATCCCAGCATCAGATCCCTGGATATGGGACCACCTCAGAGGTAGCCTCTTTCAAACAAAAAAGATCAAAATCCATTCATTATTGACGCCGCTATCGCGTAACATACGTAGATACAAAAAAAAAAGCGTACGAATTGAGAACCTCCTCCTCTTCTGAAGTCGGTTAAAAATGTGTATATTTGACACTGTGAGATTTGATAACGACGCATACCTTCTGCGTCAATAATAACAAGTGAAAATAAGATACATTCTACCTAACTACACCCCTGGCCATCCAAAACGGTTAATAGTGGTCCCGGATTAGCTGGGAGAGTAATACCCGGGTCGGGCCGCGGACGGGTATAAATGTTCGCGAATATTGGTTAGTGGGTCCGAGAGACCCAAGGTAAACGATGAAACTCTTAACATGGAAGGACGGTGAAATGACGTATGGAAATAAGATATAATTATGCTCACGTTTGTATAGTTCTGAAGAGGTAGGCAGAGGTATATTGATAAGCTTTGTTAGCTATATTTTTCGATGCTAATTAATATAAGGTGTATGGGCTATAATCCAGGCCTATGGGTTTCAAACCAATCTCACCTGATGGTAAACGCTCTAGTGTAGGTTTTGCTCTCAGGGTTAGGGAGTTCGACAGCAGTCGCTTTGGCAAATGCCAATATAATCCATATCAAGAGAAAGAGTCATTATTACACTTATTGAATTAGTCTGAACCTGACGGATTGTTGACCTATCCAATTAGAGAATTTCATCAAAATGTTTCGGATAGAATTTTTTTACCTGAAAAATCGATTTCAAAGTCTTAGTTAACCAAAATGTTAGTCCTAAACTTAGTTTTAGGAGGGCTTTAGTAATATATGCGCCTACAGAAGGTTTTTATTATAATAAAGATACACAAAATGATCGAACCGACAGCAATCGACGCAATGACAGTTAGAAAGATAATCATAGTCTTTCACAAGTAACAAATTATTTTAACTTTCTTAACACAATATTTTTTCAATCACGTACCTAATTAATTTAAAAAAAAACAAGTAATCTAAAACCCTCATCCCCATCCCCATATCAAGGAATGCACGTAGCGCATAGTGACGTGAGATCACGGGACTGTCCCGCGGCCGAGATCACCTTAATCCCGCAGGTGAGCCGGGATTACGGGATCAGCTCGCCCCTATCTGTCTTCATGATGTATTATAGCGCTGACTGCCATCGACAGATGTCTTCAGATATTTACTGAGACGTTTAGGAGTATTGAACTATGGTATAATTATGATACCTGTAAAAAACTATATATATAACTAGCTTACCCGCGCGCGGCTCCGCCCGCGTGAATGTTGACTATCGTCACCAAGTCTGTTTTAAACTGAGGGACTACCCGTACTAACTTTCAATGTGTCTATTCCTAGGCAAACAGTGGTTGCAGCTAAACGTATTTATTTCAGCTCGAGTCCTATCAAATCCTTCAAGGTAAAGTCCCGTGCATCGCGGCCAAAACCAGTCTGTCTACCATCATTGTCCTTTTATGGAGATTTTATGGGGATTAGATAGCTGCTCTGGCCAAGCGTTGAAATATTGATTGTTGATCTTATGAACTGTTGATCCCGCGTATATATCCCGTGTGACTTGGAAAAGGCCCTTTGATAAACCCTTTTACCATAGTTGCATTGCACTTTCACATTCGATGCACTATTTCAAATTAGTTAAACATTATTTATTTCCGAAAATCTGGTTTTATCGGTTTTTATTATTAAAATCTTGCTACACATTGACATTTTGACAACCTGATTTGACATTCAAAAAGTTGAAACTAAAGAAAGAGTAGGTATAATAACCCGTGTGTATAATAATTAAAACCGTCCCGGTTCCGTACAACACTGGGTTGAGGGACGAACTTAGCTTTGCTGCAGTGCTTCTTGTCTTGACTGACAGACATAGGTACCCAGATTTTTTTTGGTGATGTGGGTAATATTTACGCTTTCTCAAACTTCTACCTTTACCTTTGCCATAAGATTTTACTTTCTGCAAAATATCTGGATTCTAGCCCAAAAGGAAGTACCCTTTCTTTTTCTCCGTGTGAAAACCCCGTCGGGCTTCACCTCAACGGAGCTATCGCGGCAACGGAGAGGTTAGTATGTCGGACTCCTACTAACTAATATCGCACGGTCTTTCGTCATATCGGCCTATGTGACCCGGGATCCGGTGTGTCCTAGAAAGGATATCCCAGAAACCTCGACCTTATCTATAAAAAAGCACGCGTGGAAACATAACGTCCTAGCACCCTGGGCCTGCTTCTGCTAGGGTGACGGTTAGCCCCGACTGTCACCCTAGACCCGCAATCATGGAGAACGGAAATAGTTTTGCAAACTACGCCGCCCGGTGCACCTTCAACGGCAAGGGCCGGCAGTGCTAGATATCTCCAGTAGCTTTTCCGCTGCTGTTTCTGCGCTCATTACCGCCTCGCAAAAAAAGCGGTCACGTTCCACATACACTCTATGGTGACCATGGTCGGCACCAGACCCAGAGCATGAGGTTCCCTACACCGACGTCTGCTTCAAGGATATGACGCCACTCTATTCACTCTGGACATTCTGCCAATGTGTGAAGCGGCGAAGTGTCCACGGAGTAGCCCCGGCAACGGTGGCATTTGGGCGTCAGCGCCCGGCCTACACAATGCAGGAACTCACCAAAACAGCCACGCCCATCAGTGAGTCTTGGATAGCTCAGGGTCATGGGCCACCTACCCTTTAGACCCAAGACGGAATGCGATTTTGGTCAGTCAAGTCCGATATCACGTCCCTACTACGGAGGGGAGAGATCCGTGGGGCTTTCCGCACGAAAATCTCCGGTTGCGGTGCAGGTAACTCACTCACGTGGCGAAAGGCCACTCAACGACCTCCGTCCTCCATGAGCGCAGGCCTGGGGTTGGTAAGTGAGTCGATAGTGAGACCACAGTTTGGATATTACGCTTTGGATATTACGTTATGCCTATCCGCAACATTCCTTTGATCTAATTCAATAGATGCCTTTACGTGTTCCTAAGAAAGAGGTCTTGACAGACAGACAGACGGATAACGAAGAGATCCTAAGTATAAGGGTTTCGTGTTTTCCTATTGAGGCACAGAACCCTAAAAATAAATATATCCTCTTTGCCTTTGAGCAAAAAGAAACAAAGGATTAAAATTTAGACTGAGTCACTTTTAGTTCCTGTTGCCATGACAACAATTATAGATGGCGATAAAAACGTCTGCGAACATCTAATTTTCTTATTATTTCTTTATTTCATGAACTAATCATGTCTTTTTAATTTTCTTATATGCTATTCGCAGCGAAGACAAATCTAACAAATCATAGATCATGAAAATCCGTTCAGCCGTTCTTGAGTTCTAACAAAAGTACCTTTTTGGACCCTTTTAAGGGCTTTAGGGTTTGAATTTTTAAAAATCCTTTCTTAGTACACCTCTACGCATCAAAACGAACACACCCATCAAATTTCAAGTCTCTACGACCACCAGTTTAGGCTGTGCGTTGTCTCTAGGTCAATCAGTCAGTCAGGACTTTGAGTTTTATATAATGTATTGATGACCGTGGTAGCCTAGTGGTATGGGTAATGGACTGCAAAGACGAGGTCTCGGGTTCGATCCCAGGTTACCATGGCACACACCAATGACTTTTCGATGCTTTTCGAAGTTATGTGTGTATTTATTGCAGGTTTATAAGTGCTCGCTTAATGGCAATAGGCTCGCCATCTATTACATTGGGACCTAAAAAACATAAACTGGCGAAATGTGGGTACCTCTGGCTACCCCTTTTTTTTTTATTCATGATAGGCTTATGTTTGACCTCAATCTCACCTGATGGTAAGTGACGTATCGTAGACCTTTCGGGGATATAGGCGTGAGTTTATGTTATGTTATGTTATAAGAATCTCTCTCGATACAAAAAGCAGTGTAGGTAAGGTACAGTCCACCGAAAATATTTCATTGCTTTCTAAAACACAACAATTTCCAACAATAAACCCCCCATCATTAATTATCCACAAAACCGCTACGGAGTAAAATTAAGCTTTACTTCTCTATTGGTTGCGCGGAGAATTTTAAAGTAGTGTCGTCACAAACAACGCCCGTGTAAATAAAATTAATTAGTTATTCGAAGCTGTACCTGGACTAACGAGGGGGGAGGGGGGTGGAGTGGTGTGTCTTGTATTTTGTTCGGTCTCAGCGAGTCTTCGTATAAACGTGATGATGGTTTTAAGTAGACACATTATATTGTGGATAGCAATATAATTTCTTTTTTATATTGCTGATTTTATTGGACGAGAGTGATGTGTCAGATCTCAATACCCGAAGCCTGGTTATTAAGCCACTTAGGTGGCAGAAAAACACACGGCCCACCTGATGGGAAGCGATCACCGTGGCCTATGGACGTGTGATTTCAACACATGAATCTCTTAAGTATGTTCAACATTAAATTTTTTTTATCACGTATCTACTTACGTAGTACAGTCAGCGCCAAAATCGATTAACACTAAAATATTTGCAAATCCTTTTTACATTGGAATACATAGATCAGTCATTAATTTATATGTAGTTTTATAATCTCCAGAGGACAAAGCTTATGTTTTATATGTCTTCTTAATTGTTATATTACAGGTCTTAGAGCTAAGGTGATCAATAAATTAGAATTTGTTAACCAACCTTTTGCGCTGACTGAACATAGTACATTCGGCATCTCTAGTGATAATCCAAAAATATCATAGAAAGGCAGCTAATAGACTGTCAAAGGCTATAAAACTTTAATTCTATCCATTATTTTTAACAAACTCCACTAAAACTTACCAAATATCCACCTAGACTTTCTATTTAAAGTTGGCAAAGAATCATTTAGCTGAAAGTGCGCCGTGAATTGCCCACTCAACGAACTTCCACCTGAAAAGTTCCAACTTTGGAATTTTAATGAAAAAATAATTTCAATTTGTAAAGTCCCGGATCCCGGCCCCCGGGAACTTTGCTAACATCATTACCTTCGCATATTTGAGGAAGAGACACTTCAAAACATTTGCTTTTATGTTTAATTTATGCTTTAACTTACGATATTATATTTTTTTGAAGACGGCTACGCGGTTTTGAATGTTCAGAACAATTTTTATTTTACTTAAATTGATTTGTTATAGAATTAAGACGGTAATATAATCATTCGATCCAATTTTGTCAGTTTCACATAATTATTATGACAAAATATGTGAAGTTAATGTGATCACTAATTTAATAAGACAAATGCTTAAGGATTTTTCGCTAACTTATTTTAAACAAAGTTTCACAATAAATTGAGGATAAGTAATATTTAGTAGAAAACCATCCCATAACCTACTTAAACAACAGTTAAATTTAAATTATTTTGCACAAAACCAATTTTTTTAAATCTGAAAATAATCATCTAATTTTGATACTGACTGTAACAGCCAGCGTCAAAGGTCTATGATAATTTTCAGATTTTGAACAGTAGTTTAGTTTAAAATGAGCTCTATTGAACTACCTTTAAACTTTGATTACAATGTAATAAAACAATTTTCATTCGAATTTTTAAGTTTGTAATCTGTGCAATCATCATAGACTTTTGCCGTTGACTGTACATCTACACATTAAAACGAAAGTTACCTCTTCAATATTTGGATGACACCATAGTACAGGTGTTAATCGAAACTTGGGCGAGACTTTGAGCCGAGTTCGGCAAGTGTCGGCCAAGTTATGACAGCAGCCCACCGCCTGACAGATGATCCTTGCTTCAATGTGTACCTACGGACAAACATGCCCAAAACTTTGCTAGGGGACGCAATTTACGTGCAAGAATTTGATTATACGGTGTAATCAGGTGCAATATATCATAGGCCGAATGTAAACGAGGTTCTATGGCTGTCCCTACTGGCGCATGGTTATGCGTATGAGGGCAGGCATCGCTATCGATCGGTGTGAAGTGGTCGATGGGACACAATTATTCAGGAGTTCTTGGGAGTGTGACGTGTTATACCTTTGTTAATCAATATAATCATTTATCAGTATTTAGTGTTTAATTTCCAGTCTAACAGAGGTACTCATTTTATGAATAGGTTGCCTAATTTGTTTTGTTTATTTAAATGTAATGAATAAATTCTTACTTACTGCGGGCGGGTTTGTATGAAAAGTTTATGATGGCAGAAGACCCTAGACGTCGTGTGGTTTTAGTCGGTAAGAGGACGACATAACCTGCCCCGCTGGTCGCGGGGTGGGTATCCATGAAAATAAAAAAAAAACAAATAAAAGTCAGCGCGCAGAGAACCAAAAACCCCCTCCCCCACTCCCCACTGTGCCTTCTGCTAGTCAGAGGGATACGTGGAGAGCCTTGGAACAGCCCTCTAGAGGGCCACTGCCGCCTCGGCCGGATTTACTGCAGGCAGTAGCGTCTCCCGTGGCGAGTGGGAGGACTTTGCTTACCCCAGACTTTATGTACCTATGTAAATTCTTTCATCTATCAGGTTCTTGGCGGTTTTTAAAGGGATAATATTTATAATAAATTTACGACTAAATATTTTTTCCTCTAACAGTGCAATGCACTATGGAACTTTAGTATAAAAATATCCAACTTTAACTCGAGCTAAACCCGTGTGCAGAAGCATCTAAACAATTACTAACAGTCTCGATCACGGCCATTTTAACAGACGTCCATTATCCACCTCTGTATAAGCTCCAACCTTACCCCGTAAGTCTAAAATCGTGTTTGATCCGCTTTGGGCCGCACTGAACCAGAATAATCCGGTCACCTGATCCGGTGCGATCCGGTATGAACCGCCTCGATGCGGCGACTTGCGGTGTGCGCCCACACTGTGACGTTGGGACGATGCAAAAGTTTGGTACCTATTCGGCTTGGATTAAAAAGTTGGGGGGAATGTTTATTGAATGTGTAAGTTTGCAGGGGAGTGGTGTTTCTAGGTAAATTTAATAGAAAGAGTAGTAGAACGTAAGTACAATACGTTTAGACACAGCTTCATTTTTTAAATGAAGTGTATATTT
Organism: Lithosia quadra; assembly: GCA_963576445.1. Taxonomy (NCBI): domain Eukaryota; kingdom Metazoa; phylum Arthropoda; class Insecta; order Lepidoptera; family Erebidae; genus Lithosia; species Lithosia quadra. The sequence continues at coordinate 16,605,897 of OY754881.1, forward strand.
CTGCTTTGTGCCTGAAGTTGAAACTTGATTTTTGATCGGAAAAAGTGAACTTCCAGAACGGGACTTTTAATAGGTAGTTTAATATGTAGATGGCTCCACCAAAGAATCGCGATGTCCCATACATATTTTGCATCCCTTTTTCACCCCCCTTAGGGGTAGAATTTCGCAAAATCCTTTCTTATCGGATGCCCACGTCATACAAAGAACATACCCTTCAAGTTTAAAGTCTCTACGGTCAGAGGCTTAAGCTGTGCGTTGATCCGTCAGTCAGTCAGTCATTCAGGAGAAAGCGTTTTATATGTATCTATAGATTAGGTACACGCTCTTGTAACTATTTAATCAAACATCATAATTTTATTCTTCCATATTACTTACCTTTCATCAAAAATTTCTCTATCAACCACTATATCCCTTTGAAGAGGGTCCGAAAAGGGGTGGTAAAAATTGCTAAGGGGTTGCGTTCGAATACCTGACTAATTCATGCAAACGAATGCAAGCCAATTAATTAAGAGCAGTCTGACTGCGTTCAGAAATCTGCTGCTGCCACCGAAACTGAGGCGGGAAGTGTAAAGGTCAACATAGACGGGAGTTGATTGTTGCTGCGTTTTATTTAAGTTCTTTTATACACTTGTGTTGTGTATACATATAATATTGTTAGTCGCAGTCACATTCAATGCATGTATTTCTATGTATATAAGTATGTTTATCCGCATTTTAGAATCCCTAACACAAGCCATTTAAACTATGCTTACTTTGGGTCTAGAGAGTGGTGTTTTTTTATACAACTTGGGTGGCACACAAGCATACAGCCCACCTGATAAGAAGCGGTCACCGTGGCCTACGGGCGTGTGTAACGCCAATAATTTGTTTATTTATTTATGCACAGTCAGCATCAAAGGATAATAATGATGATGTTGATTATATTTTAAACCAAATTTTAAACCATTTCAATAAAATCCACTGAATAGTTGGTATAAATTACTTAGCTCAAAAACTAATCCTGAACATTTGAAAATAATCATCTATTTTTGCTTACGTTTTGTCTATTAGTCAACAAGTGTGCTTGCAAGTGAGATTGACTTGGGTTCTGAAGACCTCGATGGTATAAATACTCATACATAGATTAATAACTCTACATTGACTTAAATATCGCTTAAAACAATTGAACGGTACATCTACCGCGCGTTGTGTTTCACGACTGTTTCGTCTAGCACACCCTTTATTCAAGTAATTAATACTGCAATATCTCGTCTTTCTGCAATGAGATTCCGGAGAGATTAAGGTGTTTCATTATACTGATTTATCATTTCAAGTTAAAAAATAGGAGATCTCTTGGTTCTATAATTACCTACCATTTTTATTCAGATAGTGAAGAATTTATTCTTAGTAACTAAAAAATCTTCTTTTCTTAAAGTTTTTTGAGTTTTCTCAGTTTTGTTAAATAATTAAAATTATTCTGCAAAATTCTACACGTCACTAGACTCAAAGTAAGCATAGTATAACTAGCTTGGGTTATGGGTTCTAGAATACGGATAAACATACTTATATTTTTTTGTAAATACATACATATTATGCATAGAAACATCCAGACCAATTCAAATAAACGTATTAAAGCATACAAATATTTGCACTGAGCGGGAATCAAACTCGCGCCCCCGTCGTTGCAGTCGAATGCACTACCGCTACACCACAGATGCCTTCAAAGATGGTCGTTAAGACTCGCAAGTTCAGTCAATAAGCCATCAGAATGTGCAATAAAATTGTACACGCAATAAACCTCATCTAAAATATGAAACGTTCCACGTCATCCATTCCTTTTTTTAAATTGCACATGTCAATATGACTTCACCTCGCCTGATGGTTCGATCTCCATTCTTCCTCGTTCATTCGACCACCAAACTAGGATTTTACTTAGGTATACTTTGGTGAACTGTTAGACGCTCTATCAAATAATGTATTCCATTCAACCTCATTTATAAATCTTCAAATAAAAAGTAATCCATGTTAATAATTATTATTTACATAAAAATAGTCAACGTTTAGGACAGCGCCAGTGAGATGTACACATATTATACCTTCTCATTATAATGTCTATGCATACAACATTAAATATGAATTCTGTGTCAGGACATTGCTTGTGGAAATAAGAGTGAAATAGTGTGTTCAAACCCATCGCGAATACCCGCCCGCTCCCGTCCAACACTCTATAACATTTGTTACACAGTCTAGGGATGTATACTATCGATAAAAATGACTAAAAGTATTGGCACTTATGCGGGGCGTGAAAGTATTTGATGAGGCCGTCAAGTTGAAGGCCACCCTTGTAGCATTTTATCAGTGCCAGTAACCTCCATTCCTGAGACTTTACCTTTAGCTTACCATTAGAGGAACGTGTCTATCAATAAAAACTGTAATAACAATTATGGCATTTACGTAAACATATGAATTTGCCATACAAACATCTATGGCAGTCGTTACGGGTAGTTGGAGCCCACAAAAGTCCAACCAGTCTAACTTGGAACTTCGATATCGCCATTGGTCATAATGACCATTTGTTGTTGAGTTCAGATGGCAGTCACTCCACGGAAAATATCGAAGTTCAGCCGCATCACAGTTAGACTGGAAAGCCGACCCCAACTGAGTTGGGAAAAGGTTCAGAGAATGATGATGACGTAAACATAATAATATGAACATTTTCTCTACAATAAATAACTCAGCACGAGTAAAATATATATTGAACTATAAAAAAACAATTGCACAAAACAATTCACAATAATAATAAATATATTTTATCAATATCGATAAAATTATACCGACAACTCAATACAGCGCTCACTTTGAGTTATGCAGTCTACCGTCTACAGAATATCGATGAATTATTGTGCTATTTACGTTACATCACTGGCTTCGAGAAAACGTATTGAATGCAGTCATACTTCTGAATATTACCATATATCAGATATTCGCTTCACCTGACGATAGGTGTATTATAAGGGGTGTTTATTTTGATAAACGTTGTCTGCCGTAGATATCTATTTTTACATACCTACGGTTGCATGATTTTGTGACTATTTAAATAACTATGCTTCTAGTTGGTAGATAAAGAGATATTTACAGCTAAAAGTTAGTTTTTTTTTTTTTATTTATTCATTCAGAAACAAACGGTCATACATATGAGTATTAAGTATAAAAGTTAAACTTAAACTTAGACCAGGTAGACAAGTTAGTTATATATTCTGTCCTTACAAAAGTTAGTTTTCATTTGGAATATCATATTTGAAAGTCTTACAAGGATTGGCGAAAATCTCTTAAATGATAAGTAACTTTTTATTTTTGATTAGTATATCGACTTTTCTGGGAGTGACTGCTATTTGACTTCCCACCCGTGAGAGGAAAATCTACGCCAGAGCCTTATTCGTTGTTAAACAACTGAGGTTGGCTTGGGCCCCGAAGGGGTTGGTCGGATCCTGCACACCTATTGAAAGACAAGAAACAGTAAGTATTGAATGATTCAAAACAAATTTAATACTATGTATGAGATGTTTTGTATGTATTGATACACCTAACATACATACCAACGAAACAAATAGCCACCGTGAGGACACAACCACCCCCTTAATAGCCACTACCCACCCCCTACAGAGCACCTTGAACGAATCGCTTATCTGCCCTGATAATCTCGGCCCATCCATCCTCGTCACGGGAAAAAGAAACAGGTTTTGTATTATCATTCTGTTGATATCAGTTCTTAAGATCGCTTTGAAGGTAACAAATAAAAACAACATCCTGTGAATGTTGTAGGTACAAATATTTTATTGGTAAGTAGTTATTTTGTCTCATCACTATAAAAGCAGACAGTTGACATAACCTTGAAACAGCGCAGTTTGACGTGGTATGACTTTATAAACTATTGATTTTATATTTTTTAATTAATTAATTGCTAATAATTTTAGCCCAAAATTAATCTGCTTATTGTAAATTGGCACAATTATTATATTTTTAATGTAAGAAAAAAAAAACAGTATATTTATTCGTACTTGGTATATTTATTCGTACAGCACTACCTACCATTAGTTTGGATCAAGATAGTGATGCGTAACTATTTTTTAATAAATATTTACTTACTTAAAAATTAATATGTATAATTAATGAATTCCAAACAAATTCTATCTTTATACTATTATATATATATACTATACACACAAAAGCAAATAACAAAGCATCAATTACCACCATAACACTTCATATTTATTTACCCACGTCTCTTATCACTTAAGTGCAAATAAATTCGTGCTTAACCATATCTGCGGTTATTTGGCGGTCGAAAAACCGTGTCTTGGCCTCACGTACCCCATTACCTACAAACTAAACGACCGCCGGACCTCATTACTGGCGTCTTAGACCCACCCCTGCAGAGGGGGGGTTGGGGGGAACTAAGTGACTCCGAACGGAAATAAAGGTGCACGCGACTGGAGGTAATGTTAATTGAATTTCTGCAGACGCTTGGGCTAAGGATGGGGTGCGATGGTATCGATGAAATAAATTGGCATTCGTAATTAGAAATTATTTATGAGTAGTTTATTGTAATAATATATCCACAGTTAAATAACATAGTTATGGTATTGTTATGAGTGAATAAATCGATATAAACATAAGAATTAAGCACGGTATTTCAAAAATTGCGTCTCACAATTCATGCCTACATTTTGTCTATCATATTTTTCGTCGAATGTAACAGATAGGAAACCTATCATTCTAGTAAAGTAGTTAATCGGGCACTTAGAACTAATGAATAGACTAAAAAATTGGTATCTTATTGAAATCAAAGGTAAGATAGAGTTAAGATAGAGAGGTAAGGTTAATTCAAATTATGTAATCATGTGCTGTACATACTAACCTACAAACACTTGAATATTAGAGACATAATATAAGCTTACCCGAATCAAGAATCAAGTAATTATCTAATAAAAAAATCATACACATTTTTGTAAAATATCGATATCTGGACATCACTAGAGTGCGACCGGCGAGTGATACGCGGGGCGGCCGCGTCGCACGCAAGATTAAACGTCACAAACCTTCAAGATATTTCCACCAGAAAAGAGGGAACACCTGTACAGACATCGACACTCTTATTACAATGCAATAAGATTCATATTATACTGGCTCGAGTGTAAAAGTATATTTGTAAATTAAGAGTCACTTGCAGAGGACTGTAGTCATAATGTTTTGTATTGTGTTACAATTACTGGAAAGAAAATTAAAGTTGAGCCACGTTTTGTAATTATGAAAGAGCTTTAAAATGTTTACAGCTTAATATTTACCTGAAATATGAAACAAAATTTGTTAAGAAATAATTTTTCTTTAGGGATGTTTAATAAGATATAATAATAACAAATAAACACTGAACTAATTTTAATGGGTAACGTGGAGGGCATTAGCCGTGCTAGGGATAAAAAGTAGTGATTGCGGAACAGGGTGTGTGGTTTAGAACTGAAGAGACACATTGAAAAAAGGTAGAGAACACGTAAAACATTTTAAAAGAATAAAAAGGTAAGTAATTGTCAGTAATTGATTGATAGCAACCCATTAATGTCCCACTGCTGGGCACGGGTCTCCTCTCCTCTAACGAGAGAGTTGAGAGGGTTTAGACCTTAATCCACACACGCTGGCTTAATGCGGGTTGGTGGATCGGACATGTCCTTAGAATTTCTTCTAGGACATGTGGGTTTCTTCACGATGTTTTTCCTCCACCGTCAGCAGATGGTACATATAAATTCCACAAAGTGAAATTCACATTGGTACAGTCCGGCCAGATTAGAAGTCGATACCTGTGAGAAGAGGCCGCGTCCTTATCCATTCAGCTACCATTTCTTTTTTATACCTGCTACATATTTTTAATACATTTTTTTTAAACTTACTTCAAATACAAAATCACAATCCAGTACCTACTTAAAACGGCAGGCAACCTGAGGCACGTACGGAGCGCGTAATAGTGCTTTATTACAGGTAATAGCGATGGAGTGCCTTATGATGTATTGTGGGGTTAAGTGATACAGGGGGTGCAGTGATTTATTATATAGTTGTGACGATTTAGTGATGATAGTAACATATATCGCACAATTGAGTTTCTTGGAATAAGAAATTATAGATTTAGTGGCAACTTATTCTCTAGTGGACCGAGGAGAAAATAAATGTGTTGTAAGCAACACTATCATCTTTGATTCATCTCCCTGGCTTCTGTAACCCTGAGGTTTACAGATTTTAAGTGAACTCTCATTCAATCTCGCAAAGATTGCGTTGCGAGATTTGCAGGTTTGTACATTTCACGTTTTTGGATATACTCTGACAAAAAGTACCTTAGGTAAATAATTCCACGGGAACCCCGTGGTTCCCAAACCCGAGTGGGCCATCTCGAATCCGGTGATGGCCCAGGTCAAGCCGAGGTGCGAGGGAAATGCTCTTTGGGCCACTTTACAACCTGGCGTCAGAAGACCCTAGACGGCATGCGGTTTTAGTCGGTAAGAGTCCAACATAACCTGCCTCGCTGGCCGCGGGGTGGATATCTATGAGGATTTCCGCAAGGAAAAAAAAGATAAATAATTCCTAGCTAGTAAAATATTTCTCTTTATTAGGTACTTAAATCTTTATTTTGATTTAAAAAGATAGCAAACAATTAAAATGTTTATATCACTGCATAAAAACCACCCTCCAAATATGCAGAAAAACAGTTGGTAAATAAGAAAGATCCCTTCCAAACAAACACAGTAACACAAGCCTCTGAAACAAGTCAAACACCTGAACTGTTTGCAGTCGGTAAAAGGTGGTATCCGGTTGCTCCCCTGGTCGCGGGTCAAGTTACTAAACGCAGACGGTATACAAGTCAATGGTGGATGGACGATAATGTTTTGAAATCCTTCAAAGAAAGTAGGGATTTATTGCTAGATAATTTATTTTTTATACCTACAGGTAACGTGGCATGATGCGTCGATAGCTTAATGGTTTAGGATCGATGTGTCACGGATTCGAATTTTTCCTATTTACCAATATGTTCTTCAAAAATTAGAAGGGCATTAGAAGGATTTTGCAGGGTCGGCAGCGCGAGTGTGATGCCCCTGGTGTTGCGCACGTCCTATATTAGGTCAGACTGACCGCTTCGCATCAGGTGGGCCGTGTGCTTGTCTGCCACCTAAGTGGTATAAAAAAATGTTGCAAAATGTTTTGGCTATCGTTTTAAGACACGTTATAACTTTTCACATCATCTGCAGACCTTTAATCATCAGCTTCACCATAATATACTAATTTCTCCATTAACACAACCCGTAGGTGTCTCCCAGGAGAATAGCGTGTATGGAGAAGTTAATAAGTATAGCTAATTGTGATCATCAATCAGTTGGTGACATTGATAGAAGGGCAGGGGTTTTTGTACGCGGATTAGATTTACAAGCGAGTTGTCAACTACACGGTGAAGTAGGGCTTCAAACAATAGGAATTTTACTATGGTAAATTTTTCAAAAGGGATTGAATGACCAAAACCAAAACTGAACCGAAACCGATTAGCGAAAAAGGCTCAAAGGAGTCACCAGGCCGATTTTGATGAAACTTAAAACGTCATCATTAGATTTTTGAAAAACCAATAATCCTAGCTGGGATTCGAACCCTTTGATTAAAAAACACACACCCTTTATTATTACGCCATAAGATAGTGTCACTGTTATGGATCAAATTCTGCTCGTGACTGAGTTTCGGACTTGACCATCCAATCCCTTTTGAAAAATTCAACTTGTATACTTACTACAAGCACCTAGCTGATGCCAGCAGCTCCACTAGCGTGGAATAGGCAGGTTTTGGTGAAAATTTCCTATTTTCTGCACAATATACTAAATTTTCCTTGCGGTAAGTTTATTCGACGCTTGGCCATCGGGGATGATTATGTCACACGTCTTCTTCAATCCCTGAGGTGTAAAGTAGCGAAAGAACCTTCTTGAAAGTTTAAAAAAAATAACAAAAAGAAGAATGATATCAAAAGACCAAATGAATGGTAAGGTTGACTTATATCTCCTCAAGACCTCGGTGAGGCCACACACACCTCAATTTAACAATACTTAAATACCAACTTCTAAATGAACACATTACAATAAACTCAATCTATAAAATAAAATCTACGTCATTCTACACAGCGCCATCTAGATCCAAGTAGGCATACTTTAACTAGCTTGTGTTATGGATTCTAGAATACAGATAAACATGATATTTAGATAACTTTCAATGCACGTTGATACAAGTTTCATTCTCATTCGTAGACAAAGATTACTTACACGTGTCGTACACTGCTATGTGTGTAGTGTATAGCGTAGCAATTTCCCGCCAGAGGTAACAAAGTCTAAGGGACTGACCGACCGCTGTGTATCGCTTGGGAGATGCAGCATAATATGGATCGACCTTCTTGATAAAACTTTCGAGATTTTTTCATACTCCTATATTTAACTTAGTTTTGAAGTTAAAGAAATCAAAGCATAGTCAGTAGCTTAGTGCTTACGATTAAAATGTCTTGGGTTCGAATCCTGGCCATTACACAACTAACATGAACCCACTGCTAGCTGAAGACAGTGACAGTGCAGCAGAAGATAGTGTCATAATGGTGGTTGGTCATAGACACCATTGTGACACTATCGGTGTATATAACGGGGACCCCCTTTCTGAAACTTTACCTTTAGCTTACCATCAGGCGAGATGAAGTCATATTGACGTGACAGATATAAAAAAGTCCGCATCAGGTTACAGAGTACTTTCTTTCTTTTTTCTAAATAATATTCTTGGAGATGGTAATAGGCCCTCTGAGGTGTCAAACATTGTCAAGTTAGTTAATTTCTATTCTCCTGTACATAATAGTTGGTATATCTATCCAATTCTTTCGTCTCCCGTCCAGTAATTGGCGCTATCAGAGTGCCGGCCACGCGGCCATAAAGAGGTGAAGCGAGGTGGGTAGCCGATCGACTGTGAACCGACCGACGCTGACACATTGATAAACTAAGCATTGCCTTCAGAAAATTGTGTGAAGTTAAGTGTACAAGAATTGTGCACCTTACCGGCAACTGGAACCGCGGTCCCAGCTTTAGCGGTCCCAGTCGCTGGAATCCTCGTTGGTCTTTGTGCTGAACCATTTTAAGTAATGCTTTCTCTATTTTGGCTATTATGTAGTTATATAGTTGTATTTGGGATGTATTAGGTAAGCCTTCTCAAAGAAACCTATGCTCGGACAAGGCTATTGTTATTGTCCTCCACCTCGCCTGATGGAAAGCTAAAGGCAAAGTCTCAAGACCGGGGTCACCACTACATACACCGATAGTGCTACAGTGGCGGCCCTCAGCTTGAAGGCTTCATCAAATGCTTTTGCTCGGTTAAAGGTCCCGGGACTTATAGGAGGAAGGAAACACATGTGCTGGAAAAGAATTCCAAGTCCTTATGGTACGGAAAATAAAAGAGGCACCGAAACGCTTGATTCTTGGTGGTGGTTTTGTACGTATAAGTAAATCACGTAAGATTCTTGCGAAGCAGAATATATACCGGCTTGCAAGTGAAGTCGATTTGGTTCCAAAAACCTAGGTGGAACCTCATTCACTCTTTGCTATAAGAGTTTAAAGAAGCATTTGTTTCATAACCTTCCAAAAACGATTTCTTGAAAAAGTAAATCTCATCTCACAAAAAAGTAACAGTAGTTTAGTTTTACCTTAAATTCACAAAGTCTAACAAAAGTGTCCGTGTGTATACCATTAGCAAAAGAAAAACGGTTGGCCCTTCACGGGTGATACAGTTTTCACCTCCGCTAAGAGCGGTCGCGTGCGGGTTACCCGGACGATTTGTGGGCTCAATTGACTATCAATGAATAGTAGAACTACTTACCTTTGTGCTTTATAGCCGGCTATTAGGACTAGATGAGTTTGGGTACGGAATTAGAGTGGTGACTGGTTGACAATTGGACCGAAAGTAGGGAGAATTTATGTACACGTTCGTCAATGATGGGGTCCTGGTATTTTAAGTTAATTCTTACTGTATAGTTCTGAGTCAAATACAGATAGTTTCAAAATGAATGGCTTTCGCTACGGGTTAGGAGCTCAGACGGCAGTCGCTCCGATAAAAGCTGTATAATCGCATTCAATCAGTAAGTGTAACGGAAATTAGCTTAAAATCTTTTTTCATCGTACAGAAATCCCCATGGATACCACCCCCGTCAGCCATCGGGGGTGATTATGTCGGAGTTGTTAAAGAACCCGGGATTGTAGGAAGAAACACGTGTGCATTCCAGTTTTTAACCGTGCGACAAAGAAAGGAAAGAAAGGAAGGAAATAAGAAAGAAATCGAGTAATAAATCGAGTTTTTAAAGAGCCATCTAACTGGAAGGTAGGTTAAAGTATTAAAGACAAACCGCCCCCGTCCCCCGGGTGCCGTGCTCGGTGAGTGCTCCACTTAATAATATTTTTCACCTTGTTTCGTTTTCCAATTTTCCGCAAGTCACTCTCGTGGGTAACGGTCCGTGTTTTGATTTAGAAATGCTTCAGGAGTACTAAGGACATTTTAGAGGTACCGACACAATTTTAGTTGGAGTAGAATCGGATACATTTTTGTCTCGTGATTTAAACATTTTTGACACAAGCCACTTTGGTAAACAAAAGTGGTCCATCCAGGACGGGACTTAAACCCACGACCAGTCCCTTATAGGGGAATTCTCTGTCCATCACCACCGGTGTTCTAAGCCGTAGAATATATCGGACAAATTCGAACATTTAGAACGGGTCCAGGTAGTGTAAAGGACTGATCGCGGGTTCAATTCCCGTCTTGGATGTTTTACCCGGTTGACGGCAATGTATTCTCCCCCTATTCAAGGGAACAAAAACTTAGTACCTACTCGGAATATGATAGTTATTACACTTTTGCCTATCAATAAGCTTGAATGTATTTAAATTAGTGTATCAAGTTTCCAAATTTGAAATCGTAGGTTATAAATGCCTGTCGTGTTTCATTGTTAGCCAACACTAAATAATACATTATTGTTACTTATTTATTTACCTACTACGAGTAAATAAGTAAACGGATTGTAAGGAAGTTCCTTAACACTTCTTTATTTAACTATCGCCTGTTAAATGGTAGCTTTTAATTCGCAGAAAAATTCTAAATTTAGCGTTTCCATCATTTACGTATACATTTTTTTCGTACAGTGGTTAACTAGTTAGTGGTTTAACAATTAGTAAATGAGGTCAATACCTACTTACAAATAATTTATCAAAATAATATCAAAGGTAAACCTCTTTGGTATTTGATATTTTGTTACCAGCGGGTCATTAGAATGAAGCTAGTATACATGTTCTATTTCACGAAGGCGGTTTAGCTGTCATTATAGTAAATTATACACATTGCTTTTAAAAATAAATTACTTGCAATTCAAATATTGTTCTACTAACTGCTACATGAATTTCTTTTGACTTTTGCCCACTGTACCCAGTAATAACATAACATAACATAAACTCACGCCTATATCTCTGAAGGGGTAGGCAGAGGTGCTAGCACCCACATTTCGCCAGTTTATGTTTAGGTCCCAATGTAATCCAAATGTAAGGCGAGCCTATTGCTATTAACCGGGCACTTATAATCCTGCGATAAATACACACATAACTTCGAAAAGCATCGAAAAGTCATTGGTGTGTGCCATGGTGAACCTGGGATCGAACCGAGACCTCGTCTCAGTAGTCCATTACCCAGACCACTAGGCTACCGCGGTTATAATATGTTAAATACTTACAATCCTACTGCCGTAACTATCAGTACCCATCTAAACAAAACCTGTATTTCCAAGACACATTTCTCTTGGTAGCGTAGCGTCTCACGTGTATTTGTATTTTCCTTCAGTATCTGTTATTTCGCAGATATCATCTCTTACATTGTGACATCATTGGACGTCGTCGCGCTTGACCCCACTTGCTCCAATCTAATTTGATCCCTCTCACTTTGGCCAAATGTTTGTGACCAATGTTTTGTTTGTAGATTTGTTTTGTTGTGGCATTCGTCAACATACCTAGTAGTCTAAGCGATTTTATCGTTACGTCCACAGTTTGCACTATGGAGCCCAAGGTTTCCTAGTTCTAGAAGCAACTTCTGTCTGACCTCCCAACAGAGAGAGGAAAGCCTACCTGACAAAAACAATCAAATATATTTTTTTCTATATTCTACACAAGGCTATCTAAACCCAAAGTATTTACCTCTACTCCACAGAAGCGATCAAATAGAAACCATAAACAAAGTTAAATTAATTAAGGAGGTATATTGATATGGACTTTGCAGATCAGTAACAGTGATTTCTTCAAACTCATCTTTCGTAATTTCAAATGAATTATTTTCATTTGAGACTGCGCAAGAAGTGGACCAAACTTTGGTGCCAATGTTGGCTGTCCATAATAACTTTTATGTCATAGCATAACGCGATGCGAAGGGGCGAAGAAGCAGGTAACTTGACGGAAAATCTAATTTGCCAAATTGAATTACAGTGTCCACCGAGTGCGGATATATTTCGACAATATCCCCTTTGTGTGTGGTATGTATGAGACGCGAAGTATTACTGAAATTTGGAAGATATTATTTAATTTGTAATGTGTACTTAAGAGTTGTATTGCAGTTAAAATTGAGTATTTATTATAGCCACACGTTTAATTATATCTAGTAGGTACAGAAAGATTATTATAGTAAGCTAGTGTGGTATTCTAATCCCATGCCCGAAACCAATATAAAACTATTCCAAGGGTAAAAAGCCTATGTGTTATTTTAGACTATATAAACTATCTATGTACAAAATTTCAGCCAGATTTGTTCAGCCGTTTGCGCGTGATTGTGTAACAAAGATTAAAAACATTGTTATTTTGATCCCACTCCCTCGACCCACAAGAAGCTACTTTCGGGATGAAAAAGTCTATGTATTATTCCAGACTATAATCTATTTCTGTGTCAAATTTCATCCAGATCCCTTCAGTCGTTTTTGCATGAAAGAGTAACAAACATCAACACATACATTCACCCAAACTTTCGGTGTTTATAATATTAGTAGGATTAACGAGAAAATCATTAAAACGTTTGTAAACATACTAGAGAATACATTTAAAACATGATTGCTACAGAATACACAGGACTGGGGAACATTTAAATGTAGAAGCGCAAGGCACGTGAGTTAACTGTAATTTAAATGTAAATCAGTACGGCCCGCGGGAGCGGAGGTGTACTCGGGGCGAACACTTGTTTCAAAATGTTTAGAAAAATGTCGCAGATCTGCCGTCAAATGAATAACTTTATTGCGTTTTTTATTGTTTAAAGTAAATTTAATTTGATACAGTATAATGGTATTTGATACAATGATTCCATAAAAACATCTATGCCCACAGAACAAAGAAAAATCCTTAGGTCTATGCCAGTCGTTACGGGTAGTTGGAGCCCACAAAAGTCCAACCAGTCTAGCTTGGAACTTCGATATCGCCATTGGTCATAATGACCATTGGTTGTGGAGGTCAGATGGCAGTCGCTCCATGGAAAATATCGAAGTTCAGCCGCATCACAGTTAGACTGGAAAGCCGACCCCAACTGAGTTAGGAAAAGGTTCAGAGAATGATGATGACAGTATAATGGTATTTGTAGCGACGCTAGTCTTGTAGCTAAGACGTGGTAGCAGCAGTAGTAACTTTACGGCTGGTAGGTCGTGCAAAAAACAATTAAAAAATAGTTTTTTTATATATATATATATATATGACACGTCAATTTGACTTCACCTCGCCTGATGGTAAGTTGAAGGTAAAGTCTCAAGAAAGAGGGTCACCGTTACATACACGTACCATGTTAACAATGACTCAGCTTGACGGCCTCATCTAAAGAGGATTGTCGTCGCAGCACCGCGTGATACCCACCGGTCCCACTAGTGCTGCGACCACAATCCCCTCCTGCCCGGCTATGCACTTCCTGACCCCTGAACGCAATCCGACCGGGATTGGATTACTATGGAGGCGTTACGGATTGTAAATTAGTTGTGTCTGTTTTATGTACAAAACCCGTAAGTACATGGTAGATATAAAAAAATACTCGGGTAATGTTAATGAACTCTTCTGAACACACATTTTTTTTTGGAATATTATCTGTTTGTTCTTGATTAACGCAAAAACCATGGAACAGATTTCGCTGCGGAACGAATTTCTAAAACTTTTAGGCAGATCTCAAATCCGTCGTAGGTTTGATAGCATTTGGTGACTAACCACCACGCGGGCATCAGTTACTTTTTAATAACAATTTTACTATTTTTTGAAACATTAGGTGCGTAACTTCCACACATTGAAACAGTTTTTTATAGATAAGACGAAAGCCCAATCCATTCAAATAAAATGCCCCGCACATGCTTTGAGTCACAGGAAACGGATCTAATTGCATTTCACTGAGTCTTAGCTAGACATTGTTTGTACATTTTACTGTAGAGCCTATTCGTGTCCTTTTAAATTTTCGGTTTTCAAGCTTTCGCCTGTTGCCGTATGAAATGCTTATCCCGTTTCTGCAACCCATAGGAACATATTTTAGGGAAACATATTTGTTAAATTTGACCATAACCTATTCCTGTACCAAATATCAGCCAGATCTGTTCAGTCGTTGGAGCGTCATTTTAGTAACAAGCATAGGTACAACATCTACATCTTTCACATTTATAATATTGATAGGAAGTGCACAAAAATACATCAAGAAACATTACCGTCCTTTCTTCGGCAGTAAACATACTTTGACACCTGAGACGTTTTTTTATATATCTTTTACGTCAAAATGACTTCACCTCGCCTGATGGTAAGCTAATAATAAAGTCTCAGGAAGGGGTTCCCCATTACATACACCGACAGTGACATAATGGTGGCCCTCAACTTGACGGTCTCATGAAAAAAATGGCATATTGTAACTATCTATTCAAGAACCTGCAAAAAAATCTATTCATCCTGTAGCATATGACTGTTACATGCATATGTCATGTAGGTAGCTTATGGTCACCTCACTCAGCCACAAAACAATGCCATCAAACTAGGGTTTCTTGTAATATGCATATCAAACCTTCGTCAAATAACTCCACAATAGTTGGACATGGATTATATCAGATGACACGTGTCGTGCACGGATTAGAACTGCCACTACACTTGCTAGCGTTTTTATATGAACTACTTTGTCCACTGGTTCTTTTTCATTGTTTACGTTATCAGCCAAAGGGGGAGGGACAGAACAGGGGGGGGGGGGGGTTAAAATGCCGTTAGTAGCTAGTTTTTTAAAGTTATGGGTAGTTTTTACAGTTGTAGGTAAGTACATTTTTATATGACTGTACTTTAAGCCAGTTATTTATAATTAGTAATATTTATGAACTCAATAATAAGAAAAAATAGTAAAATAATAATAATAATAAAAAAAATCGTCGAATAAGCTCGAAAAAAGGCGTTTGATAAATGGGAACGCTAATACGAGTAACATTTCAAAACGACGAAACGGACTTTAAAAAAAACTGACTTCAACGGAGCTAATTGAAATTTGACCACACGGGAAGCGTCAGCTATCAAATAAAAAAAGTCATCAAAATCGGTGCACCCAATCGAAAGTTCTGAGGTAGCAAACATAAAAAAAATATACCGTCATAGGAATATTCAAGTCACGAGTGAATATCCTTCTAGGTAAGCGTGGTTCAACGTAGACCACGATTATCACTTACCATCAGGTGAGATAGTGGTCAAACGTAAATCTATCTTGAGTAAAAAAACCCGTCGAATTGGCTATCTCCTCCTTTATGAAGTCGATCAAAAAGAAAGGAATAGGTACCTATACAAATAAAATAAAACCCCAAAACAGTTTCCAAACATTGTTTTCTTTAACCCTTTTTAGGTATTTTCTAATTTCATCATCAAATGATTTCAGTTGGAGTCATCATTTATCTTGAACCTGCTCGGAGACGATGATGGCCCTTCCTGAGTTTTGGTGTAAGCTGATACTGTAATCTCATAAGGTGTTTCGAGCTGCCAACCCTCAAACCTTACCTTTGGTCTGTCCACTGCTGGCACAGTCAGCTCTGTCAGGTTTCCATCCCGCGTTTTATAATCCCTTAGTTTCTGAAATAGATAGACCATAAATACCTGGATTTCTTTACCAGCTCACGTGTTTCCTTCCTCCTACAGTTCCTTTAAGTGGGGCGTGGAAAAGCATTTGATGAAGCCGTCAAGTTGAACGCCACCATTATGGCACTGTCGGTGTATGTAATGGGGACCCCCTTCTTAAAAATGTACCTTTAGCTTACCATCAGGCGAGTTGAAGTCATACTGACGTGACAGGTCTAAAAAAATGTTTAATACATGCATTAATCTTAAATTGAATCTTTCAATGGATTTTTGTTTTACTGATTGAGCGAACTAACTAATGCCTGCGAAGGGGGCCATCTTAAAACCGTATATGGCCCGGGGTTAGCTGAAGTGCGAGGGATATACCTATTGGGTAACCTTACACCCCGGTAATTAAGACCCGAGACGGCGTGCGGTTTTAGTCGGTTTGATTCCGACATCGACCGGACGATGGGCATGGTATTCGTGGGGATTGCAGCACGATAAAAAAAGAGGAAAATGTATGGGGGGGGGGGGAGGGGGGTCTTACCGGATATACTTCAGTTTCCACTGCTGTTGTAGTATTGGTTTCACTATCAAACTTCTGCACAATTCTTTTGATTTTCTTTAATTTCTTCAATTGCAATATTTTTATCTAAAAATTCAAAATTTCAACTTATTTATTAAAATAATAGATCTGTTATAAATTTATTGTTATACCAGCCTATTTTTGACTATTTGTCCGTCCGATTCTAATCAACCAATTGTGATCTATCATTCGTAAGATTTTTAGTCTGACCAAGACCTTTCAAATAAAGAAACCGCATCAAAATCCGCCCAGTTAATGCGTCTATCGCACACTCTTCTTCAACCTAGCATTAAATCCCAGTCGCATCCATAGCTTTCACCTCGGAGTCTGGGGTCCGCTTTACCAGTGTTAACTGCGGATTTGGCTGGACCTCGATATTTTCTGTGAAGCGACTGCCATCTGACCTTCACAACCCAATGGTGACATTAGGGGATATCGAAGCATTGCTGCTAGTCCGTTGTTGTTGGACATTTTAGGGCTCCAACTACCCGTAACGACTGCCATAGATGTTTGTATGGCAACCGGGACCGACGGCTTAACGTGCTCTCCGAGGCACGACCAGACGAATGCAAATACCCATTTTCATGCATACAAATATTTGCACTGAGCGGGGAGCGAACCCGCGCTTCCTGCGCAGCGGCCTCGTTCACTACCGCTACGCCACAGAGGTTGTCTATCGCACACAAACAGACAAATATTTTTGTGTTCAAAATCGTTCAAATAACAACACAAGTATTTTTTTGTTATCTCCCAATGTGCAGACACAGCTACTAAGTTTATAATAATTTATTATTCAATTGTAAAACGTATAGAAATTTTCTCACCTTATAACCCAAAACAGGATCTTTCTCATCAACACTTTCCACTTTATTCCAAGTTATATCAAAAGATTGAGGTACATCATTTATTTTTATTCCAACCCTATGAGGATAGCTCAAGCCTTTGTCGTCAACTGGCTTACTGTAACATACGGTAACTAGTAACAAAATGTATAAAATGTCCATCTTTATTACACACACTTCCTCAAATGCGTTCAAAGTACAAGAATAACGTTGTAGTACTACTGTATATATTAGGTTCACTGTCCAAACTTATAGCCGTAGTTAAGTTTCCAAACCGGTAATTTGATTCGGCAAATGAAATATGTAATTGTAGCTGCTAATGATAAGGAAAATCTTTACGAATATTACTCATATTTGGCCTCTGATTTGGTAGTTGGGAACAAAATAATGGAGTTTAAAAAATGAAACCAGGTAAAGAAACGAAACAAATTTCGGTCAAGATAGGAGTGGCTCTCTAGAGGGCTGCTAAGAGGCTCTCCACGTGTCCCTCTGACTAGCAGAGGAGAACAAGTGGGAATGGGCTGGTCCTTTACGCACAAACGGGGCTGACAGGATGGCCTTCTGATCACTCGATCGTCGATGAGGTTGCCCACCCACATCTTAAAACCGTATACCTATCATATGGCTCGGGGTCAGCTGGGGTGCGAAGGAAATGCTTTTTAGTTTGTCAGTTGATCGCATACCGTTGAATGGTAAGAAGCTGGGTTGTAGTCCAGGAGATACGGATCACAGACAGATGCTGATGACCCTGAAATAGTCATAACAGGATGAACAGATGCTATAACGTTGAAGAACCCATAATTATTTATGTGAGAAGGGGACACAAGTGCGGGAAAAGCATTACAATAATCCGCTGTTCATTAAGCATGGTATACCTGGCATGGTTATAAAAGTAAATAATTTTGAACTGCCAGTGTTACGAAAAGCTTGGGTCTTGTCGTAGACTGATGTTGGTTGGACTAGAAGTAATGTGCAAAAAGGTGCAATAAGGTATACTGCGGTGTTGGTAAATAAATAATTTCCGCACGATAAAAAAGGTAATAGAAAACAAATTGTATCTTACCTTGTAACCAATGATTGGATCGTCTTCATCTCAATTTGGTACTGGATCCCAGGTTATTTCAAAAGCATGCTTTCCAGGTTCCGGTTCATATATTTTATTTTTAAAAGGACGAGGAAATCCTCGTTCACAATGCACACTTTGCCACACATACACAACAGTTACAAGAAATAAAATATTCATTGTACATTTTTTGCTTATGAAAAAACCGTTTGCAGTATACAGTATTAATATTTATAATATTTTAAAATGTGTTACAACACTATTGTAAGACGACTTCCTTGCATCGCGGAGAAGTTGTTTAACTGGTTAAGTTTAATATGATTCAGAATATGATTTGAGTAATTACAACTAGGTATTAATTGTTAAGGAAAAATACTCTAGCAGGAGTCGCAGTAAATCGATGGGGGCTTACCACAAACTCTTAAAGCAGTTTTCAATATTAATTAAACTCTCATAGATAATAACGGGTAATAGTGTTATGTGGTCTAGCATTCTCTTACTTTTATAGTAGGTATGTTGTGGATATATTTATTTCATTGAATTTGTTAGTAGATTCACAAGACACAGAACACTTTATAATAACGGACGACGTCTGACCGTGTCCGATTCATAGGATTTTTCATTGTTCCGTGGATTCATACTATGGAAGTTAAGTATCATTGAAATAATACTGCTTTAAGAGTTTGTGGTAAGGCCCAGATGTATGTATTATTTTGTGTGTAACTTGAATAATATTATTATGCAATAACTTAATAGTTTTATGGTTGCCAGGATATCCTTAGAAGCTCTAGCTAGGGAGTATGCCTGTATTAATAATAATGAAACATTTCACTTAAATTCTCGGTGGTTTATTTTACTTTAATTAAGAAAGAGTACAATTGAGTACTATAATGAAGGTAGCTAAATAAATTAAACAAAAGAAAATCATTAACGGTTTTTTTATTATAAAGTATTTGAAACATTTCTCATGCACTATTATTGCTTTTTTCTATTTCTTCCTACAAATTTGACATTACCAGGAGTTGAAAATGGACCTTCACCCTTTTTGGTGAATGCCAACGCGGAATATTCATACCAGACGTCAGGTTTGATGTCTTCGATGACTACTGTCAGATTATTTGCAGGAACTTCGAAGACTTTTGGTGGACCAACAGCGAATTCGGAAGGAAACGAGTTCTGAAAATATAATTCTTACTTTACAATGGGCAAACAGAATGAAAGTGTAATAGAAATATGGATGTAGGACACGACGGTATCTCCCGTTCGAACTGAGCTGTCCGACTGGGGTAGTACCTCCGCCTTACAGAAGACCGCGGCCATAATAACCAACGTGTTGTGTTCCCGGCGCGCGGCGGTGACTAGGGTAGCCAGAGCTCACCCTCCCATCCCCCCATCTCCCCAATTCCGCGCAAGTGTGATACCCCTGGTGTTGCACACGTCCTTAGGCCACAGGGACCGCTTCCCATCAGGTGGGCCATGTGCTTGTCTGCCACCTCAGTAATATAAAAAAAGTGTCTCAATACAATTAATGCTCTGAAAATTAATAGAACGAACTCAGTGACGTATTTGAGTTTACTCACTCAGTAAATCAAACTGTACTCAAGTGAGATCTTAGCTTACTTGAGTGCGTGTTTGGACTGTTTTGAGTACTGTCAGATTAGTGCCCAGTATTATTTTATTAGTACGTTACTGTAGCTACTCTTAGCTTGAGAGTTTATCAGCTGAGCTTGCACTCAAAGTCCCTATAGAGAGCTATACGGGCCTTAGAGTTTTTCTGCCTTTAGCAAAGACAAACATATTTGTTAAATACTTACATCATAAGTGTCAGCAAACTGCACGAGCTTTTCGTCGTATTTAAGAGTTTTCATTTCCCAAACCACCACCTGAAAATTGCATTACATTCAAAGTTTATCCAGATTTGTTAAAGTTTTATTATGGTTGAAATAGCAATATAGCCCGTGACAGTGTCTACGTAGTTTTTCAAGGTTTATGGCCTTAATTTTTTACTCAGCACCCTAATATTTTTATCGTGCGGAAATCCCCATAAGTACCACTCCTGTTGGCCATCGGGGGTGGTTATGTCGGGATCGAACCGACTGAAACCACCCGCCGTCTCGAGTCTTAATTATCGGGGGGTAAGGTTACCCAATAGGCATATCCATCACACCCCCGCTGACCCTGGTAGGATACCTTATGGGGTTTTATGTAGGTTATAGTTACTTGTAAACATTATTTTTTGTTAATATAATTATGAATATCATACATGGACACAGATAAACCAGTTAGCAAATCTAGTTTTATTATGCGACTTAACCTTGAAATAATTATTTCTATAAATTTGTTTCAAAGAGTACTGTGTTATTGGTCTATGGTACTAGTAACCGAATTTACTAGCGTTCCCGTTAACCCCTCCAGCTGATTTCGGAATGCCGGGGGGAGAAGAGGGGGGGAGGGGGTTGGGCGGCTTGAGAAAGTTTGTCTGCAAGACTTGCAATTCCACTGACACCACAAGTATGGGTTATGTGGTTATGTGATGCAGCGGGTTGCAGAGCCCCCAGCCTCCCCGCCCCTCCCCCCGGCATTGAGGCTCCCTGTCCGTCACACAAACATTTCACACCCATACAAGTCATTGACGATAACTCAAACCTTAGATTTCGTCGCTGACAGAACAGAATCCCTCTAGTAAACACAGTCCGTCAATTGACTGCACCCCGCTGGATGGTAATGGCCCGGGTCAAGCCGGGGTGCGAGGGAAATGCTCTTTGGGCCACCTTACACCCTGGCGTCAGAAGACCCTAGACGGCGTGCGGTTTTAGTCGGTAAGAGTCCGACATAACCTGCCCCGCTGGCCGCGGGGTGGGTATCCATGAGGATTTCCGCACGGAAAAAAAGGTCCTAAGGTGAAGTGTAAACCATTCAGCGCAATGCAAATAACAAACAAATAAACAATAACATATATACCTAACTTACTTTATATCCAGTGATCGGATCCTGTTCATCCCAGTTCTTAACTGGATTCCAAGTAATTTTCAATGCGATCTTGTCTGGTGACGGATATAACCATGCCAATTTTAAAGGTCTTGGATATCGGACTGCACATTGCACACTTTGCCACAAGCACACAATAGTTAAAAAACATAAAAATCTCATTTTTCGTATTTTTTTTTGTGTGACAAAAACAAAAAAATTAACTAATAAAAAAATAATCAAATTAAAAAAAATTATTAAGTTTTATGAAATTATTGTCTGTAATAAACACATCACTATAATTGTCAAATTTGCAAGTTCGCACAACACTATTTTAAAATGTCAAAAATAAATCGTACGTAATCGCTAGTTTAGATACATGTGTCTCTGTCTGTGTTTCTAAGTATAATAAAAGTTATTTAACTTGTTCTAATAGATAATAATCTATAACCTTGAATATTAAACTGACATATTGTTTTATTTTTATGTATGCCAGGATCGTAGCAAGTGGAAAGATGTTGTCTCTGCCTACCCCTATGGGAAAAAGGCGTGATTTATATAATATTACTAGTTATGCCCCTCGGCTATGCTCGTGGCATACTTTGCTCCTATAGCACTGATTTAACCCACAATATAACCCATACATGCCTGTAATTTATTAGTTTTACAATAATGTACCTCTCCCTACCTCTTCCTAGCCCTTCCCCTTCCCTTCAGTGTAGGCAGCGCGTGCGTCTCACCTTTTTTTTTCCGTGCGGATATCCTCATGGATACCTACCCCGTTCATTGTTTAAATGTAACAAATTGCAGCAACCACTTAATACCACTTTATTAATTAGATTTATACTTACTTCCTTATAGGCATTATAAGGATAATGCATTATAAATTAAGTGTAGATATAATGTAAACTATCATAAAATTGTTAAAGTAGCTGAGTCTGTTCATTGTTGGGGATATTTAAAAAAAATACTTGGGTCAAGGTTGGTTGAAATATTATGAACTATTTTAAATACTAAGAGATTTTTTTGGAAGTCTTGTTTGCTTTTCTGTTTGTGCGTGATGGACACAAAAACTACTGAACAGATTTTGATGGTTTTTTTTTGTTAGAAAGATCTTGGTCAAACTTAAAATCGTACGCATAAATATGCGTACGATACTACTTAATCGATTGTGATCAAATGATCACAATCGATTAAGTAGAACAAGAGGCATATTCAAAAAATACGAAAACTGACGATGACACGGACTGAGCAGCGGGCATGAGCTAGTACATAATAATATTATGATTCAGCAGCTGATTTACATAACACTAATGATGATGATCCTTCAAAATATTGTCCTTATTTATCCTACAGTCCCGAGTCCTATAAGCGGGGCGTGAAAAAGCATTAAATTTGATGAGGCTGTCAAGCCGAGGGCCACCATTGTAGCACTATCGGTGTTCGTAATAGTGACTCCTATTCCAGAGGCTTCACCTTTAGCTTACCATCAGGCGAGGTGAAGTCATATTGACGTGACCGATGTAAAAAAAAATATTAACAAAAATGCAATTGTTATAGATTGTTGAGGAAAAAATATTGCCATATGAGACATGGGGGTTTTGAAAAATGACACACACGGATGATGGATAATCCTACGGCCAGATATACAAGGAAATAAACATCTGTAGTTTTATCCGTTCCTACTAATAATATGATGTGAAAGTGTGTGTCGTGTCGTTTGATATATTGAACACGCTCAAACGGCTGAACGGATCTGGGTGAAATTTGATTCAAGGTATAAATTTTTGGCAGATCTAATTTAGTCGTATTTGCTTTAAAGAGAAACAAACATCAATACATCCATTGATATTCACCTATTACATACACTTAACATAAATACTGAAAGTCTCCATCTTACATCTTATTATTGTAGTAATTATTATTATAAGACATGAAAGTTTGTGAGTATGAATAGATGTATGGATGTTTGCAGATAAAAAATAGAAAAAAATAAAGAAATTGGTTACAATTTTTTTAATAAAAAAAAATACATAAGTATTTGATGTCATTGTTAAAAAACATTCTTATAAAAATTAAAGAAACCAAAAGTCTACGTTTCAAGGTTTACTTATGTGCTTAAAATATTATATATGTATGACTGTCTTTGTTTCCAAATACGTATATTAAAAAAAAGGAAAAATCTTTTTTTTTTCTTTTAAGTTATGTACTTTAATAATATTTAAAAAGACCTAAAAGAAAAAGATTGATGGACGAATTTCGACTACCTAAGAGTCATCAGTTACTTCTTCATTTTCCTCCTTTCTTCCTCCAAAGATTTTTATACCCTCAGGCAATGACAAGACTGGACCTTCACCTCTCTTATTAAACGCTATATATTGGTGTTGATACCACACATCAGTTTTGACGTCTTCGATTGTAAGTGTCCGGTTATCTGCCGACGTTACGAATATTTTCGGAGGGTACGAAGCGAATTCGGAAGGTAGCGCGTTCTGGAAACAATATTTCGCTAGGTTTTATTTATGTATTTGGCATAAAACCAGTACCAGGGATAAAAACATGATACTGTCTAAAACGGTGACTGCTTTCCATCAAGTGAGTCGTGTGCTTGTCTGCCACCTAAGTGGTACACATATATTCATAAATAACAAATTATCAATCATTATAACCCACATGATTGTCTACGAATTGACCATAAAGATGGAGATAGACAGGTTTCTATTTTGGTTCTTGTATTAAAGAGAAAAAGAAACTAAAATCAATGTTACAACAAAATTAAAGCACTTAAGAGACAAATTAAAACAAAAATGAAAGATAAGGTAGGTTATGCATAAGAGTGTAATAGGTACTTACATGATCATTTTCAGCAAATTTCCCATCGAGTCTACGTAAAGGCATTATAGTTTCCCATTGGTACAACTGAAAATTTAATTACATATCAGCTAGCGTCAAAATTAGATGATCATTTTTCAGATTTTAAACAATAGTTTCTAAACAAACTAATTTTTTTCGTAATGAAAATACTGTTTAATTACTAAATGGGCTCTATTAAACTACCTTTAAACTTTGATTACAATATAATGTACAAATTTTCCATTGAATTTTTAAGTTTGAAATCTGAACAATTTGCTATTTTGCAGGACGGGACTTGAACCCGCGAGCATTCCTTTACAGCCGTCTGAGTCTTATCTAAATCCATTGGAAAAGTTAGCATATCAATTAATTAAATAAACAGGTACCCTGTAACCAATAATTGGATCATTTTCATCCCAGTTTTGCTGCTTGCCCATCGTAATTTCAATTGCAAATTTCCCGTTTGCTCGTTTGACTGATGTTGCAAATAAATGATATGTAATAACTCTGCATAGCACACCTTGCCAAAGGCACATAGCAGTTACAAAATATATTAATTTCATTTTGTAACAATATCACAATTTATTTTTGGTTAAAAAATTCGTGTGTATTCTATAAGATTGGTTTATGAAAACTTATGACTTGCACTACTACTACTACAAATCTCTATACTTATGAAATATATCACAACACTAATACAATATGTGAAAAATAACGTCTTATATAGCTAAAGGATTAGTAGGTACGTTTCGCTCTGTGTTTGTAAGGAAATGAAATGATTTTCCTTATTTTACAACACTACACCTCAAGATACCAATTGCTTTTATTTTATTGACGGAAGAGTAGGGATGTCAGTGACCTTAATTACTTTTGCATTTATTTAATTCTTTGAAATAATAACCAAATTACTGTACAAAGGAAAACTTAACTTATTAACTTATCTGCCAACATTTTGGTTACAAAAAAGTTACTTTAAAAAACGATTGCAACAGTTCTTACTCCATAAATACTGTTTTCACTGCACGAATATTTGCAGGGTAAATTTTGAGAGGTGTAATACACTTTGAGGAAATTTGAGATGAAAATTATTCGTAGGTATTTTATTGTTCCCATAGATAACACTCTCTCACTATTTTAAACTATTATAACTTGACATTGTCAATTACATGTTTAGACATTATACCATGACGCCATTAATTTATTTGATGCCTTTATTACGTAGGTATATTAATTATTTCATATTGGTTTGATACTATTATTTTGACAAAAGAGAACCAATTCTCGTAAAAAATATGTTCAACATTCAGTCTCAGTGTAGTCTCGATCTCATGTCGATCTCCCAAATGTCCCAAAGCTACTTTTTTGATTTCAAGAATACCTTTTTTGACATTGGAAGATAACATGATTACACAAATAATATGAACGAATACAACTGTTGTGTATTCAAAGGCATTTATCCCAAAAACTAGCAAGTCTCAATACGTACAAAGGTCACATTATCGTCATCAAAACAAAAGCAGCTTAAATAAATCACCCGGTCCTTCGTGCAAATTAAACATTATTCTTTAACGGAATTTCCCTTTAGAGTCCGGAGCACTTTTATTGGAATTTTTGCCAATAGATGTACGTGGCAATACATACGTTAAACGCTTGTAGCATTCACACCCCACGGCATTTAGCTTCTTTATGTCAATCGGCACACACACACATTCGGAGGCCCGCACACACTGGAGGGACATGCAAATCGCAAAGACGGAACAGGGAATCCAACGTGTATTCTATTTACTGTAACAATTTGTTTGGAAATATAGTCTTGATACTTGGTGCGTGGGAAAAGAGTATAAAATATGAACGTGCACATTTATTTTTTATGATTTTTATCTTGACCTTTCGTTATTCAGTTTTTTTTTTTTTTTTTTTTTTTATGTCGGTCACGTCAACATGACTTCACCTCGCCTGATGGTAAGCTGAGGCAAAGTCTCTGGAATGGGAGTCACCATTGCAAACACCGATAGTGCCAATTGCAGTATTCGTTACATCTCTCTCGGTAGTTTCAAACTTCAATCAAGATGCCATTATTAATTAGATTATAAACTTAATCTTTAACAAGTATTTGCTTAAGTTTGATAGCCTGGAATAAAGGGAATATTAATATCTGCAAGTTTAGTTTCAACAGTTTCGAAAGAAAAATTTAGTTTAAATAAATTTTAAATAATTATTATCATTGGTAACTTTTCAGTAAGCAGACAATAAGCCAGTTTTTGTTTTCCTTTTTACCTTTACCTGGGACTGCCTGCGTGTTATACTGTGTTCGTGGGTCACTACTTTTATCAGATTACAGGGGTTACTGTAGTGGGATCGAGGGTGGAATTAGTGGGACTTTATAGGTACTACACGAGAATTAAGAAATGACCAAGTATCAAACAGTTAAGTCACCGTACATCTCCACTATATCCCGTATTGTCCCTTTAACACGAAACAGAGGCGTATAACAAAATAAAATACGATACAAAAAGCGCTAAACGTGAACGTATTGATTTGGTGGAATTTTTATTAGGAGGCTACCTCGGAGGGGATCGAGCAATTTTATTGTTTCTATCGTTTACCGGCCCAACTTATTGGCAACTTTTAATTTTGTTTATATGGAGATTCGTGTGTCGCACTTTCTTTTATGTTACGATGAATTGGAACGGGGAATTCCTTCTCGTAGTGTAGATAGATAGATAGATAGGTAAATCTTTATTGCACACCAATCAAAGTAGACAAACAAGGATAGTAGGTACTTACATGAAAAATTATGCGCAATGGGAAAATACAAAAGTGTGAGTGATTCAAATACTTACCGGTATTCTCATTTGAAATGGGAAATGATCACATTGACGTTTGATTTTTAATAGGTGTTTTGAAATAAATAAAAAATATATTAAAAAGAAAATCATTTCATCAAGAACCAAGCGATTCAGTGCCTCTATTCTTTGCCGCATCATAAACACTTGGAATTCTTTAATAGCGTATGTATTTCCTTCCTCCGACAGTCCCGGAATCTTTAGCGGGATGTGAAAAAGCATTTGATGAGGCCTTCAAGTTGAGAGCCACCATTGTGGCGCTATCGATGTCTGCAATGGTGACTCCCAATCCTGATACTTTACCTTTAGCTTACCATCAGGCTAGGTGAAGTCATATTGACGTATCCAATATAAAAAGTACCTTCTAGTCTTGTCTTACATTTTTCAATTTTGACGTTTTGTAAGTGCTGTATAATGGTCTATACAGAATAAACGATTTTTGACTTTGACTTTGACTGCAAACTTCATGCAAAACTAATCTTCATAAGTCACAGAAAGATCACTTAAACCTGCTCCTCTTAACGCTATAACCATCAACACCTTATCCACCCCGTCTCTATTACCACCCGCCGAAAGCTATAAATCCACCGATGTCCAATTTATCTGTCTGGTGAACCGTTCTGTTTTTGCATCTCACTCATTTGCCCACATTTATTGGTCCAGTTTGTTCGAAACGGTTTGATCCCGTCAACGGGACTCGTCTTTTTGCGTCCATTTTTTCAATCGTTTATTGGTTTAGATGGTTTTTTGGTGTTGATGGATGGAATATATTAGTTTCATCGAATGGAATCTATTCATTATTGCGCTATATTTCTGTATTTGTTAAGGTTTGATTAGATTTTTGATTTATTAAAATGAAAGTTATTGACTAATTAGGTACATCGTCTATGTAAACGTAATTTTTAAGTAGTAGTATCCATACAGCGCGCATTTACGCGACATTTGGCGTTCATCTCGCAGGGCATCTCACATAGAACTGGCTACGATCAGCGACTAAGACACTTTAAACTGATAACGTTGTCTGGTCGCCGTAGGCTGCACGATATGAGCTTTCTTCATAAAATTGTAAACAACAACGTTGACCTCAGTAACCTATCGAATCGTCTTCTACTCACTGTACCTCGGAATCCACCACGTCATCCACTAACTAGAACCTTCTGCCAACCCCTGGTGAGAACCAATATAGGACTTGATTCACCCCTGATACGTGCATGTCGTGAGTACAATTACACTAAATAGTAAACTCAACCAGCTGGATATCTTCCACGACTCATTTAATGTCTTCAGGAGAAGGGTTCTGGGGCTACTTGCATAGATATGGTCCTTGATTTTCTTTATATACTTGTAAAATATGTAAACTCAATAATTACCGTATTCTAATAAGTGGCATTTGAGAGTATAATATATCAGGTTATGGTGTGAACTGTACATGCCTCTAATTGGTCTACATATAAGAATATTTTTACTCTGTACCTATTATATTAAGACAATGTTGTATATGGAGACTGTTGGTGTGTCTGAATCTATACTAATATTATAAAGAGGAAAGATATGTTTTTTTGTTTTTTTGTTTGTTTGTAACGAATAGGCTCCGAAACTACTGGACCGATTTCAATAATTCTTTCACCAATAGAAAGCTACGTTATCTGTGAGTAACATAGGCTATAATTTATCTCCAAAAAATTTAGGGATCCTTACTAAAACTTCAATAATGTAACCCAAGGTGTAAAAAAATGACCTAAACAAATTACTTACATCGCGTGCGCTGCGAAAACTATTGAAGATAGAACAAAATAATGTACTGTGGAAATGTATAACATAAAAAGGTCTACAAAAAAGTCCGCGATAGCATATGTCTACCTAATAAGGGTAGCCCACAGTAACCATTTTTATCTTTACAAATTACAAAAAAATCATGTGTCATTTTCAAAGCTAATTTTAACAATACAGTATTATTTCTTATCCAATTAAATACGTTAGATACGTTGTACGTTTAATGTAGATCAAAATTGCCATTCACGCTATATAATTATCATAAATAGTCTAAGAGTTATCGCAATATGAAAAATAATGCGCGGCGAAATAAATGCAAGTTGAAATGCGGACGGAAATCAGACCAATATTACTTCGGGACATCATAGGTACGTAGGTAGGTATCTAAACTGTGCTCAAAATAATTATGCTCTATACACGCAGTACAGTTTTCTTGGGTGCCTTTGAGGATAGCACGGGGTGCTACAGCACTGGACGAGCTCAAATTCATGGGCAACAATCCATACGCGCCAGGACGTCGTTAGTCTCGCGAATTATACCTGTCTAAGATTATGTTTCCTGAGGTATATTTTTGTATTCCCATCCAAATAAATTATATTTTAATCAAGACTTTCAATTGTGTAAAAATTATTTAAAAACTGTTTGAGTTATTGAAATCGGACTTCAGAGGAGGGGATTGGAGAGATGGGGTGGGGGGTTGTGAGCTCTGGTTACCCTTCTTACCGGCAGCGGGAACACAACACAATGTCTATTATGGCTGCGGTCTTCTGTACCCCCTGTCACCCCATCCCCTCTTTTCCGGGGTTCGGTACGGACATCATGCTTTTTTTTTATACCACTTAGGTGGCAGACGAGCACACGGCCCACCTATATGACTTATGCACCTATGGACGTGCGCAACACCAGGGGCGTCACACTCGCGCTGCCGACCCTGCAAAATGCTTCTAATGCCCTTCATGAAGAACCCCATGCCATGCTGGGAATTGTTTGATATTATGATAATATCAAACAATTCCCATCCCAGGGTCGACTGGGGGGTGCGGACCGGAACCTCCACGTGATGCACCTGGGCAACGGAGGCGAGCAGCGCCTCCCACTCGCCACGGGAGACGCTGCTGCCTGCGGCCAATCCGGCCGGGGTGGGAGTGGCCCTCTAGAGGGCTGCTCCGAGGCTCTCCACGTGTCCCTTTGACTAGCAGATGGCACAGTGGGGAGCGAGCGGGGGGCGAGCTGAATGTCTGCGTGCCGACGGTTGGGTGACAGGACGGCCTCCTATCACCCTACACCCCACCGTCGGAGAAGTGATGCGATGCTCGCCCCACCCCCCCTTTCGGGGGGTCGAGGGGGCCATCTTAAAACCGTAGATGGCCCGGGGTCAGCTGGGGTGCGAGGGATAACCTTACACCCCGGTTACTAAGGCCCGAGACCGCGTGCGGTTTTAGTCGGTTCGATCCCGACATAACCACCCCCGATGGCCGGTGGTATCCATGGGGATTTCCGCACGATAAAAAAAAAGGGTCAACTGGGGAGCGCGGGATATGCTCTAAGTAATCTTACACCCCGGCAACTGAAGACTTGAGACGGCAGCGTGCGGTTTTTATCAGGTCTGAGTGAGACTTAACCGCGCCTGCTGGCTGATAGGGATGATATATGAAGGAACTTCCGCACGAAAAAAGGAATTTGAAACAGAATTCGAAATCCACGCGGGCGGAGCCGCGGGCAACAGCCTGCTAGTAAATAAATAAAATAAAATAAAATAAGTATTTTCTGGCAATTTAAAACTTGCACTCAGCACTCGACCTAGCGGCTCTCCCGGTTGTGCTTCTGCTTTCTCCTCCCTGTCTTATCTTGACTACTGTGGGAGTGACTACCATTTAATGCTCAACTTTGAGAGGAAAGGAGGTGCCAGAACCAGCCATCAAAAAGCATCATCTCAAAGATGAGGTTGACTTAGCTCCCGAAAATTTCACCTATTCCATAAAAATTTTAATAGTAAAAAAATGTATCTACCCTACCCAGAATGTGTGTGAAATAAAATTTAATACACATCCATACATAGGCAGAGACAGCATTTGTCCACTTGGTACGATTTTGTCATAGGTACACCTTTCGTTTACATACTTACAAACCCTACTTTAGAAATGAAACATCAGGTTACAATATGAAATATTTTTGCTGTTTTAATTTATTTTTAATCCTAAAGATTCTTTCAATTTTAATCCAAAAATATACCTCGTAAAAGAATGAATAGACCACATAATTCGAGAGCCAACAAATCTAAGTGAAAATTTAAATGAAAGTAGAAATGGAATTGTAAGGCGTGTACACACGGCACGGTAAGGCCGTGTTTACACGCCACGGCAAACGGCGCAAAAGGTACGGATTTGTTAGGATGTAAATCAAACTGGATGTTTTATTAAACACTCCAGTGTGCTGTATATTCAAATTAAGCGGCGGTGTCGATGATAAGAAAATATGGAACAGGTGTTACTTTTCATTTATTAAACTTTAAATTTATTTCATTAAAGATCATCATCAATAATATGTAATAGTCACTCCTATTAATATATCCACGAACTATGAAAACGACATTGAGAGCGTTATTTAAAAAAATGCAAATAAACTTTCTTCATGTTCTGAACAAGATCATCCTCATCTTTCTACCGTTGTACCGGGTCGCATCCAAGGTTTCCATCTCTCGCTTCTGAGTGCGACTGCCGTCTCACCTCCGAGCCCCGAGGACTAGAGGTACTCTTTCATAATTATCTGTTGGTATCATTCATTGCATTATTCTTTCTCTTACTATTTTTTCGTCATACATTTATCTATCATTGCTTCTTAAATTCTCTACATTCATATGACTTTTTTAACAACTTACATTACTTTCTCTCTCATCACTTCTATTATATACAAACCATAACAACCGTTAACTTTTCATTCACTAGCGCAACTTCCTAACGTCTTCTAATGCACTCCTTCTTTATTGAGTCTGTTCATTTTCGTCACACCATACATTCAACGTATCAAATACATAAAGTCAAATAATGAGAAGATCCTTTCCATACTATTGAACCTCAAAAGATTTCTACCTCAGCGTTCCCGTTGGCAATATTTACCCGTTACTTTCTGTAAACACCAGAACATCTCGAATATAACTCGTACAAGAAAATTAAGCTTGTTTAATTATCTAACTTCGGCCGCCTTTTGTTGCGTCGCTATATAGGTATGTAATATTAATTTATTCAAAAGTAGGTGAATCTTTTAACTTTGCGCAAAGGTATCAAAAGGCAAATGAATATCTGCGGAGGGTATTTTAATAGGACGTGAAATTAGAATTTTGGTTTTGGAGTATTATGCATTTTTTGTATGTATGAAGTCAGGTAGTAATTTTATAGGTTATGTCCAAAAATTCCAAAAAAGAAATCAATACATTAAAGAAATTAAAGAAGTAATCACTTTTTAGTTTCTTTTGGTATTAACAGGTTCACAAGCGATTATCATAAGTTGAAATAGTCAACTTATGATAAGAAGTTATGGTGGTCTACAATGAAACGCGCTTGCCTAGAAGGAATCAATTCACTCGAGACTTGTTAGCTTTATGGAAACAGACTCAGGCAGGGAATTCTATTTCTTAGTTGTGTGCATTTTCAAATATTGTTGTCAAAATGTTTTGTGCATATGAGTGGAATATGTGCATCTGGTTGTTCGTTGGTAAAAAGGTTTTGGCAGGTGATTAAAGTGGACCGATCCTTGTTAGTACCTAAGTATGAATGTGTCAACGTGTGCGTGCGTTTTCACTTATTGTACGAAGCCAGCTTTCTGTATCAATTTATTTTGTAGCAAATATCGAGGTCAGATTTTTACAAGAACAAAAATTATAACGTAATACTAATTATAACTTATTTGAAACCGTAAAAAATCATGATTGATTCTAATGATATTCAGCGTCAGCCATTAAAAAAATATTTTCGATAATCAAAACAAGAACTTTCCTCAACATTATTCACGGTCATTAATAAGAAGTACTAGGAAGGCAGAACTCGACCGGAGCGAACTTGGTATCTGCTTCCGTTAACTACTAAAAGATGGAAATGAAGCGAGTTCACCTTTATATACCTGTCTCACTCTTGCTTATAGAATATGCTTCTTTCCATCCCTGTCTAAGCTGCTGTCACAGCCACAACGGCGATCCAGACGGTGACAAGAAATTAATTAGGGGAAGCTTGGGAAAATAATGGTGTGCCGTGATTTTTAAATGAAATTTATTTTCTACACTTCATTTATTTCTGGGCGACATGACACTTCGGAAATTATTAGACTTAAGAGGGCCTCCCTTTCCGTAGGTAAGGTTTCAACTTGTTTACCTTGACATGACGTTTCAAGCCCTTTGTTTTTTTTCAGACCTTTAGAAAAACGTATTTTGATTTTTCATAACAAGCTTTGATCATAATGAGAAAACTTTTTTCTTTAATTTCACTCTTGTCGGTAGTCTAAACGAAGCAGCCTCTAATTTAATTGTTACACTATTAACATTACAATATACCCAAAACTACACCAATTTGTAACTAAGTATGGGTCCAAAAGACCCCAGGTAAATTTAATTTAGGGTTAGACGTAATTGCAGACGACGCACATCGGGTCGTATTAACACATCGTAAATTCAACCCTTAAACACCTTGCTAATAATTAAGATCGGTCTTTGAAACCCTCGGGATTGTTGGGCCAATTTAACAATAACACCTACTGTTGTGGACGGGTTAAGGGATATATCGGGTCACCTTTATTTAGTGATATTTTACGAGGGTTAAGTAAAGTGAGGTAGCTTTTATGGGTTAATTGTAGTGTTTTGTTAAGGTATCGTTCGTTGTATTAAGGTTTTAGTTCATTTGAAGGAGGTACGATGGAATCTCCCGTCTGAAATGAGCAGTCCGACTGGGGAGTACCTCCGCCCTACAGGAGACCGCGGCCATAATAACCATCGTGTTGTGTTCCCGCCGGTAAATAGGGTAGCCAGAGCTCACTAGAGGGATTCTGTGCGGTCAGCGTGGAGACCAAAGCCTCTTGCGTTGTTAGTAGAGAAACTCTCTTCTCCAATCCCCCTCAACCTATCCCCACCATCCAGGTGTAGCTGTGTGAGTGTAATGCCCCTGGTATTGCACAAGTCCATAGGACACCACGTCCATGGGGTGTCCAGGTAACTCGGTTGGTCAGAGTATTCCACCAGTAAGGAACTGGGCATCAATTCTGCTAAAGGCTAAACTGTCATGCTATGGACACTCTAGAAATGCTATTGCTTTATAGTGATACAGTTAAAGTCTAAAATCAAATGAAAAGAATTCATTAAAGTTTTTCATTCGCTCTACAAAATATCATTTAATTTTAGACTTTAAACTGATAACAGTAAAGCCCAAAATTAAATTGTATTTTTTTGATGTTTCAGTGGCATGACAGTGTCTTGTTTTAAAAGAATGGATGTTCACATTTTCCGATCTAAAATCATTAACCTTCAAATATTAAATTCTAAATATTAATAAAATAACAAAATCTGTCATGTCTATTGAAAGCCCGTTAAACATGTTTATGTCAAACATGAGTTTTATGAATTATCTTAATATCTAAAATGTCATGAAACCCACAATACTATTTAGTTATTCATGCGCTTATAGCATAAATGAAATAATGACAATCACGAAACTTTACTTCATAATCTATCGAATTATATTTTATACTAACTGTGCATGCGAACTCGTCCGGTTTTAGATTTTAAAGGTTTTAATGTTTTTACCTGAACCCTAATAATTTATTTCTTGTTACATCAGCTACCTGCCAGTGAAAATCCCGTCCAGCCGTTACAGAAGTTAGCCAGAACAAACAGACAGACAGACATTATAGAGTCATTCATTCTTTCTTGCTTTCTTTCTTGCTTTCTTTCTTCCTTTCTTTCTTTCTTTCTTTCTTTCTTTCTTGCATCTATCTTTCTTCCTTTCTTTCTTTGTTTTAAAATTATAAAAAAATGTTTTGGTAAATGTACCGTGTATACATTCAAATACACTTAGTAAAAAGTGGTTATTATAATACCACAAACAGACGCTCCGATTTTATTAATTTGTATAGATTATATATGGAGTGTCGTGACAAATACCATTAATATTTTGTACAATGTATCAGCTTTTAATTTGTTTAGATCAATATCAAATTGTAGGTTAGCAATAACAAGTGTTGTTGTAACGACAGAGATAATTACCAATTATGTTTTTGATAATGAATCGTAATTTGACTTACCAAAATTCGGTTTTGTTACAGACCTATCTACATATTAGTTTAACAGATGTGAAGATAATAACTTATCGTTGGACAAACAAAATAAAATGGACATTTAGTAAGTCAAAATGTTTGCAGAACGCACGCATCAAAACCAAATTATTGAAGAGGTACAGGAGAATTATTCTCACTATGATACTGGGACACCTAAGAGAACTAAGAGTCAGATTTTGAAAGACAAGGGCAGGACCTACTTTAAATTATTTTTGAATACTTCTTCAATACATGGATTGAACCATTTAGTGGCGGATAGAAGGCAATATTTGGAGGTGTGAGTATTTATTTAATTATTGATATGTTTCACCTTTTTTATTTCCTTTCCTATATAGAATTACATGTGCCAGGCTGAGGTATCACCCTCACACAGTGCAAACAATTCCATCAAGAACCAAGCGGTTCGGTGCCTCTTTTCTTTGCCGCACCATAAAGACTAGGAATGTTTCCTCCCTCCTATAGTCCCGGGTTCTTTAAGCGGGGCGTGAAAAAGCATTTGATGAGGCCGTCAAGCTGAGGGCCACCACTGTAGCACTATCGGTGTATGTTAGGGTGTATATTTATCCGCATTCTAGAACCCATAACACAAGTTAGTCAAGCTATTCTTCTTTTGGGTCTAGATAGCACTGTGTAGAATGTCGTAGAGTATTTATTAATTAACTTATTTCCATTTGCAGTTTTCTCTGGCTGACGATCTTGGCTATGTCAACGTATGGCTCAATATATCTGTCCCTCATCACATGGGGTCGCTACCAGTCGTCGCCGACTGTCGTGTCGATGGACCGGGACATGTTTGCATGGAACACCACCTTCCCAAGTGTTACAATTTGTCCAAAAGGCATACTGAATATTGATAGAAAAAAGCTTGAAGTTTATTTGAAGTCAGTATTTTTATCTATTGTAGTTTACGCCATATAAGTTTTTTTGTAGATGACAAAAAGACAGGATGATGACAAATAAATACTACAGAGAGAGTATTTTTTTAAGTAGATATACCACTTAGGTGGCAGACAAGCACACGGCCCACCTGATGGGAAGCGATATCCGTGGCTTATGGACGTGTGCAACAGCAGGGGCGTCACACTCGCACTACCAACGCTGTTACAACCTTCTAATGCCCTTCATGAAGAACTACTTAACCATTCCATCAATTGACTGAACCTGCTTTATGGTAAGAAGTTAAGGTGAAGTCCAAGGGATACTTGTATGTACTTATATTAACCCTTAGTATACACTGTGCTTACTTTTATAAATTCGTAGATCTAGAAAATTACTCAAATTGTTTTAATTCCAGTGAATCCAATGTACAAAACACAACCGAATTGGAAAACTTCATCATAGGCATAGCCAATGCTTCGTATAAATCCTTTGAATATGTACCAAAATATTTTGGCATTCCTCCCGAAAAGTACATAGAGTTACTGCTCAACCTCTCTCTGGAGTTCAAACCCTCCTTGACCATTGGTGTGGCAAACGTGGTCTTGTCTATAGTGCCGACTGTCACAGAAATGGGTCTTTGCTATGCAATCAATTCTAGAACAGCCGAGTATAATTCTCCTGAGTAAGTAAAATATTTTTTTTTAAACCACGTAGGTGGCATACAAGCTCACGGCCCACCAAATCAATACCAAATTATTGAAGAGGTACAAGAGAATTATTCTCTACCCCACCTAATGGGAAGCGGTCACCGTGGCCTATGGACGTGTGCAACACCGAGAGCGTCACCCACGCGCTGCCGACTCTGAAGGAAAAGGGCGGGGGCAGGAAAGGATGGGAGGAGGAGGGGTACAATGAGCTCTGGCTACCCTACTTACCGCTGGGAACACAACACGATGGTTATTATGGCCGCGGTCTTCTGTAGGGTGGATGTACTTCCCCAGTCGGACAGCTCATTTCGGACGGGAGATACCGTCATGTCCTACCTTGCTATAATTATATTTCTGTACATGTTAATATTTTGTAAAGAAATCCCCATGGATACCACTCCCGGTGCCTGCAGAGACCAGTTATATTCGCAAATGATAAACCGCAAGAAAGTTAATGGGTAGGTACCGCCTGCTATCAAACTTGTTTCAGTCTTTTCAACAGCAGTCGGGTTTTTTTTTAATAATTTTTAAAATTTGGCTTATGTATTGCTTGCGTAAATGATATTTTTGCAGATACAGAGCAGCTAACAGATGGGATATTATTAAAGATCAGAAGAAGCCATTAGTCATTCATCCACTTGATGGAGAGGTTTTTGCGCAAGTCATGAACATGTCCACTCAGTACAGTGTATGTATTGATTATATCCCTTTAAAAAGATTTTCTACAAAGAAGTTTTCTAGTAAGTGCATAACCAGAAAAATCAAATGAGCCCAAAGATGACGGTTTTATGCCACGTTCAGGTCCTGGATGTCACGTAGAATCAGAGTATTTGCCAAGACAAAAAAAAATAGTCTTAACTCGATTGGCTTACCTTGTTTAGTTCAGAAGTTCCTATGGACACTTTCCGACTCCTTCATCAGACCAACTTCATAGTACCATATTATCGTAATATCACCAAACATACGCAAGTATACCAAATTAGAGCCCCATCTAAAATTGGTTCTTATTAGGCTTCCAGGATTTGACCACAGAGCAAGTTAAAAATAAGCTTGTAAAAAGATGACGTCTAGTAATGCCCCTATTTATAATTTTAAGGTATTTATCCATGGGCCTCAGGAGATCCCAGATGTGACGTCGAAGTCTCAGCTGTCAGCTGATGGATTTTACATGAAATTGTATGTCACTGCAGTTACAGTTTACACTTCCGAAGCTGCAGCTAAGTAACTTTTTATAATCTCTTCCCCTATTTCCTTTCTTCCTTATTCTTTTCTGCATTGTTCCCGTTTGAATTCAAGGCTGTTCTTGGTGAGGAGAACTTCAGTTTCTTAGGTCTTTTTCTTCTCTTTTAGTTTCGCTTATTCGCCTTTAATGGAAGTGACTGCCGTCTCACCTCCCAATCCTAAAAGAAAAGTCCACGGCAGAACCTCATTCGTTCTCAGCAGTTGTGCCGGCTAGTGATGATGGCTTGAGCTCCAAAGACCTTGATGTGATCTCTTTATATCATCATAGTTAGTTGATGTCGATATACCAGTATAATTTTTGTTACTTAATGGGTTAGAAGACATCCTTATAAGAATGAAGAATCACTATCTTGATTTTAGAGGGCCTTTAGCTCCTTAAAGCTATTCTCTAGAGGTGGAAATGGATCTTTTTGGGTTACACGGCTTTATATCCCTCTTATTTGATTGGAGCACAGTGAAGATGTTTCTGTGAGATGGACAGGTCTACCAACTATAAATTCTTACGGAATTGTGGGTATGCTCACAACACTCATCAGAACCGGTGAAACCTCTCCTCTGCCTAGTGAAACTGTAATTTTGACTGATGTGAAAAGAAATTATGATTTCTTCATTAACTCATTTCAAGATTGTTTCCTGTTTTCATTTCATTCCTCGAGCTGTCGTCATAACTATACTTTTTCCAGGTTAAGTGTGAGTCAGCGGCGATGTAGATTTCCCCATGAGAACAATTTGAAGCACAACACAATATACACGTACACAATGTGTCAAATGGAGTGTCGTATCAAACTTTGTTTATTGTTCTGTAGATGTATACCTCACTTTTATAGAAATATTGGTAAGTATTAGGATTTTCCTCTGCTTCACCCAAAGGTTACCTTGTAGAAAATCTTCAAGCATTAAGTCCTTCTTTGTACAATTTTACTTTTAACTTTTAAACTTTTGCGTTCCATGATTAAACTAATATTAACCCGTTTGACGATTAATTATTGACGTTTCGATGGCCAGCCTGTGACCACGGCCGGTGTAACCTGGTCGAAACGTCAGGCATTCCAAAGGTATGTAAAACCTATACCATGATCGCGTTAATTCCCGTTTACATATTAGTTTAATTTTACTTTTGTGCAGAAAATATATAAAATATTATTACTAAAATGTTAAAGTTGTTGTCATGTATTGTGTACATATCACAAAGGTTTGACTAGTTTCCAAATCCAAGAAAATCATAATCATATATCTAGTCGGGTTTCACCGTCAATTCCTCTCGATATAAGGTGCTTTATTTGGATTTAGCTTTGATAACTAAAATGTAGAGCATAGCGAATCAGTGCACTTAACGTATTTCATTAAATTGCATTACTCTTACAAAGCTATCACAATTATGTAACAATAGTAAAACCCCTCTTTTTAAGATACCATTGAAAGCAGGAAAGCAGCAAGTTTAGAAAAATCTAAACTTATAAAAATTCTCATTTACAGGTGAAGAAAAAATATGTGATCCTAATGGTCTAAGCTGTTTAGCAAATTATAAAGGTAAGGTATTTAAACTCCAAGACATAAAAACACATAGTCTATTTATCATGTGAAAGTCTTTGAGAATGGATGTGTGTGTATGTATGAAGATGTTTCTCTTCCACGGTAAAATACTTGAATGCATCTGAATGAATTTTGAAAAATTTCATCCACATTCGTAAGTTGTATGAAATTGCACATAGGTAAGAATGGTACCAGCGATCAAGCAAGCGGAGCTGCAGGTAGCAGCTAATAAAATAGATTTTTTTTCCTTCAGATGAACTGTACACACTTCGAACTAAAGATGGGAAAAGGATCAACTGCGGCTGTTTCCCTCTGTGCGATGACGTCAATTATGTAATGCAGTCAAATGTACGTAGATACACCATCATATCTTATAAAATCTTATTTTAGGTGGGTATAGATGAATATTTGAACAAACAGACGCACCACAGATTC
The DNA here is from genome assembly GCA_963576445.1 of Lithosia quadra. NCBI lineage: Eukaryota > Metazoa > Arthropoda > Insecta > Lepidoptera > Erebidae > Lithosia > Lithosia quadra. Next base: position 16,646,077 of record OY754881.1, read on the forward strand.
CATCATACCATCCTTACGGTTAGGTTTATAAGGATGAAGTTCGAGGGTGTTCCAATAATTTTTATTGACTTCAAAAAGGGAACCGGTTCTCAATTCGAATGTTTAATACGTTATATCCGCATAATAATAATGTTATATTCGCAACCGGCATATGAAAACAATAATTATGCACGTTGAAGAAGCGAGAGGCGTATGCCAAGATCGTAGCAAGTGGAAAGATATTGTCTCTGTCTACCCTAATAGGAAAAGGCGTGATTTGTATTTTTTTAAATGTATTTTCGGGTATAACTCTTTCATAATAATGGATGGATTTTTGAAATTGATAATGATCTGTATTGACTTTGATATTTTTAAAAGTTGAATATATATGGATGTTCTTTTTGTATACTTTGTCTTTTTGTTTCTACCAGGCACTTCAAGAGTGGTTTCTAGGAACCAATCTGCAGTGGGGCATGGTGGCCTACCCTCGGATGAGATACAGACGTGATGTCATCTTTGGTTTCACAGATCTATTAGGTATACATTTTATTGATTTATTCGAATTTTACATCGTTTATTTGAAAAATTGCCAAACATTTCAAAGTTCTATCAATACTTTTGTACTATCAGTGGTAGGTAATATTTTAATATTATCTTTATCATCATCATTCTCTGAACCTTTTTCCCAACTTCTTCTTCTGAACTTCGATATTTTCCGTGGAGCGACTGCCATCTGACCTCCACAACCAATGGTCATTATGATCAATGGCGATATCGAAGTTCCAAGTTAGACTGGTTGGACTTTTGTGGGCTCCAACTACCCGTAACGACTGCCATAGATGTTTGTATGGCAACCGGGACCGACGACTTAACGTGCTCTCCGAGGCACTAATAAACCTGCGATAAATACACACATAACTTCGAAAAGCATCGAAAAGTCATTGGTGTGTGCCATTTTTTTTTATCTTTATCATTGAGAAAATTATTATCTTATCTTGTTTTTCTTTTTAACAATAAATTGTAATTGGAACCTGTTTTATTTTTGTTACAGTGTCTGTTGGAGGTATGGCGGGCTTATTTCTAGGTTGCAGTCTACTAAGCTTCGTGGAGATCCTATATTTCATCACGTTTAGACTATTTTGCCGCAAAGACGGTTGTCGATGTTCTAAATAACATATTGATCCGACCAACCATGGTATTGTCTAACTTGCTATCAGTGCCTGAATAAAAAAATAACTATATTTTAACACAGACAATACAATTGTTTTTAAATTTCTACTCTCCTCACTAGTACCTAAAATATTTCTCCTAAAATAATCCTCCTACTACCTACACATACAATATATAAGAGAAACTGATACCTTTAGCTTACCATCAGGCGAGGTGAAGTCATTTTGACGTGGCCAATATAAAAGAAACCATTCGCAGCAATAAGTATAGATAATTATTTAGTATCGGCGTAGCGGTAGTACATTCGACTGCTACGACACTTCGATTCCCGCTCAGTGCAAATATTTTGTATGCATGAATATGTCTATTTGCATTGGTCTGGGTGTTCCTATGTATAATAATGTATGTATTTACAAAAAAAGTATATAAGTATGTTTATCCGCATTCTAGAACCCATAACACAAGCTAGTTAAACTATGCTTGCTTTGAGTCTAGAGAGCGCTGTTTTAGATTGTCGTAGAATATTTATTTATTTATCTATCACTATAATGATTAATATAATTATTATTAAGTCACTATTATAGCAAAATGATTTAATATAATAAAGTGTCGTGACAATTGATATCAAAGTAGACATCTTTATGGCGGTTTATAATGCGATAGTTATTAAATTGTTTTAATTTTAATCTGATTGCATATTACCTACAATACTTGAGTTCACTGCAATAGTCATTCTATAAAACATAATTGTCACAGTACCACCATATTTCACAAAAACTTGAAAGAAAAAATGTTTACCAAACATACCAATCCTCCTCAAATGATTTACCAAAAAACACGATATGGTTTTCCCAAGCATAAAAGAAAGAATATTTGCTTAATATTATTGCAAAAAACAAAAACGCATCTAAAGTTATTTCTAGAAGCGTCGTCAATACATGGACTGAAACATTTGGTGGCAACCCGGAGAAATCATTGCGAAATGTAAGTTTTTTATACTACTTAGGTGGCAGATAAGCACATGACCCACCTGATGGGAAGCGGACACCGTGGCCTGTAGACGTGTGCAACATAAGTGGTATCACACTCGCGCTGCCAACTGCCTGGAGGAGTTTTGGATGGGGGATTAGGGAGATGAGGGGAGGGAATTGTGAGCCCTACTTACGGCCGGAAATACAACACTATGGTTATTATGGCCGCGGTCTTATGTATGGTTGTACTACCCAATTCGGACGGCTCAGTTCGAACGGTAGATGCCGTCGTGTCCTACCTCCGTTAAAAGTAAGTATTAAAGAGAATATTATTTTATTAACTGTTTTGATGAATCAAAATTATGGTAATCAATGCCGGAAAACCAGCTTTTCAAGTTTACATTCCATATCGATAACATAAGTTGGAGATAACGTACGAATATAACTTGTTAACATTTATCAAAAATAGGAAAGCCGGTTTTAATAACAACAAACAGCTGTTATGTCATTATAATGTTTTTATGAGAATAAAAGAGATTATGGTAAGCTTATGTATGCAAACATCTAATGGCAGTCGTTACGGGTAGTTTGAGCCCTCAAAAATCCAATCAGTCTAACTTGGAACTTCGATATCGCCATTGGTCATAATGACCATTGGTTGTGGAGGTCAGATGGCAGTCGCTCCACGGAAAATATCGAAGTTCAGCCGCATCACAGTTAGACTGGAAAGCCAACCCCAACTGAGTTGGGAAAAAGGTTCAGAGAATGATGATGGTAAGCTTACGTATATGAATTTTGGGTGTATTCTATAGTTCAATAGGTTCCTTCTACGTCTTTTTGAAAGAAATCATCGATATCACCTGGGCCTCGATTCTGCTAAAGGCCAACCAATTCATCCCACTGACCCTCTAAAAAATGCTATTTAATTGAAGTATTTACTATTGTACAGTTAGCGTCTAAAATTCATTAAACTTTTTAGTTCGCTCTAAAAAATATCATTTAATTTTAGACTTTAACAAGATAACAATAAAGTCCAAAATTAAATAGCATTTTTTGAAGTGTTAGTTGCATGACAGTGGTTTGTTTTAATAGAATCGAGGCCCTGGTATGAATAAGTAACTAACGAGTAGTTGAACTGCATCAAATGGTTTTTTATTCTATTAAAACACGTTCATAGGCCACGGTGACCGCTTCCCATCAGGTGGGCCGTATGCTTGTCTGCCACCTACGTAGTATAAAAAACCAGAGAAACTCATCTCTCTCAGGTGTTACAAAGTGGTGTGTTGTAGATGGATGACTTTCTTTCACAGAATCTTTTGGCTTAAAATTGTGATCCTATCAGCAGTTGGATCCTTATACCTTTCCAGCATCACCTGGAATCGCTACCAATCATCACCAACCGTAATCTCCATGGACAGGGATATGTTTGCTTGGAATACCAGTTTCCCATCTGTCACGGTATGCCCTGACAATATTCAAAATATCAATGAGACGAAATTGGATATTTATTTGAAGTTAGTATTATACCGTTGTTATAATTAACAGCTAAGTTTTTTTTTGTATCTGTCACGTCAATATGACTTCACTATGCCTGATGGTAAGCTAAAGGTAAAGTCGCAGGAAGGATATCCCCATTACATACATCGATAGTGTCATAATGATGGACTTCAGCTTGATGGCCTCATTTTTTTTATACAGGACATGTCAAAATGATTTCATCTCGCCTGATGGTAAGCTAAAGGTAAAGTCTCAGGAAGGGTGTCCCCATTACATACACCGATAGTGCCATAATGGTGGCCTTAAGCTTGACGGCCTCTTCCCCGCTTAAAGGACCCGGGACTGTAGGAGGAAGGAAACACGTGTGTGCTGGTAAAGAGCTCTAAGTCTTTTGGTGCGGCAAAGAAAAGAGGCACCAGACCACTTAGTTCTGATACCAGAAATTAACTATGAATCCGACCACATGCGAATCATCTTTCTCAATTTTTTTTATACTGCTTAGGTGGCAGACAAGCAACGGTGCAACACCAATGGCGTTACCTACGCGCTGCCGACCCTGAAGGGAAAAGGCGGGGGTAGGAAAAGTTACATAATGATGTACAAAATATTATCATCTAAGCTTTTGGCAGTGAGGCCGACCTCTGATTTAGATCGATCGTGGGTTCAAATCCCGTCCTGGATGTTTTTCCGATCTAAATCATATTCAGTCTTATTCTTGTCTCATCCGTTTTTATTTTTTTAGTGTTTTAATTTTTTACATCACATTGCAAGCATTTATAATTACTTTCATGGAAATAGACATGTTTTGATTCATTGCAGTGAATCTGGAGTACAGAATACAACTCAATTGAAAAATTTCATCATAAACCTTGCAAACGCTACTTATAATACCTTCGAGAATGTACCAGAATATTCAGAAATACACCCGGACAAATACATGGAGTTATTATTAAACCTTTCTTTGCCGTTTGAGCCTATGTTGACTATGGATAAAGGGACAATTTTGACTTCGATTTTCATTCCAACTATAACTGAAATGGGTATTTGTTACGCTATAAACTCAAGAACTGCTGTATATAATTCTCCAGAGTAAGTGCATTTGATATTAATAATATTTTTTTATTCCTATTACAATTATTGTAAATACGGAAGGAGAAAATACTTAAGTAAATTTTGCCCACCGTGTTTAGAATTATCACTTTTGAGAATACATATTTTGAAGATTGTTTACTAAACAAAAATGAAAGCAAAGTCATCAAGGAATTAACTAATTACTTATAAAAAAATACGGCAGATACTCAATTGAGTAAATGAGTTGGTAAGTAATTACTTACTACAAAAATTAAAGGGATACTTACAATATACAATGTTACGACATAGCTCGCAGAATAAGCAAGCTGAAGTGGCAATGGGCTGGTCACATCAGAATCTGCCAAAGGACAGATGGTCGGTGGAGCAAACGAGTCCTAGAGTGGAGACCGCGAACCAGCAAACGGAAAGTAGGACATCCCTAGTACGATGGACGGACGACCTTAAAAGGGTAGTTGGAAAGACTAGATGAGGAGGATCGGGTGCTATGGTATATATTTGGAGAGGCCTATGTCCAGCAGTGGACTGCAATAGGCTAATTGTTTGATTGATTGATTGATTGATTACAATGTTGAATATCTGATATTTCAGCATAATTAGAAGTAAGTTATTACCGACAATCAGTTTTTATTTCAGCTATAAATAACTTCTTCAATTGCTACAGGTACATAGCCGCCAACCGTTGGGATATAATGGATAACAAAAACGAATCAATTTATGTTCATCCCCTTGATGGAGAAGTATTCGCTAAATTAAACATAAAAAAACCTCGTTCATATACGGTAACAAATTTGATATACCTACTTTATTTTAAAAAAATTACTACAGTCTCACCGTACCTTATTTAAATAACTATTATACTGACAGTGGGGCTAGTACACCAATTTAAAGTCGCGCAGCAGGCCATGGAGCGAGCTATGCTTGGAGTTTCTTTGAAGAACAAAATTCGCATTAAGTCATCCAAAAAAAAAACTAAAATTACCGACATAGCTCGCAGAATATAAGCAAGCTGAAGTGGAAATGAGCCCCTTCATCCATATTCGTAACTGAAATCTCGTAACCAGTTACAAGTTACATTAGAGAAATCGGCTCTTGTAACACTGCTTCGGTGAGTTTAGTTACCAAAGCAGAGTAATAATTCTTCTCTCATAAAGTCATACAAGTCGACCAAACTGCGAAGAATAATTATTTTCTTGTAACTAGTTACGAAATTAAAACACATAGGTGGCAGACAAGCACACGGCCCACCTGATGGGAAGCGGTCACCGTGGCCTAGGGACGCGTGCAATAACGCGTGCATCACACTCGCGCTGCCGACCCCGCGAAAACCTTCTAATGTCCTTCTTGAAGAACCCCATATTGTAGTCGCTTTATTGGAGTATGTATATTAATATATATATAGCTGCTCGTGCTGATTCACTCACTCATTGGTCACCTCTCCTGAACAATTTTGTATGAAATTTTTTTTTTTCACCGATGGTTACGTATAGAGGATGGAAATTCATTCGGAGGAAAAATATGGAGAGAGCTGATGATGGAGGATTTCGGAGACGGGTGAAGAGCACGCTTAAGGTATTGAAGATAGGTTGGTGGTGCTTGAGCAAATGTCACTCGAAACGTCATTCAATTGCCAGTGACCTGAAAAAAAATTCAAAATGGCGAAAAAAAAATGGCCGCCATAGAAATTTCCTCGGTGTCCATCTCGGAGAGTATAAAAGATGGAAGAGTAGTTTCTTCGCAAAAGATGATCAGGATCCAAAGGTCTACTCGATGAATAGAAAAAAAATTCAAGATGGTGGAATTTATTTTTCTATAGAAAATGTATGGCGAACATTGAATAGACTATAGTTGAGTCAATTTAATAGGCCACATTTGACGTTTGTCAGTTTTATATTCATAATGAGGTGACCTGTTAAAAAAAGGTCGATTAAAACGAATGAATCGATACGGACTTGAAAGATAATGTGAATTTTTAAAATCCTCAGGTGAATCCCTGTCTCATTATTATTTTTTCTTTCGTAAATTTAAGGAGCAAAATAAGACAAGTAGGTACATGATCTATACTTATAATAAAACTGTAGAGAGGTCAATTCTGTTCATTGAATATATTTACAAAATAACTATTGGGGGATGATTGGTGATCGATACTAATGCAAAAAATGCAATCAGTAATTTTTTTTGTCACAACGTAGTTATTAATTTTATGATGATATTTCTTCACAAGTAATCATTGCATTCGATTCTACTTATCAGCTTTCGATTTTTAGAGTAACATGCCTAATTTTTAAAAAGAAAAAGGATTAACTGACACAATATTGTAATGACAAGGTAATGACGTTCAGTTCTATAAATCAGAAATTGTTTATTATGTTTAGAATGGTTTATTGGTGAAAGCAAAACGTAAAATTACTTGTATCTGTCATTATTACAATAAATATGTAATAGTAATTGAAAAAAGTTAAGCAATTGTGCAGTTCTAACAAAACGAAAAATATATAATTTGATGCCCACCGCGGCGCGTCGCGTAAAAGGTTGCGATGTTGAATTTTGATGAATTGTCAAATGTGGCCTATTAAATTGACTCCACTATACAAGTTTTGAACTATGCAAGACTTTGATTTATACATAGTTTCTTTTTAAAATGTTTTTGTGGAAGAACTCTTAGTCAGAAATATGTAGATAGATGATGATCGAGGGTTTGGAAGATGGGTGAGAAGCACGGCCAAGGTATTAGACATAGGTGAGGGCTGCTCAAACAAAAAATACTTGGAACCTCATCCAATTAGCAGGGAGATGGAAATAAATCCAAAATGGCGGATTCAAGATGGCGTCAACACAAATGTCATGGGTGTCTCTCTCAGAAAGTATTAAAGATGGATGAATTGTGTTTCGGTTCACCTCTGCTGTATTTTTTTTCCCTGATGCTTTCATATAAAGGACGAAAATTCATTCGGAGGAAAAATATGGAGATTTTGGAGACGGGTGAAGAGCACGGCCAAGGTATTGAAGAGAGGTAGGGAGTGCTCAAATAAAAACCACTCGGAATCTCATCCAATTGTCAGTGAGCTAAAAATATAACCAAAATGGCAGATTCAAGATGGCGCCCATACAATTTTCGACAGCGTCTATCTCACAAAGTATAATAGAAGATAGAAGAGAGGTTTTTTGGCAAAAGATGATAAGGACCTAGCCTAGAGGTCTACTCGATGAATAGAGAAAAAATTCAAAATGGCGAAATTTATTTTTCCATACAAAATATAAGGCGAATATTGAAGAGACAAATGTGCAAGACTTTGATATGCTTTTAACCGACTTCCAAAAAAGAGGTGGTTCTCAAAACGGCCCGTTTATTTTCATTTTTTTGCAAAGATTTTTTTAAATAAACAGTAGAAGTTTTCGTCTTGGTCCCATAAAAAAATCTGGATCCAACTCCTTAATTCTGATGCTGAAAGATTACTGCCCGCCTAGGCCCTAGGTTATCAAGATTCAGAAAGTGTTCATTGTGAATTAATATTATAGGTACCAAACAACGACTTCATGGTTAGATTTCAAGTCCCAACCCCTCAACCCTGATAATGCAGGGTACAGCTGCGCTCACAAACTATAGTGATTCAGAAACTGCGGATGGTGCAATGCAATAATATTTTAAGTACCAAGCATAGACTACATAATTGAACTTCGGATCCCGACTCCGCAATCTTGATGCTGCAAGGTGCTGAACTCTCAAACCATGGGGATTCGAGAATTTCTTATATTTTGATTTATTTATAAAAACTTCATGCACATATGCAACAGGCATTCGCTACCAGTCAACCTTATAGGTGGTGTAGAGAATAACATAGCATAGCATAGCATAGAGAATAACATAACAGCATTTTAGGCATCAAGCAACAGCTTCATGATTACACTTCAAGTCTGAATTCCACAAACCTGATGATGCAGGGTACAACACTCCTAAACCATAGAGAATAAGGAACTGTTCCTGGTGAAATAATAGGTACCTATTGTAAATGCCGAGCATAGACTTTTGTTAGGTATTGAATTCCAAGTCCCAACTTTTCAATCTAACCACAAATTCACGGTTTTCAGATTTTTCCCCCTATGTCTGCTATAAGGCATACCGATAGGTAGATATGCCAAAGTGATTTAATTCAACGGGATTTCTTGACACGACACCACAGACAGACAGACAGACAACGATGTGATCCTATAAAGGTTCCTTTTTAGGGTTCCATACCTCAAACCCTAAAACGGAACCCTTATAGGATCACTTTGTTGTCTGTCTGTCTGTCGGTCTGTCAAGAAACCTACAGGGTACTTCCCGTAGACATAGAATCATGAAGTTTGGCAGGTAGGTAGGTTAGGGAGAAAATCTGAAAACCGTGAATTTGTGGCTACATTACACAAAAAAAATTAAATTGTGGTCATGAACTAATAATTAGTATTTTAAGTAAGATAACTATATCAAGTGGAGTATCATATGAAAGGGCTTCACCTGTGCATTCTGAAACAGCTTTTTGTTTATTTTTATACGTCATAGTTTTTGAATTATCGGGCAAAATGTCGAAAAAATACGACTGTAATACGGAACCCTTCTTGCGCGAGCCTGACTCGCACTTGGCCGGTTTTTCCTTTTGAGATACGGAACCCTAAAAATGACTCCTCACGACCCATTTTAACTTTTTGTGTTAAAATTCATGTTAAAAGTACAATTTTAGTTCTTAATTTAAAGGTGAACCATGAACCGTACTTTTGACATGATAGTTGACCCATAGAGTTAAAATAGCGGGTGAGAAGTTATTTTTTACGCATTAAAAACACCTTTCTTAAGTTACCCGTGACTACTGTAGTACGTTACGCTAGCGGTACTTTAGTGTTTCTTGAAAAGAATCAGTGCTGGCAAAATAATGGGTAATTGTTATCCTACCGGTTGCGGCAGTTTAATAATTAGTGTTATAGCTCCCCGGGGTCACGTGACCTGAGGAATATAACTACATTCTTAATATAATATTGAAAAATCGGTCAAGTGCGAGTTGGACTCGCAAAGAAGGGTGCCGTACCACCGTACAAGAAATAACACTTTATTTTTTAAATTTTCATGCTATAGTGGCAATAGAAATACCTACACATTCTGTGAAAATTTCAACTCTCTACCTATTGCGGTTCAAGAGATACAGCCCGCTGACAGACAGAAGGATGGACGGATAGCGGATGCTTAGTAATGGGGCCCGGTTGGAACCTTTCTGGTACAGAACCAAGAAAAACTGTTACATAATTACTTACACACCAAAACTTTAAATCCAAACGGACCCCTGTTCCAGGTTCCTGTTGTCCACTCATCTACGTGGTCCGCTTTAGCGGGCCGCGCACCCACGCGCCCTACTAGTATATATATATATATAATATATATAAAAATTTAGATTGGAGTTAATGAGTCCTAGAGTGGAGACCCCGAATCGACAAGCGTGAAGGATTAAAATTACTCAATAATATATAATTTTAGGTCTACGTACATGGGCCTCAAGAGATTCCAGATATAACTTCAAAGTCTCATCAACTACCTGAAAAACATTACATAAAAATCTACGTCACTGCTGTAGCGGTATATACCTCCTTAGAAGCCGCCAAGTGAGTAACCTTTTGAGACATTTGTAGGTAAATTAAAAATTTAAAAAAACTCAAAGAATACTTAAATTTATTAGAAATCGAAACCTCTGCTCCTTGGCTCGAAGGACCAATTTCTTTGAGCCGGATTTTCAAATTAATTTACATAACGCCTACCATTTGTCGGCTGGCTGGTATTTAATAAATTTCGATACCTAGCACTGACGATTAAAACTAATACAACATTTTATGTAATATTTCCAGATTAACTGTGAGTCAGCGCCGTTGTAGATTCCCTCATGAGAACAACCTGAAGCATAACACTATTTACACGTATACGATGTGTCGTATCGAGTGTCGAATACGGCTGTGCCTGAAGTATTGCAATTGTATACCTCATTTTTATAGGAGGATTGGTAAGTTTTAAGTCATTTTGGAATTCAATTCGTCAATTAGAGAAATACAGAAGGTCAATACATTATAGGTAAAATTACGATAGAAGTCTTACTCTGAATATTGCATTTTTCTAATACAATTCAATTCATATACTTATTAGTTCATTAATTGTTTTTCAGGAGACGAAAAGCTGTGTAATGTGGAAGGTCTTCATTGTTTAGCAAAATACAAAGGTGTTTAAGTTAATTTGTTTATAATTTTGACTATCAATATTTATATTATAGGTAGAAACTTCAAAATGGTAGATACATTTTTTAAATTCTGCGATAGTTGTAATTTAAGTTATTATGGTTATTATTATGATAAGTTTTACGTTTCAGATGAGCTGTACCAACTGAAAAATAAGAACGGAAAGCGAATAGATTGTGACTGTCTTCCACTGTGTGACGATGTCAACTATGTATTGCATCCAGGCGTATGTTTTGTATTTTTATCTTTTTTCAGTAATATTATGTACAGTCATCTGATTTAAAGTTTAGAAGCAAATTTTTTTTTATCTAAACTCTGTTATTGCTTTCAGGGGTTATTCCAATCAGTTTTATCAATCACAGACCTACAGTGGGGTATAGTGACGTACCCCCGGGTGAGATACAAGCGTGATATTATCTTCAGTTTCACTGATGTACTAGGTATGACAGATTTGTTATAGTAATACACTTCTAGGTCATACTACACATCGCTATCTAGGTCTATAGGCATATTTTTACTGTCTAAAGGTGGGTCCACGCTAGGCGAGCCGAGCACGAGAGGAGACGTTCGCGTGTCAAGTGTGGACGTACAAAACGAATCTACAACGATCACTGTCCTCGAAATCCTTTGTGTTCGTCAAAAAACCGACAAAAGTCGGAACGCAGCCGAGCACAAACCAAATGCTCGCAGCGCGCTTGTTCGAGGCTTGTAAGTCGGTCCACACTAGACGAATTGTGTTCGGCTCGTGCTCCGCTCGTGCTCGGCTCGCCTAGCGTGGATTCACCTTAACATTATAATTTGTTCTAACCTTAATATTCGTAATATTTTTGATACCTATAAATTCATATGAAAACAAACGCACATTGCAAAAATTTCATGTTGCAAGTATAAAAATATTTGCATCGAGCGGAATCCAAACCAGTGACTACTGGCGTAGTAGCAGAAAGTTCTACCGTCTCGCCGCTAATTATTGTCCTATAGTGCTTATTAACTGACCCTCCCCTAACCCACGACTCCTCCTGCGTGAATGATCCCGAATTCCGAAAAATTTTAAGTCTTGGTCAGACTTAAAATCTGCTTTATGGTTGATAGGAATAGGATAAGTAGGACCGTAGATATGGCCAAGAATTAAAACTAACCTCAACGCGGGAGGAGCCACGGGCATCACCTAGTGTTGTTATAAGATTCGGTTTTTTCTTCCAGTTGCTGTAGGCGGTATGGCGGGCTTATTCCTCGGATGCTGTGTACTCAGTTTCATGGAAATCATTTACTTTCTCACACTGCGACTTCTGTGTTACACCTACGGGTACCGTCCTTCTTGAAGGCATAATTAATCAAATATTTACTTGGAGTGGAGTAGAAGAAGGAAGAGGGGGAGAAGTGGAGTGGAGGAGAAGAAACTTTTACAAAAAACATATTTTAAGTTAATTTCTTCATTGTTCTTTAAGCAGGGCGTGAAAAGGCTTCTGTCTAGTCTAGGCCGTCATTATAGGGACCGTCGTTTTGGGACGAATGGTGTCTAGAATGGCGGCTTGTACCCTCTGGACTTTGCGTTATCTCCTTACCGTTCAACGGGGTAAAGTTATTTGACAGACCGCATAAAAAAAATCGCAACATTTAGATTCCAACTGTTTAAAAGTAATAAAAAATCTTTTGTAAAAACAAGCTTTTATTCAATTTGTCATCTAAATTAAAGGTGTACCTACGCAAATTTTCACCAACAAATGGTCGAATGGTCGAAAAATAGTTACTATCAGGCGAGGTGAAGTCATATTGATGTGACCAATATAAAAAACACATGTCAGATAAAAGTTTCCTCAATTGCATCAAGAAAATAATACTAAAAATAAAACCACACCTATGATAAAGTGATCGTAAAATAAACCCATGTTATAAATCTGACAGGGCATAAACTATCTCACACCTACCTCATTCGTCATATCTTTATCAGCAAAAAAAGCAATATCCACCTTTAGAAAAATGAGTGCAGAACGCCCTACCAGCCCTTAAGACAACTATTTATCGGAGAAAAAACTACCATAAATCAGGGAGCATTTTTTTATCTGGCAATCTTAAAGGTGGGGTAAATAACGATAGGTCAGGGGTAGTTGATTTGATGGTGGCACACTCACCCTGTATGTAGGTATTTATGTGATTCTGTAAGACGAGATCTCGTAAATAAATTGCGTTGATATTATTTGTAGTAATATTGATAATTTTTTTTGAACAATATGAGTAACCTAGTTTTATACATTGGGCATCTTTACAGGCTATTGATATAATTTTTTTGAAGTAAAAACTAAAACAAGTCGTTTTTAAATCAAAGCATGCACATACCTAAGTATCACCTATGTATGATACACATGAACATATTTATCAAAATTGCAATTTTGAAAAAATAACAAAAAATTTGGTGTATCTCGCTGTCTGTTTGAGACAGGTAATCTCTTTGCACGGCTTAGCCGATTTTGACGGGCCTTTGTAATATTATAAGGTAAGGAAACGGAAATACTATACTTACCTATATTATAATATCTACCAATGAGGTTATGACATACAATTTTTTTTTATATACCTATTGCCTATATTTGCCGATCCTCATCACTAGCAGTTTGCCTTTGAGAAGTGATAGAATTTGAGAAGGAATCTGAAAATGAGCCCTTTTGGGACAAAATGCAGGAATGTGGGTGTCTCAAACATTGACCCGTATTTGTAGATACCAAAGATTTGAAAAATCGTACTGAAATTATAAGAATTTTGTTAAAATATTAGCAATACTTAGCTTATATAAACAGAAACCACAAATTTATCCATCTTAAAATAACCAATCTACCGCAATTCATGCTCATCTCATTGAACAATAGGCTCCTTCTTCACGTTTGATGTCACCGCTGACAGGAAGGGTGGGAGGTAGGGGAGGGGGAGAGGTGACACGAGAGATCACCGCGAACAAAGATTTAACTAAGAGACAAAACATGCTTGCTTAAGCTTGTTACCTATTTTATCTACAGGATGTTGAAATAAGTTGAAGATTAAGTACTTATTAATAGTTATAATTAAAAAAGATATTGCAAATAATTTTTCTTCTTTTATTATTGGTGATAGGATTGCGTTTGACCACCAAGTAATGATGTGGTCGACGGTACGAGTATCATAACATTGCATTATCACTATCATCACTATCATCACTACATAGTATAAAACAAAGTCGCCTTTTCTGTCCCTATATCCCTATGTGCGCTTAAATCTTTAAAACTACGCAACGGATTTTGATGCGGTTTTTTCCAATAGATAGAGTGATTCAAGAAGAAGGTTTATATGTATAATACATGCATCATATACTAAGGCAACATTGCTAATTTTAGAGGTTTCTAACGTGATGTCGTAAATTAACCTATTTTTTTGGGCTTATTTAGCAATTTAGCAAAAACGCTGCCTAAACCCTACGAGTTAGATCAAATTAATGTACTACAGTATTGTACACCATAAAAAGGTCTACAAAAAAGTTCGCGATGGTATATGTTTATCTTTTAGGGATAAACCACATTAACCATTTTTATTGTTTACTTTTTACGTGAAAAAATGGCTTATTTACGAAGCTATTTTAAGCAATACGGCATTAATCCTTATCGAATTAAGTACCTTAAATACAGTGTGCAATTAATATAGATCAATATGGTTCCTTACAGCATGTAAATTAAACAAATATTTTCGGAGATATTTGTGCGTTTGCGGCGGGCGGTACCGGTCGGACGGGGCAGTGCGGGGAGGCCGCTATGTTTTTATATACAACGTTCATAGTTTTTCTGTAGTGTATTTAATTTAGTATCAGCATTGCACCCGTGCGAAGCCGGGGCGGGTCGCTAGTCCTTTAATATTGTGTATTTTTTACATGCACATTTTCGATGTGAACGCACTTCAAACATAATGCAATTTAGCAATTTAGCTTAGTCGGAGGGTTAGGGGCAACTTGCAACAGCAGCCATTAAAGCAAGTAGCGTCAAAGTAAATAGGTAATAGTATATACTTACCATTTTTTAAACTCATTCCTGCGTTTCAAAAATTCATGTGATTTTCTCTTAAGTTTGGTTAAATTGATGACGTTAAGTTCTATTTTGGCGTGCCCTACTTGACTAACTACTTGCCTACGACCTCGATATTTGCTCCAAAAATATTTCGTACCTATTTCTTTTATTAGGATACCGTGTACCTACGACATTTGTCATCCAAATTCACTTAGTAAAAATTTTGGCTGTTTTAATAAAAACTAAAAAGCAGCAATAACAAGTCCTAAAAACCTAACATCGCTGCAGAAATCTACGGTTTATACCTATTCCTCTAAATGAAACTAGCATGCTATTTTTATTCACCCGATATTAATTTGCGGACATTGGGTTATGCGTTTATATCAGATAGGTAAATTTACTCTAAACTTATAATACCTATGTATAGCGTATAACTGTTAAATGTTACAATAAATAAATAATTTATAAATTTTATTTATTCGTATAGATTATTTCCAGATCATCCTGTAGCGACGCATCTCACCTCGCGCCATTGTGGCAGTCTCTCACAGGCGCGTCTCCTCCGCCTAACTTTTTAACGAGCGCTTCACATCATCTGCAGCTCGTTCAACCACCTCCACGATACCCTACCTTTGTAATGACGTAATGTATATTATGCTTAGAAAGACAACATTTAGATTAGTATATCACAAATCGGTATTGTTATTCAAATATTTTTATTCAAATTTTGAAGTTTGAAATCTGCCATTATTAATTAGGTAAGTAGGGGAGAAGAGGGGAATTGGAGCCTACTAAGGAAAAAGTTCAATAAAAATCAAATTTATGAATACTTCAGGAACTACTTATTAGAAACTAAATCCTTAGTCATTTGACTATCATTTAATCATATCGTTAACGTTACATAGTCAGACATTTGACCATAAGTAAACTTTAAAGCAAAAAACAGAATCGCTCTCATTACCCGACTTTGCGGGCAATGAGAGCCTATAAATTCCCATATGTGTAATGGGAGCTACTTAATTTTTAAATCAATCTTGTTATTTGCCTTCATTCATTTTTTTACATTTTCTTTCTATTTGGCTGGTTTCTTCCTTCTTCTTTGTAATGCTTTTATTTTTAACGTTTCTCTCCTCTCTCTCTCTTCAAAGGTTTCTTCTCCTTCTCTTCAAATTTTTTCATTGGTGTGCTAGATAAAATTACTGAATGTTGTTTTTATCTAGAAGTCTTATTTTTATTAGTAATGTTACGTAGTGGACTCACAACTGATAGAACTTTCGCGAAACCATTTGATATGGTTGGGTCTGTGTAGAGTGACTGTTCTTGAACGTCGTTTGTTGTGGATGAGGTCGTGGAAGGATTGGCAGTAGCTGGCTGCGGAACTGTTTTATAATTCAACTTAAACGAGACTTTATTAGGCGACAAGTTTGATGTATTATTTGCTGTAGATGCCTCCTCTTGTAGCTCACTTTACATAGATGGACTTATAGTATGACCAATATTAGGCTGCTCTAGCTAACAAATTCTTAATCTTCATCCGCAGCAATAAATCATCTTCTGAAAATACCTACAGGATTCATGGGAAAAAATCCCGTGGCTTTGAGGCCAGAGATCCCTTTGTCTAAGCTTGTTACCCTGGCATAAGTTTTGTTGAACAATACTGCTATATCTTAGGGTGTTATTTTTACCATATTCCTAGAAATAAAACATACTAAAAATCATATGGGGCAATTGGAGCTACAAAGGGTAATCAGAGCCTAATAAGCTCTGATTACCCGACTATCATCATTTTGGAATAAATAAAATTATTTACTAAATCTAGCTTGTAACGAAATTGTACGCACAGATACTCAAAATTGATAACATTAGCTATAGAATAAAACAGGTTTGATTGTACCAAACGTATAACTTCATACATAACTGGCCGATGAAATTTCGTATTTTTAACAAGCGTGGACTACAAAATGGACAAGCGTCCGTGGTCACATAACACGTGGCACTGGCGAGTCTAGCGCCCGCAGGGAAACGCGAACGCAGCGTGCCGAAGGCGCCTGAGTGGCAACCGAGTCAATACGAGCTGTAGTTTTGTCTCTAGTCGCACCGCTCCAATTACCCGCTGGCTCCCATTACCCTCTTCTCCCCTAAATCAACTTTTGTCGCTGACTGTACTTATTATCAAATTATAAGGAGTTATTATAGAAAGTGATAGTTTCTTTAAGAAACATTTTTGAATAAGTACTTAGTACCTTTCCTCGAATAGAAAATAAATAAATTTTCACAGTCTCGGAAATAATACCTACGTCAAGGTGATACCTGCCTACGAAAAAGTGCCTATAACTATATCTAAATGTCACCAAACTCTTATAGTATGATCAGTATTTCACATAGGACAGATACTTGATTAGTTATCATTTTCAGCATAGAACAGGAGTTTATAGTTTCATTGTAAAGCTTAACAAAATAAAACGCCTGTCCAAAATCTAATAGCAATATATTTTGATATCAGTTTGCTATGCTTTATTCCATACGCAATAACAAAACTAATAAATACCTAATGATAATTTATTGAAGATATTACTATAATTATAATGTTGTTGTAGAAAAAGCAAGTAGGTACCTCATACCTAGATACCTCAAAAAAATAAGAATAATAAATTATATTTAAATTATTTTTATTCATTTAAATTTAGATTATAATTATGATTATATACATAGATTTAAATGAATGAAATGAAACGCTAAGATAATAATGACGACATTAGATCTATTTTAATTGGAATCATACAGGTCAAAATGAGGTTCTTCTTGACCAGTTCTGGGTTGGTGCCAGCGTGGGCGGCACCAGCATCTACCTGTAAGGCACATCATGTCCATCGGGTTTGTACCGAGTTGCCTGCAGACTATACTACAGTCAGCTAATGATATGCATTCTGTATCTGTAATTTAGAATTCTGTTCATCAATTATTGCAATAAATATATTTTATTATTAAAATTAATTATAATCATTAATAATTAAGTAAAACTAGGTATAAAATAAACTTAATAGGTACATAAAATGAATAACAAAAGACTGTAAAAGAAAACTATTGTTCTAGGTAAATCGGTCCTAATGTGGGTCCCAAAATCTTCAGGGCCCGGTCAGCCTTTTTTCTTTTCTCGTGCAATAATCCCCTCAGATACCACTCCTGTAGGCCATCGGGACTCGAACAGACTAAAACCGCATACCGTCTTGGGTCTTTAGATGTGTAAGGTGATTAGGCAATTCCCTCGCACCCCTGCTGACCAAAGGCCATCGCCTTTTTAGAAGGTAGGACACGACGGTATCTCCCGTCAGAAATGAGCTGTCCGACTGGGGTAGTACCTCTACCCTACAGAACACCGCAGCCATGATAACCATCCTGTTGTGTTCCCGCTGGCAAGTAGGGTAGCCAGAGCTCACTTCCTAACCTCCCCACCCCTTCCTAGCCCTCCCCTCTTCCCTTCAGAGTAGGCAGCGCGTGTGTGACACCCTTAGTGTTGTACATAGGCCACGGTGACCGCTTCCCATCAGATGGGCCATGTGCCTGTCTGCCGCCTATAAAAAAATCGTCGGTTTTGAAATGGTTCCTCAAATCAAATCATCCGCCTGATTATTGATTGCTCTGATGCAGGCCTTCCTCTCGAATTGGAAGATCAACAAATATAAAGCACTAGGTTACCTGGTAACATATCATTTTCTGATAAAGGCGCGGCATACTGAGCCATAGATGTTATTATTTGACATAATACGAGAAATATGCGTTTCATTGTGATGTTAACCATTAGTAGATCACTCTATAATACGCTACGATTTCTTTTGTTAGCTGCAAGTGAAAACTGTAACTGTATTTGGTACACGTCCAATTTACAACAAGTGGTAAAATTCTGTAAAAAAATAATTCAAAGTGTAGGTACGTTACAGGCGAAGATAATCAATTCGAACCAGACTGTTTCGCTTTGTATGAAACATGATTTGTTTCACATACGATACAGATTAACACAATAGACTATATCAAGAGTGTTGATAAGTGTTAGAGGAGGTAGGACACGACGGTATCTCCCGTCTAAAATGAGCTGTCCGACTGGGGAAGTACCTCCGCCCTACAGAACACCGCGGCCATAATAACTGTCGTATTGTGTTCCCGCCGGTAAGTAGGGTAGCCAGACCTCACTGTATCCCTCGTCTCCCCACCCATTCCAAGCCCTCCCCCTTCCCTTCAAGGTAGGCAGCGCGTGTTGATCATTCTTCATCAAGAGTTTAAACTTACTCATCATTTGGCATCGTCCAAGAGATTATTTTATGTTTGTCCAGCCATTTCGGTCTCCAAAGTCTTGATTTCTTCCTTCAAAAGATTCTACCCTTGAGCATGAACCGCAGAACCGGAGAACTGTCCCGTTTGTGGAGAGCAGGACACGATGGTATCTCACGTTCGATTTGAGCAGTCCAACTGCGGTATTACCCCCGCCCTACAGAACACCGCGGCCATAATAACTGTCGTGTTGTGTTCCCGCCGCGCCGGTAAGTAGGGTAGTCAGAGCTCACAACCCCCCCCCCCTCTCTTATCGCTCCCTGTCCCCTCCTCCAAGCTCCCAATGTCTGCACCCCGCCTGATGGTAAGCTGAGGTGGAGTCGTCACCATCCCAAGGGATACCCTTAGAATAGTGAATAGCTCTACCCAGGCGGCCTTGACAGATGCTTTTCACATCAGTTTCGCTTTTTTTTGTGCTAACATCCTTACTATACCTACCTAAGTCATAGAATTTAGAAAAATCACACTCTAGTCCTGCAAACAAATAACGAGAGTGTTCACCACACAAACAAAGGTGCATACATTTCATTAACCTTAACACTTTAATCCGCAATTCATCGGATTCATTCGACGTTTTTTCGATAGTCCTTTCAACGAATATCGTTCTGGCAAAGCGGCTGATCAAATCAACCGTTTATTTGTGCGGGGGCACTCGCCCGTGGCGGATATCGCGGATATTCCCGCGGATATGCGGATATTTGCGGTGTGCATTCGGAATTTAAATAGCGTACTTGTATATGTCCGATCCTCACTAATTTGTAGTGTCGAGTTAATTCTGTGATGTTGGGTGACATTAGGTCAAATTATATGTTGTAGGTTCAATCGGGATAATCCTGTTTGTCTGTCACCTTTTCAGGTTTAGATCGCGTAGACTGGGTATTATAGGATGGGTGTGTATTTAGATTTTCAGTATCTAAATTCTTTGAAAAAAATAAATATTGTATTTTGTAATAGTTGCAGATTTAACAAAAAAATACAGTTACCCGTAGCGAAGTCATTATAAATGATTAATGATACTGTTGTGGGGAGGGGACTCTTTGATTAAACCATAGATTTTGTAGGACAAATATTTTTTCAGAAAATCTATATCTATACTGGCGTGCTCCATCGTCGATCACATCGTCACTTATATAAAAAAAAAAATATCTTGGGATTTGACAAAAAAACAGTAATATTTTTTTAGAATCATCAAATCGACATATCCTTGCTACTTCTGTTAGCTACCAAAATCTAAAAAAGTAGTTGCGTACAAAAAATTGTTGGGCGTCTCATCAAAATGAAGCTACTTACGGGATATTAGCTTGAAAGTAATCAAAAGAAAAATGAACCAGGGATCCTGGACTAATTGAGTCAATTTGCCTCCACCTCGCCTGATGGTAAGATGAAGGTAAAGTCTCAGGAAAGAGGGTCACCATTACATACACGTACCATTATTAACAATGATGGCACTCAGCTTGACGGCCTCATCGGAAGAGGATTGTCGTCGCAGCACCGCGTGACTCCCACCGGTCCCACTAGTGCTGCGACCACAATCCCCCCTGCCCGGCTATGCACTTGCTGACCCCTGAACGCAATCCAACCGAGATTGGATTACTATGGAGGGTTTTTCGCAATCATGCACGGTGGTACCTACCCGGCCGAATTTGTGATTTGTGACGTTAAGTATTTACATCTACTCCAGTATGTTCAACTATCTGTTCAACCGGTTGAACAAATTGGACAACTTTTCTCCAGGTTTTTCAACTTCAAAATATAGTTGAACTAGTTGGACTGAAAATTACAATAAGTTCAGTATGTTCAACTATTAGTTGATTTAGTTGTCCAATTTGTTCAACCGGTTGAACAGATAGTTGAACATACTGGAGTAGAGGAAGTATTTATACCACATCTACACTTTTAGTAGTGCATTCACACCTATTTACAAATCAAATGAACCACAACCAATTAACACGAACTACCTTCAAATAGTGCAACCTATTTGTATCAACGAGTTTGTATTGACTGAGGATCGAATTGGCAACACAAAGTACAAAATTAATCGTTTTCACCCGTGGAGCAATTAACTCGATGCGTCTGATGCAGTGGTAATATGGACAATGATAATACTTTATATTTAGATCGGTTGATTGCCAATCAAAAATGGTATTTAGATGGTTAATTTCATGTTTTGGAAGCAGTGTGTGAGTCGGTTGTATGAACTAATTAAGTGGACTAGTTGTTATGTGGATAGATATTTTAAACGAGAGTGTGTAGAGTAAGGCTGGGTTTATCTATGCTTTAATATTTCATAGAGAAAAGATTAATATTTTTGTATGGTTGTGAAGAATAAATTTAAAAACTATGAATACGAAAAAAAGAACGTACGCCTAAAAATACTATAAAAATATAGAATAGGTCTCATAAAACTATTAAAATTACATAAAAAAAAAATGTTTTAGGACATTTTACTAATGTCTTTATACATTTCACCCCCAAAGTAAGCTGGAACTTTAGTAGCTTGTGATATGGGTTCTAGACTGCGTATAAATAAAATTCCCTTTTATTAGGTACTTTTGTACCTACTTAAATACATTTTTCACACAAATAGTACATAGGTACCTAAAAAAAACGGCTGGATAAATTTGAATGTTTTTTTTTGTATGCATTTGAGTGGCGCCCTGGATGGTTTAAATTCACAAATTAACCCGGCAGATAGCGCTGCAGTCGGTATCCAAAACAACGTCTGTCAGGTCCGCTAGTATTCATACCTATATAATAACAACATTCTTACACACTTGAACAACCATTAATGAATATCAACTTACAGCCACAATATCACCTCCATTTCAGTACAGTAAATAAATAAAATTCGTTCTTTATCAGTGCTGTATGAAATTGTAAGAAAATTACGTCTTCACGTCATACGTTCATAAACGAATAACACAAGTAATTGTTTATGAGTGCGCGTGGGTGTCGGGCTATAAAAACCGCGAGTAACGAGCGTCACTCGCATGTCAGTAACAGCGCATTTACATACCTGAGTTACAGAGGAACGATGTAAAGTTCTTTGTACATTGACTTATCATTTATTAAGTGCATAACGAATTAATGCATACAAATTAGTGTGTGTGTGTGACACCTTTAGTGTTGCTCACGTTCATAGGCCACGGTGACCGCTTCCCATCAGGTGTTCCGTGTGCTTGTCTGCAACCTACGTAGTATAAAAAAAAAACTGTAACCGAAGTAAAATATTTTTTCGAAATGCGTTGAAAATTATTTTGTTAGGTAGGTAATTTAATAATTAGGAAAAATAAAATACCTACTCGTAGTTATTATAAGGTATTGTGTTATTATGTGCCAGTTAAAGTTTTTATATTAAGTATCTAAGTTTTCCATCGTTTAAGTGAAAAAAGGTTGATTTTCGTGCGAAAATCCTCACGGATACCAATTACCAGCCCCGTCACCAGCAGAGGCGGTTATGTCGGAATTAAACTGGTTGAAACCGCACATCGTCTCGGGATTCTAGCACCGGGGTGGCCCAATAGGCATTTTCCTTGCACCCCAGCTGACCCGAGACATCTCCGGCTTCAAGATTGGTTTAATAGAATCGAAGATAATGACCAAAAAACGAAAACAGAGCTGCAGGCACTAGCTAGTAATGTAACAAAATACAGAAATTATATATTAACGATAAGTATCAATAAACATCTTCAGTAAAGCATTCGGTATCAAAAATATGTATGGATACAATATTAAACTCAAAAGTCAACAACTCACTCACAAAGTTTTGGCTGAATTATTACTTTTAAATTTGTCTCCGCCATTATGCTCATCACTTAACAAAATAATCGTCAGTTTTGCCATTTTGTCACAATACAGTTACTTGACGCCAGCCCGTGCCTAATTGGCTTCGTCGTATATTCTCATTACACGTATTTGTCGAGAATAATGAGGAGAAGACACGCTTTCGCTTATTTTATGGCCACACGACATGTTTATGCTTTCTTTTGAGAAGTTGCAGTTTTTGGCGCCAAAACGTTTTAACATTGCAAGTATATTGATATGGATATCAAATGTATTTTTATGGCAAATATAAATTACTAGCTGTTGCTCACGGCTCCGCCCGCGTGGATGTCGGTTATCGCGACCAAACATAGCCTATGTTCATTCTCAAGGTCTAATCAGCGGTTCAGGCGTGAAAGCGTAACAGACAGACAGACAGGCAAACAGACAGACAGAGTTACTTTCGCATTTACGTAGATAAAAAAGGATATAATAAATTACTTACAATTCTGAAATTTAAATTAAATTTGTCTATGCATGGCGACATAGGTTCATTAATGAGCAATTTTGAACACAAAAATATTCATTTTGAAATGCTTGTCTATTTGTTTTTAAGTCCATGTCTTTCTTTCTGTCTTTTAACAACCACCCAGCTATAAGCAAATCGGTCAGCAGCGCGAGTATGACGCGAGTATCATACGTCCTCATGCCATGGTAATCGGTGGTAATTTGCCACCTAAGTAGTATAAACAAAAAAATAGGAGTATAAAAATAATGAAACAATTACAGGCTAAAAAAAATAAAAGTTACAAAGCAGCCATGTCGCGTTCTACAATCGCGCGTTAAGACCTCAACACACGGCACAGCGTGAGTCTAATGGCAATGTGAGTGGTTTGCCGTGTACCCTCACCTTAGGCGTTCGCTCAGAACGGCGGTTAATCCCCTACTTTTAGTTTTTTAACTTCGCGCAAAGTGCACAATGTATTGCTCTCTCATAAGAGGATTTTATATGGAGGTTTCATCTCTGTTGTGCGTTCATTTCATTGAGCTGTTTGTAGCTTTTTTAATGTTTTAAAGTATATCTCTACGCATAATATTTTAAAAAATCATTAGTCATTATCTTAGCGGGGAGACCAGTCTTCGGCGTTGTTACCCTCTAATCCTCCTCCCCTCCCCAAACTGTTGATGGGATCCTGTTCACTCCGGGTTGCGAGAGGAATGCCTTTTGGGTTACCATACACTCCGGTTATTGAAGACCCAAGACCGCGTGTAGTTTTAGTCGGTTAAAATCAAACCGAATATTTAAGACTTTGTAAGTAAATCCAGAATCGTATTGTTAAAATTTTTACAACAATATAATATAATAGCATTCCGCTAGTGTTATAATACAAACGAATAAAAAACACTTTATATTTCTAATTTAACAGCTTATATCCTTCACGACATGGTTATAAAATGTAGAGATACTAGTCTTTTGGCACGCGGTGTTATAATAAAAATGTTTTCAATAGTTATAATGGTGGGAAGTTGTAAAAATATTGTTTTGGTACGATTGTTAATTGGTAACTGAGAGACGTGAACTATTCTTTTAAATAGTGTAGTTGTGTAGAAGTCGAGACTAACGATATTGAAACGATATTAAGTTGATTTTTTAAGTGGTGGGACATTATATTCATGACAAGAGGCAAATCATATTTCGTATTTCAACTGGTTAGGCGAGAAATTTTCAAAAACCTCGCTATAGTTGTACGTTACTATCATAAAAAATATCTACGGTAAAATTGTTATGTTGGTGCTCCATCGACTACAGACATAATCAATAGCAAATTTATAACATGAGATTAAATATTAGTTTAAATAAGTATATTGTTATGTCAAATCATAATCAAATTTATTTGTACAAACCTGGTAAGAGTTATAGCAGGTTGTACAGTACAGACAATGTATACGTTAGGTAATCATTTTATAGCACTATTTACCTATTGTTAGTCTAATGCTGGAACCAGCCGATATCATATTATGGACACATTATCTATTAATAAATGGTTTGTAACATAATGTCATTAAGATTTAACAGGTAAGAACCTACCTACCATTTTTCTACATAATTTATTCATAATTTTCGTAACATTTTAATATCGTTTTATCTCCAATCCTCATAATAACCTTCACCAATATATCTGTCGCGGAGCACTAAATGGACCGGGCAGTTTCCCTGCCTACCCCAATTACGTGTAGTCGAGATGAAAGCCCACACAAACATTTAATTGCCGTGAAGTGACGGATCTTCAACGCGAATTAATAAATGTCACTAAACATTTCACATTTTTTTTTGTAAAAGTAAATTATTAATAGTCTGTGGCGAATTTAATTGTACCTACATACTTGCAGTAAATTTACCTCCTCGTCGTGGAAATTCACTTTATTTTTTCGATTAATCTTTGAGTCTATAATATTGTAAAAATTGTAAAGTTCCTGTGTCTATACATTGGAGATATTAAAAAAAAAAAACTACATGGGTTATGTTATATGAACGATTTTGAATACGGAAATAGTTTTTTTGGAATATTTGTTTGTTTGTCTGTTTGTGCGCAATGGACGTAAAAACTGCCGAACGGATTTTCACATAGTTTTTTTTGGTTTCAAATTGATCAGACTTAAAATTTTAGGCATGTTTCATCGAAATCGGATGAGTAAAACCGTCGATTTACTTAGTCAAAGAACGTGAAAACCGACATCTAAGCGGGCGGAGCTGCGGGCATAGGCTAGTGAAGCTAATAAAATCTTAGTTGGTGGTCTTAACTCAGTTTTTTTGAAGTGTGCTATTTTTTTGGGTGAGCTTTAAGTTTCAATTATTTCCTTTGTGTTCGCTGTCCCCATTTCACTAGACTATTTCTGATGAATTAAATTTATTGAGTATAATCTTTTTTTTTGTATAGGACATGTCAAAATGACTTTACCTCGCCTGACGGTAAGCCAAAGGCAAAGTCTCAGGACTGGGGTCACCACCACATATGATACACCGGTAGTGCCACTGTGGCGGCCCTCAGCTTGACGGCCTCATCAAATGCTTTTCACACCCCGCTTAAAGGCCCCGGGACTGTGGAATCTGTGGAAATACCCTAGATGTATGTCCACAGTGCCTTCTGTTAGTGAGATGGACACGTTGAGAACCTCGAAGCAATCCTCTAGAGGACCATTCCCAACCCGGCCGGATTGACCGCAGGCAGCAGCGTCTCCCGTGGCGAGTGGAAGGCGCTGCTCGCCTCCGTTCCTCGGGTGCACCGCGTAGAGGTTCTGGCCTGCACCCAGAGTATTTAATTCCCCCTAGTAAGGGACTGGTCATAGGTTCAAGTCCTATCCTGGTTTGTAACTTTTTTTAAATTTAATTATGTTTCCTCAGTATTTAGTCATTGCTATATCCTCACATTTCCGCTTAAAGGTCTATCCACACACATCAGAGCCGTGGCCGGGACGGGACGTGACCGGGCCGTGGCCGTGCTTAGGCAAGGCTAGGAACCTCCGTCGCCGGTCCGGACACGGCCGTGTGTGAATTTATCTTGACGGTAATCGCTTCGTATCAAGTTAATCGTATATATGCTTGTTAATCGTGCTTGTTCATCCCCTAAATAGTGAAAAAAAAAAACTCAAAAATAAAGGCTATTATTATAATATAACTAGCTGTTGCCCGCGGCTCCGCCCGCGTGGATGTCGAAATCCGTTTCAAAAACTATCCTATCTCTCAAGTTGGATCGAACTGCACGTGGTGTGCGAATTTTATTATAATCGGTTAAGGGGTTTAGGAGTCCATTGAGGACAAACATTGTGACACGAGATTTATATATATTAAGATTGGATCGAACTGCACATGGTGTGCGAATTTTATTATAATCGGTTAAGTGGTTTAGGAGTCCATTGAGGACAAACATTGTGACACGAGATTTATATATATTAAGATTGGATCGAACTGCACATGGTGTGCGAATTTTATTATAATCGGTTAAGTGGTTTAGGAGTCCATTGAGGACAAACATTGTGACACGAGATTTATATATATTAAGATAATAGCCTTTATTTTTGAGTTTTAATAGCAGATTCTTCTTGATATATTATATCAAGAAGAATCTGCTATTACTACTACCATCGTTTATCAAACAACCAATAAGAAATCTTGTATTTTACAATATTAGGCTCCGCCCATAATTTATATGGGTAATAAAATATGCATATAAATTATATAACGTAAAATGTGTACTGCAGTCCATTGCATTGCAGTTTCGTGATGTATAGGCACGGGCCGCGCCGGGTTACTTAGCTAGCTAAATTTATGAGCTCTCGTAACTACTATTCTTACTGCGGGTACGCTGCGGGTTTTAATGATTAATCTATTTCTAATCTACGAGTAATATTTAATTTTACCAAATCGGAATAAATTTTGGATTGCAAATTGTGTTACCTTTATTTTTATTAAGCACACGACCCACCTGAGCCTCTTTTCTGCTAAAGTGAAACCACTGTCATGTCACTGACAATCTAAAACAGGCTATTTAATTGTAGACTTTACCATAATACAGTTAAACTCTAAAATCAATTGAAAAGAATTCATTAAACTTTTTCATTTGCTCTACAAAAATAATATCGTTTAATTTTAGACTTCAACTTGATAGCAATAAAGTTCAAAATTAAATGGTATTTGTTTGAAGTGTCAGTGGCATGATAGTGCCTCGTTTTAACAGAATTGAGGCCCTGATGAGAAGCGGTCACCGTGGTCTATGGACGTGTGCAACAGGGGCGACATACTCGTCATATTTTTTCTAAATATCACCGTAGTACTTTAAGTATCCTGTTCTATCACTACGGTTTAATTTTATTTTATTTAACTTATATAATGTATTAAGCATTTTGCTATTGACTGTACTTCTATGCCTGGTGCGAAGTTGACGAATGAAAAATAAATTGATAAATTCGGGGTAACTCGATACCGAGTTTTCAAGTGGCGAGCTGACGAATAAGTCAACTCCACTACATAAGACATGCTGTATTTTTATTTTTTTGCTATTTAAACTGACGAAATTGAATGAATTTTTTCACTAGTGGCCGACTACCTAATATGTGAATGTGTACTCTTACAATAATAAGCAAATGAGCTGACTTTCTTTTATTGGTAATAAGCTCGCGTTTGACCACAATCTCACCTATTAGTAACTGATGATGTGGTCGACGGTGGAGCACGCTTACCTAGAAGTAACCTATTCACTCTAGACTTGAAGACGCCCAGGATGTAGCTTTCCGTAAATACAGACTCAGGCAGGGCATTCCACTCTTTAGCAGTACGCACGATGAACGTACTGCTAAAACGTTTTGTGCCTATGAGTGGCATATCCACCATGTACCGGTGGCGCGTTGCCGTACGTCTGGGCCTCGATTCTGCTAAAGACAAACCACTGATTTACCACTGACACTCTAAAAATGCTATTTAATTGTAGACTTTAACGTTATACAGTTAAAGTCTAAAATCAAATGAAAAGAATTCATTTAACTTTTTCATTCGCTTTACAAAATATCATTTGACTTTAGACTTTAACCTGATAACAATAAAGTCTACAATTAAATGGCAGTTTTTGGAGTGTCAGTGGTAAATCAGTGGTTTGTCTTTAGCAGAATCGAGGCCCTGGTCGTTCGGTGATGAAAGGGGCTTGGAGGAATTAGGGTATGTAATTCCAACGCACATTCCCCGAAGCTCAACCGATTCCGTGGTATTCTTCCACGTGTTACATTCATAAGTTTTATAGGTCCACGGCCATAAACTGACACACATCAGCTACTAAGCGGGTACAACGCGAGTCCGACAAACTGCTCAATTAGACCAGGCGCGCATGAGCAACATAGTATCTTCTTAATGAACTTCCTAGGTGTGGAGAGCTAAATATAATCGGTTTTCGTTGTCGCTATATCGCGGGTTCGGTGCTTAAGAGTATGGAGACTACTTTATTATTATTTTTAACGTATAGGCTCGAGGTATAGGAAAAGAGGCGGTTCGGTGTCTCTTTTCTTTGCCGCACCATTAAAACCTGGAATTCTTTACCATACAGTCCCGGGTCCTTTAAGCGGGGCGTGAAAAAGCGTTTGATGAGGCCGTCAAGCTGAGAGCCATCATTGTGGCACTATCGGTGTTTGCAAAGGTGACTCCCATTTCAGAGATTTTGCCTTTAGCTTACCATCAGGCGAGGTGAAGTCATGTAGACGTGTGCGACATAAAATAAAGGGCACACGTCTTCAGGCCACGGCGACCGCTGCCCATCAGGTGGGCCGTGTGCTTGTTTGCCACCTACGTAGTATAAAAAATAGGAAGAAAGCTTTTAGAGGGCGTGAAAAAATATTTCATGAGGCCATCAAGTTGTACCTCGAGTAATCGAGGCCGTCCACGCCCAGCTCCGCCGGGATACCGTGGTGGAGTGGAAGGACCGACTTGAGCAACCAAGCGCGGGGCACGCCGTTATAGCGGCGGTAAGACCCGTCATGGAGGACTGGCTGGAGAGGCCTTACGGGGGCCTCTCGTACCGGCTGACGCAGGTGATCTCTGGTAAGGGGTGCTTCGGGGATCACTTGTGTCTGATTCGGAAGGAGCCAACGCCCGAGTGCCATCACTGCGATGCGGGCGAGGACTCAGGGCTGCACACGCTGGCCGAGTGTCCGGCTTGGGAGGTGCCGAGACAGGCCCTCCTGGCAGCCCTCGGGGTGGGAGTCCTCACACTGCCGGTGCTGATCGCAGCGATGGTGCAGAGTGCGGACGCATGGTCGGCCGCCGCTTGCTTCTGCGAGCAAGTGATGCTCGAGAAGGAGGCGGCGGAAAGGGTTCGGGAGAGGCTGCACAGAGCTCTCCCGAACGGCGGCGGGCGCGGACGCCTAAGGCGTCGGAGGTCTAACGACCTCCGTCCTCCATGAGCGCTGGCCTGGGGGTGACGGGTGGAGCCGCCTGTCACCCTAGCAGAAGCAGGCCGAGGCGGCGGCGCGCGATAGCGCCCCCCCCCCCCCCCCTATTCCGGGGGTATGACGGGAACCACGCGGTTCCCAAACCCGAGGGGGCCATCTCGAATCCGGAGATGGCCCGGGTCAAGCCGGGGTGCGAGGGAATGCTCTTTGGGCCACCTTACACCCTGGCGTCAGAAGACCCTAGACGGCGTGCGGTTTTAGTCGGTAAGAGTCCGACATAACCTGCCCCGCTGGCCGCGGGGTGGGTATCCATGAGGGTTTCCGCAAGAAAAAAAAAAAAAAAAAAAGGCCATCAAGTTGTAATAGGAACCAAGGTCATCAAGGGCATCAAGGTGTTTGTAATGGGCACCCCCTTCTTGACACTTTACCTTTACCTTACCATCAGGTGGGATGAAGTCATATAGATGTGACCGATATATAAAAAAAGTATATGAGGTGGGACGTGTGCTGGTCTGTCCTAAATGGTATAAAAAACCATTATTTTATTGTCCAAAATGGGAATAAGTAAAATTAGTGAAAACCTAAAATTCCGTGCAAAAAAGGCTATCATTGGTTCAGCAATTGTTCAGCCGTCGTCGGTCCCGGTTGTCATACAAACATCTAAGGCAGTCGTTACGGGTAGTTGGAGCCCACAAAAGTCCAACCAGTCTAACTTGGAACTTCGACATCGCCATTGGTCATAATGACCATTGGTTGTGGAGGTCAGATGGCAGTCGCTCCACGGAAAATATCGTAGTTCAGCCGCATCACAGTTAGACTGGAAAGCCGACCCCAACTGAGTTGGGAAAAAGGTTCAGAGAATGATAATTGGTTCAGCAATTGTTTGCTTAGATAAATTATTTGAGAAGGTTCCATCTCCATACTAAGTATCCGCTAGCAACATTCATGGTGCGCATGAGTCGTGTTGCGTACAGCGCGCCAACAGCAACAGGGAAGTAGCATTGTATGTACGCGACACATGTCTGTCAACACTGCGCTGCCAGATGGACAGACTATTCGCTGGATTGGATATCTCACGGTTTGTTTTTGTACATATTTGATAGCAACCCATTTATGTCCCATTGCTGGGCACGGGTCTCCTCTCCTCGAGAGAGCTGAGAGGGTTTAGACCTTAATCCACACACGCTGGCCTAATACGGGTTAGTGGATCGGACATGTCCTTAGAATTTCTTGTAGGATATGTGGGTTTCCTCACGATGTTTTTCCTTCACCGTCAGCAGATGGTAAATCATGTGATTAGCACATATAAATTCTACAAAGTGAAATTCATATTGGTACTGAATCGAACGACGTTCACCGTGTAGCTGATTAGTGTGTACCTACCTATCCTATGTGTGTGCATGCCGATTTTTTTTTATGTATCGGTCACGTCAATATGACTTCACTTCGCCTTATGGTAAGTCAAAAGTAAAATCTCAGGAAGAGAGTCCCCATTACATACACCAACAGTGACATAATGGTGGCCCTCAACTTGATGGCCTCTTGAAAGAAGAGGTGATTCTCGTCGTAGCACTGCGCGGGAAAGCCCAGATATTGGTTTAGACTACGCTAATACCCACTGGTCCCACAAGTGCTGCGACAACCATCACCTCAAGCCCGGCTATGCACCTGCTGAACCCTGAACACAATCCAAATGGGGTTGGATTACTATGGAGGGTTTTTCGCAAAAGTGCACAGTAATACCTACCCGGCTCAATTTGAGGCAAAGTGCTATCAAATTGTACCACCTAATGACTTATATGTATAAGCAAGTGGGCCGACTGTAGTACATACGTTCCGTCAGTTTATAGGTTCGTTGCATTAACAACAAAGTAACATCAAGCGAATAACGTCATAAGCACTATCATTCCTTTTAATATCAATGCAATTTACTAATAAACGTGTTAAACTAATTAGCGCATTCACACCTTTCAGCTTTCAGCTTCTCACCTAAAATAGCGATGCTAAACGATCAGGTGCTACCAACATTCAGATACAAGCGCAGACAGACACAATAACGCGCTTAATGTTAGCCCACATTACCGGCAACTGTTCGTAATAGCGTGCTATTTATGATGTAAAGGTGGGGTGCGTTGTAATTGGATACGAGTTTGGTAGACAATGTGTTGGCACATTTGCTGGCAGATAGTGTTGTAGTTAAAAGGTAAGTAATGGTATCCGATTGTTGTGTTGTGTGCAACTCTAACAGAAGTGGAATTTTCTGCCTGAGTCTGTGTTTCCCGAAAGCTATAATCTGGGAGTCTTCAAGTTATGAGTGAATAGGTTCCTTCTAGGCAAGCGTGATTCATCGTAAACTACATTATTGTCACTTACCAAAAGTTAAGATAGAGGACAAACGTAAGGCCATCACAAAATAAAAAAGAGTATCATTATTGATGTTATATTATGAGAGAAAGAAAAATCTATTATTCGACTGGCAAGCTTTTACAAGTAGAATATCGTTTTAAATTATGATCTTTGACCATCAATTTATAACATATTCATTTCAGTGTACTGTGAAGGTAGTATATTTGCTGGCTTTTTTTTTCAATCCTGATCATGTCATTATCAATTCATTTCGGCTGATGGTAAGCTAAAGGACAGAGACGTCGTTAATAATAATGGTTGATTTTTTATACTACTTAGGTGGTAGACAAGCATACGGCCACCTGATGGAAAGCGGTCACTGTGGTCTATGGACGTGTTAAACATCAGAGGCGTTACACTCGCACTGCCGACCTTGAAGGGGATCTAGGGAGGAGCTAAGAACGTGCGGGGGGAGGAGGGGTCCAGTGAACTCTGGCTACCCTACTTACCGCCAGCCACACAACAACTTTTGTGCTCTACATAATGTATCTGTAGAGTCACAACAAGCTACTGACTCTACCATACTTGCTATATCAAACGCTCCACCAATAAACGCCAGGTATTTACGACACGCGTGCGTGCGCGCCATCATTGTTTCGTATTACATTCGAATATTTAACCTACAGCACAAATATTAGTCCTACATTATTGTTTAT
The DNA here is from genome assembly GCA_963576445.1 of Lithosia quadra. Taxonomy (NCBI): domain Eukaryota; kingdom Metazoa; phylum Arthropoda; class Insecta; order Lepidoptera; family Erebidae; genus Lithosia; species Lithosia quadra. The sequence continues at coordinate 16,679,140 of OY754881.1, forward strand.
TCAATTATTGGGTAATAGACTGCTGAGACGAGGTCTCGGGTTCGATCCCAAGTTCACCAATGACTTTTCGATGCTTTTCGAAGTTATGTGTGTATTTATTGCAGGTTTATATAAGTGCCCGGTTAATGGCAATAGGCTCGCCACTTATTACACTGGGACCTGAACATAAACTGGCGTAATGTGGGTGCTAGCACCTCTGCATACCCCTTCGGGGATATAGGCGTGAGTTTATGTTATGTTATGTTAGGTATTGTTTATTCGATTAGTATTTCTATGTTTCGCGCTGGAAACGTTGCTTTATGGCGTTAATATCCGTTGCCGTTTTTGTGTTATGGGTTTAGGAAAGTTGGTTGTCTGAATGGCACAGCGGAAATGGGATTGTGGTGCTTAAGGTTTGATTTCTAGGTTGAGTAAATTTTATTTGTGTTTAGTTTTTTTTTGTACTACGTAGGTGGCAGACAAGCACACAGCCCACCTGATGGGAAGAAGAAGATGAGAGGGGAATTGTGAGCTCTGGCTACCCTACTTACCGGCGGGAACACAACACGATGGTTGTCATGACCGCGGTCTTCTGTAGGGCGGTGGTTTTAGTTACAGTAATTTTTTTTTTCCTTAGAACGAGTTTCATTTGCTCCACTGATAGATCTAGAAGACGATGAATTCTTTCAGAGTATTCATAGTCCAGCTATATATTCTTACAACTCCGTCTAAATGTATTCATTGGATATATCTTAATCTTGTTATATTTTAACCACCTTCAACATCAAAAGGGACTCCAAAACAGCAACATGTATATCAAATAACTTATCACCACCTGCTAATACATTGACTGTAACTAATTCGTGACAACCCTAAGCTGGTGTAGTGCTGCGACATACTATTAGTAACTATTAGTGCTGAGCCGCTTTGAGCGTTGCTAATTAAGACTAATCGAGAATTAAATCAACAGGTTAGCAAGTTAGCGAGAATTAGTTTGTTGTATTTAAATGCGTACGGAGTTCCTTGTACTTAGATTTGTGTAGGAAGATGTGTGGGTTGGTGTAGTGACGTGCGAAAGATAATACTGCTACCAGAATCAGAAATACAAGGGTTTGGTGAATATACTTCCTCTTAATCCAGTGATTCCGATCCTTTGTGTTCCGCATCCAATTCATCCTAGCTATGGTAGCCTCTCTTTTTAAAGAATAGCCTAAATTGATGTGAAGTTTGAGTTTTCATTGTATTAAAAAAAATCTTGGATTGCCTACGTTATAAATGATAAATAAATAAATAAAAATTATGAAATTATGAAACGATTCTGAAATTTTACTAGCTTGTGTTGCGGATAAACATACTTATATACTTTTTATTGTAAATAAATACATATTATACATACAAACACACCCAGACCAATGCAGATAGACATAATTCACATTCCTAGTTCCTATATACGGGGCGTGAAAAAGCATTTGATGAGGCCGTCAAGCTGAGGGCCGCCACTACTGTAGCACTATCGTATAAATGGGACTTTACTGTTAGCTTACCATCAAGCTAGATAAAGTCATGTTGACATGTCTAAATATTTGCATTGAGCGGGAATCGAACCCGCGTCTCCTGTCGTAACAGTCGAATGCAAGGCTACGCCACAAATGCTGAATTATTATCTAGCTTACCTATAAAACATCAATGCATCATTCTAACTGAAAACACTGAACACACTAGCAATATCTCTAGTCCGACGCGGTACGTTTCAACTAGATTTATGTTCATTACCTGACATTTTGTTCAAGATTATACATTAGATAGAGTTGTTGGTATATATTATTATCTTCTTAATAGAGCGGGCGATTTTATAGCATACTGTTTGCTTCCGAAATACCTAGGCAGGTATTTTTTGCACAATAAAAAGTTAAAGGGATTCTTCAAGAACGGCACTAGAATGTTTTTACAGGTTCAAGAGCGTGAGTGTGAAGCGCTTGGTGTTGCACACGTGCTAACTGGACTAACCACCGACCTACACGTGCCAGACTGAGGTATCACCCTAACACGGTGGAATCAATTTCATCAAAAACCAAGCGGTTCGGTGCCTCTTTTATTTGCTGTACCATAAAGACTTGGAATTCTTTACCAGCGCATGTATTTCATTCTTCTTATAGTCCCGGGGCCTTTATGCGGGGCGTGAAAAAGCATTTGATGAGACCATCAAGCTGAAGGCCACCACTGTGGTGGTGACCCCAGTTCTGAGACTTTGCCTTTAGCTTACCATCAGGGGAGGTAAAGTCATTTTGACGTGTCCTATAGAAAAAAACAAGAACTACTGCGAATAGGGACTAAAATGCCAGGGTAACTGCTTCCTATCAGATGGATCGTGTGCTTGTCTGTCATCTAAGTGTTTTAATTTAGTAGCAGAATATAGTGGTTTGAACTAAGCAGCTGACCATAGGAAACTGCGAAGGTAGATAGCCATTTGTTTAGGTACTTAGTTATAATATATAAATATCATAATTAGCTTAAAGGTATGTATAAATAGACTGCGATAAAGGAGAAATATTTTGAATGAGTTTAGTGGCAGATACTTTTCGAAACAGTACACATTGTTATCAAATAAAGTCTTAAAAATATTATTATTATTATTTATGTTAAACTAACTAGCAGCCATTAGGCTGATGCGTGTGTGTCTCATGGTCTGGAGATTTTGTCAAGTCTGTTTTTGAAACATTAACACTGGGTGCCAAAACAATAGTTTTAAGTAGGCTGATCCACTCTCTAACGACACGGTTGGGTAGAGATTGTTTCCTAGGTTCAAGTCTAGATCGCTATTTAATCTGTTTTCGCTAAAGCCATTTTCATCTACTACTCACAAAAGCCTAGTAAGTATATATAATATAACATTGTGTTAACAAAACCACAACACAGTAGCACCGAAAATTATTTATACAACGTCGTTTAACAATATTAACAAAATATCTGAAGCGAAATAATAAACCGCGGCATGTCACCTCAAGATAAAAGGGATTAGCGCACTTGAGAAACAGGTTGTCTTAACTTCAGAAATACCAACTTATACTTGTCAATCTATCACGATCGTATTACAAACAATACAAGGTTGAATTTTGATTGGCTGAGTGGTTATGTAAAGGTTGTAGGAAATAATCAGTATGTTATTGCAAGTGTAGGTGAATCTTTGTATAATTTCATTTCGCGACAACCCTAATGTGTTTTAGGGATGTGTAGTTTGAAAGATATTATGTCGATAAAGCATCTTTTTATTATTTTTGGAACATCCCTAAAGACTCGAAAAGCAATACCAAATAATTGCATTTTCTTGAGTTCTTATTTTCTTGTGCCACTAGGTCCTGTGATTATAATTATATCGTTTCTATAATAATTTAATGTATGTGGGAAACGGTAAGTGGAGGTGTTTTTAAGCGCATTTGGCACAAAATATATCAGGCAAGTTTCTGCAATTGCCATTCTGCGAGCACAATACTATTACTTTTGATAATTTCCTATAAAAAATAAATCAATAACACTGCCTAATCAGGGAATGAAAGCTAGACTCCGCGATAGTAGTGAAAAACCTGTGTTAATTAATGTTTTAGGACCTACAAATATAGTATTAAAGGTTTGAGTTTTCAATATAAAAACATAAAATAGTACTGAAATTTAAAAAGATATCGATAAGGTAAACAGTCACATCCTTAGTTCATGTTCATCAACGGTTAATAATAAGGGGTTTAACTGCGAATTTTAAGTGGTTCACATTAGGACTGAGTTTGTTCCCCTACGCCAAGATACGGTGTAACGGCAGGTGAAGTTAGTGTGTATGCCGATAGCAGGCTTCTTTGTTTGACGCACTTTGTTCGCAAGTACCCATTGTGTCTCCAAGATAAAGTGTTTGTGTGTCGTTTACGATGTGCTGATACGACTATATTAAAAGAGGTGTATATTTTTTATCGTATGTATGCCTAAGCTTAACGTAGAGATCTTATAGGCCCAAGCCAATTCAGTACAAATGTGGATTGATGGGCAAGGGTCTGGTGCAGGTTTTTCTCTGGGGTTAGGAGGTCAGATGGCAGTTGCTCCCGAAAAAGCCAAAAAACTAGATTTTGGGGTGGTACGAGAACGAATTCCTAGTTTCAGATACCTATGACTGGAATTGGCACTCGGATTGACTTGACACACATTCTACTAATTGTATTTGAAATTAGCAGGTTTAAGACGTATCTATCTACTTGAATGATTGAAAGTATGAAGAAAATTGTTTGGTTAAGATCAAAATGACATAGGGAGACTGACTTGACTATTGACTATGAAGACCTTGACTGTGACTAAAATGACGAAAACGCTGCATAATACATTTATATGCAAATTATAATACTTGTTTGTGTCAATAGCCAAGTTGACTATGAAGACCTTGACTGTGACTAAATGACGAAAACGCTGCATAATACATTTATATGCAAATTATGATACTTGTACCTATGTGGCAAAATGTGAAGCAAAGAAGCCATTAAAAAAAACAAGTAGGTACCTACCTATGCATAAAAGTGATCTACATAATACTGAACGAAACTAAAATAGGTATTAGAAACTACACATAAATGTAAGCGTTACACAGATTCTTTAAATAAAATATTTCGTGGTTTACATTTAAATTCATAATCAAAACAACTAACTGGCTTCCAAAAACAAATAAAACTGATCGACCCATATAAAAATATGTATGTGCCGTGTAATAAAAAGTAATGTATCTAAAACGCGTTAATTTCCAAATAGCGCATATAAAAATACACGTGTGCGCGCAGGTAATGGTGATTGCGACCGAATTGCGGCGCGCGCGCACCCGATGCCGAACACATGGCCCGAACGTTTACGTGGAATAACAGGATATTACGATCTTGATAGTTTTTCAAGAAAATTTCGAAATATATTTTGTAAATTTTATAACTAAAAATAACTCCAAAAAATAATACCCTGACCTACACTGATGACTTTAATATGAATGTAATATTTGTAAAAGCTCCAGCACCATGCAGTTAGAAACATACATATGTAATTATACAAATCACGCTTTTTCCCATTGAGGTAGGCAGAGACAACATCTTTCCACTTGCTACGATCTTGGCATACGTCTGTCACTTCTTCAACTTTCATAATTGTTTTCATTGCACGTTGGTTGCGGGTAGTCTTGTCCTCTCTCTAAAACGTAAAACGTAAATATACAAATAAATTAATGATGTCATTCCCATTTAGATATAATGTTTGTACATAAATGCGTATACCCAAGAAAATTAATTGTTCAAGTACCAAGACTGCACAATCCAGGTACGCATGTCGATCAAGCGCAAAGGCATCAAGCATTTCAGTGAAACCAACAGGTAATTTACAGCTGGGCGTCGATACCGCTGTTTATTTTAGTTCATACTATTTATTTTATTATCCGAGCCCCGCATAACGCTGATTAGGTTTTATTATTATAACCGATGTGTTTTAATGGGTTCCGCCACCTGGTTTTTACCTACGTTGTAGAAAGTTTTAATACTTTTTAAAACTGTAATACCTATTCTGGAAACATTTTTTTTCTTTTCGTCATACGAATACCTACATCATACTGTGTGTTTGTGATTTTTGTATTATTGAGCATAGTCATTTTCAGATGTAGTCCACTAAGAGCACTTTTCCGAAAGGCTCCTAGTCTAGTCCACAAAGAGCACCTATCAATATTTTTGCCAAGTGTTCGTGGACCTAATGAGTATAGAGGATCTGTACATAATAGATAAATAATAGAGAAATAAACAACTTCTTTTCTTTTCACTTTACTTCTTTTAACTTCTTATCTTTCTTTTTTATTTTTGGCTAGCCTTTCTTTCAAAAGGTTTTCTTGGAAATATATGCTAAACATATAGTTAAGCCAGTGATTTTATTTAAGGCAAATAAATAATGAAACTATAACTGGGGATTGTCCACCATTTTGGTGGCCATTTACAACTCTGCTAGACAGCCAGTTGTCTATGAGGTGTTTTCAGTCCCTCAAAGTAACTAGTTGTGATGGAAGAACATGTTATTCTTGGTAATAAAGAAGACAATTTTTTGTCATCATCGAACTGTGTATAACAACCAAGTATTTCTACTAAGAGGGACCATTTTGATTGAATTTGATACAACCCGATGCAATAAGGATCTAATTAGTCTACAAATCTCGACCGACAAATTTAAACAAGACAGATACATATCATTCGCATCTAGGATATTGTGAGTATGTACATTGTAGATGGGCGGTAAAGTACGTTCGGTACGCAAATGTTAGACACCAAACGCCTTAAGCATGCGACTAGCACGCATTCGATACGCGAAAAGCACGCATTCGACAGGCAAGGAGCACGCATTAGGTACGCAGCGGGAACGCGACGACAGCGCGAGGTGCTAACGATTTATCGCTGCTAAATTGTTTTGGAAAGGTGAGCGTTAAATTAGTTGGATCTGGATCAAGTTGAAATACGACCGTTACTGTGTTACTAGTATAGGATTTATTGTGCACTAAAATAGCCGCGGTTAGATCGGATTTGTACGCTAATCAATTTTACTGCATTAAAACAAAAGAAATGGCTTGGCCTGGTAGCTAATTATATTACTTCAATAAACTTTAAAGGCGATAAGCTGACGGCGGAGCGGGGCGGTCAAAATGACCGCGACGCACTCTTATTTATACGATTATAAGGTTGCATTTTGTCAGCGTAATAGCTGTCGCTTGTCAGATATACACGGGCTAAATGCGATCCAATGATAGTAATAATAAGAGTGCGTCGCGGTCATTTTGACCGCCACGCGCCTCCGTCTGTTTAACGTCTTAAAGGAATATGTTACAACTACCAGTTCACGTGTTTCCTTCCTCCTACAGTCCCGGGTCCTTTAAGCGGGGCGTGAAAAAGCATTTTGTGAGGCTGTCAAGTTGAAGGCTGCCATTATCGGGTCACCACTATATACACCGATAGTGCTACAGTGGTGGCTCTCAGCTTGATGGCCCCATGAAATACTTTTTCACGCCCCGTTTAAGGGACTCGGGACTATAAGAGGAAGGAAACACATGCGCTGGTAAAGAATTCCAAATCTTTATAGTGCGGCATAGAAAAGAGGCACTAAACCACTTGGTTCTTGATGGAATTGCTAGGATGATACCTCAGTCTGGCACGTGTAGTTCTATATAGGAAAGGAGAGGGTGAAATTAATTGGAAAAGCTCATTGGAACACTCGCCATAGTAGAGCCGGTAAAAACTGCCAGTTACATTGTGAACTTCATTTATGCTAAACGTAGGTATAAAAACAATGATATTTCTGTACATTAATGTATATTGAATGACTCCCAACTATTTACAGGCGCAACACTCAACCGTCCGCACGTTCTTACATTCATACATCCACATTATAATCCATATTCCGTACAGCTGTGAGACATTATTTTAAAATAATATTGTTTACTCGCCGGGAAACGTTTCTCACGTTTGCCTGCCATTTTGCATTGCCGTGTTTGTATAATTTTATAAAACGTAAATACATTGAGTTAAAATTAATAGTTTATAATTAAAATAAACGTGAGAGGTGTAGTTTCAGGTTTGTTTTGTTAAGTTTCCGAAGCTATTTTGCCACCAGTTTTAGATCTTGCTTCGTTGGTCACTTGGAATAAACTATGCGTTTATATTTACATCATTATTTTAGCGTTGATCCTGATTAACTTGACCTTTATAGTGGAGTGGTAGTGCATTCAACTGCTACGCAGGGGGCGCAGGTTCGATTCCCGCTGAGCGCAAATATATGTATGCATAAATAATATCTATTTGCATTAGTCTGGGAGATTCTATGTATTATGTTACGGCTAATACCCGAAGTGCGGCTGCGCCTAGTTTTAGCCAGTTAGGTTAGGTTAGGTTAGGGTAAGTGGCTACACCTAGTTCTAACCGGGCTAAAACTAGGTGCAGCCGCACTTCGGGTATACTAGGTTTAACCAAGAGTAAGTGGCTACACCTAGTTCTAACCGGCTAAAACTAGGTGCAGCCGCACTTCGGGTATTAGCCGTAACATATATTAAGTGTGTTTTTTTTATGTTTATCCACAATTTAGAACCCATAACACAAGCTAGTTAAACTATGCTTACTTTTGGTCTAAAGAGCGCAGTTTAGAATGTCGTAAAATATATTTTTTAACACATCTTACTCCTTGTCCTCGTCTCGGTTTGACTTATATGACTTTTAAGGGAGCGACTGCCATCTAACCTCTCAAACTTGAGAGGAAGCATTCGACAGTCTCATCCAGCAATCAGCAGGTATACTTTTTTGCTACCTCAATAGTATTAACAATCAATTCATTGTTTGCTACAAGTGGGATTACCGGCAAATGAAAGATAAATGTATGGCATTAATCCGGATTTCATACAAGTGTTTCAGAAGATCAATTATAAGTAAAAGATCAAATGAATTCGCGGTACACGGTGATTAAAGTTGTCCGAGATAGAACATTAATACTTGATAACACAATTAATTTGAGACTCCTTGAGGGTGCGGCTTCACTGACAGCGGGTGCAGTGTTTGATAAAAGGAAATAATATGTTTATAATTTTTGCCAACCGAAGATTAGGACTACGTTATTTTAGGACCAATTAAATTATCACTATTATTTTTACTTTGGATATGACTGAGATTAAAGCTAGGTTGAAGGACTAACACGTACGTCGGGAAAACTTCGGAAAACTAGTATTTTGGACGTTATAGGGGTCATAATATCAAGGAGTCATTATTACTTGTACCATCCTTAAACAATGTTCTCGCAAATAAAGATTATTATTATTATTATTATTATTATTTCTTGGGTGCAAAAATGATAGTGAAACCAGAATAATATGTAAATCAAATTCTAATACGTAAAATTCATAATTGATATTCGCCTCCGTAATTTCTGAAAACTTTTTAGAATTTTTTTCGGTAGTTGATGCCACAATAATAAAATTTAATCTTCAAAGATGCAATAAGAGCTGAATAGTTATGTAGATGTCTATCATTTTTAAAGAATCATAACTTTTTAAAATATTAACTTTTACTCAATTTACTCAATTGAAAGTTGAAAGTTTATTATAGAGACTTGAAAGAAGATTTACGCACCATACTAACGCGTGCCAATACAGATGACAATAATATTTCCTCACTACTCGCTTGCACTGGGACCATACTTCTCCGAAAACTCGTAAAATTTTCAATTTGCTTGCTAAAGTTTTACCTGATAAACGTGAAGTTAGGTGCGTTAAAAGGAAAAGTATTTTGTAGATAAGACGAAGCGGTCCGTGTAATTACACCACCGCGCCGCCAGAGGGCGGGGGTGTCGTAACACTTGTAATTTACTTACTGGGAATTACCGTATCTGGTGATCTGAGAGTTGAAATTATTTATTTAGTTATCTAGTTTTAACATCAGCTGATTACGTAATCCATATTTATATACATGATGTGTTATTATTATAAATAAATATTTTACAACCTTCTACACAGCGTTCTCTAGACCCAAAGTAATCATAGTTGAACAGTAACTATTTTTTTAACTACTTACGTGGCCAACAAGCGCATGGTCCACCTGATGGAAAGCGGTCACCGTGCAACATCAGAGATATCATCACTCGCGCTGCTGTGGTTTACCTAACTTTTGTTATAGGTTCTAGAATGCGGATCAAAATACTTATTTACATTTTTTTATAAATATATACTTATTATACATAGAAACACGAAGACAAAAGCAAACAGACATAATATTTGTGTATACGAATATTTGTACTGCAATCGAACCCGCGCCTCCTATCGTAGCAGTCGAATTCACTACCACTACGCTACAGAGACCATCGAAAATTGTATTTTTCCACTTACTCCTGTTTTAGTTTGGCTAGTGAAACTTTTATGGGAGCGACTGCCGTTTTACCTTCAGATTCTAAATTTGAATAGGTAAGAAAAAGACAGACATTTTAGTATAGATATAGTAATGACGTCATAATTTAATTGGTCAACATATTAATGCTGTTATACATTCTACTGTTTTCGTAGACCGCTACGACAATAGTTTTCTCTCGTAGCAGTCTTGAAGGAATTTAAATTCTTTATTTAAAATCATACTTTGCTTGAAAATGTTTTATTGTACTCTAAAAACCGCCCAGTAACATATTTACCTATGCACATAATTATTTACGCTATTGTATAGCTTTTATCTCGGACTTTGAGGGGGCCGAGTCAAGAAATTCCGTAACGAAAAAAAACCTAACACTCCCCCTTGTCGCATATGAGTGATGCTATGCAATAGCTTTACCGCGGCAGTCTCCGAGTGGCATACGTTTTTTTTTCATGTCGGTCACGTCAATATGACTTCACCTCGCCTGATGGTAAGCTAAAGGTAAAGTCTCTGGAATGGGAGTCACCATTACAAACACCGATAGTTCCACAACGGTGGCCCTCAGCTTGACAGCCTCATCAAATGCTTTTTCACGCCCCGCTTAAAGGACCCGGGACTGTATGTGTGTGTGTTATTGGACATTTTTGTTCTCCCTCAGCTAGATGATATTTGATTTTGTATATAACGCTTGTAAGTAAGATGGTTGGACCAAAACCAAATTTAATTTGCTACAGAAATAATCGTGTTATTTTAGAATCGCCACCTTCCAATTAGGGTGAGTTCGCAGTACGCGTAAAAACATCGGGTGTACAGTCACAAACACAAATAAAGACGTTAAATTTAGAGGCGTGCGGTTCGAGCACCTGGCGCCGAGCGACGGCACGTGCCACTTTTGGGCTTCATTGTACACCGTGGATTATTATAGAGATGTTTTTGGCAATAAACTGGAACGGTAATTCGAAAATAATTGTATTAAGTAATATTGGCAAAAAGTCACAACCACTTGAATTTGTTGATTGCATTTATTTTCTCTTCTCCAATGTTACACAGTAAGATAAAGATAAATCATTATTTATTCTGAGACTCATTTTAGTTAAGATATTTTTTATACTTAGTGTAAAATAAACAGCAATAAACGCTAAACGCGATCTTTTTCAAGCAAAGATAAATTTGATTACGTAAGTTTTTGTAACTGAATAGATGAAGAGATTGGGAAAAGTGAAAAGAATGGCCTCTAAAATTCTTATAAATCGTACGAAATAAAGTACACTTAAAGTGAAATATTGAGTGATAATTTTGAGAATTTTATTGTGCTGGAAAACATTATAGAAATAACACTACAGAAATCTGACTTTTGATTGAAAAGATATGTACCTAGTCGATAATATTAAAATTAATAAATCAATTGTACTTCATGGTAAATTGTTGAATTGATGTTTCGACCAAGTAACGTAATTCAAAGGTATGTACATACCTAGGTATACCATGATCACGTTAATTCCCGTTAACATTTTACTATAATAAAGCATGGAACGCGAAAGTTTAAAACATAATAGCATTGTACAATAATAATTAATACTAAAACAATATTTAAATGAAATTTATTAATTAACTTACTTTTTATAATATTTTTTTTTAAAAAGATGGTATTATCAGCTCTCCAGGTGTCTATCGACACTCTAAATAGCGCCAGTATATTTATTCCGGTACTTTTACCGGGAACCGGTCGCCGGCTAACTTCTTTCAAAGTCCTACGTACAGATGTTATTATTTGCACGACCAATTGGCTATTGTTTTTCTTTCTGACTGTACTTTTATTTGTGTTGGAATTTATTTTTTAAATTTATTTTTAATCGTTAGCTTTGGTTTGGAGAAAGGTTCAAATTGTTTTTTTTTAATGGAACAACACTTTTGGTTGAGATTTTTGAATGTTATTTTTGTTGGATAGAGGAGTGAATGTTTTATGGTTAAAAACTTATCCAACATGTCGTTTGACTGTCTTGTGAAACACGTTACAGTACCGTATGTCCCTAACATAAGTAACAGAAATACTGTTAAGGTGATCCGTGTATTCAATTAATACAAAATATATAATGCTTATAATTATATGATATAAGTAATATCATACTTGTTCTTTTTTAAATTTCGATTACGATTTAGAAACAATCGCGTTATATTGGATGTTGAAAATAGAATTTGTTTTTTTAGATTTGTGAAATCGAAATGAGGTAGGAACTGAATCTTTATTACAAGAATTGACCCTCTGAATGTTGATAATGTGTGTATGAATTTTGATAATATGTGTCTGTGTTTTGACAATGTGTGTATGAATTTTGAGAATGTGTGTGTGAATTTTGTAATGTGTGTCTGTGTTTTGATATAGAGAGCACACAAATCTCCCTGCGAAATGATCACATACAGACGAAGAGCATTTTGTAGCCCATTAATTATAACTTATAATATATAAGTAAATCAATTTTATTTAATGACCTGTGTCTGAGGTTTACTGGCCAGGGTACTGAATACTTATCAGAATACCAAATGAACGTGAAGAAAATATTTTATTAATATTGGATTCTAGTGCTTTTAGGCGATAAGCAGATGGAGGTGCGAGGCGGTCAAAATGTCCGCGATGCTCTCTTATTGTTAGTATCATTAGATCGCATTTAGCCCGCGTATTTCTAACAAGTGACGTGAGGTATTGCGTGGAAAAGTGCAACCTTATTGTCGTACGATTACGAGTACGTCGCGGTCATTTTAACCGCCCAGCGCGCCGTCTGCTTAACGCCTAAATAAAATTATATTTAAATTTTACATATATTTTTAAAAGGATCTAAACAAGCTGCCTACGACAAGGGTTGGGTTCGATTGCCGCTCAGTGCAAATATTTGTATGCATGAATATATCTATTTGCATTAGCCTGGGTGTTTCTGTATGTTTTGACAAAAAAGTACATAGGTACTCATGTATATTCTAGAATCCATAATAGAAGCTAGTTAAACTATACTATGGTCTAGATAATACTGTTATCTAGAGTTAAACTAAACATATTATTATGAAAGAATATTTTTAAAGTTAAACAGTTTTAAATTGTATTGTCATCAGAACTAAAGACTTCTGCTAAATAGCAGACAAGTCAGACAACTGAAAGGGGTTCAAATTTCAATTACCAGATTTGACCCAAACAAATAGGTTGAGTTAAATATTATGAAATTTGGTAAAAAGATAGGTTATAGTCTGGAATAATATACAGGCAAACGCTACTTTTTTACGGTAGCTGAAAATAATTCCACGCGAGTGAAGCCGCGGGCAACAGCTAGTACCTAATAAAATTCTGGATTTTGAACAGTGTCCAAGTAATACGCAACACAAAGTTTTATTCTACTAAGCCAATTTCCAGTTAAGAATAAATTTAACGATACAAATAATAGTGTGACGTTTATGCTAATAATTCTGGTATCTCCTGAGTTTAGGTGCAATAACGTCATTTTGTAGGTTACCGCCTGTGAATAGCTACTCTGTGGCTTTAGTGCCTACTCCGAGGAGACTGACGTTCGACTCATAATTTTGATACTTAATGTTTTTAAGGAAATGATCCCGACTTGATACCTATCTTCTATATAATTATAACATTGTAAAACAGTGCAGCTGTGTCTGTACACTGGAGAAAATGTGTACTTAAGTAAGTACTTAATAAGAATATTATTTATATATAAATATCATATATATTTATTAATTTATTATTATACGTAAACGGGAATTAACTCGATCATGGTATAGATATATACATACCTTTGGAATACCTGACGTGTCGACAAGGTTACACCGGCCGTGGTCACAGGCTGACTGTCTCAGCCGCGCACGCCCTCAGTCGTCGAGTCCGTGGGGTAGCCGGTTCTTCATCTACCCGCACATTTTTGTCATTTTTTATAATATTATTTTGTCTCCAGGTACCGTCACATACCACACTCACAGGGTCCCTATTATTAGTTACAAAAAATATAAGTTATGTAAACGGGAGTTACATCTGCAAATAAATTGCAATGCAGTTTGGCGGAGATATTATTAATGTATATTTGTTTTTAATCATGAATAAACGCTTTAATTCATCCATTTAGATACCTATTTAAAAAAATATTTAGGTTATGTTAGATGAACGATGTTGAACACAAAAATACATTTTTGGATTTTTTGTCTGCTTGTCTGTTTGTGCGCGATGGGCGCAAAAATTACTGAACGAATTTTGACGAGGTTTTTTCGTTTGATAGGTCTTGGTGAGACTTGAAATCTTACGGTGTTTGATCACAATCGGTTAGATAGAACCGGAGATTTAGTCAAAAAATACGAAAATCGGTCGTAGCCACGGGCATAAGCTAGTTATTAGGTTGCGATGGACGTAAAAAATACCTAACGGATTTTGATGCGGTTTTTTTATTAGAAAGGTCTTGCTTAGACTAAAAATTTACCATATGTTTGGTTGTAATTGGTTAAGTAGATATGACCAAAAACGACCTAAAAACGAAGCGCGCGCGAAGCCACGGGTATCAGCTTGTATAAAAAGTAGCCTATTATGTTACCCAGAACTATGAACGTCAGTCTACAGTTAATTACCAAAGTATCTTTCATATTTTAACGTATGAATATATTGCACTACAGCGGGTGCAGTGCGACATGACCATCCAACACTAATCGTATCATTTGATTCAGTTATAGCGGCCACCTAAGTCAACCGATCGTGTATGATGCTAAATACACGCATCGGCTTATAGACTATCACGGTACGGTTAGCGAGGGCTGGCAGAGAGCCAAGTGCACGGCCATACGTTACTGGGCGCAGGTAACTCGCTTGGCGTGCCGTGCCTCGTTTGGATCAGAAAGTCGACTTGATATGAGTATTATTTTATCATAATATATTTGTGTACAGATGCGCCGGCACGTAACGTGGCCAGGTTTGGGGTAAGTTCGCGCATCGTGCACTTTGAGCCAATCAAATGATTCAAAGTACGAACGAACGGAACGTTGATTTGGTACAAAACGTCTCTCGGAGACATATGATTGGTCCGTCAAGTGACGGACCATTCATATGTCCGCGACGGCGCAACCGCGTCTCCCGCGACCCGCTCATACCTCAAAGGGGACCTAAAAATCGACCTTTGCGCATATGAATAATAGTTTAATATTCCGAATTTGAAAAAAGTATACAAACAAAACGAGTCCTGACTTGCCTGTCTAATTTTTCATCATGCATTTCGTACAGTTTAAAAAAGTTTCGGAAGGTTCAAACACCATACCTATTTCTTTTTTAATTTTCTCTTTCCTAGTAATAATACTAATAATATCGTTTTATTGTACACCAAGGATACAAGGTACACAATGAGTACAGTTTATGGGTTCGTACAAATGGTGGCATTATCGCTCATGGCAATCTTTACCAGGCAACCATAAGATGGAGGGGATGACGATGACGATGACTAGGTACCAAGGGTGCATCTTGAAACCAGAAAGGACCAATTCTCTGCACAGGAGTGCCCAGTAAGTGACCGTCATCGAGGACTATCACAGCCACTGTAGTAATAGTTAAGATCTACTGAAATTTCTGAACTTAGATGGCTGGTAAATCCAAACTTCCTAACTGGCCAGTGAATCGGCCAAGTGAGTGCTCTCTCAAAACAAACGCGGCTGATGTGTGGAGCACGATAAAACGCAGGTATTTACGGTCGTGCGCGCTCTATTGTTTCAATATCGATCTGATTATTCGCCCCTGTATGATAACTACGCAGTTTTGGTTTACTGTACTGAATTTCAAGTACTTTCATTAAAATGGTAGTCAAAATAGAACTGAATCTTATTATTAATGTAGAAGTTATTAATGATTTAGGTATGTGAAATTTCAAGTTTCGAGATTATTATTTGAGATGAGTAGGTATCAAATATTATTGTTAAAAGAAAAATCATTATTTATGTGGAAATAAATGATCAGGTACCAAATGAATGATATAGGTACCTTGTTGTTGAGGATACGAGTACTCCTGAAAATGATCGAAATTGCCACAGTAGCCATGACCTACAATTTCGTTCCGTCAGCCCGTACTCCCGGGTAGTCCTGCTAAGTTATAGATACTAGGTGATTTTAGTCGATTGGGTTATAACATAATTGGTCTGTTGCGAATACAGCAACTCGGCACTTCATGGTTTTTTCGCAAAAAGACCGAAAGCTGGATACAACTTTTATTATCTACTAGCTTTTGCCCGCGGCTTTGCCCGCGTGGATGTCGGTTATCGCGACCAAGCATAATCTATGTTCATTCTCGAGGTCTAATCTACTCCTATACCAAATTTCATCAAAATCGGTTCAGCGGTTCAGGCGTGAAAGCGTAACAGACAGACAGAGTTACTTTCGCATTTATAATATTAGTATAAGGATTACCAGAATATTGTAACAACCCCATGCTCCTATATTCACACAAATAATTGATTATGAATTAAAACTGATCCTGCTCATTTAGGAGTAAGCTTTTGAGCCTCTAGTCTTCAACCTAGCGTTAATCCCAGTCGTATCCAAAGCTTTCACCTCGGAATCTGGGGTCCGTTTTACCAGTCTTTTGAGCGTCTACAACCTACAAAATTTTGGTTCATACCTGAAAACGATGGCAATGATTTGGACCTTACATCTCTGACAGGCAAGACTTTTTGGTAGCATACGAACCAACACATAATGGACATCATACTTTCATCATACAAAGTATACAAAAGTACCTATAGCTAACTAAAATTACTCATACACATCATAATACTGTACAGCTAAAACAGTGAGTCATACACACTTTGTCATTAATTCCCTCACCGTCGTGTAAATCCAATCAGCATAAATTCAACGCGGGCAGCGCGGGCGCAGGAGAGGACGACAGATGCCGTGTAATTGTTCCTGTGACAATTTTTTGTGAACACCCCCTAATGTGTGATCGAATCTGTTTAAAACTGTTTGGAAAGTAGGGAGATGGACTTTTTACTTTATTGTAATAATACTAAGATGTAGAGTACATGGACCACATCATTACTTACCATCAGGTGAGATTGTGGTCAAACGCGAGCCTATCGACTATAACAAAAAAAAACTTCCGGGTTGTCTTGAAGCTCCATGCGTTAGGCATGTTGGTTAATTGTATATGCTAAAACTGCTGGGTTATGTAATTTCGTTGGAATTTTAAACGAAAATTGTTTATCTCGAGGAATAACATAGGCTGCTTATTGGGGTTCATCGATCATACGAATGTGACGAAAAACCGTGTGATTCAGTCAGTTTGAGTTCGTAACCTTACGTGACCTTCGATGCAGTAAAACCCAAAGAAATTACAGAAAAATAAGCTACTAGAAATTTATTGAATGAAATTTTAAAGCAATTGCATGCTAACTATTCCTTATGACCCAGCGCCCTAAGCCGTAGAATATATCGGAAAACTTCGAGCATCTAGAATAGGTCCAGGTAGCTCAGTTGGTCAGAGCGGTCCCCCTGTAAGTCACTGTGACTGGACTGTGGGTCACGGGTTCAAGTCCCGTCCTGGATGATCATTTTTTCCGAACAGAAAATCATTAGAAATTTATTGTAGTAGCCTAGTGGTTTGGGTAATGGACTGCTGAGACGAGGTCTCGGGTTCGATCCCAGGTTCCCCATGGCACACACCAATGACTTTTCGATGCTTTTCGAAGTTATGTGTGTATTTATCGCAGGTTTATTAGTGCCTCGGAGAGCACGTTAAGCCGTCGGTCCCGGTTGCCATACAAACATCTATGGCAGTCGTTACGGGTACCTAGTTGGAGCCCACAAAAGTCCAACCAGTCTAACTTGGAACTTCGATATCGCCATTGGTCATAATGACCATTGGTTGTGGAGGTCAGATGGCAGTCACTCCACGGAACATATCGAAGTTCAGCCGCATCACAGTTAGACTGGAAAGCTGACCCCAACTGAGTTGGGACAAAGGTTCAGAGAATGATGATAATTTTTAAGGAAATAATATAGTATGCGATGATCAGTTCCCTTCTCAGTTTATGTTCTAATCTTGAACAAAATCTGTCTCCACAGTTGAGTCGCAGCATCCCTCAACAAACGCTGGGGAGCGGTGTACTCAGGTGTCGAATCGCAACCGTGCCGAGTATGTGCGCACTGGCCCTTCTACTCTCCGTACGATCGACGCTAGTGCACACTTTACTTAAACAGATGTTATCAAAATAATGCATCAACACGTACCAGTCTAATTATTAATAATGAATTATTTTTGCTTGCTTGATTATGGCCTAAATATTTGAACTCAATGCTAAAATTAAATTTACTTGTCAATTTTAAACTTACTTGTAGAGTTTCAAGTCCCGCCAGACCACATATCCAGGGCCTCGATTCTATTAAAACAAGCCACTGTCATGCCACTGACACTTCAAAAAATGCCATTTAATTTTGGACTTTATTGTATCGTTTAAAGTCTAAAATTAAATGATATTTTGTAGAGCGAATGGAAAAGTTAAATGAATTCTTTTCATTTGATTTTAGACTTTAACCGTATAATATTAAAGTCTGCAATCAAATAGAATTTTTAGAGGGTCAGTGTCATGACAGTGGTTTGCCTTTTGCAAAATCGAGGCCCAGTTTAATAGTACCCGCAGCCCGCAACCGTGCGTGTATAAACAATTATGAAATTGAAGCGACGGGAGTATGCCAAGATCGTAACAAGTAGAAAGATGTTGTCTCTGCCCCAATGTTAAAAAGGCGTAATTAATATGTATGTAATTTGCCTAGAGATCTTTTATATGACACACGAGCGTATATATAAAACTATTGATAATAACGCACTCTAATCACCCGAACGATGTTTAACAAAGTAAGGGTGGTATTGCAATAGGGTGGCTTCATCCCCTGCACCAAAACTCTTTGATGTGGCCGCCGTGACCGTGAAAATGTGACGTCGATTCATTTCACAAGTATTACAGGATTTGTAATTGCATTTAAATTGAAGTCTTTGTGTGTCTCCTGACTTTTTTGATGTACAGACGTAGAGGCTAACTGTATTCATGTTTGTAAATAGACGTTAATAATTCTCTTAATAATAGCAACCCATTTATGTCCCTCTGCTGGGCACGGGTCTCCTCTCTTCTAACGAGAGAGCTGAGGCGGTTCAGACCTTAATCCACACACGCTGGCTTAATGCGGGTTGGTGGATCGGACATGTCCTTAGAATTTCTTCTAGGACATGTGAGTTTCCTCACGATGTTTTTCCTTCATCGTCAGCAGATGGTAAATCATGTAATTAGCACATATAAATTTCACAAAGTGTGTAGTACTGTCCAGCCGGATTCGAACTCGATTTCTCTGAGTAGAGGCCGCATTGCAATCGGTTAACTAGAACCAACCTCCGTGTGGGTAAAGACGCGGGTATTAGCTAGTTAAATAGTATTATTTTCTCCATCTGTACTGTACACAGTGTGTACAAGATCGATCACATATGTTATTTAGTCTAAAACAAACAGTATCAGTCCACCAATGAGTCAGAATAACTCAACATACCTAGTACGATTAATTTAGTGCAGACAATAGCACTTAGTGAATACCTATCGATGGCTCTTTCGAATAGACGTGTAACAGTCAATGCATGAATTTTCTTTTTGGTTTTTCGGTCCGTTATCTTTCCTTCGAACTCCCTAATTTTTTTAATAATATTTAATCGACAAATAAGGCTGTATTTGCATTTGATTCCTTTTTTACACGGAAATAATAAGTTTTTCTATCACAGATTCTGCTAAAGGCAAACCACTGTCATGCCACTGACACTCTAAAAATGCTATTTTAATTGTAGACTTTACGGCTATACAATTTAAGTCTAAAATCAAATGAAAAGAGTTCATGAAACTTTTTCATTCGCTTTACAAAATATTATTTAATTTTATAAACTGATAAAAGTAAGTCCAAAATTAAGTGGTACTTTTTGTCAGTGGCATGAAAGTGGCTTGTTTTAAAAAAATCGAGGCCCTGTAATATTTCTGACTATTATATGCTTCATGCTTTCTCCGTTGCCAATCAAAAGATTATTTTTTTAACTTTTATTTCATTCTACATTGTATTAACCTACCTACAATGAAACCCGATATTTAAGGATTAAACGTTTTTATTTTCTCCTATAAAGTTGTCATTTTTCGATTGCACGATTATTCGATAGAGCCACCGATATTAAGTCTTTTTATTTCATTCTCACATCAAAGAAACGCCTCATTAAGAATATCTGCTGTCTCCCTCTATTCTTATGATTCGCAGAAAACGTTCCTAGCCATTGTTCATAAGTGTTCCGGCTGTTTATGCGCTGGACATCATTAGTCAGTCCAATTAGCATAAGGAATGTATTCGTAGTCAACGATTAGTCGTGGAAACATTCCTTCGGGAATCGACTTATAAAACCTATGGACTGAGCCTGTTGAAGAAGAGACTGTATCACATGTCATAGGTGGTTAGCCATGTGTGAGTGAATTTTGAGTTGCAATCTATTTGGGTAATTTATGTAAATTTGGTCTTAAAATCAAATAGAGATCTCTGTGATATACCGCAATCTGCGGTGTACAATATAGTCACAATATGGAAAAAAAAATAGTACATGTCGACACCAGAAGTATCAATTAACGTAAGGGACAAAACACGACTTTTCAGGAGAGCCAAAAAACCATTTTTTTTTTAGAATTTTGTCTGTAACTTTTTGTCATTTACCTTGATCTCAAAGGTGTCTAAGGCAAAGTTTCTTAGAATTTTCTCTTCTTTATAACTATAAACAAAAGATTTATGTAAACTTACGGGTTTAGAAAATAGCATGTCCCTTACATTAAAAAAAGTTGCTTAGTTGTCCTTTACGGCACTGAATTTTTCAATGTAAACTATTCCATATTAAGGTAAGCACCAAGTTTAATAGGAAACTACCACACAAATGTACTGTAAAGGGCATAAACAATCATGATTGGGTGAAATATGATGTATGATAAACTATTAGGAACAAGTATCAATTGTAATTTTGGACCTTATGTCCTTAATATTAAGTCCATGAGGGATAAATATACTTATACTAACTTTACCTTCTAATTTATTTCAGCGATTTTGAAGAAAATTTGGACTAATGGAATTATTACGTCATAATTGACTAAGACTTCTTTTAAAAATTTACCTGAGTCTGAGGAAGGGTCTTATGAATGTGACGGGAACACTGGTTTTTTAAGTGAGGAATACCTACTTATGCATGATGCCTCCGAGTTTGGGGAAAACCTGTAGACCTATGTGGGACTCTCCCTAAAGGGCATACCCATTAAACCTCACCATGTCCACCTCGTCGCTTTAGTCAGACCGCAAGTTAGGCAATAGTATGTGTTGTGTACTAGGTATGTGGGTATACAATAAACCAGTCTGCATTGAGCTGTCGTGTTTCATTGACGTGTCCCTATATACAACATTGGCGACGAGGATTCGTATTGTACCTACCTACTTACGCGTGTGATCGTGAAAAAATAAAAAATAAAATGCCTATCGGACGCATTGAACCCTATACCTTAGGGAATGCTAATTGGGACGCTTACGTGCGACGCGTAAACCAATTTATAATGTTAAACAACATAAATGACGCGTTAAAAGTAGCCACGTTAGTGACGGTTGTAGGCGCGGATTGTTACGATCTTATGTGTGACTTGTGCGCTCCAAACACCCCAGAATCAAAATCTTACGATGAACTTGTTAAATTAGTGAAAGAACATTTAGAACCGGAGCGATCGGAGATAGCAGAGAGGCACATTTTTCGTCAACGCGTTCAACGTCAGGGGGAAAGTATTCGCGACTACCTACAAGCACTGAAACATTTAGCGAAAACTTGTAATTTCGGCGCCTGCTTAGAGGTGTGTTTACGAGATCAATTCGTTTCGGGGCTCTTCGATGAGGACATGAGATCAAGAATCTTTGCAGAACAAAGTAAATTGGATTATAAGCGTGCGGTGGAATTGGCGCTGGCGCTCGAGGCGGCGGAACGGCACGCGGTCACGGCGAGCACGACGAGCAGCTCGGCCGGCGCGCAGGCCGTCGCGTCTACGGCGGCGGAGGAGGACGGCTTGCATCGGATGGGCGCGGGCTCGGCGGGCTCGCGGGCCCGGCGCGGCCGCGGTGCTGGCAGCGGCGGCGGCGGCGGCGCGGGCGCTGCTCGCCCGGGACGCGCATGTTCGCGGTGCGGTAAACTGGGTCATTCCGAAGGCAAGTGTCGCTTTAAGCAATATAATTGTGATTCGTGTGGTGAAAAGGGCCACTTGAAAATTGTGTGCAAAAAAAATGCCGGTTCGAACGAGGTAAAAAACCAGTTTTTTATCAATGAATCTGAAACTGAAGATGATAATTGTAATTTTTATAATTTAGTTATAAAAAATGACGGCGACGGGCCGTTCTATGCCGATTTAACGGTAGATAATATTAAATGCAAATTCGAAATTGACACGGGATGTAAGATATCAATCATTTCTAAACATTTTTATGATGAAAACTTCTCGAATGTTCCAATACAAAACAAAATTTTAAATTTAAAGTCATATACGGGTGCCGTCATCGAGACTATCGGGTACATCATTGTCGATGTTATTTGTGGAAAACATTACGCTAAACTAAACTTGTATATTATCGAAAACGGCGGACCTCCACTGATGGGACGCACCTGGATTAAACACTTAAATCTAGCAGTAGTGGAATGCTATAATTTGAAAGACGAGGACTCGATGACGACATCCTTACGCAAGGAATTCCCGACTGTATTTGCCGAGGGATTAGGAACATTCAAAACCAAGTTTCGATTGTATTTAAAAGATAAGACACCAGTATTTGTTAAAGCGCGGGCTTTGCCTTTAGCCCTGCGTCGACCTGTGGAACGGGAGCTCAACCGTTTGCAGAGGGAAGGTGTGATCTATAAAGTAGAACGATCAGACTACGGTACTCCTATAGTACCGGTAGTTAAACGAAATGGTAGTATCAGACTGTGTGGTGATTACAAAATAACCATCAACCCTTTGTTGAAAGACTACCAATACCCTTTGCCACGGATTGAGGACCTATTCGCGGTGTTAGGGGGGGGTGAGAAGTACACTAAACTAGATCTGTCTAACGCTTTCCAACAGTGCATGTTGCATGAGGATTCACAGCCGATGACGGCGATCACAACACATATAGGGACCTTTGTGTATCAGAGGGTACCATATGGAATTAAATGCATACCTCAAAATTTCCAGAAGATTATGGAGGAAACATTGAGCGGATTGCCGTCAACGGCAGTATTTGCCGACGACATTTGTGTTACAGGTAAAAATAGGGCCACTCACCTGTCTAATTTAAAAGCAGTACTTCAAAGGCTTAGCCATAGTGGTCTAAGAATAAATTTTGCCAAATGTCAATTTTTCAAAGACAGTGTAACCTATCTGGGATATAAAATTGATAAGTTTGGTTTGCACACCGATCAAAAGAAAATTGAGGCCATTGTAGCTGCACCTACTCCTGTAAATATTACTCAGCTAAAAAGTTTTATGGGACTCGTGAACTTTTACTCGAAATTTTGTATTAATATGAGTGATATACTCAAGCCACTTTATAGTCTGTTAAAAAAGGGTGTTGAATGGGAATGGTCAGATGATTGTAAGAAGGCTTTCGTTAAGATAAAAAATGTTTTAAGCAGTGCTCCTGTCTTAGCTCATTACGATGCTAGTCTGCCACTCGTATTGTCGGTAGACAGCAGTTCTTATGGCGTGGGCTCCGTGTTGACGCAGCGGTACGCAGACGGCACCGAAAGGCCAGTGTGTTGCGCTTCGAGAACGCTCAATTCGGCTGAAGTAAATTACTCGCAGTTAGACAAGGAGGCGTTGGCAATAGTATTCGGAGTAAGTAAACATCATCAGTTTATATATGGTAGACATTTTACTCTGCGCAGTGATCACCGTCCGTTAAGTTATATTTTCGGTAAAAAGAAGGGTATACCGGTGACCGCTGCCAGCCGCCTACAACGGTATGCGGTTAAGTTAGCCGCTTACGACTATGATATCGAGTTCGTAACTTCGTCTAAAAATTGTTTTGCTGACGCTCTTTCCCGTCTTCCTCTGCAGTTGCCTAATTTGCAACCGAGTGGTAACGACGGAAAAGGCAGTTATTTAAATTATATAGAAAATAACTTTCCGATCAGTTTTAAAGAGATTAAAAGTGAAACGGTAAAAGACCCGTTATTGAGTAAAATTTACGGTTTCATTATGTACGGATGGCCAACTGATAAGATAACCGATAAAATATTAAAGACGTATTATGATAGACAGGACAGCTTGCATATCGATCAGGGTTGCTTAATTTGGGGATATCGAATAGTCGTACCTAACTCACTGAGGGAATTAGTATTGAATGAAATACACGATGGGCATATGGGGATTGTGAAAATGAAGCAAATCGCGCGCAATTACGTGTGGTGGGAGAATATAGACGCAGACATCGAGCGGGTCGCGCGCGAGTGTTCGGCGTGTCGCGCGGTGCTGGCGGCGCCGCCCGCCGCGCCGCTTCACTCGTGGCCGTGGCCGGCCGAGCCGTGGTCGCGTCTGCACCTAGACTTCCTCGGACCATTCAGTAATCTTTATTTTCTCGTGATTATTGACGCGCACTCGAAATGGATAGAGGTAGAAAAAGTAAATACGACGTCAGCAACCCTAGTTATAGGTTGTTTAAGACGATTATTCGCTCGTTTCGGGTTACCGAAACGAATAGTGAGCGACAACGGGCCGCCTTTTTCATCGTCCGAGTTCGCGCAATATTTGGAACGAAACGGTATTAAACATACGTTGATAGCTCCTTATTCTCCTTCTAGCAACGGCGCTGCCGAAAACGCGGTGCGGTCCATAAAGCGCGTATTGAAAAAGGCACAATTAGAAAGAGAAGATTTGAATACCGCGCTATACCGTTTTTTATTTACGTATAGAAATACGGAACAGAGTGCGACGGGTCGCGAGCCAGCTGTTGCCCTTCTAGGTAGAAGGTTGCGCGGCCGTCTCGACCTCCTACGTCCCGATGCGGCCGAACGCATTCGTAGCGATCAGCTGCGCCGCGAGCAAAGCGCGACCCGCCCGCTGCGGGTGTTGGCACGAGAGGAGCCAGTCATGTTGCGGAACTATGGCAAATCGGGTCCTAAATGGACCGAGGGGGTCGTGACGGAGCGTACAGGGCCCGTTTCTTACACTGTTCGGGAAACAAATAAAGGACAAATGCATAAACGTCACATTAACCAATTACATAGCAATAAATCTCGTCATTCGTTGAGTAGAACTATAGACGTATCAGACTCGGAACAACAAGCAGATTTAGACTATAAAGAACAAGCTTTAACTGGTGGGGAGGAAGGAGCGAGCGCGCCACACACACCGTTGATAAACACGCCGCCCACGCCATCTACTGATAACAGTGATAACAATACTCGGATATGCAGGAAGGCTGCATTACGTTGTAAAGAGTTGTTAAAGAATATTATTTAATAGGTACCTGTGTTATTTAGTTGTTAAGATCTACCTAGTTAGATATCAAGTCATTATACCTACTCGTAATAATAAGTTAGAAATGTATCTGTGGTCTTAGGCCAGAACTGAAAGGATATTGCTGATTATATGCACTAAAATTCTATTAGAATATAATACTTAGATTATAATATAATATATTACATATATAAAGTAGTACCTAAATTAAAGGAGGAAAACTGTTGTGTACTAGGTATGTGGGTATACAATAAACCAGTCTGCATTGAGCTGTCGTGTTTCATTGACGTGTCCCTATATACAACAGTATGCTCACTGCAATCTGGCCAGCGTTTTTTGCCCAGCGACGGGTCCGACTTCCGGGGTTTGGGCAGGCTCCCTCCCCCTGTACCATCTCTGTGCCATCCGTGCGGGATGGCACGTCGCGAGACCCCACGCCCACCATCCATGGCCATGCATACTCTATATGCCGTTGCCCTAGCACTCTGGGCTTAGCGTCAAACCACTACCTACGTTCCCTATCTCTCCACCAGTTCAGCCTCGGATACAGAAGGGACTACGTCCACCACGGTTGGCTTCTGGGTGCGAGACGACAAGATCGGAGGAACCCATTCGTCTCGCGTTGGGAACAGGGTGCCGATCACTTCCTCAAGAGACCTGGTGAGAGGGAGCGCCCACGTTTTGAGCTTTTGGCTCATGACCTTGTAAGGACGTCCCTCCCTACTCATCGATGCGTCACAGACGCGAGTCAGCGACTCGGTGAGTCGCTCCGATTTTGCGTCCACGTCCAATTTTGCGTCCGGGTGGTGCATCAGCCCACCGTTCTACGATGGCCGCCTCGATAGCCAGTCCCCGATTGTTGACTTTGACCCCCTGATGAGGAGCATCACGCCAGTGGATACGGCCCACTCTTCCAGCATTGCTCCTCTATGATCAGTGTTCGGTGATCCCCACGCAGACGAGTATGAGTTTTGAAGTCTCCGGTAATCACTACGTGAGCGGGGCGCACCCCTGCCACCATATCCTCGACTTCCCCGAGCTTTTGCTCGAAGTCGGCGAGGGTCCAGCTGGGAGGGCAGTACACCCCGATGACTGTGATAGCACCTAACATGACTACCACACATCCCCGGCCTCTCAACACTTTGTCGAAGGCAGCGGAGCCGGGGACGTGCGGTTCAGCAACTAACGATCGCAACTAGGTCGTCCCGGTCACTCACCCAGTCGTCGCTGGGGCGAACGTAGTACAGCTCGGATATCACCGTAACCAACGTCTGCCACTGCGCCATGCACTGCATCAGGTTATCCTGAGCGGCAATACAATGGTTGATATTCGCCTGTAGGAAGGAGATACTGGCCATTTATGACTGGGTCATATCCATCGCCTCCTCAGACTGCGTGGGAGTGGCCGGCTGCGAGGGCACCACGGGGCCACCCTTCGCCACCTTCCATCTCTGGGACCGCTTGCCCCCTTTTTTCTGATCACCTGCTGCGTAATTTTTGCTGCCCAGTCGGTGATCACACACCTTGCCCGAAGCCGCACAGAGCGGGCATTTGGGTTTGGCCACGCACGAGGATGCCTTGTGACCAGACTAACCGCATTTGAAGCAGCACATCACCCCGATGTGACCCGGTTGCAAACAGCGGAAGCACCACTGCTGCCTGGCCTCCAGGAGTGTTAGTCGGAGGACTGACTACCCTACGAGGATACGGCAACCATCGGTCACCCTTTGGGCCGCGGCGGTAGGGCATTTCAGCCAAACGTCAGAAACACGTTACTTGAAAAGGGGTGTTGTCTATTAAGGTAAGGGACAAATTATAGCGAAGTTTTTGTGTCGAAGAATAATTTGTGCAACGTAAAGGACATGTTGTGAAAACTGAACTAAACTGCAGTTAACGTAAGGGACTGAATTGTATTACAGAACTATTTACGTTATTTTTCTAACACGTAAAAAATATATACGTCCGTTAAATCATTTTTTTTATTAACCCTTAAATTGTCACATACTGAATCTGAAAGATTTTTTACATTTTGGGTGACGTTTTGGGTAGTAATAGGGGTAGAAAAGAATAATCCTTTAGAATTTTTGGAAAATTATGTATTAATATATGTTTTCTCAGATGTCACTTAAAACGGACATTGCCCATTTCCGGCTACTGCGCGGTGACCTCATATATGTCACATTAAACGGACATTGCCAAAAACATACCTAATATGTTTTTTTTCTAATCGAACAAAAAACAGTACTTACATAGAATAAAAGTAACAATGAGATCAAGTTTCAGTTATGAACCATTTAAAATTATATAACAAAATTAGATGTAATGAACAAAACATAAAACCAAACTCTGAAATTAAATATTTATCCATAGGTAATAGTTAGTAATTAACATATTGGTAATAGGCTCGCGTTTGACTACAATCTCACCTGTTGGTAAGTGATGATGTGGTCGACGGTGGAGCACGCTTGCCTAGACCTATTCAGATATTACCTATTCACTCTAGACTTGAAGACTCCCAGATTGTAGCTTTCCGGAAATACAAACTCAGGCAGGGTATTCCACTGTTTAGCAGTACGCAAGATGAACGTACTGCCAAAACGTTTTGTGCGTATGAGTGGGATATCCACCATGTACCGGTGGCGCGTTGCCGTACGTCTGGTCGTTCGGTGATGAAAGGGGCTTGGAGGAATTAGGTCATGTAATTCCAGCGCACATTCCCCGAAGTGCAACCGATAAAAAACAGAGAGGCTAGCGATTCTACGCCAATGTTCCAAGCTCTGAAGCTTAGTCTCAACCAGCGATTCGCAGTTGATGAGTCTCTTGGCCCTTCTCTCAATTGACTCAAGTGCTTCGAGGTGGTATTTTGCTGAGCCGTTACAGAGGTGCAAGCAATACTCGATACACGATCGAACTTGCGCTTTGTAAAGGTTGAGCAGCTATTCCGGTGTGAAATATTGCCGCACCTTCGAAAGAATACCCAGCTTTTTGGCAGCTACTTGAGCCCTTGCCTCAATGTATGGACCAAAGTTGAGGGTAGGAGTGAGAGTCACGCCAAGAAGCTCAAGGTGGTCGGTTATCGGCACTGGTACACCTCGGAAAGTAGGGTTTGGCTGGAATTGGCTCCGCTTAGCTGATAATAGACACGCCTGGGTCTTATTTGCGTTGAAGTTGACCAAGTTAGCGTCTCACCAATCGGAGATAGCCTTCTAGGACAAGTCCAAACGCTCAACCATAGCCTCTTGAAGAGACTGGGTCTGTGCCTCTTCGTGTTTCTCGATGGCCTCACTCCAAATGTGTGTGGCATACACAAGAAGATCCCCAGTGGAACGGTTCTGGCGGACCCCATATTGCTGATTACTGAGGAGGACGTTCGTTTCCAGGTATGCCAGGAGCTTATGGTTCAGAAAAATATTATTTTAATGGTGAGTATGCTGGATCTATGAACTATTTGTAAGTAGTACTTAATGGCAAGGTCCGTTATATGGGACAAACAAAAACACACTACTTCGTAGTTCTCATTGGCAAGGTCCGTTATATGGGACAAACAAAAAATACACTAGTCCATAGTTCTAATTGGCATAGTCCGTTTTAAATGACATACTTTATTTCGATGTAATTAGTGATAAAAAACTTTGATTTTGTCGAAACAAATTATGTCATTTAATACATTATACCGTATTTTAATAATATGTAACAAAAGAATGCACAGAATAAAGAAAAAAATCACCTTTTCAAAATCTTTTGTCTGGAGCGCAACAACACCCTCCTGTTGCACTTTTTCAAATCGGTTTTATGAGCGACTTTTGACGGTTTCGCACGCACAAAATGCGTAAATGCGAAAGAGATAGTCTATTAAACACAATGAAATGCGCGCGCGATGTGGTATCGTGTAATATTTTATATCTGTATGCGTATAAGCACTACGTCCTTTGAAACGGACAGAATCAATTTAAGGGTTAAAAAATCAGTTTAGACCTTCAAAAATGTGTACTGTAAGGGACACTTTTTTAACGATAGAGAAATTTTAAATATACCAAACGATAGAGCGCAAAATTCTGAATCGAATGGTATATATAACTCATTTTGGTCAAAATGTCCCTTACGTTAATTGATACTTCTGGTGTCGATGTATCAATGCCTGTGACCACGGCCGGTGTAACCTGGTCGAAACGTCAGGCATCCAAAAGGTATGTATATACCTTTAACGTGTATCGCGTTAATTCCCGTTTACGTATAATAGCATGTATCAATTCTTTAACAATTCATGTCATTATCTTTTAAATAGTCTGAAACACTGTAATATGCCTTAAATATTAAAATAAGCTGCAATTTTTTCTTAAACATCATAATATTTTCCTCCTTGCGTACAAATTTGATTGAGCGTCTACAATATCTTACTAGTTTTTCAAGATAGTCATTAAAACGTTTTTACGGGGTGGTAGCGCGAGTGTGATGTCTCTGGTGTTGCATATGTCCATAAGCCATTTTGACCGCTTTCCAATAGGTGGATCGTGTGCTTAACTGCTACTTAAGTGGTATAAAAAAAGAAATATGATTCCTGGATATTTTTCCTTGCTGTCACTATGATTTTAACACCATTGGCTAACTAGTGTTAACAATTTTACAATGCGTGCCGATTTGTACGTATAAGTAAGTAGGCCGACTCTAGTGTCGTCAGTTTATTCTTTATTGCGTTCCATCCACAAGTTTTATACGTCCATGCCTTCGAATGTCTTTTTGGATGTGACTAGCGATTTGTCGAAGCCAAATCTGTGAGTTTGATACATTACCTACATCTGCCTGTGAGTTAAAATGTAGTTAAGACTTGGTTCTGTCTGTTTTGTTTTGAGTGCTATGAATAACTGGTTTATAAGGTAAACAGTTTGAGTGCAATTCGAAATTAATACGCCATGGATAGTGAGTTTTCTTTCAAAACTAAACTATTTCTAATAGTATGAGTGTATAGTGAGTTTTCATTCAAAAGCTTCCTATAATAGTCATTCCTAAAAGTGCATTGAAATTTTCTAGGTTAAGAAAATGTAACTTGCATGTGAAAATTTTTTCGCCAGCTAAAGTCAAATTCAGGTAGTTTCACCCCATTGTGGTTGAATTTTTTCCTGTGTTTGTATCAAAGTCGATATTTGGTTTGTATATACCTATATCATGTTGTGCAATATGCCATGGTACTGAGTTACATTTTAGGTGGTAGGCAGAGGCCTTTTGTATACTTTGGTGTTAGGCGAAAAAAAAAACATTTTTATACTACTTAGGTAACAGACAAGCACACGGCTCACCTGATGGGAAGCGGTCACTGTGGCCTATTGATGTGTGTAACATCAGGGGTCATACTCGCGCTGCTTGGAGACGGTTGGAGGTGGAATTAGGGAGTTTGGAGTGGGGGGGGGGGATTTGAGCTCTGGCTAAACTTCATTCACTCCTCAATACTTATTCTCACCATGTCTCCTATCAGACCTACCTCTATCTCAAAAGCCCTTATACACTAAACAATGTAGCCACTAATTATTGTAGCGTCACATGCCACAACAGCAATAACGCATCAACATCTGTCCTCGATGGATTCCTTGGGAGCTAATGTACGAACCACTTGTCTCCTGATTAATGATGCTAATTAGATGAACGTGATCTGTTACTAATGTACTGCTGCTACAACTGGGAATAACTGGATACGTCATAAAAAGATGGCAGAGATAGCATAATTTTGTGACTTGTTGTTGAACACTAATAAAATTGTTAATAGATTTTATATTGAAATAGTGTTTAAATAAATTAAATTAATGTTAAAAATAGTACTTGTAGTTCCTTCCTCCTGCAGTCCCGGATCCTTACAATCACCTCGGCGATTTGAGATGCCTTGACGTCGAGTTGCCTTGACGTCGAGTCGCCTTGACGTCGAGTCACCTAAACGTCGAGTCGCCTCGGCCTTGCCTGGACATTGAGTCACTTAGGCATCGAGGCGCCTTGATGTTGAGTCGCATTGACGTTGAGTCACCTGGACGTCGAGTCGCTTAGGCGTCGAGGCGCCTTGATGTTGAGTCGCATTGACGTTGATTCGCCTTGGAGTCGAGTCACATTAACGTTGAGTCGCCTTGACGTCGCAACGCCTTGACGTCGAGTCGCCTTGGCGTCGAGTCGCATTAACGTTGAGTCGCCTTGACGTCGCAACGCCTTGACGTCGAGTCGCATTAAAGTTGAGTCGCCTTGACGTCGAGTCGCCTTGGCGTCGAGTCGCATTAACGTTGAGTTGCCTTGACGTCGAGTCGCCTTGGCATCGAGTCGCATTTACGTTGAGTCGCCTTGACGTCGCAACGCCTTGACGTCGAGTCGCATTAACGTTGAGTCACCTTGACGTCGAGTCGCCTTGGCGTCGAGTCGCATTAACGTTGAGTTGCCTTGACGTCGAGTCGCCTTGGCGTCGAGTTGCATTAACGTTGTCGCCTTGACGTCGAGTCGCCTTGGCGTCGAGTCGCATTAACGTTGAGTCGCCTCGACGTCGCAACGCCTTGACATAGAGTCGCCTTGGCGTCGTGGCGCCTTGACGTCGAGTCGCCTTGGCGTCGAGTATGCCTTGAACTATTATAACATGCAAACAGATCACGTAAAAAGACCACGCGATTCACTTACCACCAATTGTGTGGATGAATGGAAGCAAAATGTCTGTTTGCTTCCATGATTGCAAAATAAAAAATACATTAAAAATCAGTTACAAACGCGTACCTACGTACCCTTTATTACGAAGTATCGTTGAAAGAGCCATCGATAAGAGATTCAATCAAAGGACCCTTTCCTGCAACCTTCATTCCTGTTTTGGTTATAATTCCCAGATGGACACAATACAAGCAAAAATATGGCCCTCAATAGTGGTCCACTCCATAAAACTTTTCTCTCACAATAATTTAGTATCGATAAAAACATCTCCCCTTCAATAAATATTATAAATCATTCTCAATACTGTATGTATATCGCGATTTTATCGCCACCAATAACTGTTTTCGCCAAACGCATCGTTTTTACAACGGCACATCACCAAACTTACAAGTACCCTCCAAAAACAAAATATTTCACAATTGTCGACTCTATTAATAAGAACATAGGGGTTAGTTTCCAGTGTTTTAGTATTCAAATTAAGTTTGTTACCTTTTATAATTGCCTAATACCCCTAGAGACGGTGCGTGGCCGTAGTATTAACATTTAAATGTATATAGGTGTAATCAGAACGTAAAGAGCTAATTTATATGCGTCTAGACGGAATACCGCGAAATTAGAGGTGTCCTTAATTATCTTGCAAGGAATTAGATGGGTTTAGAGAGTGATTGAGACGAATAAATAGTTTTTTGAAATTAAGTCACTTTTAAAATACTTTACTTAATACTTTTTAACCAAATCCAATAACCGTTTCACTATTTGACCATAATATGTTAAGTACGTGATTATCTCACGTTTGTTTAAATCGATTTTGATGCGGTTTCCAGAAAAGTTTTTTTTTACATTTTGACAAAGGTTTTAGTACTTAACTAACTTCAAAAAGGAGGCAAGTCGGTTCTATGTTTCGATTAAAATTCTCTTATCATTTGAATTGAGAATGCCGGGGGTTGGCCGGTGAAAGCTAATCGCAGATGGCGCTAGCGAGTTTGGTTCTCTTGTGTACGACGGCCATATTCAGTGTCGTTATTGTTTACAAAAGAAACCTGCTTGAAATATAATTTATTATCTTAAAAACGGACTTAAAATTGTGCGAACTTGTAGTCTAAGAACTATAAAATTATGTATTCTCACTGGCGAGTGAAAGAGCTCAAAGATGAACTTAAAAAACGTGGTGCTTCTTTACGTGGAAAAAAAGCAGATCTTGTGGAAAGGTATATTGTTTTAAATAAATTAGCACTATATTCACAAATTTCGTATTCAGAAACATTTTTGTTTTGAAGATACTATTACCTAAAATGTAACAGACTTGTAATACTTATGCATATAGTTAAACTACGGGGATAATAATAATATACATTCTTTTACTTTCAGGTTGGAGATTTATGACCAAAACTTCAATTTTGAACACCTATAAAGGGCTGATAACGAAGATCCTGAAATATAGTTACCATTGCCAGAAACCTATCGTGATATTAACAGTAACACGGCTCTACTACCTCTTGATAAGACAATCATAAGGCATTATCTATGCTAGTAAGTAGTTTAAACTAAGTATAGATTTATACCTAATAGGAAACTGCATTTAGGTAGGATATAAACCAATGTGAAATTTTAACTGAGACCCTAGCCCATTTTCACCATTACTTAGTCACAACTATATTTTTTCTTTTCAGTACACAAAAAGAACAATATTGCTATGCACCTGTATGAAACCCGTCATTTATTGATGGTAAGATCTTCTGTTGTTGGTAATAATACCTATATAAAGGGATATTGCAGAAAATCAATGAAAAATGTTCAATATGAAGTGGACATACATAATACTTGGACGTGAATAGGAGACATGAAGCTTTTAAAAATAAAACACTTTATGTCATCTTAGTTTTTTTATTTACAATACCTGCATCATCTGCAAGTAGTAGCTCTGTGGAAAATAATCTATAGTAATGTGTACAGCATCTAACTTGGCAAGATTTTGGAGTACTGTGGGCCCTACTACTCGAAAACCTTGCTAAGTTAGATGCCGTACACAATACTTGTTTGTATGCAACGCATTTTGCCTTGCCACAAATAAGTATAGTGTACAGCATCTAACTTGGCAAGATTTTAGAGTAGTGGGGCCCACCGTCCACACTATTAAGTTAGATGCTGTGAACTATATATTAGATGCTTGAGTACTTCGATGAGTGTAACAAGTTGTTGGTGTCATTATCAATCTCATGCTCTTGAGATACATTGCAAAATCATCATAATATACTATCACTATATTTAATGGCACTATGCCTTCACAGGATTGGTAAGTTGATGGCATTTCAAATAGCTATTTCCTCATGTTCCGGACTCCCAATATATCTTTTCTTGTTCTTGCTGTTTCTGATAGTGGTTAAGTGTTTCAAGGAGATATAGATGGTACAGCACTTTTCTTCATATATTTATGTTGGTGTTCAACTCCTAGAATATAGAAATGACTGTTATTATTAAGATCATAGGAGTAAATCAATTTGTATGTTATTTTATGTAGGTATATCAAGTACATATGTATTAAGACTACTAATAATGTTGAATAAGCAACACTCACCTGTGTATTCACAATTTTTTTATAATCATTTTCCACGAAATGTTTTCGACATAACCTCTAACTATTTTTAGAAATAAAATTTTGTAGGCAAATGTCTTTCAACCAAAGCCGACGAATTTTGTATTCTTTTGGCATACGGTGCACTCCTATTCCTGAGCATTTCGCTACAATGCATTTAGTCATCTTGTTTTTAAAAATTATTTTGTAAATAACTCCATACAAATGATCAATGTTTTAGGAACCAACTACACCAGCGCCACTTTGACAGTTGCCAACCCCATTGAATACGATTGATTTGGAATGGCTCAATATGCGTTTTAAAAAAGTTTACTAAAACAGCGATGGTAGCTTTGTGGAATGACTATAGACCATTCCAAATCAAGTATTGGCGATGTATAATCACCGAGCTTACCCATAGTCTCGTTTTAAAGGTAAGTGACGTCACAAATTGTTGAAAGTTTTTCATTACCAAGGTACCTACAGGTGAAACAATAAATTGCTTGGCACGTTTGCATCGGCGCTTAATCACGCACGCATCTGCAATATAATGCGAGGCGCGCAATGAAAATTGTTGTGACACTTGGACTCGAATATATTGGCACTAATGGCACAAGGCACATCTCTCGAATTAGACATCTCTACATTAAACTGCTCATACTGGGATCTTACCATGCCGATCTTTTAGCTATTCAAAAATAATGCAGTTCAACTCAGGGAGAAGTATTTTTTTTTATAGGCAACGTCAAAATAACTTTACCTCGCCTGATGGTAAGCTAAAGGTAAAGTCTGAGGATCGAAGCGGGAAGGGGAAGTGAAGAGAAGCGGGGCGTGAAAAAGCATTTGATGAAGCCGTCAAGCTGAGGGCCGCCACTGTAGCACTATCGGTGTATGTAGCGGTGACCCCAGTCCTAAGACTTTACATTTAGCTTACCATCAGAAAAGGTGAAGTCATTTTGACCTGTCCTATATTATAAAAAAATGCAATTATTATTTTTTTTTTTTTTTTATATAGGACACGTCAAAATGACTCCACCTCGCCTGATGGTAAGCGAAAGGTAAAGTCTCAGGACTGGGGCCACCACCACATACACCGGTAGTACTACAGTGGCGGCCCTCAGCTTGACGGCCTCATCAAATGCTTTTTCACGCATACTATCAGATAATATCAGTTTGTTTTCCACTTTAGTGCTATAAATAATAACACAGTCATTGAACCTCGCACCAAACGCGTCGGAGTCTTGACAGATTGCCCGCGGCCATTGCAAGCACCCCTTTCTTTCAACAGAT
Source organism: Lithosia quadra (assembly GCA_963576445.1). Taxonomy (NCBI): domain Eukaryota; kingdom Metazoa; phylum Arthropoda; class Insecta; order Lepidoptera; family Erebidae; genus Lithosia; species Lithosia quadra. The sequence continues at coordinate 16,715,110 of OY754881.1, forward strand.
GCTCTTTAAGTTTCGTGGGAAGAGAAACACCTGATTTGACAGTCTACCATCCATGTTGCTTAAAAAAGTATGATAAGGTGTATGGTGTACCCATTTTGAGGATTGTAGAGATTATAAAAGTGTCTAGAACTGCGCTACGTTACTTGTTTTTCTTACCGCATCATTCGGGTTCCGAATTTGTTAAATCTATGTTTTTCTTTAAATTTTTATTCATGGTAGTCTTACTTTTGACCTATATCTCACCTGATGGTTAGTCCTACGATGAATCATTAAAAGAACGTTTTGAGAAAGGACATTTTGAGAAAGGACATTTCGAGAAAAGGACATTGTGAGAAAGGACATTTCAAGAAAAGGACATTATGAGATGAGACGATTCTTACCTAGAAGGAACCTTCATATAAAGAACGTCAAATCGGGTTCTACTATTATAAGTGACTTTCATTCTTTAGACTACCATCAGGCGGGGTAAAAATATATTAATTACTAGCCTATGCGCACTGCTCCGCTCGCATGATCGTCGGTTTTCGCATTTTTTTTAATATCTCCGGTTTTACTAAACCGATTGTGATCAAACATGCATTAGATTTTAAGTCCGACCAAAGTCTTTCAATCAAAAAAACCGCATCATAATCTGTTTAGTAGTTTTTGCGTCCATCGCGTAGAAACAGACAAGAAATCCAAAAAAATATTTTTGTGTTCATAACCGTTGATATATAACACAACCCAAGTAATTTTTTAAAACTTCAAAATTTGACCATAGTATAAAAATATATTGGTGGAGTTACAATAACAATTATTATTATATCTATACTAATCCTCCAAAGACTAGATAACCCTCACACAGCTGACACCTCATTGATTAATGAACTTTTCCAATTTTCTTGCAGCTAATACCTACACGTATATAAACATAATTACATTCCTATTACAAAAGACACCATCCCCAACAAAAAGGTAACGACATTACAATGACAGATCATCTGTAGGTACAAACCTGTGTACACAGAAGCTACTAAAATGACTCTTATCGCAAAGAATTAAAGATTAAAATTCTTTGTACGATTATAAGAAACCCATAGCTGAATTGACGTATTAGTAAAAAGTGAGAATTGGAAACCAAATTATGTGATGCAGATGAATAGCTTTTATTAGTGAGTAATTAAGGTTCGTTTTCGTTTGATTGGGTTTGTGGATGGTCTCATTTGACCAGCGAGCTCATCAATCAAAGAAGACGTTGATGGAGGTGGTCTGATCTAGTTTGTCGGTTTGAACGGTGGCTGATCACCTACTAATTGAGGATCCAGGTGTGTAGGCAGAAAACAATTTTCACTTTAAAATATTGTTTTGAGTGACATCATTCATCAAGATTTGGTCATTGACATCAGAGGGTTAATTCTCGTAAATATGTTCGAAATTCGGTTTCGGCTTTATAGATCAATATCACGATATCCCAAATATTAAAAAATGTTTAAGTAGTGGTTTATGGTTTTGCTTATAAGATTTTTTTTTTCTTTTAATTTTGAATGTATTTTTTACGAGTCTTGGCCCTTAGTTTGCGGTTAAACATAGTTTTTCTATAAACTTTTTTTTAAATTGGAATTGTTTTGGTTATCCAATTTCATATATTCTATGATAACAAACGTTTATAGATTAAGGTGAATGGAGTAAGGGTCTCATAACCCGTATGAAATACAGTACCCGTAGTAAATACATAAATAAATATTTTACGACTTTTTACACAGCGCTCACTAGACTCAAGGTAAGCATAGTTTAACTAGCTTGTGTTATGGGTTCTAGAATGCGGATATACATCATATTTTTTTGTTCACCGGAAGTTCGGCTATTATTGTGTATAAGGTCCCAAACAGTGGATAGTTTTATTATATTCTCAGTTAGAATTCTATATAGCTACACGGAATCTGAAAATGCTGGACTGAAATCCATTCCTGTCCGAGTGTAATATCTCCCTACCTACACCGGGATACACCGTTGATAACATATTGAAATATATTATTATTATTCTACAACTAATAAAAAGAGATAGGATAAATAAACAAGTTTAAGTGCCTGTAAAACATTTCATTCAAGTTCCAACGTATTGTGCGGAGTTTTTAATTTAACTATACAAATAAAGGTATATATACAGAGTGCAATACACGCGCATCTGTCGATCGGGAGCTGCGCCCGCGGCTATCGAGTACCGTTGTGGATCAACGAAGGGTGGATGCGGTATATTTGCATTTGAATTGACGCATCTTTATTTAGATTTTTTTTTCAAATCTCAGCCTACCTTGTTATTTACAAAATAGGCTGACAATATACGGTTACCGTTGTACCGATGGAAAGTATAATTCTTACTTCAGTAGTATCTACATGTGTTTCTGTTATCTTAGTGGCAACTCATCTTGACGTACAGGGATGTCGGTTTACAGTAAGCTCTGGCTACCCTACTTACCGGCGCGGTGGGAACAACACGATGGTTATATGGCCACGGTGTTCTGTAGTACGGAGGTACTTCCCCAGTCGGACTGCTCATTTCAGACGGGAGATACCGTCGTGTCCTACCACCTTTAGTTTTTTTATGAGATAAGTGCTGTTTTCGAGCAGTTTCCAAATTAAATGGCATTGCTAATTATTAAATATAATTAAAGTGCTCGGTGAATGGCAATAGGCTCGCCACCTATTACATTGGGACCTAAACATAAACTGGCGAAATGTAGGTGCTAGCACCTTTGCATACCCCATCGGGGATATAGGTGTGAGTTTATGTTATGTTATGCTAATTATTTTCACAAGAAAATAATCCTTTCGGTCAGGTTAAGTGTAAATTACTTCGCTGAATCTTAAGAATACACGATGATGATAGACCAAGGTATGGTTTATTTCACTTTGTTCACCTAGGTGATATCACCCGGGTGAACAAAGTAGATTTTTTAGTGTCCTCATTTCACCTGCGAATCATATCACCTACGCTTTATCACCCAGGTGAAATGAGATGGACACATGATGTCGCATTTGTTCACCTTGGACTTGGTTCACCCAGGTGAACAAACGCGACTTTTGCTATTCGTCTTGTGGACTTTTATCACCTGCTAATTAAAATGAGAAAGCTAATTAAACAAAAGTATAATGCTAGTAATTGCCAAAGACACAATTGTATATAAAATATATTCTTTTGTAACTTGAACTCACATAGATACCACATCCATTGTTTCGCAAACCAGACGGCCCGTGTCGAGTGCACTTCCCCTAGTTTTGGCGAGGCCCTCAAGTGGCGAGGTGCGCTCGTTCATCACATCGCTAATCGATACCGCTTATTGTAACAGCTCCTACGATTTTATAATCGTCCAAGCAATCATTTTGATTTTTAACCGACTTCAATAAAGGAGGATATAGGAGGATATCAGTGGGATATTATAAATGTGAGGTTCGGATGTTTGTTACACGTATAACGACTGAATGGGTTGGGTTGAAATTTGGCATACTTAGGGATATAATTATTATAGTCTGAAATAAAACACCTTTATCGCTGGGACAGATTCCCATGGGAAGCTGGAAAGGGAACAGAATTCCACAAGTGTGAAGCCGCGGGCAATAGTTAGTTTCTACATAAACCTTTACCAGATTTCACTGTTTAAACGGTAATTGAGTCATTTTTTTATAATATCGGTCACGTTAATTTGACTTTACCTCGCCTGATGGTAAGCTAAAGGTAGAGTCTCAGGAAGGGGGTCCACATTATATACACCGACAGTGATATAATGGTGGCCCTCAACTTGACGGCCTCATGAAAGAAGAGGTGGTTGTCGTCGCAGCACTGCGTGACAAAGTGCAGATATTGGTTTAGACTACGCCAATACCCACTGTCCCACAAGTGCTGCGATAAACATCACCTCAAACCCCGGCTATGCACCTGCTGAACCTAGAACGCATTTCCAACCGGGGTTGGATTGCTATGGAGTACTATGTACTCTGAAGAAAAAGAGAGTTAACTCACAAAGTTGTGCAGAAGTTTACGCTCTTATGGTAAAAGTAAGTGTAGGTACTCCCATCAGTTTCCGATAATAGGTATTAACCCGTAAACGCGTGGAATGAAAATTACAACACTTTTCGAATTAGAATTTAAAATTTAATTAAACCGACCGTAAGCCGTTTAACCACGGCCGTCAATAATTTTGTTCACGAAATGTTTTACACGAATAAAAAACCTTTTTATATAATCAATGGATTTTCCGCGCGACCAGGCGCGTGTGCCCGACCACCGGCCAACAGCCACGGTTCTGACAAAGGTCATTGTAATTTGTGTAATTAAATACAACTGTCAGATGGTTTTCGAGGTTTTTTGTTTGAACGGTTTTCGGAAAACGAAATGAGTGCGATATTGCAGGGTTAAGTGTGTTAGTTGTTTGAAATTTTTATTTTTTAAATCTCACGGAAATCTTTTCTAGCTAATCTAAAAAGTTTATAAAGTATAGAATACTTACTACGAGTACCTATAGTGCACGGCATCTAACTTGGCAAAGTTTTTTTTTTATAAAGGACACGTCAAAACGACTTTACCTCGCCTGATGGTAAGCTAAAGGCAAAGTTTCAGGACTGGGGTCGCCATCACATACACCGGTAGTGGGGCCCACACTACTCCAAAATCTTGCCAAGTTAGATGTCGTGCACTTTTTTTGTACTTCAAATGAATTTTTCCTATGCTAACGCTATAGAAATCTCTCTCTCGATGGCAAAAAAGTAAACTGTGATTATTATGAGATTGTGACAATGCTGCCTGGTAAAAGATTTGTGATATTATTGACAGTAAATTTATTATTAACTCGATGGTCAATTGAACTTTTTTACGAAAATCCCACGGGAGATTTTCTTTATCTAGTAAGAAAATGCATTTATGTGCTGTTTTGTGCCAGAAATGTTTATATTTTATATGAAATACTTAGCGAAAGTTCCAAAATGTCCAATTCCACCATTTCCAGGCATCATTAATTACCAAAACATTGGGTACGTTATCTCCGAGCCGCAACATCGAAGTGCATTTAAATTCAACTTCTGCACCTTGCTTGGCGGTAAGTTTTCAAGTAATTTACGAGTGAATATTTTAGCATCACCTACCAGGGGATCAGAACACGGCAGGGGTGGAGTTTTGTGTGTTTTACTAATTACCAAAAGATGTTAATCAGCTACCGGAGACATACATTTGTCCCGCTCTACTGCGTCAAAAGATTTATTCGCTATCTCTATCACCTGTCCTGAAGATATAACTCAAAAGCTGAAGCAAAAACCATGACAAGGAATTAATTAGAACTCAAGGTAAATAATGAAGATTGTCGCTGGTACTAATGAGTTTTCTGGTAAGTTTTGTTTGGTAAAATAATTATGAGACAGGTAATTAAGAAGTTTAGGGGGAGTATGCAAATGGCGAAAGTTAATTGTCCAGAAAAATGGTTCGGGAAGAATTGTCGGTGAGTAACCATAGGCTGGTTCGGCAATGTGATTGCAATCAAAAACATCTGTTACGCGAAGTGTTATGAGTTGCCCAAGGTCAGAAGCAGGCAAAAATAGGGACACCTGATTACAAAGAATCAACGATGGTATCAACAATAATAAATCTTCCACGACATTCTCCAATAGCGTTATCTAGACTAAAAGTAAGCATAGCTTAACTAGTTTGTGTTATGGGTTCTAGAATTTGGATAAACATACTTAGATACTTTTTTTTGTAAGTACATTATATACATAGAAGCACCCAGACCAATGCAAATTGACCCCCTTCCTGTGGACAGTTCTGATATTTGGCACATATCTTTAGTTCTGGTGATAATACAAGTTAATCTATTTTGTATCATTCTACATCCAAAATGGCCGGTGCTACAAAATGACGGCTTACGTATTTTTCCACTACTACCGCAATATGAATATCAAATGGCCTGACTAGTAGAATATACCAAGTTCATGGTGAAAAAAAAAGAAAATCCAATATGGCTGCCTTTAGTTCATCAAAGCGTTTAACTTGAAACATTTTTTACTTCATTTATTACAGTAAGCTTCATTTTTATAATAAAAATGTACGTGCACGAATACACTATCTCAAATAAACACCCACCACAAATATTTTACCATCTTTGACAAACGCAATCCACCTTCCACACACTGCAAAGGTTTTTCATTAAGCGTATGTGTGTTACACAGCGTCCTTTGAACGATATTATTATGCGACACACACACGCTTTAAAAAAACACGCTAAGCCACAGAAATGTCTGAATAAGTGTATGATTGCGGAGGCAACGCGACCAAAATAACACTTTCATTAGTAGGTTTCTGTATTCATTTTGAATTTTTCCACTTTTTGTATGACGCCAGGTATTGAAGGAAGGTGAAATTGCTTTTTACCCAGTCGGGTATCCTTTTTTGAGTTCTAAGTAGTCACGTAGAACTTAAAAAAGGATGGTTATGTGCCTAACCCCATATTTTCTTACTAGCTGTGTCCGCGTAGTTTTAAATTTTTTACTCGGAAACTTAATTCTTTTCCCAAGATTAAAGTACGTAGTTACTCCTGGTTACATCAGCTATCAGCCAGAGAAAGGCCCGTCAAAATCGGTCCACCCATTTCAGAGATAAGGCAGAACAAACAGACAGCAGACAAAAATTGAAAATATTTTTTTTTTTGGTTTAAGTATCGTGTATGAATCCAAATGTACCTACTGATTATTTAAATATCACCAACAAACAATCCAATTTTATTCATCTGCATAGATATAGGTATTAGATAATTAGTAAACAACTAAATTGATTTCAACGAATGATTGTTAATTGAATTTAACTTACAAGATCTCTAAACAAAAAAAAGTCCATAGACCTCCTCCTTTTCAGCAATAAGTAAAACAAATGACGCACGATTCTATTTTTGAAATAAATCGCGTGTGGTCGTCTTCGGGCGATAAAATGTGTCCAATCAAAGCGTTTAACGGTCCAATACCAGTTGTCACCTCAAGTAATTTGAATTTGGAATACAACGCGCGTTTGGCAATACGCAGTGGCAATGACGCGTGTTCGGCGTACTCTGTTGCAGTCCCACTCCGTTGTGTGCGGGCCTTTATGTTAAGAGTGTAAAGTGCCTAATGTCTGTATTTTTAAAGGCTATTAAAAAGATTTAGTGGTACTTGTGAATAATATTGCAAATCGAGCGAAGATAAAAGGGTAATAGGTTTCGTTTTATATCGGCTTGTATGAGATGTTTGAGTTTATTTTGATACTAGGTATTGCTCGTTAACAATGCAAGAGTAATACCACATGAATAGCTATGGTATGTGGTAATACTGCAAGTACGTAAATATAGTAGCGACAAATAGGTATGAATAGTTTTTTTATCTGCATGATAAATATTTGCTGAATTTTTTTCTGAAGAAAATTACAGTTCTATAGGGAAACGGATGCTTCGTTGCACTTGAAAAATAAGGTGTTTTGTTCACAGAAATATCAGTAAATATAGAAGGCTTTTTTTCAAAAGTTTACCTATCTAATATAAATATTTTGTGGAAGAAAGAACTGCCACAGTTTGGTTTATGTCAGCTTTTACGAAAACCACTTTTTATTTTTTATTTTTTTTTTATTCATGATAGGCTTACGTTGACACAATCTCACCTGATGGTAAGTGACGATGTGGTCTACGATGAATCACGCTTGCCTAGAAGGAACCTATTCACTCGTGACTTGAAAACTCCCACGTAACCATGGTACCCACGTAAACAGACACGTAAACATGACTTCACCTTGTCTGATGGTAAGCTAGAGAAGTCTCGGGACCGGAGTCACCACTACATACACCGATAGTGCTACAGTGGTGGCCTTCAGCTTGACAGCCTCATCTAATATTTTTTCACGCCCCGTTACGAGAGGAAAGCCCATGCCAGAATGTTACCTTTCAAATAGCAGGTGTACCTACTGTCTCGCAGATGGGGTTGGTTTGCGCCCCGAAGATTTTGGTGGGCCCGATACTCCCATTAATCTCAACTTCTCTCTACCTTATCCAAACTAATTTTATGAAAACGTAAGTGTGTTTGTTACAGCTAAATGGATTTGCTAGATTGGGTACAATCGGGTATAGGATATAGGCTACTTTTTATCACGGAAACAGCTTCCTGTGAACTGCGAATAAGGGTCACGGCAACTGCTTCGCATCAGGTGGTTCGTGTGCTTGTCTACCAGCTCAGTAGTATAAAAAATCTGGCATTTTTTATAGTCAACTAGCTGTCTCGGCGAACTTCGTACCGCCATATTTTCCACCCGCGTGCAATTCCGTTCCCATTCCTGTTCCCGTTCCCATTCCCATTACTATTCCCTTTCCTATTCCTATTCTCATTCCCATTCCCATTCCTATCACTACCTACTACTACTAAATACTAATCCCGTAACGTAAACATAAACTTCTCTCACATAATAGAAAAAGTTTGTATGAGAAAAAGAAAAGTTACTTTCTGAAATTTTCTGTACAACTGTTTTATTATTTTTTTTCGTAAGAACCTTCTCCCGATAATAACAAACACAACAAAAAAAGAATTAGTGAAATCGGTAGAGCCGTTGGTGAGTTATGCGCTTACCAACACATTTTGCGATTCATTTTTATATTATAGATAGGCCTGCGTTTGACCACTATCTCACCATATGGTTAGTGACGCTGTGGTCGACGATGGAGCACGCTTGCCTAGTAGTAACCTGTTCACTCTAGACTTAAAGATTCCCAGGAAACAGAATCAGGCAGGGCATTCCACTCCTTAGCTGTACGCATAATGTTTGAGCATGTAGCATGAATTTTTTTAAAAGAGCATAATAGGTATAATGTATCAAAAGTCACTTTTTCTTATTATGTACGTATCTAAAAACTGTAAGCAAAAAATCAAATATTTGTTACTACAAACATAAAATAAATAAGGTAATTTTAAAATAAACGTCTCCATACACTATACCGTATGACCGTATCGCTGGGCCGCGCGTTATGACGCGTGTCGCGGCCACGCGGCCGGAGTAGTTTGTCTCCGTTGACCATTTCCTGGACATAGCTCCCGTGCAACACAGGGAGGGTGTAGAGTCGCCTTCTGCTGAAAAAATTCTTCAGAAAAAAATTGGGGTGTAACTCGAGACTATTTAAGATTTTCTTTTTCTTTTTATTTGATAGGCCCGCGTTTGGGCACTATCTGACATTTATTAGTAATGATGCGTTACCTAAATGATGTATGGAATGCCATGTCTAACAAAATTGTTTATGAATGTTGATGGATTTATATCTACGATGAACTGATTTAATTTTTTGCCCACCAAAATGGTTAAACGTGGATCGAATCACAATTATTACTAACATCATATTATTTGGTATCCATGTTTAGCAAAATAAATGAGTGAATAATTGAACTTTTAAACTTACTTTAATTCTTACCATTATTTTTTTATGAATGTTATTTAGGTATTAATATTTGAAAGATAGTACTCATTAATATACAGCGTTTTAAGTCAATTTATCAATTTAAAAGTGTCTTAAAATACGTGCATCAAAGTCGTTCAATAGTTTTTGTGGATTGCTCCAATAAACAAACAAACTAATATTTTATAGTTTTATAACATCAATAGATATACCTATATTTTTTTCTAAATGTTTCTTAAGTTCGTTCTTCATCGAATTAGCAATAAAGCCTCCTTAGATTACCAAAAACACATTCAAGGCACATCTCCACAGTTTTTATGACCGTGATAGGTTGCTTTCGGTCCCCTAGAGGGAATATTTCAAGAATATTATTATGTAAGAACATGCGCGGGACTTTATGATCACCTAGCCTTTCACGGTGACCGCTCTGCCACGTCGCGGGCAACAACAGGGTTGTCAACACAATATCGTTTTGCTACTGAAGTAGGTAGTAAGTAATTTTTTTGAAATTTATTTGAAAGGCGTTATCTGAATGAGTAGAATATTAATTTGCTAAGGAGGGAAATGGCTCTATTATTTATTTCAAACTCATTCAATTTACTTCTGATTAATTTTGATGTGTATTTCAAGACAATTTAGCTTTCCCTGGGACTGCCCGAATGTCATTACTCTGTGTGTTCGTGGGTCCTGTTGACCCTGGTGTACAGGAGTTACAGAAGTAGGGATGAGGATAGGGTTAGTCAACAGGAGGATTTGTAAGATCCGCCACTGTTATTAATAAAAATATTTATTGAGTCGTCTATATTATTCTATTTTTAATATAATTTTATTTTGATCAACCCTACTGTGCCGGAAGTTTGTCCGCAGATTCTTTATATTTATATTCACCTTGTCGTTCGTCCGGCAGATTTATTCACTTCTTTAGAGCAAGCGCACTGACCGTGTCCACGGATCGCCCCCTGCACCCTCGCTATAACTTGCGTACGCACTGTGCTTGTAAAACGTATTACAGCTGCAATTTCTGAATTAAATTTTTATATTTGTTACTTGTAAGAAGTGTAAAGGCAACAGTATGAACTTCAGCTGAAATAATAAAAGCAAAAAAAAATGATTTAGCTGCTGTTTTTCAGATAAAGGTGTGTGAATTTACCAGTAGGCGAAAATAAAAAATCTTTTAATATTCTATGCTGTAGAAAAAAAAACAACTTTTAGACTTCCGCGTCAAACCAAATAGGTATACCTACAATATTTAGTGTGTAATTAATGTCAATACAAAACAAACTGTTTTTAATAAGTTCTAAAACAATAACATTTGAAGTACTTGGGAGAGTAAAAACCTTATTCATAAAAAGCACTTCGCAAATTTTCTTTAAAAAAAATACTTGCCTGAATCGCAGCATTTTATTGACCCAGTGCGTAGCCCCAGCGAACCCTAGTTCACTATGATATGTGTTGCGTAAAATTTTGTTTTTCAGAAGTCAGTCCGGCCGGCCTAAGGTATCGCTGACAAATGTCCGACAGTTTATTATAAAGCGGATAAAAGGGATAGTGGACGCGTACCTCTAACCTGTTTTTGCTTGATGTTTATTTTTGTAAATTTTGTTATTTTCCAAGTTTATTTTGTAATAGATGAGACTGGTGAGAGGTAAAGTACAGATATAAATGAAGGATATTTTTGCCTACCTCAAAATAAACCCCTATAATCAATTATTTATATAAATTTCATTAAATTAGTTAAGTTAATTTTTTACCAGTGACAAAATCTTAACGAAGTAGCCTCAACGCGGCGTAACGGGAACTTACCTTTCCTGGACCTTTAGCTTAACATCAGGCGAGGTGAAGTCATAGCTACGTGACCAATATAAAAAAGCAGCAAGATCTGCTAACGCAGAGTTAGGGCTGACCAAGAATCCTTACACTACAATGGCTCGATCATTTCCTGGCGAAGGTAAATCCCCCTCCTCATTTCCTTCTTCATTTTCAGTCTAACTATGAAGCGGCATACTCCGACATTTTCCGTGAAGTGACTACCTACTATCTGACCTCCACAACCCATTGATGATATCAAAGCTCTGTAGTCAGATCAGTTATCAGACTTTTTAGAATTCTAACTACCCGTAACGACTGCCATAGATGTTTGTATGGCAACCGGAACAGACGGTTTCACCCATCCAAAGACCACCAACCTAACCTTGCAATTAACCTATTCGTTATTACCACTTAGCCCAAGAGCCCTCTTTGAAATACCAAAACAAAAACTAAAGTTCTGTGAGTTTACTAAAGCAAACAAAATGATCACAGTGAGTGTTCGACAGTTCCAAATACAGCAATCGTACGTCATTGTAATACGTCATCGATGACGCGTGACGCGCCGCATAATAAAACACAGATAACAAAGTCGCTGGGAAATTTGTCAACAATAATGAGGATGGATTTGGACGCTGGCTAGCGGAGACAGGTTGGAACTAATGGAACATGACGCTTTTTGCTTATTTATTTTGAAGTAAAACATTATAATGTCGCACTTTGAGAATAAAGGCGTTAAGAGTACCTACCATCTGACCTGGGCCCGTAGACAAGTGTCAAAAGTCTAAATCGCTAAGGAAACGAATAGATTAGGTCGACCAATCACACTCCAGCTCGAGATTCCGCCGCGGCGCGCGCATCGTACCCCGGTGACGAGCTTGGATGTGATTGGTCGACCTAATCTATTCGTTTCCTTAGCGATCGTTAGCGATTTAGACTTTTGACACTTGTCTACGGGGCCTAAGCGCCTATCGACCGACCCTTTCTACTTTTTTTTATTCGATAGGAAAGTACCGACTGATGAGAAGTGGTTACCGCGGCCTATGGACGTTTACAATACCAGAGGCATCACCCTCGCGCTGCCAATCCAACAGTTTCTCGTCTTGATGAGGCTCATCTTGACTTTTACGTAAGCAACTGCCGTTTGATGAGGATAATCTAATGATTTGTTTGTTGTCTTTCTGTCAAATTCAAATTCATTTATTTGCGGAAAAGTGGCAATAATATTATTCACTGGCGCTAGAAACTGTGCCATTATAGACCAGTGCAGATAGCTATGAAAATGGTAAAAAGTAAAAGAAATTTATAGTAGGATGAAACCTGTTGTAAAAGGAAGAGAATATAATAAAAATGATAGGAAAAATAAATTACGGGCGATCTGAGCTCGGGAAGGGGGGAGGGGGGTGAGTTTTAAGGGTAAAAACGGTTTATCTCGATTTCCGGCAAAACTACAAGTCCTATGGAAAAAAGTTAAATGACAAAGTTGTAGGTAATAAAGAGACCTACAACTTTTCTATTTACACTTTTTTCACATAACCTCAAAAAGTATGTGAAAAATTCAAATAATCAAGTTTTTGGTTTTTTATTTTTATCTTAAGCAAAACAAATTTGTTTTCCACGAAATTTGGTGAAAACTTAGCTTTTTATGTCCCAAAGACACTGTAATTTTTTTGATTTGAAATACTCTTTTTTTTCAGCTTATTTTGACTAAATATCGAAAAACCACCCCAATTTTCAATCGAAAAATCTCACGTCAAAATATCAGCTTTTTAAAAAAAGTCAAAGAGTTTTTTGTTCTCTGAAATCTCTTCTTTCTGATAATGTAAAAATATATATACATTGCTATGGTAAATGTTCTCAGAAAATGCAAAGATGAAAAACTCGAATTCGAAATTAACATTTTTGTATTTAGTCATTTCCTCGTTGAGGTGGGATGAAAAGTTACATGTTGCACTATAACTTCATGGTTGCACTCGAGTGCAAAGATTTTTCACCTTGTGCTCTTTTGATTCCCTCGCTAAAGCTCAGGGTTCTATTTTGTGATTATTGTATTTAGTCATTTCCTCGCTGTGGTGGGATGAAAAGTTACGTGTTGCACTATAGCTTCATAGTTACACTCGAGTGCAAAGATTTTTTACCTTGCGCACTTTTGATTCCCTCGTTAAAGATCTGGGTTCAATTTTTAGAACCCTTCGCGTGCTCAGTTTTGATGACCGAGCGAGCGAAGGGTTCATAATTTGAATCACGAGCGCAGCGAGCGATTCACAAAATAGAACCCTGAGCTTTAGCGAGGGAATCAAAAGAGCACAAGGTGAAAAATCTTTGCACTCGAGTGCAACCATGAAGTTATAGTGCAACATGTAACTTTTCATCCCACCTCAACGAGGAAATGACTAAATACAAAAATGTTAATTTCGAATTCGAGTTTTTCTTCTTTGCATTTTCTGAGAACATTTACCATAGCAATGTATATATATTTTTACATTATCAAAAAGAAGAGATTTCAAAGAACAAAAAACTCTTTGACTTTTTTTAAAAAGCTGATATTTTGACGTGAGATTTTTCGATTGAAAATTGGGGTGGTTTTTCGATATTTAGTCAAAATAAGCTGAAAAAAAGAGTATTTCAAATCAAAAAAATTACAGTGTCTTTGGGACATAAAAAGCTAAGTTTTCACCAAATTTCGTGGAAAACAAATTTGTTTTGCTTAAGATAAAAATAAAAAACCAAAAACTTGATTATTTGAATTTTTCACATACTTTTTGAGGTTATGTGAAAAAAGTGTAAATAGAAAAGTTGTAGGTCTCTTTATTACCTACAACTTTGTCATTTAACTTTTTTCCATAGGACTTGTAGTTTTGCCGGAAATCGAGATAAACCGTTTTTACCCTTAAAACTCACCCCCCTCCCCCCTTCCCGAGCTCAGATCGCCCGTAATTTATTTTTCCTATCATTTTTAATATATTCTCTTCCTTTTACAACAGGTTTCATCCTACTATAAATTTATTTTGTCTCAAAGTCTATCTGCACTGGTCTATTATCACAACTTTGTCGTACCTATTACCCTTCCGTATGTTTATTTGGCTTACTGGTTGATTCCATATTCAAAAAAATGATTTTTAATAAAAAAAAGTGATTATTAACAAATACCCACAATAATCAAATCTATGGACTAACCCTACGCTCGCTCGCGCTAAGCCTTTTAATGTCTGTTCAATGCTCCAGGTAGGGATTATACCCGTAGTGCAGTTATGCCGCGGGGCACCCCAGGTATTTATGCCGCGTGCTGTACTGCTATGCCACGGGCGAAGGGGTGATTAGTCCGACGGGGATTATTTATGGTAGTTGCGTGATTGATGGACGGGGGACAGTTAAAATTGCTTTGGTAAGTTTAATTTCTACATTATATTGGAATTTAACCTATGTATGGGATGTAGGTAATACCCCCATTATATTTCTTGAAAAACAAAAGAACAGTTCAATTCTGATTCAATCGCAATGTATTTAAGTAGTAAAAGTATTTTTTATCAATCGTGGATAATGTGGTACAAAAATAAATTGTGACAGAATTCGTTTAAAATAGTTTCATTTTTATGACTTTTATTTATTACCTATTTAATTAGATAATGATTAATTTTCCAATAAGAAACGATTCAGTTTAGGTTGGTTCGTTTGTTGAAATTTGGAACGTGAAACTGAACAACTTAATACGACGTCATGGCATAGGTACCATGACGTACCAGTACGAAACTATTTAGTTTTGTTTTGCGATCATTAAATAATAAGTACACTGTTTGTATTTATTATTGTGCTGTCTGAAAATGCAGCAGTGGAGTTTGTTGCGCCATTTCTTCTCCACTAGCGCCTAGGAAGCGGTGGTAAACTTAGTATTAAGTAGTTTTTGACGTCAAAAAGATGTAATTACGTTGCACTATTTTGAAAAATAAAGAATTTGAATTTGAATTTGTGTTATGATTGCATTTGCCGCATGCCGGCAAAACAATTATTTTTAAATATTTCAAATAGTCCATATTTTTCTCAAATCCACACTAATAATAAAATGAAACGTACCCACGTACTTGTAATATTATACTCTCGACAATGGTACACATCTGTCCTCATTGCAAGTCGCATCGATCGATGCCTCACCTTGAATCGAACCCACTTGAGTCGCCCTCATACAATCACCCTCCGCTTATTACGCCCCGCGGCTGCGGCCACGTGCGCTTTGTTCCATCTTTTCATTAAATAGTTTACCTTTAAGCGTTGCCAAATGAGTACGGGTGCAATTTTATGAGCTTTTTAAAATATTTTTTATCATGCACTTTTTAAGTTAAGAATAATAGTTAGGTTAATTGCAGGAAATAGTAATAATAATAATATTGCATTTTTGTATACCTAAATAAGGAGTAATAAATATCTATACTACGTTCATTATAAGTAATCCTAAGAAAACTAATATGGAAATTTTAAGTGGGCTCTGCGACTCATAGGAACCAATTTCCGGCATAAAAAATACATACATACATACACATACATTATTATGCTCACGCTTTTTCTCTCCGGGGTAGGCAGAGACAACAGCCCACCGGAATAAAAAGTATTTTTATGTTATCCTAAACTATAATCTACCTTTGTGCCAAATTTCATACAAATGGCCTATCCCCACTCGTACTTCATCTGCCTCAAAACTCATTCAAAATAAAAAAAAAACAACAAATTTAGTAGCAAACTAATAAATTAGATACAAAAACATTCATTATTATGAAAACTTGAAATTAAATTTCATTAAAAAATTCTACATAGAGCACTCTGCCCCTTTCAATAAAGCGCATTCGTATGCACCAAGCCGAAGCGGCCATGTTAAATGATGTTTTTTGAATTAAGAACTCGCCCGCGGCGCAACGGTCATTTTTTATTTTATTTTTCTCTTTTTATATTATTTTATTTGCGCAGGGGCTTACAGAATCATAAAGGTAGGGATGGGTTAATAAATTTCGGACGTGTGGCAGTAATAAAAATTTTGATTGTGTTTTTAATATAATGGTCTCATTCAACGGTGAGTGCATTATGAATGATTATTATATCGCTTGGATTTTTTTATGACTTATAATAATGTTCAACGGATATAACATTGTGTGTAGGTAGGTAGGTTAAATTTCAGTTAATATAAATAAAAATATTCTGTTGTAAAAAAAATAACACGTAATTTACGTTAGACGTGCGTTCAATGGATTCGAAAACATTGTAAAAATGTAGTGGTTATTACAACTCTACCTACCCCTTTAGTAGTATACGAGCGTTAGCATATTATAGTCTTGATATATAATCACATCACCGTGTTATAGGCTGTGAAATTATCTATGTTCTCAGCAAACATGGTCAATTACTAAGGCGAAATAACTTTATAATCCACCTTTTTTGCTTTCACCGATTCAACAGAACAACCAAATAATAATATATATTTAAATAATTAGCCAATGTTTACAGCTAGCTCCATAACAGCATGAATAAAATAATGTACATTTTGGAAGAGAAGCCCATCTTCAACCTCGATACGAACCACAAAGTTACCGCTACTCCCCGCTAGAGGCGCCACTGTCGCCGCCTACGCGTTAACTCAGTGAATGAAACGTTGGCTAGTTTCCCGAAGGTATGAGATGCGAAGATAAATACATCTTAATGTTTCTAAGAAATGATCGCTTATAGTGGTTTTATGACCACGCGTGGACTAAGGATCTCTTTAAATATTATTATTAGGTCCGTACGAATGTTTGTGTGCGTATATAGAGCATAAACATTTTACGTAAAATAATGCTGTCATCTTTTCGGAGTACCTACATAATAAATATTATGATAGTTTGTTTTTCAGTTCATTTCGTGAGAAGTTTTCGTATGTTTATAATGTAAATAATGTAATTATATATGTTAATATTATACCAGGGCATTTTCCAGAATAAAATTACAATTTGAAAATTCGAAGAAATATTTTATTATTATTCGTGAGTCAGTGTTTTCAAGGTTCTTGTCACCTTTTTTATGTTTAGTTCGGATTGACTGCACCCCGCCTGATGGTAAGCTAAGGTGGAGTCCAAAAAGTAGTGGTCACCATTCCCAAGGGATGCCCCTAGAATGGTGACTTCTGCCTAGACGACCTTGACAGATGCTTTTTTTCTGATCTGACTTTAAAGTGAAAATTGTTTTAATTCCATCTACCAGCAGCTGTCTTAAGATCGAATCAAATATCTGTATTTGTTTTTATCTATTTATTGCACTTATCTATGTAGAGGTAGGCTCGCAACATTTTTTAATGTCCACGGTTTCAACAGTATTCCTAATATTTTCAATCAATTTATCGCTAACCCCTCCGGCTAAAATAAATTACTTATTATATATATATAGTACCAGAGTACTAATCCGGTACATTTTGATTCTAAAACCGATTCCTTAACTACTGAACTATCATCGCATGACAGCCTCTATCTTTAGTACCAAAAAATAAACTGTTGATCTACATCCTTTCCTAACCCCCCACCCCCTTCAAGATCGGCAGTGCGAGTGTAACGCCCCTGGTATTACACACGTTCATGGGCCATGGTGACCGCTTCCCATCATATGGGCTTTGTGCTTGTCTGCCACCTAAGTTATTACAAAAAAAAAACACCTCAATCTAAAGATAGTCCCAAACTACCGCATACTGGTCCTAAGTTATCCAATAGAATACCACGAAATGATAAATACCAGGCTATATTATTAGTGTTTTCAGAGAAGTAGTTATGAGTTAGTGCGAGCGGTTAGAGAGCGACGGTGCGACTCGACATAGATAATCAATTAATTCAGTCGCGGCAATTAGTCGCAAGTCGCACCTCGCTCTTATGATTATGATTGATAACTTGGATAGGTTTATGCACAAATGAAGCAGGATTTGTTTTACTTAAATAGAAGCTGTGGCAATCGAGGTTGCAGGTTCGAACCTGGACAATAACATTGTCGATTATGAGTTAACGGGAATACAGGAGATTTTAATCTTTAGTTCTCTTATTTCTATAATTCTAGATTTTTTACAAAGCAGTCCTCATTTTTATTGAGTTAATAACTAGATTTTAAATTTGATGTAATTAAAATTAAAATTAATTTAAGAGAATAAAAACGTTTCAGAGAAAAGCCAGGTCAAGAGTACCCGTAACCCACGTGCGTCGTGCATGTATGAAGACAATTATTATGAAAGTTGAAGAAGCGAAAGGAGTATGCCAAGATCGTAGCAAGTGGAAAGATGTTGTCTCTGCCTACCCCAATGGGAAAAAGGCGTGATATGTATGTATGAATAAAAATGCATTTTTAGGAGTTAATAACTAAGAAGCACAATTATTTTAGAACGTGAAACATCTGAAATACTGTTCTTTGGTTTTTAGACTACAGCCTAGCTTACCATTAGGCAGGATACAATCAATTGACAAAAGAAATAAAATAAATAAATACAGTGCAGAACTCACGAGTCTTCCTTTTCTTTAGTTTAATAATCAAAACCTCCCTTCAATTTCTATCTCTTATCTAGTAAGCGTTTATGTACTGTAACTGTGTACTCACCAAATTCAGGTCAATTCATTTTAAGACTTTCAAATTGAATATATGGCCGTGGTTACTAATATTTATTCTACTTTGAAATCCCTTTCATTCGTCCCTACATACACATTTAGCTTAAAGCCCCTCCAGTAACGCAAACAAACCATCATCTAAATAAATGTCGATATATATGCAAAGGCTTGTGAGTTCCAATGATATTTTGATACAGATACGTTGCGAGATGTTGGATGCTGTCGTCGAACGAAGTGAAAATCTCACAAAGGAACTTGTTTACCTCTAATTAATATGCCTTAGGTAAGTTAATAGTGTCGTAGAGTCGAACATTACTGTTTGGATTGAAATAACATTCATTTCTAACGGATTC
The DNA here is from genome assembly GCA_963576445.1 of Lithosia quadra. Lineage (NCBI taxonomy): Eukaryota > Metazoa > Arthropoda > Insecta > Lepidoptera > Erebidae > Lithosia > Lithosia quadra. The sequence goes on from OY754881.1 coordinate 16,734,283, forward strand.
TATAGCGATTAATAATTATTTAGCTGATTGCCAGGGTGCATAGGGTCTTCCAAGATTGTCGAGGCTCAAAAATGAGGCTTCTGTGTGGACTCTCCTCGTAGAGTTAAGGGACAGATGGCACTCGCTTTCGTGTAAACCAAGAGAAACCAAAACATAATTCTTAAAATGTGCATGAGAAGATTTTTACACGGTCGGCAACTCGAGTATGACGCCTCTGGTGTTGGACACTTTCATACGCCACGGTGACCGTTTACCATCAGGTGGGCCGTGTACTTGTCTGTTATCTAAGTGGTACAAAAATAAACAAAGAAAAAATAGGAGAGTGGGAGCGTGAGCTCCAACGTGCAAGCGTTAGATTCAACCAGGATTGGTGCTCGTATAATGATGATGATTAGTCCAAGACTCCAAATGTGGAAGACGATGATGTTAATGGTGATTGCCACCTACACTTCAAGGCAGAAGTGAATATCAGTGTTGAGTATCTGCAATCATTTTTCATAGATGAACAGATAGTTCACCAATTAATCTTCCAGATCGACTCCATGGTTCCCGTGTGCATCAAAACGTAGAGAATGACATCAACCCATTAGCGGTACGCGCAGTCAGCGCCGCCCTACCGTGTACACCGCGTTTGTCTAGCGAACTGACATTTACAGTGTACGACAATTTCATAACTTCTATATTTATAATGAGGTAGAGATGTGCAAATATGAATGCCATAGCAAGCAGTCAGAATGCGAGGTTGCTACAGCGCGGTGAAGCACGGATATATATGTAAAAGTAATGAATGCTTAACACAGTGAATATTACGTAGTAGATAGATTATAAGGTAAAGAGGGTAGAAATCACCCTACGCATCATACTTCTCCGCAATTGAATAAAATCCACCGTATTTGGAAGGAAAGAGATACAGAAAAGGAGAACTGAACTAAAGTTGTTCCTTTTTACCCGGAAATTTAAGTTTGTTAGTTATACAAATAAATTTATAGACATTACCTATATACAGAACGGGGACTTAGCAAAATTTTGTCTTACTAGTGCAGTGGTTTGAATTCAAGTCACGCAATAGTATGTAACATTATTATTTACATCTAATATTCTTTTTTGTTTGTACTGTCTGCCAAGCTAAATACTACGCCTACGGTAAACTAAAAGAGTAAAAAAAAATATTCAAGGTTACTTAAGTTATCTTACTTTGTGAATTTTATTTTAAATCAACTCGGGGATTATAACTACTTATTAGTTCTATGAACGAATATTGTGAGATTTTACGCATCCGACACGACATCGTATCGTAACTTGTAAGTAACTCAAAAGACATTCTCCCACGTACATCCAGGTTGCTTCGCTTAATCAACCCTCAAGTAATGAGGGGTATCTTCCGAGGGGCTGAATCAATTAATGAATATTTTACTTTGCTGGGATCTTAATAAACGTTCCTTGTCCCGGATTTTTGGGGATTGCCAGGGATTGCGCGTGATTTATTATACTCGACTCAAGTGATTGATTTAAACGTGATTTAATTATGAGTTTGAGATTGTTTCTGTTTCGATTTTCATTTAGGAAATGGCCAGTGAGTTCGTTTTGGGTGATGATGTTTATTGCTAAAGGATTCTAATACCTACATGATTTTTTAATTATATTTTAATAATATTTAATTTATTTAAGCAACTATTACTAAGGCGCACTTATTATTTTTATGTTGTGAAAAAACCAAACCCAGAACAGTTTACTTAGCTTTTTAAAGGCAAAAAACATAAACCTAGATGAACTTATTTGCTTATATTTTTTACGTGTATTGTGATTTCCATAACATCAACAATGATTTTTTAAAACTTTTCTGTATTTTATTCATTCATTCATATTATTAGCAGTGAGCTTAGAGTTTGTGCTGCTAAATTTACACTAAGTCTGTGACACCTAATTGTTTAGTGCTCATTAATTTTCATTATTATATGGTTAGTTATTAATTAGATTTCACCATGGCACACACCAATGACTTTTCGATGCTTTTCGAAGTTATGTGTGTATTTATCGCAGGTTTATTAGTGCCTCGGAAAGCACGTTAAGCTGTCGGTCCCGGTTGCCATACAAACATCTATGGCAGTCGTTACGGGTAGTTGGAGCCCACAAAAGTCCAACCAGTCTAACTTAGAACTTCGATATCGCCATTGGTCATAATGACCATTGGTTGTGGAGGTCAGATGGCAGTCGCTCGACGGAAAATATCGAAGTTCCGCCGCATCACAGTTAGACTGGAAAGCCGACCCCAACTGAGTTGGGAAAAAGGTTCAGAGAATGATGAGTTATTAATTAGATTTCATTTGGATAATAACTAACCTACAATAATATAACCTACAAATTCATTTCTGCTCTTTGTTCGCAGGCTGAAATTCACCAAAGTCCTTTCACAAAGGGGGCAGTAACCTCTTTTCTTCGTTAACCTTGACATGAACGGCACAGACAGCAGAAGGTATACATCAGTCATATCTTTTATAAAAGAAAACATTATATTTTGATTTATCTAAACATTAACGAAAAGAATTTTTAACAAGGTGTATAAATCCGGCGATAAAACATTTCGCAACACGAACGGAAATACTTGCCAGTGTTTGTTGTATGTGCTGCAGAAACAAACTAAAATCAACTATAAATCAACGTCATTGCGTTTATTTACTATTTCCTACGTAAGTTTTTTGGACGCCACCTTAACCCAGCACACGCTAAAATTGATCATTAACTAAATTTCAAAGATTATTCCTCTCATTTCTAGATCACGACTGTTTGAAATTAATAACAAGTTTTGTTTTTACCTACACGCTTAAAACTGTCACGCAATAATCAACTCTAATTTACTAAAATTAAGATCGACGTTAGAATTTCGCATGTGTATTAATAAATTTGTGCTAACAGGGACAGCCTGAAGTTATAAATTATATTGTCAGAGCAAAATCACCTGAGTGTTTTTATATTTTACGAGATTCTTTTTAAAAATGCGAAACATGTTTAGTTTGACAACGCAGTAAAATAATGTTGTAGGTATAGAAGTTTGATCTTGGCGGTCTAAAAGCTTTTTTATTTAGGACCATTTTATTTCGTGTACAAGTTATTATTACGGAGTTTCGTGTCTGGAGCTTTTGATTTATGTTTGGGTACTAATGGACTCGTATTTACATCAAAGTACTCACATTTTGTTTTATACTTTATGAGGCACCTAATACATGTGTGTCAAATTTTATAATTACCAAGTATGAAAATGGTTTAGTAGGGGATTTTTGATTGGTTACACACAGATAATTATGTAAGTTTTGTCGTTTCTTTCCCTAGCAATTTTAGTCTACTGCATCCATTTTCTTTTTGTTACCTGACCATCCAATACTGAGAGGAAACGCAGCACCAGTACTTCGTGTAATATTTAACAGAGATACCAGCTTGCAAAGGAGGATTGTGTAAGTCTCAAGAATATTGGTACGGCCCATTCACCAATGCAATTGAATGCAAGTTAATATTTTTTTAGTCAAGATTTTTGGCATCGAGAACACATTTTGATAGTTCTTAAGCAGATATACTTACCATTTTCAATCAACAATGTTATCAAACCAAATATCTTTGACTATGTAATGTAGTTCACTTAGTAACACTTATTCAAGTAAAGATTATTACGATCAGAAAGGTCATAACTTTGATAAAATGTAAATATATACCTCCAACCAAAATCGATCGCCTAAAATAATTGGTTGGGTCAATTTAAAGCACTTAAACTGAGAGTTTTAGTGCATTGAACCGGACTGGGAGTCCCGCTGCGACGGTGGCGCCCCGCCGCGGCTGCCTGCGGTACTAATGACCGCTACCTATTGTATGAGGTGGACTTTCGTATTGATTCATTGGTGTACCAAGGGGTTAGGGACTTTCATTTTTCAATTAATAGATTTTAATTGAACGTACTAGTAATAGATGGGTTTTTGTCAATATTTATTTGCATGCAGTTTTTTTTGTTTGGATAATGCAATCATTACTATACTCACGAGATCTTTTTTACCATAATATTTAATTAATGTATATTATAATTATATTACAACAAAAGTACTTATCTCGTACTTCAATCTTATTAAACAACAATCTTTAAACTGATTTGGTGTGCACACTGTTTTTACACCCTAACTGTGTACAGTAGGAAATAAAAGGCTTTTTTATTTTTATGTTTATTTTATTTTATTTATTTTAATGCAATCAACTCTTGCGACAGATATTAGATATTTGTAAACTGATAAGATAACCGTTTAAACCATAAAAGGTTTTATGTTAGTAGAGAAAGCTTGTGAACTGTATAGTAAAGCAGTTATCGGGTTATTTTCTCTGCCTGACCCGGAGAGAGCAAGGCGTGATAAGGACAATAATTTGTACGGCCGGTTAAAGGAATATTTAAAACTGACGAATTCAAAATTCCGTGGGAGCAATTGACTGTATTCAACCCCAGTACCTACTTCAGAGGCAGCACTTGAAAAGTTTTTCCTATTTCTGTTTTCCTTATGCATTGGTTTAGTTTAGCATTTACGGGAGCGACTGCCATCTTTATATCTATCTGCCATAATACTTCCATATGGAGTTCACACTATTTGTTCTCTTGAAAATGTCTTTAACCTGTACGACATATCTCATTTTCTACATATACCTAAAACTCTCCCTACTACACTAAATCGAGAAAAAAAGACAAAACCAAACTCCATAAGAATCTTTAAAATGAGATTCACTATTATTAACGACAGTTAAAGTATTTTATTAAAAGAATAAAAGTAGGTAACAAGATAAGAGGCTGGATCTGGCGGCGCGGCGGCGGAGGTGTCCAATAATTCACTGTAAGCTTAGTTTAATTCTTCGCGTAACTGGAAGTTGGGGCGGTGACCCCGTTCCTGAAATTACTTATGTTCTTAAAACTGATCTTGGCTATCTGTGTCGTTAATTGAGGTATTTGTTTCTCAAGGTTCAGATGTTAAGATAAAAACGATGGTTTAAACAGATTCTTTTACTATTGTGTGATTTAATTTTCTAGAGTCTCCAGGTCTCCAGGGTCGGCAGCGCGAGTGTGATGACCGCTTGTGTTGAACACGTCCATAGGCCACGGTGACCGCTTCCCATCAGGTGGGTCGTGTGCTTGTCTACTAACTCAGTAGTATATATAAAAACATTGATCTCATGTCTTGTTTTCTACTCTTTATATTAATTTTTTTTTCCGTCGATAAGCCCAACCATATTTATGGCAAAAAATATGGCAGTTTTTAAGCCTAACCAAGGATCTTTTTATTAAACAAAGGATGGAAAGCCATTCAGTAGATTTTTGTGTAAGTATTTATAAAAAATACATATATTTTAGGTAACAGATTTTTTTCGGAAGTTTTCTGATACAAAAACTTAATATAATGTTGCCTAATCCGAAAATAAAACCTAAAACCTCTTTCACAACTGTTGCAGTCACTCTGTGCTGGTAAAGCAGGCCAAAACATACAGTCGTTATCTACATAATTTAGTTTTCAGTAAATATTCCATCAAAACCCTATACCTAATATTAACTAAATCAGATTACCACTGAAATAGTTGCAATGTACTTAACAGAGTTCTCACAAGAAATTGTGATAACCCAGTTGAATTAATCGCGGTTCCTATTGAAATCCAATCTTAATCCAACAGCAACAAAACAAATGAAGAGTTTTTTAAAAATCTTAAATACAAATCCGTGCTACGTTCGCCACGGTACATAAACACGGTCGGCCATTTCATAAAACGTCTGTGTATTTTCTATTTTGATAGGTTTCATATTTCTGACCGCAGGGGGCGCTGCGGTCGTAAAACGCGCACAGTTTGGCTTTTTGCCCTCCGTTTCTATTTTATTAACGGCAAACGCTAAGGTATGGCGTGTCGACTTCGGGGTTTTAATAAAAATTCGGTAACACAGCCAAAAGTTGAAATAGAAACTAGTTTTTATACATCTGCTACTGCTTTCTCGGTGTTCGCGTTTTTATGTGGGTTAAACTTCTTATCTGTGACTTGGATATGTGACGTTCAACTATATTTTGGGTTATATAATTTGAAGCTTTTGAAACATATAACGTATGGGGTCCTACTTAAATCTTTGTATCCCAAACTAACTGTATCACCTGCTAGCTGGAACACCTCCTGATTAATGGATGATGATGTTCTAGTAGTGCAGGCTTTCCTCTCACAGTTGGGAAGTTAATCGGTATTCTTTCTCGCAAAAGCCAAGAAAGCCAAAGATAAAATATAGGAGAAATTCGAATGTCTAAAACGGGTCCAGATAGCTCAATTGGTCAGAGCATTCCTCCTGTAAAAGACTGGTCGCGGGTTTAAGTCCCGAGCTGGATTTTCACTTCTTCCGATCAAAAATCATTAAGAAAGACAAATCTATGAAAAGAAAGAATAGGAGAGATGTTATCAATCAATCGATTGAGCTACAATTGGTGTATTTTCATCTACACTCACAATGTAATAATGTCTGCAGTAATAAAATAATTCAAAATGTATTTACGACCTCTTGTACTCTAATAGAATTATATACACATAAATTATATATTTTCATTGTCAGTTTTATTAACGAATCCACTTCGCGGTTACAACTTTAGCCTAGCTTAAAATTTAAAACACCGTCACATCAATTACTTAAGACACGTCGTGTTACAAACAATAAAATTAAACGAACTATCTTTCGTATTATGACTTTGGCATTAAACTAGTCAACTCGTAAAAGTCATACAATCTCTTTGATTTTTTTATTTTCGCGACGCATTGTCGCTGTAACATTTTATAGGTAGTTATAATTATGATGGTAATTGGAACAGGTGCGAGCTTTAAAAAGGGATAACCTATTTTTGACAAGGTTTATGGGGCATTCAAATAATAATTACCTAATGGAATCGAGGTATGTCCTACTTACCTGATGATGTGCGGCTGCTGAGAAAATTATAAAATCGAATGGGATAAATATGAAGCAACAGTTTTTTTTTCGTGCCTATATCTGCAATGATACCACCCCTGTCGGCCATCGGAGATGGTTATATAAACTCGAAGCGACTAAAACCGCAAGCCGCCGTCTCTTATCTCCATTACCGGAGCGTAAGAAATGTGGGATTTTCTTCGTACTCAGGCTAATCTTAGGGCCATCTACTGGTCACCTTACACCCTGGCGTTAGAAGACCCTAGACGGCGTGCGGTTTTAGTCGGTAAGAGACCGACTTAACTTGCCCCGCTGGCCGCAGGGTAGGTATCCATGAGGATTTCGACACGGAAAAAAAGGGCCATCTACTTGTTTAAGATGGATGGGTCTGAGAGTCGACTTAGTATAACTCCATGGATGCTTTTTGTACCAGGTCTGTAATGAAACGTGCTTACATCCGAAATTTCTTATGACTCGGGTTCTGAGGTGTAAAACCTAGGATACAACCGGATATAACGTTAAGATGATGTAGATGAGCTGTGGTAATTGGCAGGCTATATAAAAATCTTCAAAAAACTCTGAAAATTTTCATAAAACTAGTTTAAGATTAAAATTTATGAAAATTAATGGTTATCTTCATCATTTACTGTCCGGTAGAAAATGAACACAAATGAATAAATTTTAGAATTTTTTCTTTTACAGCATTTATTTATTTGCAGTCGGTACATAAATATTGCACACACGAGTAGGTAATTTGTTTTAATGTGTACGCACTTGGTACCGCCTACTTTCAAATTAAGTGTATTTATGTACTTTTTTTACTTTGAACTGACGTTAACAGGTCATGTTAAACAAAAAATAGGTTGTTAATATCAGAAGTGGGATTAAAAAAGAATCTGTGAGACTTTTACCGTGAAAATAATATCTATGCTTTTCATACAAAAATAAGTACCTACCTACCTATATTTTGTTTGTTTTATTATTACTTTTTCAACAAATTTTCTAAATAAAACTATATTTATAATAATAAATAATATGAAAAAGAAGAAAAAGAAGAAATATGAATAAACTAGACTGCGTGCCTATTTATATACATGTATTTTTTCTTTTTTTTTTCTATATTATTTCTATTTTTTTTATATTACTTTGTAAAATTTTATTTTTATATGTAATATAAAAAAAATATATGTAAAATTATAAAAAAAAAAAAAAATTGTATATTATTTCTAATAAATATAATAAATGATCAAAATGATATATTTATACTTTTACCTGCATAATTATACCTAAAGTAATAAACAGAAATGTATTAATATTCATAATTATTAACTAACTATTTCGGTCATAATACTAAGTCCAACAACAACGGTCTAGCTGCAATGCTTCGATATCGCCTAATATCACCATTGGGTTGTGAAGGTCCCCAGCGGACCCCAGACTCCGAGGTGAAAGCTTCAGATGCGACTGGGATTACCGCTAGGTTGAAAAAAAAATACTATATAAGCCTCGTCATTTTTTTCGTTCCTTCATTCGAATATAGGAATTTTGTGACAAAAAACCCACTAACACATTTTCACTGGACATCGAACCTAATTACCCGACTGCCGAAGAAAGGAGGGTAATGTTTTTTACAGTATTACTCGCTGCCACACCACTGTAGTGCAAAATTGTAATATTAATAAAATAACTGCTAAGTAATTTATCGTGTTGTAGTTTCTGCTGTCACATAATATGAAATACTTGAATATTATATGCCATATATATTAAATTAACTGTCACATTTGTCCTTGTTTATTAAGCTTGCAATTGCACCTAGCTTTTCTTAATCACATTACAAGAAAATATGGATATTATTTTACTAAACTATGTCAACATGGTGATTGGTGATCACGGAAATAGATACAATAGAATAAATAACGAACAATTGGACATTATTATATAATGCGCAAATCATAATAATGATATACGCAAATAATAATGATTTTAAATGGGATCAGTGTTAATAATATTAACAACATAAAACTCGCGATGGAATCCGTTAAAATTGTTTTATTTCAAAAAACTCAAAGAATTCGTTTATTATTAGGTAGTCAAAATTCAATTGGACTTAGCTATTATATATATTAGGTAGGTACTTATCATTCAAACATTAATAGATTGAAATCTAAATCCACGCTGGCTTAGTCGCAGGCACATCTAGAGAAAAAAAAACAGTATTTTTAGGGTGACGTATTTTTTCATTTTGAAAATTCAACATGCACTTTTTTTATTTTTTTAGCATGGTTAAATTAACAAACAAATTTAATTATACAGCAAAATATTGATCATCAAGTAAACGGGTTTATTTTAATAACCTGACGATTTATTACAGCTGTAAAAAATATATACTTGAAGCTTGAAAACATTACACTCCTTTTTGAACTATGGCATCGTATTATAAATATTAACAAACCTAAAAAAGAAATTGAAAATCACTAAGTAAGTAGGTAACTAATAAACTAGCACTTATATCGCTGACGCCAATAGATCATGGCATTGATGATATAACATAACACCATTGAACGGAAAATCCAAGAATCGGGTACTAACATCGTTACTGAAATAAAAATCAATTACCGGAAATGTTTCAAGATTTGAAGTCGGTGTTGCGTGGGAGTCTATTAATAAACAGATGTATGTAAGGTACATTGCGTAAGGTAAATTAAAGCTTGCATTCATACATTCATTTGGAGATAAAATTAACATCTGTTACACGTATGAAAAGTTGACTGTGTTTTGTATGGCAACTTTTATAATAATCGCCTGTGAAAATTATTGGTGATAATATAGATAGTAATATTTAAAAATATTAGGTAGTTGATTTCCTATTAAATGAAACATATATTGTACAAAAAAAAACCTGGGCGACAAAATACCTAGAACACTATTTTTTATAATTGTTATTAGATTTTATGGTATACTTTTACTAGTAAAATAAAATACTACATAATAAGGTATCTAATAAAATTTGCAAGCTCTGTCTATGGAGTGAAATAAAATTTGCAGCATTATATTATTATGCTCAGATAATGTTAATAATTTTTAAGATCCAACTCTGTTACCATAATTCGATACAAATTAATTATATTTATTATTTTATTAATATAGCTAATATATCTAGAAATTTTGTGAAAATTGAAAAAAAACTGCAATTTTTTTTTTTAATCAAAAGTAAAATTTTGCACCAATTTTTTTATTTACACATAACCCTTTATCGGAGTCAATGAACTGTCACACAATAACATAAACAAAATATAGAATGTTATTATTAATAACATAAAAAACCTCATTAGCATCCGGATTTTTAGTTCATTGACGTATCAAAATCCACGTCAATTGCCACTTTGGCACAAAAACTAACGATCTGTGTCATAACCGTCATATTTCTGACAAATTATTGTCACTCTCGTCACATTTGCCTCCATTTTACTTAATTCTAGCCGTCAACGTTGGTATTACCGTTTTAGATTATATTTATTGTCATTTCTAGTATATTGGCACCATTTTACCTACCTGAATGACGAGTATAAAATTTTTAATATCCACTTTTAGCTTAGCAAATTAATTTTTGTTGGTAATATCCAAAATTTCTTCAATAAAAAATGTAATTTGGCGTTAAATAGTTTTCACCACTTTGATGTTATTAAAATTTGTAGTTATTACAAAAATGTTTACTTTAAAATATTTTAATTTGTGACTTTGGGTGGTCGACATTTTGATTTTATGTTTTATGGTGAAACTTGGCTTAAGTGCTTAGGTAAAATATAACACTTTAGTTAATGTGGAATATAAATTTAATATTTTGCTTTATTTAACATTTTCAATATTTTAAAGACGGTGACAATAATTCAATATACCTACCTATTACGAGGAACCAAAGGAGAGAATGTCTCAATATTATGAAATTGTAAAAAAATAAAGATTCTGAACCCAATTTTGCTTTCGATTTTTTCCTGTTTGTTGCTTTCCGATGGACACAAAAATCACTAAGTATACATATTTGGTATTTTTAAAAGTCAAAGTCAAGTAAAGTTCTGTGTATTTTGTTCGATTCTATCACTTGTTCGATATCTTGGTTAAAAACTGCTAGATGTTTTATTGCAATCGGTTGAACAGAATCGGTTAAATATTATCACCAAATATATAGCCAAAATAACAAACATCTAGGTAAGTAAAGCCGTGGACATCAGTAAGTTAAAATAACATAACATACATAAACTCACGCCTATATCCCCGAAGGGGTAGGCAGAGATGCTAGCACCCACATTTCGCCAGTTTATGTTTAGGTCCCAATGTAATAGGTGGCGAGCCTATTGCCATTAACCGGGCACTTATAAACCTGCGATAAATACACACATAACTTTGAAAAGCATCGAAAAGTTATTGGTGTGTGCCATGGTGACCCGGGATCGAACCCGAGACCTCGTCTCAGCAGTCCATTACCCAGACCACTAGGCTACCGTGGTCTTTTTTAATTAAAGTAAGTAGTTAAAATAAAATCACAGAAAACAGTCACTCTAATAATCAAAACCACTCAAACTGTCCATAGTCACGCAGATACATACTTACCTTGCATTCTACAAATACTTGATTCATTATTAAACACACATGCCAATTAGAAGTTACGTTTCACCATGCGTCCATTACAGTTGCGCCCGCGCACATCCGGCACCAATAAAAACTCTCGGACACATGATTGACGCTTGCTGTTTACCTTCTACTACCGGTGCACTAGAAGACGAACAAACGTACGCATTTATCCCCTGAAATGTGTGTCGCTGAGTAACTAGGTGAGTACAAACACGGTACATCGCAGTGATTGACGGGTACTGCTTAACAAAGGCTACCGGTGTTTTGGGAATGGCTTGATCTGTGTTATATCTACCTACCCACGGAATGGAAAATCGTGAGGAAGTAAAAGGAGATGTTTCATTTTAGGCCATTGTACACAATGCGGAAAAAAAGAGAAATAATACAGGTTATTAGTAAAAATACAATTATAGTTATTCGCCTCCGAAATTCAAGGGCATAAATTAATAAAATATGAGTACATTTTTATAGTTTTAGTCCGCCATGTTTGTTGTGTTGCAAGAAAGTGTTTATTTAGTAAGATTCCGCCCATAATACGAGGCATAATTATAAGAATTGAATAGTGAAAAAAGAAAACTACATTGTCTAGCTATTTTTCTAAGTAGTGTACAATATTTGGGATCAAAGTCCATACATTTGTGAAACATCTCCTTTGTGTACCGTAATGCTGTGAAGATAGAATAGAATAGAAATAAACTTTATCCTCTATGCTTCTTTTCTTTGCCGCACCATAAAAACTTGAAACTCTTTACCGCACCATAAAGACTTGGAACTTTACCAGCGCATGTTTTTCCTTCCTCCTACAGTCCCGGGTCCTTTAAGCGGGACGTGAAAAAGCATTTGATGAGGCCGTCAAACTGAGGGCCACCACTGCAGCACTATCGGTGTATTTAGTGGTGACCCCCGGTCCTGAGACTTTAGGCCAAGGAAGAAAACACATGCGCTGGTAAAGAGTTCCAAGTCTTTACGGTGCGGCAAAGAAAAGAAGCACCGAACCGCTTGGTTCTTGATCGTCTAAATTATTGTTCTTGAAATTTGAAGCAAAGTTTAGTTTTGATTAGTTTTGACTATGTAAATCTAGTCACAGCTCCGGTCCACCCACTCTTGAGCATACCATTCTGTGTCCAAATACCTATTTATCATCATTCCTCACGCCACACAGGTCACATAGAGACCATTGTAATACATTGTATACTTACACGAAAATTATGAGTTATTATTCAGCACCTCAGTGGCGACTTACCGCCGGCGTATTTCTAGCGGTGAGCGATCTTATTCGTCATCTAACCACTTCGAGTTTGTTTTCATTTTTTCCTGATCATGTTGATTTTGGCTGTGTTTTTGAATTATACCTATGTTGTATAGGCAATTTGGATTATGAAGTATATGTGTGTGGGTTGTGTTTTTATACAACTAGGTACTAGGACGCCATCCCGGGTTTTCGCGAGAATTTTTTGGAAGAGTGTGTCTTCCCTGGAGTTGCACACGTCCATAGGCCACTGTGCCGCTTCCCATCAGGTGGGTCATGTGCTTGTCTGTGTCACCACCTAAGTGGTATAAAAAAAGAACTTCTCCTAAAATCGATTGCAGTATCACCTAGAAGAGGGTTTACCACATCATCATGTTCCGGGTCAAACCAACCTGATCTGCAAGTTGGTACACCTGCTAATAGATGGAAGATACTCTGGTGCAGGTTGTCCTATCAGGGTTAAGAGGTCAGTCGCCAGTCGCTCCTATAAAAACCGTAGTAGGTAGACGGGACCCTCGATTCCAGCCTATAAAAATATAGTGGACCATTTATATACCTACTTCTAAAGTGAACTTCAAAGAAAACTAATAATATTAATTAATATTTTTTCCAAACGGCTATTGGATACTGCTTCTTAATAACTCTTTGATCTTTAATCAAAGGTAAATTACATCAATATTTACACATTATAACATTTTGTTCCCTTATTCGCTTCAATAGTGCCCAAAAACTAGCAGAATCTTATGATAGGATAATATTACTCTAAGTGCTTTATTTAAGGCGTTGATGATATTGTTATGTCTGTGGCGTGGCGCCGCCGCCGCCTTATGCGAAGGTGTGGAAACCTTGCTTAAAGAGCTTTTACACTGGTGATAGGATCGTGCGATTTAGCATTCATATGCTTCATCATCAGAGGTAGGTAACAGGTTCGATTCCCGCTGAATGCAAAAATTTGTATTGTATTATGTTTTTTGCATTTAATGAATTTTCCTATACTCTGTAGAAGCTTCGTATCAGGCAAAAGAAAATGGTGGAGAAAATTGGTTAATAATGTCCACAACTCTTATCATGAAAATCTTCCCCATTGTTTGAAGTCGGTTAAAATAAATATCAACTAGCGACTAGGACTTTTAGTCCTCAAAACTAAACTTTATACTAAAGTAATAAAGTTTACATTCATATAAATTTATTGATTTAATGAAATGTAGATACAAGTGAATACTAGTTGATACGCTTGCTCGTTTAAACCACGCAAATCGTTAGTCTGAAAGCAATTTAATTCTTCTGACAACGCGACGACTGAGAACATTTCGCAACCCTTTGATGTTCCACAACGCAATATATCAAGTGTTTTGTTTACAAAACCAGCAATGTATATTAATTGATGATATAGTGTTTTATTTAGTTAGCTGAGGTAAAAGGTTTCAAACATTGTTTGAAAGATTGGCAGTCAAGCGAAGTATGATTTCTTTTGATGATATTTTAGCGTATTAGTGTTGGCCTTTATTAGCTTACGTCTACAATCAACATAGTATCAATATTTCAGTTGAATTTTCTGTTTTTTTATACCACTTAGGTGGCAGACAAGAGCATCTGATTGTAAGTGGTCACCGTGGCCCATAGAAGGAGGTAGCATAAGACATGACGGTAACTCCTGTCCGAACTGAGCAGTCCGACTGGGGTAGTACCTCCGCCCTACAGAAGACCGCGGCCATAGTAACCATTGTGTTGTGTTCTCTCCGGTAGTAGGCTAGCCGGAACAGGACCAAGGGCATCACACACGCTTTGTTGACCCTAGAGGAGATTGGGAGGTTGAGAGAATGGGGAGCGGGGCAGCCCCTTTGAGAGAGTTTCTGTGTTAACACAGAAACTCTCTCGCAGGAGACTTTGGTCTCCCCGCTGACAGCACAGAATAACTCCAGTGAGCTCTGGCTACCCTACTTACCGCGAGGAACTCAACACGATAGTTATAATGACCGCGATCTTCTGTAGGGCAGAGGTACTACTCCAGTCGGATTGCTCAATTCGGACGGGAGATACCGTCGTGTCCTATCTTCTAAACGTGATTGTTGAATTTATAGTAGGGTACTGACACTAGTAGTCAGCCCCGCACCAGTACTCAGCCTTTTTCGGTTCAAAACCAATAGAAATAGCATTCTAATAGAAACTAACCTATAGAATTACTTTAAATTGGTTCTGTGACTCCTCATTAGTCGATTCAAATCCAAACATATTAGCTAAGTGGCTGCGAAGTATTTTAAATAATAGTTTTTTCGACGTCGTCTGCTGACGAGGCGATACGCTGCGCGCGCGCCATTTTTTTGTTAGTGGAAGCGTTCGCAAAAACGTTATTATTTTTCCTTTTTTTGTCAGTTTTAAGGCACTTTGTATTAACATTTCCATTAATTAATAGTTTTGGCATCATAATCAATGAAAAAGTATCGTGTTCTTCTTAAGAATTAGCAATAATGAGGCGGCCGAATACTGGGTCCCTTTTGTATATACATTATCTAGTACCCAGCCACCCTGGCTGAGTACTGGTTTTAACGCTGTTTTTTTATTTAGAGTTATATTTAGTATCATTTTAAAGTTCAGAGTTCACCCTTTAATCTAGTATACCCATACCATAACGGTTTTGTTAAAAACCCAATAGTCGGCCACTTAAACAGTTGAAGTTGGTTACATGGCTGAGTACTGGGGAAAGTATACCCAGTGCTCAGTCGTCCCTATATTTAAATTGTTTCCTTATGCAGTTTCTTTTTTAAGGCTATTTTAAACATAGGTACATACATACAAATCACGCCTTTTTCCCAGTGGTCAGATGTTGGCTCTGGGAAACCATTGGACCAGACAACATCTGTCCACTTGCTACGATCTTGCATACTCCTTTCGCTTCTTCAACTTTTATAATTGTTTTCATACACGCACGCCGGTTGCTGGTACTCCTGACCTGACCTTTTTCCAAAACTTCCTGGATCTGATTAGAATATGTACGCCTAGGTCGACCTTTACCTGGTTGTCCATTCACCCTCACCTCATATATATATGTTTCGTCAATCTTCTTCCATCCATTCCTTTCTCTGTCTTGGTCACTACATCTTCAACCATACCGCAACGTTCCCTTATCCCACTGTTACACATTCGGTCCATCAACTTTACTCCAACTATGCTTCTCAGACTTCTTATTTCCACAGCATTCAATCTACTTTCACTACCTTATATAAGTTTGGAAACGAGAACTCCTCTATGTACAGTGAGACGTGCCTTTTTAGACACGATCTGACTGCTCATAAAATTATGCAGCGCCCCATTCACTTGATTAACTGCTATTCAGGAAAGAAAGTTACAGAGGCCAAAAATTTTAAAGAAGAAAGTAAAAAAGAAAACAAAACAGCTCTAAATTATAAACTAGTGAAGTGAAGGAGACTACAAAGAAGAAAAATGATAATTCTAGTCAGAAATTGAGAGTAAAAGGTAAAAAGGAAAAAAAGAAACAAGGAAAAGGAAATTGGAAGATTTGAATGACATAACTGAAGAAGCAGAGAAGACTGGCCGTGATTTTGTGGAAATAAAATATAATAAAATAAAAATTCTCAGAACATACTTAATCTCCTGAAACAGAAACCTGTAAGGAATTATCTTCCTTACAGGTTTCTGTTTCAGGAGCTCCTGCATACATACATACACCTACATTATGCTCAAGCTTCTGCAAAAAATTGTTAATCGCCGAGAAACTTTTAGAAGTGAAAAAAAAACTTGAAAACTATTTAAATACTGAAACTTTTTAATTACTGAAGAATTTACAGATTGATTTAAGTAGGTATAAGTTATATATTTGATTGATCTCAAGAGAGGCTGACCACTGGTGGCAGTGTGGCTGATTACTGGATTTTGGCGGCTGAGCACTGGTGAAAAGTGCCTTATTTTGTTAAAACGTGCTTTTCATATTATTAAAGGATAATTTTGTATTTTTTGTTAATTTTGTAATAAAGTTTAATAAATGTGTAACGCAATTTATACAAAAGATTTCCAATTTAATCTTTCTAATATTTTCTTATACGAGTTTGAAGTCAGACTTTCCACTAAAAGGCTGACTACTGGTGCCAGTACCCTACACGGCATCTAACTTGGCAAGATTTTGGAGTAGTGTGAGCCCCACTACTCCCAAACTTTGCCAAGTTAAATGCCGTACACTACACTTGTTTGTGGCAAAATGCGTCGCATGGAAACAAGTATAGTGTACCGCATCTAACTTGGCAAGGTTTTGGAGTAGTGTGAGCCCCACTACTCCAAAACCTTGCCAAGTTAAATGCCGTGCACTATACACGATACAGCAAGTTGGAAACGCCGACGAAAAATAATGTCGTACAGAAAAGGAACATCGTTTATTTACTCAGCGCTAAAACTTCGTTCTTTTATGAGATTTCTTCGACTCCAATACTATTTTATATGTCCAACCAGGTGTTGCGAAGGTGCGACCTGTTTAACACCCCATCCGTTATATTCACTAGCCATAAATCTCTTTTAGAACTGGTGTAACAACCAGTCCGACGGCCACTGACGTTTATTGCTCTCACAATTGATAATACTGCGATGTTCAATAAAATAGATGAATGTTTCTTGGTGATTTTATATTTGGAAATATTTTGGAACACGTCAAATTACGTTATCAGAGAAGGAAGATATAGAATTAGATTTTTCTGGTAGTTATAAAACTAAAATGGTTAAGTGTAAGTCGGACTCACGTCCGAAACTTTCCATAATAAAATCACGTTTGCTGTTATGGAAACCCTGGTGACAGACCAACAGAAAGACAGACGGACGGACAATGGAGTATTATTAGTAATAGGGTTGCATTTTTTCTTAAATAGGGTAGTTTTACTGAATTGCACGGAGTCAGTCCCAAAATGATTCGGAACACAGATTGATTTTTCTTTTTTTTATATTTTGCTCGCCGGATTGACTGCACCCCGCCTGATGGTAAGCTGACATATTAACAGAATAACCCATAAAAAGTATGTTAATAAGAATAGTTATACCAACTGTATTGGCAAGATATTGGCAAAGCGTAGTACTCACCTTACATAATACAATTGCGCACTAAAACTATTACTGCTTTGACAGATACAACTCGACAATCAACGAACGACGTGGTTTTAATGAGTTTGTTGGACTAATACCTGACACCAACATGTTGGCGACATTTATTTTGATATTTCCGAGGTATACTCAAAAACTGCACGACATAATTTTTATGAATATTTTATGCGCTAAGTCATTAGAAATAACAGGAACTGTGTGATGCATGGGAGGTATTTGAAGTTTACTTAGAAGTACATTAAGCGGAATGATGTAACATTGAGTATGGACTATTTGTACCACAAGTTGATACAAGAAACACTAAAATTCAAATTCAAATTCATTTATTTCATTTGCGTTTTTAAGATCTTCAATTATGTCAATTAGTATAATTAGACTAATTGACATAATTGAAGATCTTAAAAACGCAATAAATACCTATTGGTAATTACCAATAGGTATTTACAAATAAATAAAATTGAAGTGTTCTTTTTTTTGTAATAAAGTAACAGGTTTTTAAATCAGTGCATTATAATAAAAATTGTATGTAAGATACTGTCATATAACAAGAAAAACGATTTATAAAATTTTTGTCTGTCTGTCTTTCTATTTGAAAGAGGTAGGTAATCAATGAAACGGCTGGATCGATTTGAACGGGGATTTAAACTGGCAAATAGAGAATTTTATAAGATGTAATATCGGTTTCTTTAATTACAAGCTTTTATTTAGTTTCACCTGTCCCGTTGTCTGTAGTCAAATCTTGACAATTCAATTTTGTAAATAATAAAAGCTTGTTTTTAAAAAGGATTTTTTTTGAACAGCAATTTGTTTAGAAATAGAATTAGGGTTCCATGTAAAAAGCTAAAACCATAAAAATTTAAATCTATGCGCTAATCGCGATGGACGTAAAAGTACTAGACGGATTTTGATGCGGTTTGTTTTATTAGAAAGATCTTGCTTAGACCTAAAATTTGACGTATGTTTAATTGCATTTGGTTGAGTAGAACCGGAGATGTGACCAAAAACGATAACCTACCTAAAAACGACGTGCAGGCGGAACCGCGGGTATCAGCTAGTATAAAAAGTAGCCTATATGTTGCCCAGAACTATGAACTATAATCGTACCAAGTTTGATCAAAATCCCTCCAGTAATTTTTGATGCATGCGTGCACATACAGACAGACAGACAGAAAGACAAAAAATTTACTGATTGCATTTTTTTCATTAGTATCGATCACCAATCATCCCCCAATAGTTATTTTGTAAATTATATTCAATGTACAGAATTGACCTCTCTACAGTTTTATTATAAGTATATAGACTAAAGATAAGACATAGTATCACATACCAATATTGAGTAAGAACTAACTTCACCAAACACAAGTTCTATACTTCTACCTACTCGCTTCAGGTTGACAGACGAAGATCTCGTTAAGATGCCGCCGGCGACGGGATTGGATCGTCCTATTGATACACAGATTGACATACCGATCTTTTAAATTGTCCACCGACTCTTGGGAGAGAATCGAAATTAGATGTATTCCGAAATTGAACTTCAATTTTATTGCTTTCACTTTGAGTCTCACGTTCTTTGCTGATTTTTTGATAAGATTGTTTTATTACTACCTTCAATACCTTGTCTGACACCTACGTGGTATAAAAAAAAACTACCGTGGACGTCCAAGTGGAGAAGGAAACGAAGGCAAGCGGCCTCTTTTTTTCGCGTGGGAATCCCCACGGATTTTCCACTGGCCATCGGGGGTGGTTATGTCGGGTTCGAACCGACTATCTATTAGGACATAAGATGCGACGTGAGTGTAAGGTGGCCCATAAAGGCATTTTCCTCGCACTAGGTGGTACAATTTGATGGCACAAATTTGCCTCAAATTGGACCGGGTAGGTACCACCGTGCACTTTTGCGAAAACCCCTCCATAGTAATCCAAAACCGGTTGGATTGCGTTCAGGGTTCAGCAGGTGCATAGCCGGGCTTTAGGTGATGGTTGTCGCAGCACTTGTGGGTATTGGCGTAGTCTAAACCAATATCTGCGCTTTGTCACGCAGTGCTTCTACGACAATCACCTCTTCTTTCATGAGGCCGTCAAGTTGAGGGCCACTGTCGGTGTATGTAATGGGGACCCTCTTCCTGAGATTTCACTTTTAGCTTATCATTAAAAAAAGAGAAACCCCGGCTGACTCAGGGCCATCTCCGGTTCTGAAATGTCCTAACAAAGGTTTGGCTATGAGTTGAAAGCCTCGGTATATCCGATAGCATCCAATACGCTGACATGATGCTACCAATATGCAAGTAAGATAAGCAGCGGGCTAGTTACATCTCTGGTATGGAAGTATGGGTACTTGTAACAAATATATTTGTTATTCTATAACGGTAACGGGAAATAACGCAATCATGGTATAAGTCTACATTTAAATTGTCTGACGTTTCGACTTTAATCGGCCGTGGTCACATGAATGGAACGCGATAGTTTCAAAGTTAAAATAGGTTACATTTTAAGTAGATATCAATGAATGAGTTTGACCGTCAATGTACGTTCGTACAAATCTTCTTAGAACTAATAAATACGAATAACATTTTCAACTTATCTTAAGAAAATAATCGCAGCGTCCCTGTAAGCCAGCATCAAAACATAATATTTATAGTTAAACATCATAATACTATTTCAAACTGAATTTCCATTATCCAATAATTTCCGGTGGTACCCGATCATCGCCGAAAATAGCCGAATACACCGGCTTTAACTAGACGTTTCAATACACATAACGTTGAAAAAAAAAACTCGCACGCCGACACCTGAATACGAAAATAAACACCGCGCATTCTTAGCGCTTTCTTTTGTTCCGAATACATGTTCACGTTAATAAAACAGTGCATATTATATGAAAGGAATTAGCAAGCAATGGATGTTGAATTTAGAAATAGGGTGCAGTGAAAGAAAGCGTATCTTGACGTTCCATAATAACATGTTCGCTAGAGTGACAGTCCGCGAAATTGCGTAAAAAGCAATTAATGTGATTTTTGGACGAGTTTTAAATTAAAGTTGACGCGAACATGGCGGAGTGTTTATCTATTATGACATGTTTAAATATGTGTTATTTTAAGCTGGTTTGTGTTATTTCATACCTGGTGATATCGTTTACACGCTTGGCTTCATTTTAAATTAGACTTTGACGATAATTACTTTGTACATTTTTTTTCTGCAGAAGTTACGTAATGTATGTTTTAATTTTGCTTTAGCCCTAACATTTAATCTGAGTGTTGGCTATCTTATTATTATAAAATTGTAAAATATGAAAAACTACTATAGGAGATATGAAAAACTACTACAGGTACTTAGTAATGTGAAATGTATATATTTCTTTAGAATTTTTCTATGTTTGTTCGCGATAAATGCAAAAACTGTTGAATGGATTTTGATGCATCTATTAGAAAGGTCTTGATCAGAATTGAAATTTGCCGTAAGTTTGATCACAATCGGTTAAGTAGAACCGGAGATATGGCTGAAAAACAATAACGTACCTACCTATGTGCGGGCCACGGGTCTCGGCTAGCTGTACCTATAAAGTACGAGTCTCCACTCGAATCTCTACTCTATGACTCTCTTCTTCCACTCTCCACTCCACTTTCGACTACCAATCTCCACTCCACTTCACTTTACTCTCCACTTCACTCTCCACTCCTCTGCACTCCACTATCTACAAAAAAAAAACGATAATAGGATCCTATGTCCGTCTTCTGGTTCTAAGCTACCTCCCTACCAATCTTCAGCCAAATCGGTTCAGCCGTTCTTGAGTTATAAATAGTGTAACTAACACGACTTTCTTTTATATAATTACTAGCTTTTAGCCTGCGTGGATGTCGGTTATCGCGACCAAACTTAGCCTATGTCTCGAGGTCTAATCTTATCTACCCCTATACCAAATTTCATCAAAATCGGTTCAGCGGTTCAGGAGTTACTTTCGTATTTATAATATTAGTATGGATATAAGATTAGATGGGATATAAGAGAATTATAGATTTCAAAGTTTGGATGAATGGGTGTTCATGTACGGGTCAAGAGAAGAAATACATTCGTGAAAACGTTGATAAAATCGTTTTGGTTCAGCATTGTTAGTTTGTTAATGGCGCCATTTTCGGCTCAGAGAAAGCTATTTTTCTGTCCTTGTTAAATTTCGTTTGAAGTCTCACCTGCTTCCGATGAAAGCCGCATTCTGGTCTCAAAATAAACTGCGTAGTGATGCTTTGTAACACGTACAATACATTTAAGAAAAGAGCTGGGAGGTTCGTGTAATGAAAGATGTAATTAAAATGTGGATTAATAAAAGTTGCCACTAGTTTTCATATTGTTCCAAATGTGTATTGTTCTGACTTAGTTTACTTAGCCTTATCGTATTATTTACCTAGTCTATGCCCGTGGCTCAACTCTCCACTCCACTGGACATCAGTTTTTGCGTTTTTTGAGATAGGTAAATAGATCACAGTTTAATAATTATTATCGAACTTCATGTACAGGTAAGTTCGTTTGAATTGCCATTATAATCACCGTGTCCTCTACCCCCTCGAAGGTCGGCAGCGCGAGTGTAAAATCTCTGATGTTGCACACGTCAATAGGTGATCGCTTCCGATCAGGTGGGCTGTGCGCTTGTCTGCCAACTTAGTAGTATAAAAAAAACCTGTACACTGTTTAAAAAAACGTATAAACACACAAAAAACTAACACATTAAATCACAAACGGAACAAGCCAACAGATTTATTCACATACAGTTTAAAGCGTTGGGTTAATCACCTCCCGCTGACAGATCATTGTCTTAATACAAATATTAAATTCATACAACCAAACCGAATATATGCATGACATTGGCAATCATTTACATCAACGCTCAAACTCAGCCCGGTACTGTTATCCTGATTAAATAAATATACAAAATCTACAATTGCGCACTAAATAGTTTAAATAACTATCTACCGTTGAACATTTTATATGTTTATCTATCAAGAAATTTACATTTTCTTACCTATTTTTCAAAATGATTGAAAGTTATATCGATGGCTACATCGAATACTCGTGTAAACGAAAAATTACAACTTTACAGGAGAAAGTAAAAATGTTTAGTCCTTAATATCTCGGATTTAATTATAAATTAATACAATGTAAAATGGAATTGAAGTTAAATAAAACTTTTCAAAGAAAAAAACGACTTTATGTCGTTGTCGAAAATTCTAAGTTAACAAATAAAAAAAAAATAGTCGAATTGAGAACCTCCTCCATTATTGAAGTCGGATAAAAATAAATCTTTTGACTGGCAACGGAGAAAGC
This sequence comes from Lithosia quadra, assembly GCA_963576445.1. Lineage (NCBI taxonomy): Eukaryota > Metazoa > Arthropoda > Insecta > Lepidoptera > Erebidae > Lithosia > Lithosia quadra. The sequence goes on from OY754881.1 coordinate 16,757,520, forward strand.
ATGCAGCATGTAATAGATAGTCACAAATATTAATCTTGTTCTTGTGACAGAAAAACAATCATATTGTTTCCGTGGAAAAAGGGAGTCAACTGCAAATACAGTCATATATAGACTAAAAATTATTTAAAAAATTGCAGGTTTGGGGAAAAGGGTAGCGCAACAAAAAACCAAAAAATAAAATTCATGCATTGACTTTTGCACGTCTATTCGATGAAGCCATCGATATAATGACGAAATATTAACAAGATTTTTCTTCAAAACAATATCTAACCTCGAATAGAATTTCGGGAACATTGAAAAATCAACACGTCCCGCTATTATTTGAGCTGAAAGTTTTTTATTTAAGCCTTAAACGAGTTAGAAGCCGTTCATAACGCCTACACGGCGCATCGCTTCGGTATCCCTAATCTTTTGGCAACCCATCAAATTGTATCACACCTATATATTTATACTATACGATTTTATAAAAAAAGAAAGAGTTTTGATGACATAATGGTACTAATACAGTAATATCTGTTTGTTGTTGTTCTTCAGCTACCAAAGTTATACAACCTTTAAAAAGATACTTTATGGAAAGTCTAACTACTTTTCTGTAACGATAAAAGATTTTTGCAATAAGCTTGCATGCATTGATTTAAAGCATTTAGCAACGGTAGTAATTTATAATTTATATAAATAAATTTCTGTTTGGTGTAGGTATAGCATATCGACATTATTCTGCTTAGTGTATGTATAGAAATAATATAGGCCAAGGTTTCTATTGGAGGCTCATCCAATGAAAATAGTAGAAAGTCCATGTACCTAAAATAGTTGAAAGACACTTAATGAACCGATGTTTAAAACCATAACAAAGTCATTATAATTATTTTATTACAAAATCGTGTCGTCATCGTGTCGTTACCACTAAAACCTATATTTACATTATAAAGTTTTTTCATAGAATATTGTTCGTTTTATTGTTTTTACTACTATTAACTATTTTTCTTAGTTTATGGCTTGAGGGAATTAGGCTGATTTGAATAGTTCTATAGCCCATAGGGAGGAGTTATGAGGTGAGGCACAGATATATTTCGTTAGTCGTACCTAACTCATTTCCTTGTTATACGTAGAGTGATTTCTTTATGACTCTATGATATAATATCTATAATTTCGGATTAGACATATGAGACAGTAGTATATCAAAGTGATTTATGGTACAAAGAGGTGATTTGCTAGTAACTATTAGTTTTTTTTAATGATATTTATGGGTGGGTAGTTTATAAAATAGACACTCCGAAATGTTATTAGACCGTATCTTGAAAAATGACTATATTTTTTCTGTATGTAACTGAATAAAATGCTTTTTTTATGTAAATGTAGAAGTAAAATGTGTTTATTGCTTGAAAAATGTGGCTTGGTTACTATTTTAGTTTTTAATATTAAAATAGATAACAGGAATTCTTTACCAGTGCATGTGTTTCCTTCCTTATAGGAGGAAGGAATAATTTTTCACGCCTCGCTTAAAGGACCCGGGACTGTATGAGAAAGGAAACATGTAGGCTGGTAAAGAATTCTAGGTTTTGATGGTGCGGCGAAGAAAAGAGTTGTTCTTTGACTTATATGTTTGGTTTACTTTAGCCATCTCACCTCCCAACCCCAGAAGGAAACCTACACCAGTGCCTCGTCCGATATTCGCTTGTAGCAGGCAGGTGGAGTCGAATTGGGTTTCTATCAACTCTGCACCTAAATGCCGACGCTTCTGACCTGCCCTCATTTCAAAGTATCACCAATTTGAGCGGTGCATTTCTGCGAATACGATCCCAATTGACCTGCCTATTTAAACTTGCCTTTCATAATTGATTTGTCATACGTTCTTTGAAACAATCTTTCAATATTATTATTTATGTTTGTTTATTGATGATTCATTATCACGTTTTTTAATTCCCATCATTGACTTCAGCTCTACAGGGGTCAAACGCACTCACCTCGCCAAATCGACCGTGGAACTCTTTCATATCCACCAACCGTGGTTGTGTGCAAATGATAGTTTTTTTTTTATACTACTTAGGTGGCAGACAAGCACACGGCCCACCTGATGGGAAGCAGTTACCGTGGCCTATGAACGTGTGCAACACTAAGGGTGTCACACACGCGCTGCCTACCCTGAAGGGAAGGGGGGAGGGCTGGGAAGGGGCGGGGAGGTTGGGAAGGGATGGGAGGAGGAGGGGTACAGTGAGCTCTGGCTACTCTACTTACCGGCGGGAATATATCACGATGGTTATTACGGCCGCGGTGTTCTGTAGGGCGGAGGTACTACCCCAGTCGGACAGCTCATTTCGGACAAGAGATACCGTCGTGTCCTACCTCCTACAAAAATTCTTTAAATTCTTAAGTATTTTTACGCTTTGGTTGCGATTGTTACACGTGTATATTGTGGAATGATTTTGATTGGATGACGGGACGCGTGGCTATTCTGGTCGGACACCTGTCGCTCGCACAATGACTTACCAGATTATTCGATCAACCCGGATTTGTGTTAAAATAAATAACTGTTAGAAAATTCTTTGTGTTTTAGACAAATAAATACAATTAAATGTAATGTTTGTAATGTTAAGATAACAGCTTTTAGCGGTTATTATGAAAAGTAACATTAAAATTTTTGTGTTTTATTGCCGCTAATCTCCGAAGTAGCTGGGCTAATTTGGAGTGGATTTTCATTAGCAGATAGCTTGTGGTTTATGTCGTAACTTAGGCTACTTTTATTGTGGTAAAAGTATTAGGGTTTACCACAAAAAAAAAATAAACCCACATCGGATAAGATGCCGTTTTTAATCTATACTAGTTATAAAGAGGTAAAGTTTGTGAGTTTGTGACGTTGTAGGGGGTAATCTCTGGATCTACTGCACCGATTTTAAAAATTATTTTACCAATAGAAAGCCATTTGTGAGTCTCATAGGCTATATATTTTATTGGAAAACTGGAATTTACACCCGGGCAAAGCCGGGTCCCGGGTCGCAAGTGTAGAATAAAAACTTAAATACTAGCAACCGTCTTTATTTCGATTCGATTCATATCATTTTTTAACGATTTTAAAATAAAAGTAGGTACCAGTGGTACCAAAGATTACCCCGAACATATAAATAAACTCACAATATTAATTTTAATCTCTCTCTTTATAACACTTAGGTCTCGTTAGCCATTCTAAAAGACAAATAAACTAGTTCTAGTATTTTAATTGTTTGGCACAAATTTATTACATTTGCCAGTTCATTTGAAGTCTACACGTGTAGTCTCTATGTTGTCGACGATAACACAGTATCGGCATTTCTACTAGTGTTCAGTGATTTTTAGCGATTTATTAGATGCACTTACGTATTTTACTTTAGTTCAATCACTATCCCCTTTAGTTCATCATTATAGAAACTCAAAAATATTCATACATAAACTCATAAACTCACGCCTTTATCCCCGAAGGGGTAGGCAAGGGTGCTAACATTTCGCCTTCTTTTTATTATTTTTTTTTATACCTTCGACGAAAATGTTATGTAGATTATACCTCTGCCTATCCTTACGGGGATATATTAAAAACCTACGTACATAGATAATTTCCTGTGTTATGTAAACCTTTTATTCTGACGGTATAATAATTTAGGGTGACCACGGTTTTTACACGGCAATAAAAGACCTATTATAAACTTATTTACCCGCGGATTTAGGAAAACATCTTAATTATTACATTAGGTATGTACCTAATATAACCTTCTTGTATTATATACAAACAAGTATTCATACAACACATGCAGCAAAAATTTCGAGTTCACTAGTAAAATCCCAATGGACCTGTTCCAGTTAGCAAATACCACAGTTTCCAATAAACACTTAACGGCATTCGGAAATGTTTGTTTCGCCGAATTTTCCCGAAGCACGTTACCTATAGTCTAGACACGGTATAGAGGGCAATTGTGCATGAATTACAGCAACTATTACAACGTTTATGAGTGAAATAATCTGGCACACGTGCGCTAGCATATTGATTCCGAATTATAAGCAAATAGCCAGTGAACTTGGAGAGTTGCCAACCAACGTGCCAAGCCGTACGGTAACCAGGCTACGTGGAAAGTTAATTAGCAGGTCGTATGCGCTGCGGGCAATAACAATATCTTATTTAATATTATATAGTCTAATAACCACAAACACCTACTCGTTAATGAAAGGAATAACTCTGTTAATAATGCAGTTTGAAGTAAATATATTAGCTGGTAAATTTCAATTTCTATTTTGGTATTGGAATAGGCCTTCAACTAATATTATAAACGCAAAACTTTGTAAGAATGTATGAATGTAAGATGACTGATGGATTAAAGAGTAACAAACATACATCCAGACATCCATCTGTATGGTATGTGCGCAAAAACGGCTGAAATTTGTTACAGAGATTTATTTTATAGGCCACTTTAATGAAAGCAGTTTGAGCCCTGAAGTTCTTAATATGGTCCAATAATACACGCCCACTTTTAGGAAATAGTTATATTTTAGAAAATAGGTAAATAAAAATAGATTAGATTTAATAAAAAAATCATAGTCACCTTAGTTCCCATCTAGCTGTACAGGCTGTAATTTACAGGTAATGCTGTTGTGACTGTTGCATAACACCATCACGACTAGCCATCAAATTGTATTGCTTGATTGTCGCGCATAATACCGTCCACTCAAATGTTTCGATAAACACAAGTATAGGCTTGATTAGTTAAAAGGTATGTACAGCTTCGATTTCATACATACATTATTGTAATACTAGTCTATGCCTGCGACTCCGCCCGCGTAGACGTCGGTTTCCGCGTTTTTTTACTATATCTTCGGTTCTACTCAAATAGGCGAATATATAGTTAATAAAAATTAATTGTAACAAACAAGAAAAAAACACAGTTATTATTATTTTGAGAGGAGCCTGTTTCACGGTGGGAGCTGTTTTAATAATGCTAAACAGCGCACTGTCCTTATTTCCGTTGCAGTTAAACTCTTCGTTTGGGCATTTTGATACTGTCCGGATAGGTATCTAAATAATTGTATGTAAGACAGGATTTTACATGATATTGAAAGATGCTTACAAGTTTGATGGACATAATAATACACTTATAAAATATTCATCACAAAGCCTCGATCCATAGTTATTTATAAAATACTTCCCAAGCTAAATTATATAAAACCTGTACTGAGTTAAATTGGCGAAAACATAGGAAGCGCCAGACACCAACAAAATAAAACTATCCATGAAACGTAATAGAATGTTTTATTAGTGTTTTCTATAGGATTGAGGTTCATTCCATCTTTTACTCACGTGTTGCAAGAAGTTAGATAGCAGCCACTCCTAGAAAAGCTAATTTATGAAAAACAATAAAGGGACCTTGACTCCAAAGTGCTAACTTAGGACAACTAGTGAAATCGCTTTCAAGCTGATGATGACATTTTAGGATAGCAAAAAAAAAGAGTCTGTGTTGCCGGAAAGCTATAATCTGGGAGTCTCAAAATCCAGAGTGAATAAGTTGCTTCTAGGCAAGCGTTCCATCGTCTAGTGTTCAAACGCCTATCGATTATAAAAAAGAATAATACATAATTGGACGTTTCCTGATTCTACTAATTCTAACACAGTGACTGCGACATTTCCCTGCCGGCCTTATTGAAAAATATCCTTACTGCCCCGTTTCCTTTGCTTTCCTTATGGAAAAATGCAAGTATGTGTACAAAAAGTGGAGCTCATTTTGTTTGGATGTTCGTTTTATTAACTTACCTACTTCTTAAAATGTTCATTGTCACAATTATGTTTAAGTTCATTTTGAAGATTTTTCCTTTAAAACATTATTTGGTGTAACTTTCACTGAAAAGGATACTGTTAGTAAATTGAGTCACATTCATCCTCTTTGTCTGTTTGTTTGTTTGTTCTGGCTCATCTCTGAAACGACTGCAACGATTTTGACGGGACTTTCACAGGCTGCTGTATAACAGCTGATATAACAAGAAGTAACTTAGGCTACTTTAATTTTGGATGAATAATTAGGGTTCCACATAAAAAAATAAAACCTTAAAATCTAAAATCACGCGGACTGAGGCTGGTACAAAAATTAAAAAGGCCAAATGCGAAGTTAGTGCTATAAAACCACTTCAAAACCGCCACTGTTACCATCAGACATAAAACAACAGATGTCCAACAACAAACTGTTTGTCCTATAGTATAAACTGCACACTGCGTGAATCAAAGGCGCCTGCGCAGCTATCGGTGGATCGTTAATCGTCTGTAAAATCGGACCACCCGCACTTTAGTGTGCACATTATTATATTGATCGGTTTTCTGTTTGTGTGTGTCAATATCATAAGTATTCTAAGGCCTCAATATCTATCACGGTGAACCTCTTTCAGGGATAAAAAGTAGCCTATGTGTTAGGTCACACTATAATTTACCTCTGAACCGAATTTCAGTCAGATCCGTTCAATCGTTAGAGCGTGATTTAGTAACAAACATATCCCCCCCCCAACCTCCTAACCTTCCCCCCTCCAGGGTCGGCAGCGCGAGTATGACGCCCCTGATGTTGCACACGTCCATAGGCCACAGTGACCACTTCCCATCAGGTGGGCCGTGTGCTTGTCTGCCACCTAAGTAGTTGAATCAGTAATAAGTCTATATCCTCTGAGCACGGAAATTACCCAACCGTGTCCATCCTTAATAATGATATTTAGAATATAGGTTATGACTATACGACAGACGGAAATGTTCGTCATTCACCGCGCTTGCGCAATACTGACAATGTTGTGTTAGTTTTCAGGGAAGTGTACAATCCCCCTTAAAGGGAATGCAGTGATTATAATGTCGGAATAATGTCGTTATGTCGGAATCGGACCGACTAAAACCATACGTTGACTTGGGTGTCAATAACTGGGGCGTAAGGTTACCCAATAGGCATACCCTTCACACCTCAGCTGAGTCCGGGCCTCAACGGTTTTAAGATGGACCCCGAAAGGGGCGAACACACATTAGAGTCAGCCGTCCTGTCACCCCACGTCTGCGCTCGGAGAACCAGCCCACCCCACGATGCTCCCCACTATACCCTCTGCTGGTCAGAGGGGCACGTGGAGAGCCTCGGAGTAGCAGAGATTATTAAAATTGATACTTTATAGCTACCGTTATCGTTATTCCTTCGAACGAAGAACTTGTATTAAATACATTTGGCTCATAATCGAAACATCGTTGATCATGACCTATTTTATTAGATTGACAGGATGCAACCAGATGTTACACATAACAGTATTTCATTCAAAAATACTAGGTATTTCTGAAAAACTAGCAAATTTATCTATACTATTAAAAAATTGTAAAGCAGCTAAGTATGTCTGTATATTGGATATATTTAAAAAAAATACTTGGGTTATGTTATATGATATACATTTTTTGAGACCGTAGCTGAGGTGTTTGCAATGGTGACTCCCATTCCAGAGACTACCTTTAGCATACCATCAAGCGAGGTAAAGTCATGTTGACGTGACCGACATAAAAAAAAATGAACGATTCTGAACACAATTTATTTTTTGGAATTCTTATCCGTTTATGCGCGGATGGACGCAAAACTACTGGACGAATTTTATTGCAGTAATTTTTTATTTAAAGGTTGGTCAGACTTATAATCCTACTTAAGTTTGATCACAATCGGTTGAGAAAAACCGTAAATTATAGTTAAAGAACGCGAAAATCGACATCCACGCGGGCGGAGTCGCGTGCCTAGGCTAGAACTAGATATTTCTAAAAAAATTGCAGATGATACGTAATACACACGGGTGTTTCGAGAACTGAAATTCAATTAGTGAATCATACAAGACTTTTTGTACTAGCAAACTAAATTCTGAATAAGAAGTTTAAGCTTGGTGTTTAAAATTTAAATGTACATTCAATAACACTATTAGCTTATTCATAAAATAAATACATCTTATACAAATAAATAAATTTGAAGTAACTGATTTTAATATTAGAATAACAGATTTTGTTTCAATACTCAAGAGTGTATAATGTGTATATAAATATAACAAACGTGATTAAAAAAAACATTAAAACAGTTCTCTCAACCTCTTTTAATATTCTGCAAAATTACTATACCTGTTTGTCACTCATTGCAGAAGTATAAATAAATAAATAATCATAAATTTTCTACGACATTTTACACGGCGCTATCTGGACCCAGATAAGCATAGTTTAACTAGCTTGTGTTATGGGTTCGAGAATGCGGATAAACATAGTTATATATTTTTTTTGTAAATATATACATTTATTTTATACATGAAACACCCAGACTAATGCAAATATACTTATTCATGCAATAGTGCACGGTATCTAACTTAGCAAGATTTTGGAGTAGCGGGGCCCACACTAGTCCAAAATCTTGCCAAGTTAGATGCCGTATAATCTTTGCTCTGAGCGGGAATCGAACCCGCGCCTTAGTCGTAGCAGTCGAATGCACTACCGCTTCGCCACAGAGGATGTCATTTAATTATATAAATTACTGCCTATCGCTTTGGATACTTGTTATATCGTACTCGTATTCCGAATTCTAAAACACACATGAATCACATAAAGAGTTATTTCTTTGTCTCCTTTGTGATTCCTGAGGGCAGGTACGGCGACAGCGGTTGACTCACAGTATATTTCGGTACAGTTGCCGACTTAGGTGAGAATGCACGGCGTTCGTTCCTTTTGTCTTTATTTGGATGAATTAGGAGTTCTTTTGTGCGTTAATGTAAAAGGAGTTCGTCGTTTGCGTGCCTGGCATTATTGCCCAGGTTATTTGTGTTGATAAATAAGATGTTTTATGTACGGCATTCGTTAGAGTTGAACCAAATGGTGTAGGTATATTTTATGGGTGTTAGATTGCGTGCAACCATTTTGGAAGAAAATGCATTTAGATGATAATACATTGTGTTTTATGATATGTTAATTTAAGATCATTTCTGTTGTTTTAGAAGTGACATTTTGGATGTTAAAAGTTTAATAAGTAGTTATAGTTGCGGAGTAGTTTATTGGAAATAGCGTCATCTAAAATAACGAATAAAATAACAGTTTTTCGATTACTCCGCAGAATTAATTCCATGAAATTTTGGAGCAATTAGTAGGTATGCTAACTTTTCTTATGTTGGCTTTTATAAGAGCGACTTAACCCCGAGGAAAGTCTGCGCCAGCGCCTCATCCGTTAACCTGTACGTAGTTATTGACTGGGATTGTATAAATGAAAATCTTCTTCATCCTAGCGTTAATTCCCAGTCGCATCCAAAGCTTTCACCTCGGAGTCTGGGGTGCGCTTTACCAGTCCTAACTGCGGATTTGGCTGGACCTCGATATTTTCCGTGAAGCGACTGCCACTGACCTTCACAACCCAATGGTGACATTACGCGATATCGAAGCATTGCAGCTAGACCGTTGTTGTTGGACTTTTTTAGGGCTCCAACTACCCGTAACGACTGCCATAGATGTTCATATGACAATCGGGACCGAAGGCTTAACGACAGATTGTATATCTATATGAAAATATTAAATAAATATTATCTAATTTCAGACACAAATATTTTAAGTGAGATTTAAAACAGATGTCATTTTTCTTCAATGAGCTCAATATTATTACAGAAACATGATTTCAGTTCTAATAGCGAGATGTCGGCTTGTCATTCTATGTGCAAGACACACTTCCATCTCACCATGAACCTTAACAATTATTCAACTGATTCAAATTTTACAATACAATGCCACTGTTCTTCGTCTTGTAATTTGCAACTGCAGTTTACAACTTGCAATGTATATGGAAGTTAGTGTTGTTGCTGTATAATTTTTCCAGGTTAGTAAATTTACATTAGTCTCAAATTTTTCGCGCGTCTGTCCGTCACTAATAGAGACGGGATGATGATTGGCTTTCCGGAGCTCGTTTGCAGTTGCTATTGTCTTCGTAAAGTGAATAGGAATGATAGATTTCATGATATATTTGACTGCCGATTATCTGCAAATAACAGATAAGTTGCCTTCAAAGGTCTTGGTAGGGTCTCATACATCCAGTTAACAAAGTAACACCAAATCTTAAATTTTTTTTATACCACGTAGGTGACAGACAAGCACACGGCCCACCTGATGGGAAGCGGTCACTGTTGTCTAAGGACGTGTGCAACAACAAAGGTGTCACACCCGCGCTGCCGGTTTATTCCAACTGGTCCTACACAACGACAAAAAATTTCCAAGTAGTTAGATTGCGCTTGACAATCGAACTATTTGGACAAAAATATTCCAAGTAGTTAGATCGTGTTAGACAATCGAACTATTTGGACAAAAAATTTCCAAGTAGTTAGATTGTGCTTGACAATCGAACTATTTGAACAAAAATGTTCCGACTAGTTAGATTATGTTTGACAATCGAACTATTTGGACAAAAATCTTCCAAGTAGTTAGATTGTGTTTGACAATCGAACTACTTGGACAAAAATGTTCCAAGTAGTTAGATTGTGTTTGAGAATCGAACTGTTAGGACAAATATATTCCAACTAGTTAGACTGGGGTTGAGGATCTAACTATTAAGACTGAAATATTTCATTTAGTTAAACTAGGCTTAGGTTTTTAGAAATAAATATTACTATCTAATATACCTAGTAATGTCGGTAATAGACCTACACAAGAAAGTGTAGTAGGAGATGCAGAATTCTATCAAGATAGTAGATTTCCTCATCATCACACTAGTGTGAAAAAGCTATGTGAAGGTGAGTCGGTCGTGAATAGTATGGATAGGTTACTACCTATCTATACTATACATACAAACACACAACAAAAAATCAATTAAAAATACAATATCCTTCATATTGCAATGAATAATCTAACTACTTGGAATATTTTTGTCCAAATAGTTTGATTGTCAAACATAATCTAACTAGTCGGAACATTTTTGTCCAAATAGTTCGATTGTCAAGCACAATCTAACTACTTGGAATTTTTTTGTCCAAATAGTTCGATTGTCAAACACGATCTAACTACTTGGAAATTTTTTGTCCAAATAGTTCGATTGTCAAACACGATCTAACTACTTGGAATATTTTTGTCCAAGTAGTTCGATTGTCAAACCCAATCTAACTACTTGGAAAATATTTGTCCAAACTGTCCGATGATCGAACTGTTAGTAGGACTAGTTGAAATAAACCGCGCTGCCTACCCTGATGGCAAGGGGGAGGGCTAGGAAGGGTGGGGGAAGGCGGGGTACAGTGAGCTCTGGCTACCCTACTTACACAACAGGCAGGAACACAACTCAAGGTTATTATGGCCGTGGTCTTCTGTAGGGCGGAGGTACTACCCAAATCGGACTGCTCATTTCGGACGGAAGATACCGTCGTGTTCTACCTCCTTCAGATTTTACTTATAGTTTTTTTTTATATATAGGACACGTCAATTTGACTTCACCTCTCCTGATGGTAAGCTGAAGGTAAAGTCTCAGGAAAGAGGGTCACCATTACATACACGTACCATGTTAACAATGGTGGCATACATCTTCTTCCCCAAATATTGCATGTAATAATATGTATCACAGTTAAGCATGTATCACCGCAGTGTATCACAACTGCACACAGCATATTTGGTGCAAAAGATCAAAGGCACCGGTACGGGCGGGGCGTGGCTAATCACATCCCGGTCGTTCTCTCTATCCGGCTGTTTCACGAATTATTTTTAGTGGACAGGTAACAAGAATGCCCCTTTGAAATGCAACACTTCCGCTCGTAACCTCGGCTTGAGGGGACATAGATGTGAGAAGGCTGAAATTTAGGTTGATGCCTAAATGTTGGAGTCCTCTAAGAATACATTATAAGAATATACTTACTCTATGTCTATTATATTATGACAATGTTGTGTATGTGGACTGTTGGTGTGTCTAAAAAAACAAAAAAAAAAACAAATCATTGTATGAATTTTGGAGTATAATGGCGAGTGCTAAAAAATTGAAGTTCAGTCGTTTCGTACCTATTTAAACTAAAAGCAGACTAACATGCTTCAAATAAAAAACTAAAAAGAAAAAAAAACAAGCACTCAGATGTCCGGTGGTCTAGAAACATAACAACTTAACAGTCGGGATCCACTATTCAACAGCCAATCTTATTTTTCAATGGATCCCGACTGTTAAGTTGTTATGTTTCTAGACCACCGGACATCTGAGTGCTTGTTTTTTTTCTTTTTAGTTTTTTACGCAGTCGGGTTTTTTAATTTCTAAATTATATTTTTTTATTTCATACTTTTTAGTTATAAGTGTCCTAGCCAGCTATTTACCCGATTGGACTTTCTACTGTCTAATAAAAACCTATGAATTGTTGTTACGCAACTTTAAATCACTATAGATCCTAAATGCTCAATGGAATCTAAAAATGTTGAAAGAAAGCTAAAAATGATTTTTAAATACCTATTCAACGATACCCCACTTGACATAGTTTGCTGACTTTCATTTTTTTAATTTTCACAATATGGCGGCCAGTAGTTGCCATATTGAATTTTCACTGACGTCATGTCTTTAGTGACACTCGCCGGACTAAGAGGAATCTATTGACGTGTGAATCATGAAAATCGGCCCAGGCGTTTGGTCTGTATAGTGCTTCAAAGGAACATACAAACATACATACATACATAAATACATACATACATACATAGGCTGTTAAACACATTACCACTCCTTTGCGTTGCGCAGTCGGGTAAAAAGGATCAAATTAGTAAGATCGATGTGTATTTTAAAGATAATGGATGAAATGAAAATTTTAGTACAGAGATGTTTCTTAGCAGATTTTGTGATTGAGGGTATTAATTGGTTTTGCTGTTTCTATTTAGTTATATAGGATGTTTTTAAGTAGAGGATATTAATGTGACTTTACCATGCCTAATAGTAAGCTAAAGATAAAGTTTTAGGAATAAAGATCGCCATTAGTGATACTAATCGTGTTGCAATGGTACCTAGTCATTGAATGTAGGTATATGAGTAAGTACTTGTATTACATGTTATCAGTGTTCCAAAACCCATATAAGCTATGCTTAATTTACTACTAGATAGAACTGTGTAGTATTTCTACGATTAAAATAAACACAGCATTTTATACTTATTCTCGAATGACATAATTATCATGACTCACTTTTCAGCAAAAATAGCGCTGCAATACTTCTCTGTTCGATATTATTGCCTGTACTTCCTTATCTTGATCCAATAATATTATTATGCCTAATCCTTTAAACCACTGTCTAGTCTGTACCCTCCAAATCTATAGCCGTGTTTCTATAAATACCGACGGTTACGGACATCAATATTTTATACATTTTACTCTAATACCAGCGTTCACCGGTCTGCCACTCACCACGTGTCCGACTCCATCACGCCCTGACGTTTAGAACCTACCACAGATTATAAAACAGGTAAAATATGACTGTATTGCCATACTAATAAACTATTGAATTAGTGATAATTGAAACTCCAGTTTTATAGTTGGTAGTTAAACGTTTATTGCAATCTACAAGTTGTTATTGCATTAATAAATAATTATTTTGGATGACTTTTATGTTGTATGAGTTAATTGTATGTAGGGGTGATAGTCTATTCATTTGTATTTATCTAGCTTGGTATTTATATATTTATTTTGGCAATTTTCTATCTACAATAATGAGTCGAGAGCATGACATTAGTTTCGAATAGTAAGCGTATGGCATTCGTAACGTGAAACTAAATAAACATTACGATCTCATGTCGTGATTTGGTGTTGCACCAATCGCGTTTGTTTGCACATCAATAATATCACATTTTCACATCAATATACTTAATCAACATTTTCAACCTGATCACAATTCTCTGGTCTCTTGATACGAACACAATACGCTTACTATTCGGAAGAAATTTCATGCTCGCCCCACTGATCACACATGATCATCGATTAATTTCGATACAAAACTGCACATAAATGATGTACGAAAGTTGAAAAAGAAAGTGTAATCTATATTCGAATCCACATAAAACATTACCTATTTACATCTTTCCTATCACTCCACGCGTCAATACCAAACAATATATAAATCAGATCCTTAAAATTCCCGCATCCCATCCCTCAGGGAGGGTTTTTGAGGGGGGAAACAAAATAATGAGCGCTCCACAGCTCTTAAATCTTCAGGAGCATCTAGTTTTAATGGCATTTAAATTAGCTTTTTATTTGCTTGGGGTTAGAGCGGTTCGGTAGTGGCTGGTATAACTGTCTACTTGCGTTTGATGACTTTTTTTCGGCTCTGTGGTTCCTAATGTTATTTATAAGTACTTTCAAGTATAGACTGAAGTATAGCCGGTTCGATCCCCGCACAGTGCAAATATTATTAGTTATTTGCATTGGTCTGGTCGTGCTTTGGAGAGCACGGTAAGCCGTCGGTCCCGGTTGCTATACAAACATCTATGGTAGTCATTACGGGTAATTGGAGCCCTAAAAAGTCCAACAACAACGGTCTGCAATGCTTCGATATCGCCTAATGTCACCATTGGGTTGTGAAGGTCAGATGGCAGTCGCTTCACGAAAAATATCGAGGTCCAGCCAAATTCGCAGTTAACACTGGTAAAGCGGACCCCAGACAAAAAGGTGAAAGCTTTGGATGCGACTGGAATTAACGCTAGGTTGAAGAAGAGTTTCAAGTAAGTATACACCGAGTGAGGAACAGTGTGATAAGGGAACGTTGTGGTATAGTTGAAGACGTAGCGACCAAGAGACAGGAATGCTTGGATGGTTCGGACATGGAGAGAGGATGGATGAAAGAATATAACATATACTTCGTCCCCGTGGTACTTATTTAACCCATACATGTCCGTAATTTCTTAGTTTTGCAATAATGTATGACAATTTGCCTGATTCGTTGACATAATATATGATTACTACTCTGCTACTCTGGGTAGTAGCGTGATGACATTATAAATGAGCTATTTAACTTTAGAAGAATTTTTCAATTCGTACCAGTAGTTTTTGAGATAAGCGTGTTCAACCAAACAAACAAACCCTTCAGTTTTATAATATTAGTCATTTAACCCTCAGGAACCTCAAACGAACACACGGTTGGACTGAAATCACTCACTGTGTCTTTCAACCATAAAGCGCAATCAGCTAATACCAAAGATGTTTTGTTATGGTGGAACCACACTTCGCTATTCGCTATTCGCCTATAGGTATTGTATTCGAGAAAATTCTTATAGATGACTAAACCCTTCATAATTCTTCATAGAAGAGTGACTAAGGCGAATATTCGTGTGAATAAAGCAACTATCTCAACAACTCCAGACTTCGATTTATACACGTGAATAAATAAATGAATATTCTACGACATTCTACAAAGCGCTCCCTAGACCCAAAGTAAGCATAGTTTAACTAGCTTGTGTTATGGGTTCTAGAATGCTGATAAACATTATATATACTTTTTTTGTAAATAAATACTTATTATACATAGAAACACCCAGACCAATGCAAATAGACATAGGTATTCATGCATACAAATATTTGCACTGAGCGGGAATCGAACCCGCGCCCCCTGCGTAGCAGACGCATGCACTACCGCTACGCCACAGAGGCCGTCGTGAATAAAGGCTAATATCGACTAGCGAAGTGTGGTTCCGCCATTAATCTAATTTTATCCGCCCATTGTTGTCTATACCTTCTGCGATGCTCAGCTGGGTGGTCATCTTTATAACCGGCAGTGCAGTTAAGTGTTGCAGTATGCGGAAGGGTTTGTTTGTCTGTTTGTTAATCTGATAGTTAATCTGCAACGGGTATTGTTACGGTGATCATAACCTGTCTAGTTATAAAGGGTCACGTGATGCAACCTTATTCTTGATTCGTGATAATACGTACCTAATTTATTTCTAGAGATTTGTCATCAATGCTATTCGATTATCTTTGTCATAAAAAAGTTTTACACAAATAGCTTTACACAATTTGCATAAACTTTACAAAAATTGTAATAAAGATTAGTGCATTAATGTTTAATCGTTAATGCAAACATGATAGATCGATAGATAGATAGATAGATACTCTTTATTGCACACATGCATCAGGATACAAACAAAGCGTAGACATAAAAAAAAAAAATTGTACAAAGGGCGGTCTTATCGCTGTCTGCGATTTCTTCCAGATAACCAGTATGGACTGTATTAAGGGAATCTGGGTAGTGCCTGGTGTACGCTAATTTTTAACAAAGAGAGAGAACGAAAAAGAAAGGAAAAAAAAAACAAAATAAACAAAATATGAAATACATTATTTCCTTAACCCCATTGTTCTTAACATGTACTGTGTTTTTGAGTTGAGATAACATACTGACTACACTCTACACACACACACACACACACACACACACACACACACACACACACACACACACACACACACACACACACACACACACACACACACACACACACACACACACACACACATACACACACATACTACACAAAAAACATACTCATTACATAAACAAACCTGTATTTGACCGACATACATAAATATCTACACCTCTGCCTAACCCAGGGGGTAGATACCACAGCCAACCATCAGCTGGTTCTGTCCTTACGAGTTCAAATTTAATGTTCCTTTAATATCACATTTCAGTTCCACTTCACACCTTTTTGATTCGATTTAATAATGACGTACAAATTGTTTTTTTTTTAAATGAAATTTCATGAGTTCCAAACAGAAAATTTCAATAACAAGATAATTAACTTTCAAATTAGACATATTTATTGTTTTGAGTGTCTGATTTTTCATATTTTTTGATTTATATATTTTTTTTAAACGGTTTACGACATCCGGTTACTTCAAAAGATTATTAATCGTGCACTTATAGTTGAGTCAATTTAATAGGCCACATTTGACGTTTGTCAGTTTTATATTCATAATGAGGTGACCTGTTAAAAAAGGTTGATTAAAACGAATGAATCGATACGGACTTGAAAGATAATGTGAATTTTTAAAATCCTCAGGTGAATCCCTGTCTCATTATTATTTTTTCTTTCGTAAATTTAAGGAGCAAAATAAGACAAGTACATGATCTTACTTATAATAAAACTGTAGAGAGGTCAATTCTGTTCATTGAATATATTTACAAAATAACTATTGGGGGATGATTGGTGATCGATACTAATGCAAAAAATGCAATCAGTAATTTTTTTGTCACAACGTGGTTATTAATTTTATGATGATATTTCTTCACAAGTAATCATTGCATTCGATTCTACTTATCAGCTTTCGATTTTTAGAGTAACATGCCTAGTGTTTAAAAAGAAAAAGGATTAACTGACACAACATTGTAATGACAAGGTAATGACGTTCAGTTCTTTAGATCAGAAATTGTTTATTATTTTTAGAATGGTTTATTGGTGAAAGCAAACCGTAAAATTACTTGTATCTGTCATTATTACAATAAATATGTAATAATAATTGAAAAAAGTTAAGCAATTGCGCAGTTCTAACAAAACGAAAAATATATAATTTGATGCCCACCGCGGCGCGTCGTTAAAAGGTTGCGATGTTGAATTTTGATGAATTGTCAAATGTGGCCTATTAAATTGACTCCACTATAGTCAAGCTCATACCATTTTTAAACTTTATACACTGAGAGATCGGCAGTGCCATAGATATTGAGTAGACTAGATGCCGCAAGCCATCTGCCCTTTTAGTGTATAAAAGCAGCATTCCACGGTTCGTGTTTCTGTGGTCCGACACAGACCAGTCCATATCGTGAAGAATATAAAAAATAAATGCCAAAAAAAAGGATTACAAGTAGATAGTAAGTTTAAAATTAGAGATTAATCTAAACAGTATATAGAAAAAAATTACAATATTTGTTTATTTTTTATACTACTTAGGTGGCAGATAAGCCCACGGCCCACCTGATGGGGAGAAATATCGTTTGTGGAGGTGCAGACAACTCAGACAAGTTTTCAAAACAGACCGCAACGCACCCGTCTTGGTTCTCTGCGGTACGTGACGAAATCTATAGAATCATAAAGAAACACCTTTCGTTTATTCTAATTTCATAATTTGTTTTTATAATAATGCTAGCCGGTTGCCGGTATTCTTGACATCTTTGATTATCTCCACGGCAGCCACCTCCGCTGCCATGCGCCAGTTATGTCGGATTTGAACCGACTAAAACCGCACACCATCTTGGGTTTTCGTGCGCAGGGGCGTAAGATGGCCCAAAATGAATTTCCTTCACATCCCGGCTTGGTTCTTGATCTGGTTTTTGTTTAAAAAGTTATCGATCTATTTAACAAAGGCACGTGTGTTATCTACCATTCTCTAATATATGTGTATATGCCTCAGTGACATTATCGAGAGCGAAGGAAGATGTTATTGTAAATGTCTGGTTTTATAATCTTTGCCTAATATTTAATGGTTTATTATTATGATGGGACATTTAATTTGTTTATAGACGCTAATTTTATTTGGGCCTTTGATGTTTTTGGCCGCCTAAGAAGATTATGCAATAATTTAGGTGTTATTAATACCTATCTAAACATCCAAACCAATTCAAATAGACATATTCATACCTCTTAGGTCCTGAGACTTTCTCTTTAGCTTACCATCAGGCGAGGTGAAGTCAGGTTGATGTTTCCTATATAAAAAATGCTGAAATATTTGCTCTCGAATCAAACTTTGCATGATGGAGGTCGTACGGGTACCAAAAATGAGGTCGTAAGGGCACTTTTGAAAAAGGCTCCAAACTTTGAGGTCCTACGGGTACGTCGCCTGAAAGATTTAATGACAGTAGAGGAAGCGTGTGGAGTATGTAAGGTTAGAAGCAGATGGCAAGCTGTTATATCTGCCTACCCTGAAGGGAAAAGGCCTGAACATAATATATGTGTATGTGTGAAACGAATCTGCAATTCTAACTTAGCAATCGAAAGCTACACTACATTACCGATAATGATTTAGACTGTAGATTAAATAATTCATATTGCAAGATACCTATATAAAAATTATGTGCCCTATGGGAGACAAACAAAATCACAGAACCTACATAGTACTCACATGTTTTTACCATAACACAAAAATTTATCATAACGCCATCTATGTGATGTGAAATCCGGAAATTGGGTCACAGTCGGCCACTTATCCGCCGGAAGTGGACGCCCAGGGGCAACGTATTTCCGTTCGTGACGGGCACACACCTCCTCGGACAGATTACGTTGATTTGGGGGATTGGTGGAGTTGGCTTATAGTTTTAAATGGAAGTTTTCGTGGAGAAATTATTATAATACTATACCGTAAATAGCACCGAAGGAATTCTATTATTTCTATCGATGGCGAACTCTCTCAAGCCTGACATAATCTTTGGACAGCACAGAGCCAGCTTCAGACTCCCTTTGTCCTGCTACAGGCACTTCCCCTTGGAAGAGACCTTTTTTATATTACGTAGGTGGCAAACAAGCACACGGTCCACCTGATGGGAAGCGGTCATCGTGGCCTATAAACGTGTACAACACTAAGGGTGTCACACACGCGGTGCCTATGTAGTAAACGATCAAACATCAAAAAATCTAAATATTTTCACAAACTTTCAGATTTAAAATATTAGTAGGATTCTCTTATAATAAATAAATAATAAATTATAAATAATAAATAATAAAAATTCTACGACATTCTACACAGCGCACCCTAGACCCAAAGTAAGCTTAGTGTAACTAGCTTGTGTTATGGGTTCTAGAATGCTGATAAACATACTTATATACTTTTTTTTTGTAAATACATAGTTATTATACATAGAAACACCCAGACCAATGCAAATAGACATATTCATGCATACAAATATTTGCACTGAGCGGGAATCGAACCCACGCCCCCTGCGTAGCAGTCGCATGCACTACCGCTACACCACAGAGGCCGTTAATTATACTATACCGTAAATAGCACCGAAGGAATTCTATGAGGATGATACAAATACTAACGACAGTATGTCTCTCGTTAAACATTTTTTTTTAAATCAAACAAAACAACAACAAAGAAACAACATAAAATCGGCCATATTGCTGAAGAATTTGAAAAACGAACAGATAAAAAGAAGCATCAAACCGTTTCACCTGTCTCGTTTCATCTCAATAGCAAATCACTCAAAGTATGACATAATACTGCCCCCGCCATTAGCTACAATGACACGTTACACATTAAAGACGTCACAGCGCGGCTGCGCGGGCGCAATGTTAGTGCGCTTTCCCGGCTAGCTTTGATCTTTTACGCTTTGCATGTCATAGACTAAGATGTACTTTTTTAAAATTAAACTTTTATTTTGGTCTTGAATATGGTCGTACTAATTGTAATGTAACGGATGTAGAACGATTGTGTGTAACAGAAGGAACATTATAAAGGACTGTCTTTTTTTAAAATTTACTTATAGGTATTATAACCTTTAGAATAGGTATTAGGATTAGTCAGACTGGGGTAATACCTCCGCCCTACAGAAGACTGCGACCATAATAACCATCGTGTTGTTTTTCCGGCGGCGGTAAGTAGGGTAGTCAGAGCTCACAAATTCCCCCTCCAACCCCACCTGCACCCCCCTAATCTTCACCCCCTCCAGGCTCGGCAGCACGAAAGTGACACCCTTGGTGTTGCACACGTTCATAGGCCACAGTGACCGCTTCCCATCAGGTGGGCCGTATGCTTGTCTGCCACCTAAGTGGTATAAAAAAAGGACCTACTCAGTGGGCAGGCAAGCCGTGGTCGACCTCGCAGAGTATACACTGACCAAATTAATGAGTTATTGAAGAAAGGGCAGGTCAAAAGCACTCGAAACCGGCGGGCTTGCATGAAAGCTTTAATGAGTGTAGAGGAAGCGAGTCAAGTATGTAAGGACAGAAGCAAATGGCAAGCTGTTTTCTCTGCCTACCCCGGAGGAAAAAGGCGTGAGCATTATGTATGAGGAAGTTTGAAAATGGTGTCATTGATGTAAAAGTTGGTTGAGGTATGTATGAAGCGAGATGAAAGCAATGTTGGAGTGTTGTTATAATATTGTCTAGTTAAACTACAAACAGATTTGTGTTGTGTGAGAGACGATAGTGTTGAAAGAAGACTGAAGATGAGTAGAAGTACAGTCAATGGCAGAAGTTTATATAAATTATGTATGTATGTAATGTATGTAGGTACCTACCTACATACATTACATATACCATACATACCTATAGTAGGGGAGGCCGGCCCGCTAAATTTGCAGTTACTAAAGCGTCATGGGGACCGATTAGATTGTGAAGATTTAGGCCTAAAACGAAAAATAATTTATTCATTTTGCCATTTTAGTGAGGAGGAGCGCGTGTGCTAATTTTCAAAAATGTTAAAAAAATCATTCACATAAAAATACTCGAGCGCGTCAGACATTCACGGTGTTTACCCGCTTTGTTTTTCTAACAACCGAGAGATATTATTCTGACGAGTATATAGGGGAGGATGGCTGTAGAAAAGGGTAGAAAAAAAAATAAGAAAAATGTTATTCGAGCGTGTCAGATATTTGAAGGGAATATTTAGAAAACTCAAAAAAGTGTCTTATTAAAATATCTGACGATTTGGATGTGGTCAAAAGTTATGGTAGATTTTTGAAAATGTAAAAAAATAAAGTGACCTTGAAATACTCGAGCGCGTCAGATTTTTACACAAACGGTTCAACTTGATGTTCTAGTCGTCCCAAATGATAATCTGACAAATATATGAAGGAATATTCTTAATCTGATAATTTGAAAGAAAAAATTTTTTTTTCCTGAATGGAATAAATTATTACGCATATTATGTAGGTGAAGCTACACCTACAAATATAATTTTTTTTTTTTAATCTTCATCCTCACTGGATTGATCTTCAAAATTGATTCCTCCTTGGTCAATTTCTTCTTCATTTTCTGTTTCTAAATATAATATAATAAATATAATAATATATAATAATAATATAATAATATAATAATATAATAATATAATAATATAATAATATAATAATATAATAATATAATAATATAATAATATAATAATATAATAATATAATAATATAATAATATAATAATATAATAATATAATAATATAATAATATAATAATATAATAATATAATAATATAATAATATAATAATATAATAATATAATATAATTTTCTATTTCTTTTGTATTATAGTATTAAAATAAAACGTACCTGAATCTACAGTATCTCCTGATATGTAAGGTCGATTTTTAGGTCCCCTTTGAGGTATGAGCATATGATTGGTCCGTCAAGTGAGGTCACTTGACGGACCAATCAGATGTCTCCGAGAGACGTCTTGTAGCGAATCAACGTTCCGTTCGTTCGTACTTTGAATCATTTGATTGGCTCAAAGTGCACGATGCGCGAACTACTCCAAAACCTGGCCAAGCTACGTGCGATGATTATGTGATGTGATGGTGCGAGAGAGTGAAATATAAAGAAAAAGTGAGAAGGAAACAGAAGCGCGGAGTTTCAATCCAGTTCTCAGCAGCTGTATAACACCACACTTTATTTATGCTTTAAGCTACATCGCCCCATGAAAATCGTCAGATTATTTTATTCTGTAATTCTCATAGGATTTCCTTCAAAATAAAAAAAAAATTAATCGCGCTCGAGTATTTCACAGCGACGTTTTTTTTTTACAATTTTGCCACTCACCCATTTCCTTATGCCACGCAAAAATCATCAGATTATTGAAATATAGTCTGTTCATAATCTGACTCTGACAGGCTGTCCTCGGAGCACGCCCTTATATAAAGGGTTTATATTTGGTAGGAGTACATTACAAGTAATAAGGTTTCTCCTCATATAGTTTTCTGACGCGCTCGAGTAACTCTTCAAATCCCTTCATGGGCTCCCCTACCACTATGTATGGTATGGTAAGGTAAGTTATATATAATGGGGACTCACTTCCTGAGACTTTACTTTTACATCAGGCGAGGTGAAGCCATATAGACGTGATCGATGTATAAAAAAAAGTATTCTAAAATATTTAGAAATCTCTTGTATATTGGTATACTTACCTACACTATGCTATGTCTCATTGGTATACATTTATAAGTTACGAACAGTGGTAGGATACGATGGTATCTCCCGTCCAAACTGAGCAGTCCGACTGGGGTGGTACCTCCGCCCTATAGAAGATCGCGGCCATAATAACCATCGTTTTGCGTTTGTTGACGAACCGTGCATAGCACGTGTTGGTAGGTGCCGGGACGGTCTAGTCGGCTCAATCTCATACATTTCAGTACAAAGTATTATTTTTTGCCTGTTACGATCATGGAACGGTCATAGTACGATACGTTTTAGTGGGCAAACACCTTAAGAACTAGAGTGTTCTATCAATTATTGTAAAGCTAGTTTTTGTCGTTGACTGTACATCGTAAAGATCGGCAATCCTATAAGACATGTTTAATGTTCCTTTCATCATAATACTCCTTGTGATCGCGCAGTTGTATCCAACGTTTGCACATTGCAGCCCGACATTCGCTCATTGTTTTTGATTAGTATGTTGACATTTCCGGGAGAAACTGCTCTCCTGCCTCCCAAAGAGGCAAGCCTGTGCTCGTTGAATGTTTAACAGGTGGATTTGCAGGTGTGGTTGTCGTGACATGGATATAATGTCCGCTCAGGTGATTTAACTCAAGTTTAGTTCTAAAATACAATATATACATACATATAATTCACGCCTTTTCCCTAAGCAAGGGTAGGCAGAGACATTAGCAAGCCTTCATACAATACAATCAATACATAAATTAGTTTTAAATCGATATTCATGACTGAGTATTTGTTCTCTCGTATCAATTCTAATTTTTGTAGTTACATTTTACCTCACCACTCATTTGTAATGATTTCTTGTGTAAAATAGTAATTCATACAAAAAAACTACTTCAACTGAACTAATTTAAAATGTGACCACATGGGAAGCCTTGGCTTTCAAATAAAAAAAAGCAAAATCGGTTCACTCAATCGAACGTATGAGATAGTCAACTTAAAAAAAAATACAGTTGAATTAAGAACCTTGTCCTTTTTTAAGAATTAAAGAATTCATTTTTTTTCTTTGATTTTGTAATGCTCGTAATTTTTTACGAGTTCACCTACCATCTCTAGCGTGAGACTCGTATAACAAATGAAAATATGTCAGCTATTAGCTCAAATGCCGAGTTATGAGGGAACGACTTTGCGAAGTGCAATGCTACTGATGCGCTCGGTAAGCGATTCCTTTGATCTTTTACGTGGAGTGTGCCACAGAGTATATAATTTGTAGGTTGTATCGTCATAGCGGTTTTATTAACCGACTTCAAAAAAGGAGGTTATCAATTCGACTGTATTTTTTTAAGTTGGTTACAAAAGATTAAATATCTTTACCTTTTTTTGATGTTCGGTGCCTCTTTTATTTGCCGTACCATAAAGACTTGGAATTCTTTACCAGCGCATGTTGTGTTTCATTCCTCCTATAGTACCTTTAAGCGGGGCTTGAAAAAGCATTTAATGAGGCCGTCAAGCTGAGGGCCGTCACTGTAGCACTACTAGTGTATATTGTGGTGATCCCAGTCCTGAGACTTTACTTTTAGCTTACCAATTGGCGAGGTAAAGTAATTTTGACGTGTTCTAAAAAAAACTGTACAACAAAAAGTATTATCTATCAACATAACTAAAAAGGAACAAAAAAATCTACATAAACAGTTTTTTTTTTTATTCCATACAACTTAGGTGGCAGACAGGGACACGATCCACCTGATGGGAAGCGGTCACCGTGGCCTATGGACATGTGCAACACTAAGGGTGTCAAACACGTGATGCCTACACTGAGGGGAGGGGGGAGGGGGCTAGGAACGGAAAGGGGAGGAGGGGTACATTGAGCTCTGGTTGCCCTACTTACCGGCGGGAACACAACACGA
Source organism: Lithosia quadra (assembly GCA_963576445.1). NCBI lineage: Eukaryota > Metazoa > Arthropoda > Insecta > Lepidoptera > Erebidae > Lithosia > Lithosia quadra. The sequence goes on from OY754881.1 coordinate 16,782,445, forward strand.
TGGTTATTATGGCCGCGATCTTCTGTAGGGCGGAGGTACTTCCCCAGTCGGACTGCTCATTTCGGACGGGAGATACCGTCGTGTCCTACTTCCTACTGTACGATTTATGTTAAGTGCCTACATTTAAGATTATCATTCGATTGCATTAAAAAAAAATAACAAATATCTTTACGTATAGCGTTTCGTTTTAATGGTTGTTCGACGTCAAGTGTTGATTTGTGTTCAAATAGTCGTCAAATCATTTGGCACACACGGCGCAGTACGTTACGACCGACGACGTTTACTTGGAATATCTGCTAGATGCCAGGTCGAGCAAGATTTATACATTTTACCGATAGAGGGATTACAACGGGGACTGTATTTGTTATCCTTCGTTGATGAATTTGTGCGTCTGCTGAACTGATGGGACATCCCTGTTATAGAATTTAGAATTATTAGGAAATAGAAGCACAGAGTTACAAATAAATGTGAACCACGGTAAACGGGTCCGAGGGCTATCGAACAATTGTATAGGATAGAAAATATAGACATTTCTGTGATCTCTTCAGGAATATACAGGTGTGAATATGTATACCTCAAGTTTCAATTGAAATTCCTCAAGATTCAATTACAATTTAGTGAGAGTGATTATAAAATTACAGTGCATTAGTCTGATCGTGCCTCGGAGAGCACGTTAAGCCGTCGGTCCCGGTTGCCATACAAACATCTATGGCAGTCGTTACGGGTAGTTGGAGCCCTAAAAAGTCTAACAACAACGGTCTTACTGCAATGCTCCGATATCACCTAATGTTACCATTTGGGTTGTGCAGGTCAGATGGCAGTCACTTCACGGAAAATATCGAGGTCCAGCCAAATCCGCAGTTAAGTCTGGTAAAGCGGACCCCAGACTCCGAGGTGAAAGCTTTGGATGCGACTGGGATTAACGCTAGGTTGAAGAAGAATGTATATAATGATACTTCAAATTTCAATAGAAACTCCTCAAGATTCAATTACAATTTAGTGAGAGTGCTATTACAATCACATCGATATCTAGTGACACTCCCAAGATATGTTAACTATAGAAGTTAACATATCTGGGCAGTGAACAAGCTCTAAAGATCCCGCCAATTTTTAGTGCAGCTCAATTCAATATCTACATACGGGAAAAAACTAACCTTAAATTTTTTTGTTCATTATTAATAGTCTCTACGTAATAATCTGTGGCCGATGCGACGCTTTCTAGCTGTCAACCTTGAACAGCAAGTGCCAATTATCTTCCAAGTTTATTGTCTCGTTTGATACCTACTGTCTACCAGTACCGAGATGTCCCTTTTATAGCTCCCAACATAGGTGGATTGTGGATACTAAAACCCTCTTTTTATTTTGAAGATATTCTTGGAGATTAAAAAGGTTGGAATGAAAACGCCATTGTGTAAATTTGGTTTCGAGTCATAATAGATTTTGTTTTGGTAATAAAAATATTTAGAGGCACTATAAAGATTTTATAATAGTAAATATGATTTTGAATAAAGATATATTAAAAGCAGAGTGGATAATAATAAGAAATACAGAAATTTTCGACATTTACCAGTTTTTATGGCGGTGAATTGAGGGTTGACAGTATACAGAAAGTTTTGCACTGAAAAAAAATAGTATGTGGGTTTCGAATAAGTAGGTACCTTCCCTGATCAAGCCGGGGTGCGAGGGAAATGCTCTTTGGGCCACCTTACACCCTGGTGTCATCACTATCGGTGTTTGTAATGGTGACTCCCATTCCTGAGACTTTACCTTTAGCTTACCATCAGGCGAGGCGAAGTCATATTGACGTGACTGACATAAAAAAGTGTTGCGTTATCATATTTTTGTCTGCCCCGAAAGTGATAATACCAAAACAAAAATATAATAACATCCTACATAAAACCTTCAATTTGTAAATAAATCACAAAATATAATTGCTTCGGCACCCACCTCTCCATAATGAAACTGTGTAACGAGTTAAGCCCATAATTAACTGCCACAGAGCTACGAAATTTAGAGCCGGTCACTTTTATACTCTCTATTTTATACAAATCTGATACACGATACAACTATGACTGTTTTTTTTAACTTGCCAACTGTGACAAATCTGATACATGATAATAACTATGGTTGATTTTTTTAAAACTTATCGACTGTGACAAATATGATACATGATACAACTATGATTCTCTAACATGAATGAACTGACTTAACCGGAAAGTATTCCATTATTTAATAGCGAATGTTAGTAACAGTCGTAAGCAGTCCTATTCACTAACTGTAGCTACACTGTAGTAAGTGAACCTGATAAATTGTAGTTACCTGACCTGCTACAGTAAGTGAACACGACTGCTGCAGTTAAAATTACTATTTATCCTGGCAATCTATGAAATGTACCTAATACTGATCGTTCCCTTTGGGTACATAGTATTTTATATTTAAGTATTTTTGTTACTTCTGATTTTCAATCCTAGTCCAAATCAAAAAAAATATGAATTTTGATTTTTATACCTTTTAGGTGGCAGACAAGTACACCTGAAAGAAAGCGGTCACCCAGGCTTATGGAATTGCACAACATTAGGAGTAGGTATCAACTTGTGCTGCCGACCCTATAAAAACCTTCTAATACCGGTTTTTAAATATCCTTGATGTCAATACGTTAATATTGAGGTACTTAAGTACTATTTATTATGCACAATATGAACATCCAATTAATAAAGGGTTGTCATAATAAGTCTGGCGAGCTAATTACTTGGCGGTCACAAAGCTGCGCACTCCATCAGTAGGTATTACAGGAGTGATAGACATCTGGTGAAGATGGAGTGGATTGGCACGTGAGAGTAATGAACAATGTAGGTAGTAGCTACCTTAGACTGAGTTCAATTTATTTGCATTTAAAATTAGATTTATGTGAATGACGTTAGGATGTCTTCTTATTTCGTTCGGTAACTAACTTGGTTTTAGACAGGTGTCACAAACATTTTGGGTCATTTTATCGTTAAAAATTTCACCACTTACTCTTCCTCTCGATGAGGCTTTTTTGATTTCTATGGGAGCGACTGCTGTTTAACCACCCAATCCCAAGATGAAAGCCTGTGACGAAAGCTCTTCCGTTAATAAGTAGATGTACTGGTTGGCAGGTCAGGTTGGCTTCGGCCTCCTAGATCTTGGTGGGCCATAGAACCTGGGTCATTCTGTGACACGTTATAAGCACATACAAGAAAATACCAACTATAAAAAATCTTGCATTTTATATTACCTCTGAAGTGTGGTTTTTTAATCTATCAAAACGTCCCCGTCTCACAAAAAACAGTCCCCCATTCTAAAAGAAAAGGTAGGAATAAATCAACACACCGGAAAACTTCTCCTTTATATTTAAAACAAAGGAGGCTAGGTGCACAATAGGAGTTGTCGCCTCAATCTGTCAGACTGTCAGTGTCACTTGTCAGATGTCAGTGCAGTCAGGTGTCAGCCGCCGCCGCTGATTGTGGCGACACCTCGGACCGCCCGCGGACACACCTGGGTGTTGTTAGCATTGGAGGGTTAGGTTTCAGTGATGTTTTTTAGAATTTGGTAAAAATAGAATGCGGAATCGCAAACTGGTTATTTAACAGCTGTTTTGTTTTTAGGCTGCTCACAAATTTAGGTAGAATTAAATTTAGTTACTGGTATGTTGCTACTAAGGAAGCTGTTTACACACCATGCATATTAATTTGTAAAGATATTTATTTTTATTGGGGCAATAAACCAATTAGATTTGTTGTAACTAATTTTTGTAATGTTTGTCTTAAATATTTTTCATAAATTATATCTATCTATGCGTGTCCTTCCTTACGATATAGTTGAGGTATCAATAAATTTACCAACTTCAAATTATGGTGTAAAGAATTTCAGCAAAAATTTTTTTGCTGTTTCTGTATGATTCAGTAAAAAATATAAGAGAAAATTTATAAACTTCCAATTTTGTATATAAATAAGAAAGAATAGTGATACTGCTTGTATTGCTTTTGTAGTCAAAATGATAGTGGTCGAGGTCGAGTTAGAAACGTGCAAAAAAATCACAAAAAGAAGCAAAACTTCTTATAACAAAGTGAACATTAAAATATAAGAAATCACTTTTATTGCGACCATAATGGCATTCCTCGCATACTTACAAAGTACATTACTTCCACAATATCAATAATATTGTAATGTAAAACAGCTGTGTAGATCCGTCAGATTACCTGAGAAATATTGCTTATTTTGAAAAAAGCAACGAGTACACGCCGTGTGCCAAAAATGTTTGGCACTCCTGAAGAAAGGTGTTTACAACTAAAATAATGGTGTTGCATGTTTCAAAAAATATAATACGGATTAAATATATTATTTATTCGAAGACGGTAATAGTCGAATATAAAAGTTTCGAAAAAAGTACGATTATAATAATTCCATTTGATTAGTCTATGTAGGTATATATAAAAGTTTTTATTTTTTTATCTATTTGTTTGGTTATTATTTACGACAGATTTTCGCGACTAATATGTATTTTTTAAACCGACTTCAAAAGGAGGTTCTCTGTTTAACCTGTATGTTTGTAAGTATGTTAGTCAGTGATTATCTTCCGCTTGGTTGATCCAATTTTGATGCCAATTTCAGAAAAGGATTTGTTACATTCTTGATGAGAACCTTCTTTTTTATGTCGGCTAGAACATTAACATTCGTTGTAAAAACCAAACGTGGCGATACTCTGACGTAACGTAAGATGACAGAGAGAGAGTTAGGTCCACGTAATGATGTATTATGTCCTTAGTTTAAAGAGAAAATTCAATAAACGTATAAAACGTTTTTTTACTTTTTTTTTATTATTCATGATAGGCTTACGTTTCACCTCAATCTCACCTGATGGTAAGTGACGATGTGGTCTACGATTAATCACTTTGACTAAGGGTTTAACTATTTTAAAATTTTTCGATTTTCAATTGTAATTATTACAGAGATATTACTTTACCTACTGAGACAGTTGGCATACCACCAATTGGTTCAATAGGTAAGTTAGTTTTACTGTTAATGCCAAGATTATCCGATTTTTCATATATATTTTAGAAGCTGATGTTCGCGGCTCTACCTGCACAGAGGTCGGTTATGATTTTTTGGTCATATCTCCGGTTCTGCTTAATCAATGGCAATCAAACATTCGGCAGATTTTAAGTTTGGCCGAAACCTTTGTAACAGAAAAAAACTGCATTAAAATTCATTCATTCGTTTTTGCGTTCATTGCGAAGAAACAAACGAACAGATAATAATTTCAAAAATAAATTGAAATTGAATCGAAGTAAACTGGGTTATACTGGTTTTTCTAATGAACCATTGACATACTGCTTTTAAAATAGGTAATAATTATTATTTTCATTAGGTAGATACATCATTAAATATTATCTTTTGTTTTGAAAGAAATGAAAGAAAAATAGAAAGAAAGGTGACCCTTGTGACACCCATTCCTGAGATTTTACCTTTAGCTTACCATCAGATGAGGTGAAGTCATATTGACTTGCCCAGTACATAAAAAAATCAACAAAAAAAGACAAACCATTTTATATTTAGATATTTTGCCCAAGGTATCTCAAGTCCCCTGTGCGCGATATTTTTTATCGCCGACTCCAATTTTGCCGGTAAATTGCAATCCGATAGGTAGGCAGCGAGGGGAGGCAATTAGGGTACCATTACATCTGTGCTTATTTATATCCACCACGGTTAGGGTACGCGTAGGTGGATTAGATTGCATGGTTTCAGATTAAGGAAAATATTGCAAATAATGGTGTGGTTAAAAATATCGGAGAGACAGATAAGAATTTATATGTTACCCGACTACGTCATGCTATAAATATATTATGTACGTCACCATCGTCATCACATTTTTTATAGTCGATGGCCCGCGTTTGACCACTATCTCACCTGATGGTAAGTGACGATGTGGTCGACGATGGAGCACGCTTGCCTAGAAGCAACCTGTTCACTCTAGACTTAAAGACTTACCTACAGATCTATGGCTTTTCAGAAACACTGCAACTTTATCTTGATTTATACCATCTCGACTTTTATGGGAGCGACTGCCATTTGATTCATCAATCTTAAGAGTGTGTATCTGAGCTTTCCCTATCAATCAGTAGTTATTCAATACAGTATTATTTATTGTACTTACATCATAAGCAACAATATGTGTATGTATGTATGTCACCACGTTTCGCAGTTAGGGAAACTGCTTATACAGAATTCACGATATTTATTAAAATAACAGATAACCAGTTACATAAATAACTGACCAACCTATAGGTACTCTTCTGAAATTACATAATAAATTTTTTTACAAAAATTTGATCAAGTTGACCGATTTCGTCCTAACATACAGAACTTCACAACAAATTATGTTTCTAACATTGAAACGACACACACATACACACACAAACCACTTTAGATTGTTACCCTTAACATTCACAATATACGAGTGTCATATAAAACGTCAACAAGCTTCTAAACAACGTTATATTATAAACTAAAAACGAACTAAATTCGTGATAAAACCGTCAATACGTTATAACACCTGTAAATTTAACTCAATTATTTCAACGCAGGCGCCGGATTCAGTAACGCAACGTTTTCAAAACACGTGTTTAAACTTAATTAGAAGGAATAATGAAAAAAAAACTTTGTTATTTAGTATGATTTTGTTAAAACAAAATCTACCTACCCTTTCGTGAGGTTATATGTTTAAAATTACCTATAGTTTTCCCCAAGAAGGGTTTTTACAGGGTCGGCAGCGCGAGTGTGACGCCTCTAGTGTTGCACACAATGCACACGTCCATAGGCCACGGTAACCACTTCCCATCAGGTGGGTCGTGTGCTTATCTACCACCTAAGTCCTATAAAAAATGATAGTTTTATCTATTTTCAATTGGATTTTGAAAAATCTATAAGTTTTCGTAAGGTTCGAAATCACACGTTTTAAAAACGCAATTTTACTGAATCAGGCCTCAGATGCGATTTCAAAGAAATTTATAGACAAATGAATGGCGGCCACAATTCTCGAAAGAAAACACAACATGTCCAAAAGGTGCCAAGTCTAAAATTGTGAGGCACGTCCACGACTCCACGCCAAGGTATTCTGTCAGAGATACCTTTCAATGAGATGTCTCTTGTTTAGTCGGTTGGCAAATGGCGCCTACCAACGAAGTAGTGATGTGGCTTACGGTTCTATCGATAGATTAGGTATTCTATTTTTAATTATTGATAAATTAAACTAAAGTTAAATATAAGGGGAGTATGTAAAGCCCCAGTTATATCTGATTTAGTACTCAAAGGTTGTGATGGGTAAGAGGGATTTCGTGACATATTTTTATACCATTCATAGTTAATTCTGAGAAGTGACTGTGCAAATTAATTTTGTATCACTGTGTCAGTTTATATTTTTGTATCACCATTTCTGTTACAGCAGTATTTACAGTGATCTAAATAAAACAGAAATTGAATAATAAGCAACTTTCGATACGATTTTTCTCTAAAGCTCTAAACTCACTCTTTAGATGTTTTGGTTCAATATAAAACCTAGGTATAAGATATACAATCAATAACTAGGCAAAAAAACCCCCCAAATGTACAATCTTAACTAATAATGGTTTAGATTCTACATTTTGGGGAGTTTTCTTACCAATTTGTTAGTTTTTAATTACCCATTATTTAGTTATTAATTTAATTTATTTGAAATTTTAACAGTGGTAATGTAAATAATTGATTAAAAAACCATTAATTTTATCGATAGTTTTTACCGAGTCTCCTCTACCCCTAGTTACTAATGAGCATCGCTTCGGATCCAGGTGAGACGTCCACACATCATTACACGTCGTTATACTCCGGATTTCCGCCACGCTACATTTCAAACACCGTGTAATACACCGTCATATACACACTGAAAAAGATACACAAATACATACAAATGAACACACAGTTGCAATACAAGTTAACACGGCACAGGTAAATGAAATAGCTCTTGTGAAAATATCTCGCAATATTTTAAAGATATTGGATGTAGTCAATACGTTTGTAATATTAATCTAGAGACTACATGGAATAGAGATTCTATACTATCCATACTAATATTATAAATGCGAAAGTAACTCTGTCTGTCTGTCTGTCTTTTACGCTTTCACGCCTGAACCGCTGAACCGATTTTGATGAAATTTAGTATAGGAGTAGATTAGACCTCGAGAATCAACACAGGCTATGTTTGGTCGCGATAACCGACATCCACGTGGGCGAAGCCGCGGGTGGAAGCTAGTTATAAAATAAAATTGAGAATATAATATTTAACTACTAAACAATACTTGGTTATTGAGTAAACAAATAATACTACAAACGAACACAAAAATGAAATTTTTTTTTTTTAGGTATTTGAAATGGATGCAAAAGCTACTGGACAAAAGCTTTTGATACGGTTTTTTTTATTACAAATGTCGTACTCAGACCTAAAATCTGCCGTATGCTTGGTTATAATTTGGTTTAGTAAAACACGCGATCCCAATAACCATAAAAAATTCCACGTGGGCGGCATCAACTACTAAATAAAACCCCATTTTCTTATAACCGTTATTGTAACGTTTTTAACTTTTTTTCTTTTCCCTCCATTTCACATACCGATAGCAAAAAAAGCTACACCTACACACTACACAGGTGTAACCCCGCCTTACAATCGATCGGACAGGTGCACTCGCCTCTGATTGGGTGAGAGGCTACGCGAGACAGGTGTCTTACCTACCAACCAATCAAAACGAAGGCTTCTCAGGTAAACGCAAAGGTGGTACTTGTTTTGTATGGTAAGAGGCCTATCTCGGTGTTTACTGTCATTGGACGAAGTTTATTGGGCATTTTGAGGTTGAATGTAGTGGCGTGAGTCATTTTTTAAAATGGTTGAAAGGATAAAAAAATGTGTTATTCATTATGTGTAGAAAGATTAGTTACTAAGCGCTCGATTGGAGTTTGAACCCTGGATATAAAGCTGAAAGTACTTCTAATATTCTTATACTTAAGTTACTAAGAATTTGGTTACTAATAAAAAAAATTGACGTTGCTCATGTCATAATATATTTAGCTAATTGTTTACTATACTTACAGGAAGGAAATAATTTACTAGTAAATTATCATTTAGTAACAATGTGTAAAAAATAAGCACCAAAATGAACAACAACAAAAATAATATTAGTACCCCTGGTGGGACTCGAACCCACAATCCCCGGCTTAGGAGGCCGATGCCTTATCCATTAGGCCACAGGGGCTATGGGAAGCAAGACGATATAAATGACTCCTTTCTCCGTAACCTTCTTATTATTGTGTTAAATTATGCATACAAAAATATTATGCATTATGCACAAAATACAAGGCTGACATGAACGAATCCACAGGGGGGAAGGTTATGTCGGATTCGAACCAACTAAAACCGTACGACATCTTGGATCTTCAGGGTGTAAGTTGACCCATAAAGTATCCTAGCTCACATAACAGTTTTTCACTCAGACGTTGACACTTTTTTTGCCCCGAAGCACCCCTTCCCAGAGATCACCTGCGTCAGTCAGTACGAGAGGTGGTAAACAAGCACACTACTCTACTTGATGGTAAATAGTCGCTGTAGCCTATATGGACGCTTTCAACACAGTACACCGTCAACTTACATTTCTACAAGTAGGACAATTCAAGGAGGTAGGACACGACGGTATCTCCCGTCCGAAATGAGCTGTCCGACTGGGGTAGTACCTCCGCTCTACAGAACACCGCGGCCATAATAACCAACGTGTTGTGTTCTCGCCGGTAAGTAGAGTAGCCAGAGCTCACTGTATCCCTCCTCCCCCCACCCCTTCCCAGCTTCCCCGCCCCTCCCCCCTTCCCAGCTTCCCCGCCCCTCCCCCCATTCCTTCCGGGTAGGCAGCGCGTGTGTGACACCCTTAGTGTTGCACACGTTCATAGGCCACGGCGACCGCTTCCCATCAGGTGGGCCGTGTGCTTGTCTGCCACCTATGTAGTATAAAAAAGTAGGACAGATTTCATAGTTTATTTTTTAATCAATTCAATTGCTTGCAAATGCCAAAAGAAAAAAAGGGAGCTAAGAATTCATTTAATTTGCTTATAATAGGCAGACAATTCGATTCACCCCTACAAGGTGAACACGTGTCAATCAGGGGGTCCCTCACCCCTCAGACGCGCATTTAACAGCCAAGCAATTGAGTTCTTATTCACCAGGAGCTCAAATTTATATGGTAATGGCGGCAGGTTCTTTGGGGGTTTCACGTTTTTCGTTGTGCAAGTTTGTCAATATTTTTTATGGATATAATGTTATGTAGCATTTACTTGGAAACCTGTTTTAAATGACTGCATGACATGACAAGAATGAGAATAATGTTTTTGTGTTTATTGAAATTAGAGATTTATATGTAAGTAAATTTAAAAATGTTTTTAAAAGAAAACTCTCCCAAAAAGCTTATTATAAAATTCAAGATTATTTGGATGATTAAGAAGCTTGGAAATGAACTGTTCACTCAACTATGTTACTCGAAATAACAGTGTATCTAGACTAAGGCAATTGTTGTAAATAGATCAAAAAAAAACAGCTCGCTGAGTTTCTTGCCGGAGTCTTCTCAGGTCTGGGCCGCGTTTCGAACCGGTGGTCCATTTGCTTCTAGTTTTAAATATTTATAATTTTGACGTTTAAAATGGTCTATATAGAATAAATGATTTTTGACTTTTGACTTTTTGACTTTTGATTAGTGTATAGGTACCTCCGCTTTGCTTTGGGTATATGAGTTTTTAACCGACTTCAAAAAAGAAGGTGGTTCTCAATTCAACTGTAGTATTTTTATTTATGTTTGTTACCATAGAACTCTTGACTGAGTAAACCGGTTTGATGATTATTTTTTATGTAGGTAATTACTTACGGTTGAGACACAATTTTTTGAAAAACACATTACCTGTATTTTTCATACTACGTAGGTGGCAGACAAACACACGGCCCACCTGATGGAAAGCGGTCACCTTGGCCCATGGACGTGTGCAATACTTAAGGTATCACACACGCGCTGCCTACCCTGAAGGGAAGGGGGAGGGCTAGAAAGGGTTGGGGAGGCTAGGAAGGGTTACAGTGAGCTCTGGCTACCCTACTTACCGGCAGGAACACAACACGATGATGGTTATTATGACCGCGGTCTTCTGTAGGGCAGAGGTACTACCCCAGTCGGACAGCTCATTTCGAACAGGAGATACCGTCGTGTCCTACCACCTAATAACTGTTGACAACAAGTTTCACAAATAGACTTTGAACAAGTTTACTTAATTCTCCGAAAGATTTTGTGGGTTACGGTAAATAAATATCGTCTGTCAACTAAATTATAACGTTCACAAAATCGAAATTGTTTCGTTCCGAAATCATGCCAGTGGCCTCATTATAATTGACCTAAATGTTACGTTATTGGAATACCTACATTTTATAACAACGTCATCTGATACATAGATTCAGAATACGTGTATATTTCAATTTTCTTTTCATGTTGAGGTGAACAACGACATTTTTATCATCATTAATGACTCATCTGAACAGAACTATTAAAGACCATAATGAGGCCGTCAAGCTGAGAGCTGCCATTAGCAGATAGTACTAACTATCGGTGTATATAGTGGTGACTCCGGTCCTGAGACATTACCTTACATATACCATCAGGCGAGGTGAAGTATTAATACTTAGACCGTATCAATCTAAAATGACAGTAGTTGCCTTTCCTAAACTTCTTTGTATATCTAACCATCCATATTGGTTTATGGCGGAAATATTTTTTGTAAAACTGACGGTATATTTGAATATTCGAGAAAACAGATGACAAAATGGATCGACTCATTGTTTTTGAAATCCAAAATTACAAAGGATTTTTCTAAGATCTAGGTAAATAGGCTAAGATATATTCAATATATTTTTCTTTGTTACAAAAAGAGGCCAATATTATACGGGGCACATAATTCAGTATGATTTGACACGGTCAATCATAATAATGAGAATCTTTACAAGTAATTGCTGTAGAAATGAAAAATCTGGGCACGTTTATTACAAACTGTAATTAATGCTGACATAAAAGATCAGAGAGCAGACGAAGAGTGGAAGACCTGTTCTCTTCAATAATAAAAGTATACAGACAGCTGAAAGACAATATTTTGAGTTTTGAGTCCTAGTTATAAAAACTTTTAAATATAAATAAGAAAGACACTGTAACTTGATATATGGAACTCGGTAAAACAAGGTAACGATCATCGTGTTGTGTTCCCGGCGGTAAGTAGGGTAGCCAGAGCTCACTGTACCCCTCCTCTCCCTGCCACTTCCTAGCCCCCCCCCCTTTCCTTCAGGGTAGGCAGCGCGTGTGTGACACCCTTAGTATTGCACACGTCTATAGGCCACTGTGACCACTTCCCATCAGGTGGGCCATGTGCTGTCTGCCAGCTACGTTGTATAAAAAAACGAAGAAAGCATCTTGGTACTGGTTAATATGAACTGCTGCAGCTTGAAGAATAATATTCAAGCAGTTTAGCAGGTAAAGAGTTCCAATGTCCATATCCTGGCTGCATTATCCTTTCATATACCACATACTTATAAAGATACGACAAGAAGATGGTTGTATTTATAAAACAAATATACAGTGCTACAGGGGCTGGGCTGCAGTCTTGACATTTATCACTACGAATTTGCTACCGAAATCGCAAGCTAAGATAGCGACAAACATCGGTTGCAGAAACAATTCTTGCGTCAAACGGTAGTCTGTACATTTGGGATGGTCAGCAATATGGAGATACCTATAAATTGTTAAGTTTGCGATTATATTCAATAAGATACCGACAAAAATCGTCAGTTTGTAAAGTAGAGACTACCAAATATCGTTATGTTTGTGTCATTACGAGTTAGCGATCGAATTCGGTAGTAAAGATGTTGCGATAAATGTAGAGATTGCCGCTCCAGACAAGTTGCATTCAAAGTTTGTATTTTGATTTTGGAGACCGACGTTCGATTTTCTTCTTCTCCAGTTCCTGATATTGTTAATCTTAGCTGACAACCTAACTCCGAGGTCCAACCTCATTCATTAATTAGCATTCATGTATTGACTTACAGGTATAATGGCTTGCATGTAAGGTTATCGTGGACCTCGATGATCTTGGTGAGGTTTCTTACATCCCTGTACTGTTGTTGCTGAAGCTACTAAATATGTTTTCAAAAAAATAACAAAAACAAATGAAGTTTATTGAACTAAAACTAAAACAGGTGACATTACTAAGAACATACATTCAGATAAGAGTATAACTAAATTCACAATACGCTATGTCCTAGAATTAGCCAGTACATCATCACCACAAACGGTATTTGTTCCACGAATACACCTGTAAATTATTCATATAATTGGAGCATGTCTTATTAATTCTTGAAGCGACGTGGATTATAATTAACCAAGTTTTCCTTATACCATTGTCTACGATTATTTTTAGACGAGACACATGCTCGACTATGACGGTCAACGTTAAGGACTTAGTTCACTTCAGTGTAATCGTACTAACATGAATATTTGTATGTTTGTTTGTTTGGAACCTACCGTAACAATTTTTTTTTTCTTATTAATAGTCTCACGTTTGATAATTATCTGTCTCACATGGTGGAATAACGGATTTAGCTAATATTAAGGCCGCGGTCTACCGTTCAAGGTTTAAGGGTATATTATGTTGTCTTTAGCGAAGGAAGGTCTATCAAGAAGAATCTACGTGGTATGCTATTCACATGAACAAGTCCCGGGGTAGATTTCTAGATGCACAGAAAGGATTATTTTTTTTTAGTTTTACTTAATAATATTTTTGGAAATAAAGTAATTGACTTCCATTTTTGTTAGTATAGATGACGATTAACATTGTGTCATATTAATAATTATCATCATTTTAAAGTTGAATCCCGGTTACACCTGAAGCTTTCACTTCGAATCCCGGAGTTCGCTTCCCGGCAATGAGACCATCGACGACGACGATGTAAGGTAGGTATTTCTTGGATCTGCCCTTCTTATCAGGGCCTGGCGAAAATCGCTGTGTCTTTCATGTTATTTAGGTGGTAGTAGAAGTATTGACTTGCATATTCAGTTTTGAGTTTCTGCATCACGTATTTCTGTATTCGACCGACGGCTTAGCGTGCCCCCTGGGGCACAGACTATAGTTTATTGTACAACATTAATGTACTTAAGTGTACTCACACCTTACATTCATATCTATTTCTGAGTTGATTTACACAGCCACTTGTATTCAACGGGCGCCTCCAGCCACGAATTAATTGTTTATCCTTTTTTTTTAACCTACAGATGTTATACCCATTATAAAACATTACTTTTATGATAGTAATAAAGTGAATTACGTAAATAGACAATACCCTTTCGATAAAATATAATGTTTCTGGTAAATTCTTCCTTGTGTTAGTTGTTTTAGGAAATTGCTTATAAGATGTGTTTATGGTTTGATGAGTGTTATAAATGAGGTACAGCTGAATACTCGTTAAAACCTGGATTTTGATTGAAACCCAATTGAAATAAAGTAGGTATAACTATTACAAAAGGATAATCCTGAAACATTTAATTCCTAATGAATAGTGAATGGATAAGTGAGAATCATTCATCATTTTTGGTAGTTGTGTTATTGTATAAGGCTTAAAGGGGAAAATTTATAAAACCATGTCAAGAACTCCCGTTTTGTATGTCCTTGAAAGCGATGGATGAAAACAAAATGCATATAGCGGAGATGCGAATGTTATGTTGTGTGATGTGACAAGAATGGACAAAATAAGGAATGAGTATATTAGAGGCAGTTTGTAAATTGCACCAGTAAATGAAAAATTGAGAAGCAAGCGACTATCGTAGACATGTTATGAGAAGAGATTAAAGTAATGTTGTTAAAAAGGTTCAAAGTATGTATGTAGAGGGCTTCAGGGGCTGAGGTAGGCCTAAGTAAGGATGGATGGAATGTGTGAAAGACGATATGGCAAGGAAAAGAATGACTGAGGAGATGAAATCTAACAGAAATGTATTGAAGGGAATGATATGTTGCGCCGACCCCAAATAATTAGGAGAAGAATAGACAGATGATGAAATGGTGAAGGATTTTATGCAATAAGTGCAGTGGTGCCAAAGATCACCTTTAATATAATAAGCTTTCAATATTCTCGGCCTCTCTCCATTATTAGTAGATAGATATACGACCATTTTGTCAGTTCAGATGGCCACCATTAGTTTTGCTTATCCCAATGTGACTGCTTATTTGCTACAATTCAGTTATATTTGAGATACAGACATTATTACGACAGTTGAGCTTATTTGCCACAGTTAAACTTTAGTTATTGCGGTATTTCTGTCAAAAAAAGCTTACCGTATGAAATGTTGATCATATTTTAGGTATAATTTGTATACTAGTAAGTAGTTAAAAATTAATCTGTTTTTTTTTTAATTTTTTAAGCATTCTATAATTGCTTCATCTCACCTGATGGTAAGCTGTAAGTTAAGTGAAATGTCTAGAAGGCATACTCTACTTCTTAAAGCGACTCGAATGGCATAACGTGTTCTCCGAGGCAAAATAAATAAATGACCAACACTTTCAAAACTCTACTAATACTCACGTATTTTAACCTCTCCCTGACATATTTATTGAATTCACCATTTAGAACGACAATCAATTCCACGGATTAACTAATCCAGCTCAACTTCTAATCAAATTAACTACAATATGTCCGCCAGGTGTACTCCTAAGACGTCAAGTGTCCGTGAGAATTCAGGTGCGTTCATCGTTACAATTTCACTGGCAATAAGATAAAAATGTAGGATAATTACCCACATTAGGAGTCGAGCCAAATCATCGCGATATATTCTTTTTATTTTAGTGGCGTAGTGATAGTTCTTGGGTAATGTGAGTGAAAATGGAGTGCTGATAAGCCTTATGGATTTTAGTGGTATTTGTCTGCAGTTTCGACAACGAGGACATTTTTTATTGTGGTATTTATTTATTTAGAAATCTGTCAGCAGCTTTGACAGTTAAAGCTATCTTGAATAGTAGGTTATCATCCACCTGCCCTTGTCCCAACTATTTGTGGTCGGCGCAACATGTCATTCTCCTCCATATATTCCTGTCAGATGTCATCTCCTCATTCACCCCTTTCCTTTCCATTTCGTCTTTCACGTAACCATCTATCTTTTTTTAGGCCTACCTCTGCCTCATGAAGACCTCTACATTCATACTTTGAACCTTTTTACAATATTACATTCATCTCTTCTCACAACATGTCTATGATAGTCGCTCGCTTCTCAATTTTTCATTAACTGGTGCAATTTTCAAACTTCCTCTAATATACTCATTCCTTAATCTGTCCATTCTTGTCACACCACACATAACATTCGCATTTCCGCTACATGCATTTGGTTTTCATCCGTCGCTTTCAAGGACATATAAGACGACAGTTCTTGTCATGGTTTTGTAAATTTTCCCCTTTATGCCTTATGAAATAACACAACCGCTACCAAAAACTAGGATAATTTTAGAATGGAATGAAATATTTTGATTTGAACAAGCTCAAGGGCTTTAGACAAATAACATTCTAGCGCTCTCCTTCGCTATTTAATTATCTCCTGATGAAGTTAATCTTCCATAGTCTCTTCCATAGTAATTGCCGCCTGACGTCCAACCCTGAGAGGAAAACCTGCACCAGATCCTCTTCCGGCTCGCAGGTAGGGTTGGTTAGGACCCTGAAGATTTTGGTGAGGCCCCAAGTACACACTCCTGTTGTACCCCAGATAACCAGATTGTAATACGTACATACTGTAATATCCATTATGTAATATACCTACTTCTTATTACGCTGTAGCTACTTTCTAATCAAGCGAAATCAATATAAGAAAGACTAAGTAATATTAATTTGTCCAACAGCTGTCCGTCTAACGCAGTATTGTCGCCTAGGAGCGCTAAACATTAAGAGATCGCCTATTCACTAAACAAATAGCGGCGTTCTGCAAAACTTTCAGTGAAATAACTCACGGGCGGATAATGTCAAATATCTTGAGAAATAAATGAAAAAATAAATCGGTTCATGAGAATTACCTGCGCTAAATCAAACGCTTTGACAAGGACACGTCATTCGATTTGTTGGGTACGTAGAAAGTTTGTAACACAACGCTATTATTTAAAAAAAAACTAACCTATATGCCTGCGGCTCAGTCTGTGTGGATATCGGATTTCGCGTTTTTTGACAAAATTTTCGGAACTACTCAACCGATTGTGACAAACCAAGAAACCGACAAACTGACAAACCGACAAACCGACAAACCGATAAACCGACAAACCGACAAACCGACAAACCGACAAACCGACAAACCAACAAGCCGACAAACCGACAAACCGACAAACTGACAAACCGACAAACCGTCAAACCAACAAACCGACAAACCGTCAAACCGACAAACCGTCAAACCGACAAACTGACAAACCGACAAACCAACAAACCGACAACCCGTCAATCCGACAAACCGACAAACCGACAAACCGACAAACCGACAAACTGACAAACCGACAAACCGTCAAACCAACAAACCGACAAACCGTCAAACCGACAAACCGTCAAACCGACAAACTGACAAACCGACAAACCAACAAACCGACAACCCGTCAATCCGACAAACCGACAAACCGACAACCCGACAATCGGCCAAACCGACAACCGACAATTTTAAAATCTTATAAATAATGTAAAAGTTCTACTGATTTTCAAAGACTTTTATTGCAAGTGCAGGTTGATTAATGTCACAAGAACTCAAGTGTCAGCTGTTGTCTCATTGTATAGTATTTACTGTCTAAGCAAGTGATTAATCACTATTGTAAGATTGGCCGGCTATTAACTAGAAAAAATACGGTTGAACGAATATTTTGCTTTATTCAATGCGTGGGTATGTAAACAGCAATGAGATCAAGAAAATTTTTTGTTATGTTAAACTCAACTGCCCGAAAAGGAGTGTAATGTTTAAAGGGTTAATCTTCTCCGAGATGCGAGGGGCGCTTTGGGCCACCTTACACCCCGTCGCTAGAAGACCCTAGACGGCGTGCAGTTTTAGTTAGCTTGACACCGACATAACATGAGAGGGAGTTGCGAACTCTGGCTACCCTTCTTAACGCTGGTAATACAAGATAATCGCTATTATGGGCGCGGTGTTCTGTAGGGCGGAGGTACTACCCCAGTCGGACTGCTTAGTTTGAACGGCAGATACCGTCGTGTCCTACCTCCTATTCGGCGGCAACATTGCTCTATTTTCAAATTCTATCGTACATGTGATACCTAGCTCTATTATATATTTACAAGGTAACAATTAAATCTAAGACCAACTGCAATTTACTAGATCTAGTATATTCACTCGTAAATTGCAAGTAATCCAATCTAATTCACATTTTCTACATACTAGACATATTTATTTCTCTGAGTTTTTAGAAAGATTAAACCCAGACGTACAGTCAGCGGCAAAACTTGATGTCAATTGTACAGATTTCAAACTTTTTTTTGTAATACAACTAAGGGGGCTAAACAAGTACAGGGCCCACCTGATGGGAAGCAGTGCCTATGGAATGAACATTTTCCATTTTATTGTAATCAAACTTTGAAAATATTTCAATAGAGCCCACTAAGTAAATTAAATAGCATTTTTATTAAGAAATATAAATTACTTTACAAAACTCTATTGTTAGAAATCTGAAATTGTTAATGTAATTTTGACGCTAACTGTACTTTAAAATACGTCAGCCACAAGTGCCACAACACGTTCTTGAGATTGGATTATTTAATGAAACATTGTTATTGCAAAAAACAAAAAAAAAACAATGGCGACTACGTGCAGATTGAGTTGCTATTAGAAACAGTTATTTTGTTATACTCGTATAAAGGACTACTTATCTTCTGAGTGACTTCACTCTCACTCTTCTCGGCGGTAGGGAAACCAGAGCTCACAACCTAACCACATGATTTACCATCTGCTGACGGTGAAGGAAAAACATCGTGAGGAAACCCACTTGTCCTAGAAGAAATCCTAAGGACATGTCCGATCCACTTACTTTCAGCTTTCTCGTTAGAGGAGAGGAGATCCGTGCCCAGCAGTGGGACATAAATGGGTTTCTATCACCAAAAGGTAGCAACATAGCATGTTACAGCATGAAAGCCAGTTCATTCAACGTGTTATTATTATTTCTTTGAAATAAACAGATTAACTCTGCATTAAATTTCTCATAGATATAATATAATATCTAGATCATAAAATCTAGACCACTTTGTGACAAAATGTTCTTAGAAACGATAGTAGTTATGCGACATCCAACACTGCAGTCGTGGATATACAAAACAACTCAGAATAAATTTATATTTAGTGGCGTGTGTGGGCAAAAAATGTTTTGTTTTTAATTTTATTTTAGAACATATTTGACCGGTCATTCTGTAAATAAACCTAGGTGAATTTAAATGGAGACGCAATAGTTTTATGCATTTACTTACAAATATTTTATGCGTTGCATCAGCGTGTGATGTCGGTCGTATTGTAATCACGACAGACTTTAATGATCTCATTGTAGTAGATTTTTCAACTTTATTCACTAATATAAATCTAACTAGCTCGCGTGAAATCCTGTTCCCGCTACCGTTACTTCTGGGAATCTGTTCCTGGGATAGAAGTACCCTATGTATTCTTGGCTATAATCTATTTCCAGACTATAATAATATTATTATTATCTTTACCAGATCGCTAGATTAGCCAGATCCATTCAGCTGTTTTTGTGGGAAAGAGGTTCATACATCCATACATTCTTACAAATTTTCGCGTTAATAATAAGTATTATAGCTCACGGCAACTAACATGGCAAGATTTTGGAGTTGGTAGTGTGGGCCCCACTACTTCAAAACCTTGCCAAGTTAAATGCTGTACACTATACTTGTTTGTGGCAAAATGCGTCGTTTAAAAACAAGTATAGTCTACAGCATTTAACTTGGCAAGATTTTGGAGTAGTGGGGCCCACACTACTCCAAAATCTTGCCAAGTTAAATGCTGTAGACTATAGCAGGATGTATCTACTTGGCAGAGAGCGATCTAGCCTAAGATAAAGATTTAAATCTGCAAAAGAAAATTATGGCAGATGGCTCCTGTGTCCCATCAGGTGAACCGTGTGCTTGTCTGCCACCTGAGTGAAATAAAATAATGGTGATGACAGTGTAGTACCTAACGGTGGTCGAAAGAAATTCAATTCAGTTATAAAATTCGTATTTTTAACATCTAATTCTGTACAAAAACAACTTTAAATAGGTATTTACGAAACCAAATCGAAGATTAACCCACAATACACTACGACGATAAAAATGTAGGTTACAAGATCAGCGCACCGAACTGCCAATTTAACTGAAAGTTACGACCCGGGAAGCAAACCTGGGCCATCAAGCACGCGCTGTTCGTAAACAAAATGGCCCATGGAGCGGTTTATAATCCTTTTTGCTTTAGTTAGGAATGAAGTATAAATTTAGTGTGGATGATTTAGTATAAGATATTACTAGTACCTATTTAGATACTACTAGTATTTAGGTAGTTATTGAGATATTGCTGTGAATAGATGTTGCACGCGGTTCCGTCCGCGTGGTAACCTTTTTTGGGGATAATTTCTGATTTTTTTATACCATTTAGTTGGCAGACAAGCACATGGTTCACCTGATGGGAAGCGGTCACCGCGGCCTATCGATATATGCAACACCAGGGGCGTCAAACTCGCACTGCCGACCCTGTAAAAACCTTCTAATGCCCTTCTTGTAATTTTTTTTATAGGTATGCTGCATTAATAATATTAGCAAAGTACCTTTTAGTCTAGTAAACGAATGATTCTAGATGGAAAAGTCGAAAGCAGAAACTTTGACTTAGGAACTTTGTTTGGACTAGTTAGGAGATAAACATACTAAAAGTCCTGACCCCTCCGAGGTAAGCCGGAGGGGGGGGAGCACAAAGAAGGTCCCGTTTTTTCGTTTTTTGCTTACTTCTCGAAGACGGTACTTTGTACGAAATTGTGTTATACGACATAATAAAAGCTAATTAAATTCTCTACAACTTTGTCTTTTGCACTTTGTATCTGTCTCCAATCATTACCTAGCTATGAGCTTCTAAAGGTGGTCGATTTTCAAAGCGCTCATATCAGTTTTCCCAAAAATGTATGGGTATCTACCGGAATTGTTCACATTTATGATTATTGCTACGCTACCTTGGGCAGTAGCGTGATGATATTCAGCCTATGACATTCACGGATAATGTGGCTTTCTATTGGTGAAAGAATTTTTAAAATCGGTTCAGTAGCGGTTTAACATGTGTATCTTGGAAGCGGTTACCGTGGCCTATAGACATGCAACAATAGGGATATCACACTCGCGCTACTGACCTTTGAGGGAGGGTTAGGAGAGGGTGGGGGCAGAAATAGGGGGTGGGAAATAGGAAAAGAGGAATAGGGGGGAGGAATGGGGGGGGGGAGGAATAGCTTTTAGAAGACGGGTTCTGGATGCCAAATCTTCACAAACTACATTATGTAGGTAATTGTAAAATATTTTGTTTTTTTTATATATGAGTACCTATTAGGTTCAACACGTCAATTTGACTTCACCTTGCCTGATGGTAAGCTGAAGGGAAAGTCTCAGGAAAGAGGGTCCACCATTACATACACTTAGCATATTAACAACTTCAGCGGTCTCATCAAAAGAGGATTATCGTTGCAGCATCGCGTGACATCCACCGGACCCAGTAGTACTGCGACCACAATTCGCCCTGCCCAGCTATGCGCTTGCTGACCTTTGAACGCAATCCAACCGAGATTGGATTACTATGGAGGGTTTTTCACAATCGTGCACGGTGTGCTACCTACCCGGCCGAATTTTGTGACAAATTTGTGCCATCAAATTTCCACCACCAGTTCGCTGTTAGAAATTAGGTGTACACCTCTTAATTTTAACAACAAAAAGTGTCATGAAAAAAAAATCAAAAAACCAAATTCAGCGTACATTTTAATAGTAAAATACTTCACTCAAAGCAACATCTATCACTCAGCCAAGTAGGTTTATCATATTGTAAATCATATGATGCTCTCCTAAACAACCAACTTTCAGCTAGCAACCCAGTTACTCGAAATTCAACTTTATTCTTACCACAATAACGTGTGTTTAGATTGAACACCTAACTTGGTATTAGGATGCTTATGACTTCAAAGGGCCGATTATGACATGTGTTTCAGTAGTATCCGCTTGTTCACACAAGGTGACCCATTAAGAAATATTTTATCGTGAAGTGTGATCTGTATAGTTTTAGTGGCATGCTTCGAATTCTTGTGACTGTACATGGTAGGCTAACATGTGCATCTAATGTCTGGTACAAGGGTTGCGGCAATTGCGGTATTTAATGTATAGTCAACGACAAATTTATGTTTAAAATTCTCATTTATTGATTTATTTTACACTTTCAAGAAATTATAAACTTTGTCCTTAGATTGTAAAACTAATTTAACATCGACCATTGCTATGTTATGTAAATAAAATTCTAAAAAAAAACAACTGTAGACCAGTTGTTTTTTTTTAGAAATAATTGAAATGAGACTACAAGGGCAGCATCAGCTTTCAAATAAAAAAAAACATCAAAATGTAGTAGTCCAGAACAAAAAGGTCCTGAGATTTTACCTTTAGCTTACCATCAACTATAATATCTATAAAATCTTATTATAAAAAAAAATAGGTTGACCCAGTCGAAAGTTCTGAGGTAACAAAAAAATACTGTCAAATTGAGAACACTCATTTTTAAAGTTCGTTAAAAACGGTTTTTTATATCGTCACGTCAATATGGCTTCACCTTGCCTAATGGTAAGCTAAAGGTTAAGTCTCACGAAGACGGTCCCAATTACATACACCGACAGTGCCACAATAGTGGCTCTCAACTTGAGGCCTCATCAAATGCTTTTTGACGCCCCGCTTAAAGGTCCCGGTTTGTAAATATTCTAGTGTTAATCAACTTTTGTCGTTGATAGTACTTGTCATACAATTAGTTTATATCCGCTTTGATCACTTCTAGCTAGTTGACATTTGATTCTTCCACTTGATCTAAACCATTTCTAGCAACACAAGAATTTACTTTTGTTGTACAGAGTTTCGTAGAATATTTATTTCGGTAAGTAATAAAATGATCATAAATAAAATAGGTATATGACTACTGGCGGATCTGATAGACGTTGTTCTGCCCGATTGCAGCGCCATCTGCCGGGTTGATTTGTGAATCTAAGCCATCCAGGGCGTCACCCAAACGCATACAAAAAAGAATCATTCAAATCGGTCCAGCCGTTTAGGAGGAGTTCGCTGTCAACTCACGTCCAGAAGAATTATGTATCTATATAAAGATAGTTAAAACAATAAAATTGTGTTTGTCCCATAATTTATTTTATGTTTTTTTTTATTCATTATGTTTTGAAATGAAGAGAAATCTCCCATATTCCTTATAAAGATGACTTTTAAGTTTCACCTAAGTTATGAATATTCATTGTGGATCTAAGATGCGAAAACATTGCTTTTGAATTTTTATCCGTAAGGTAAAACCTTACGGATAAATATTCAAAAGCAGTTAACCACCTATTGTTTTTTTTCTAGAACCCTCTAGATGCTCCCTTATCGAGCTCTACATGCTTGTCTAGGGAAACATAATATTATTACAGACAACGTGTTGAAAACTACACGTTAATGCTAAACTAGATCAAATTTTTGGGAAACTTTTAGCAGATTTTTTGAAGGAGTCCAACACTACTGATTGGATCAAATCAAAATGAACTTTATCTGAAATTATGCTCATAGTTTTAGGTGACTAAACCCAAAAAATATAGTAAGTTTTGTTAGAAGTATAACAAAAACGATTTTCAACTTTCATTTTATTTTTAATTACGCAAACATGATTCGCTTTAACGACTTTACAATTTTTCTCAACCCTAAATTACCATAAAATTAACGACCAGTATATCTTCTCCAAAAACTATTCCTGCATTCATAAATGCATAGCTTGGTTCTTAATCAAGCTAGCAATAAGCATACGTTACCTTCCCAAAAACACTGAAAGAATTTACTATGTTTATAGTATTTGTTTATAAAAGTAACGTATACATGGCCGGTGTCAAGCTATTTGTCACTATGATGAACAACTTCCTAGACGTCAAGGCGTATTCGGTGACCGGTGGACTTGATTTACTGACTAACGCCTGCTTGGTGCCGCTAAATCATTGTGTTAGCTTTCAGATTTCTTTTTATGACATAGTTTATGTTATAACTTATTTTATGAATATTATTGGAACAGTTTCGGTTCATTAATAGCATCGTTATAGGTTATAAGTGTCGTTATATGATCAAAGGTAGGATAAGGATGTTACAATGTTAGTTACGAATTATTTTAATGAGCTCATTCCATTAAATTTAATGCAAACTTCTCAAAACTTGTCTTTGCTTCTCAGAAGAGTTATTTTGTTATAAGCACAGCAGTTACATTAATAAAAGCAGTTATAGTGAAAACTCACCTAGATCTTATGTCATCATAGCGAATACCCAGTTGCGTCCAAAGTGCGTTTGCGCTTCGGAACAGGATGTTCGCTTATATCGACTTTTTCAGGAACGACTGTCAAAGCGTCAAAGATATTGGAGTCGTCCAAACTAGATCTTATAATAGGAGAATAACATCAGTTTAATCAACATGTATAGGTATATACGTCAACGACGTCTACGCGGTGATCTTAGTGGTTAAGAATTCGGCCTTATGATGGAGAGTATTCGGGTTCGAATCCTAGCTATTACCAAACTTCATAGGTACACATTTAACATAAGTAGGTACTTAGTTAGATGGGTAGGTATATTAGTAATTTCAGTTAAGTACAAATATTATTTGAGAAAAAAAAATGTCTCAGGAGATAAATAATAACAATACTAATAATAAATCTCTTTATTGCACGCCAAGGACATAAGAAAAAAAACACACATTAGAGGTACAGTTTGTGGTACATACGTATCTATGGCGATCTCTGCCAGGCAACCATAGGATGGTGAGAGGTACAGAGAAAAACGATCAAAACCAGTAAGACTGTAAGCATCAAGTTATCGAATTTATTGAATCTGATAGACACACTCTCCCAAAAAGCTTATTATAAAATTCAAGATTATTTGGATGATAAAGAAGCTTGGAAACTTCACTCAACTATGTTACTCGAAATAACATTGTATCTAGACTAAGGCAATTGTTGTAAATAGACCAAAAAAAAACAGCCCGCTGAGTTTCTTGCCGGAGTCTTCTCAGGTCTGGGCCGCGTTTCGAACCGGTGTGGTCCATTTGCTTCTAGTTTTAAATATTTATAATTTTGACGTTTTGTAAGTGCCGCTTAAAATGGTCTATACAGAATAAATGATTTTTGACTTTGACTTTGACAACTCCGACCTACCCACCTACTCACAGAAATGTAGTCTCTAGCGAAAGTTAAAATCATCACCTCATTTTTCCATCTTTGTTATTGGTTTTCTCTTCTGTAGAATATAACAAATGTTATTTCTGATGACAATCGCGCCGTCCATATTGGCTGTCACGCGTTACGGCTGGCCAATAGTGGCATTTGTTACGTCACAAGAGTGATGTCACGATTTGTTTCGCGGGCGTTTGTTTAAAGCTAAAACAAGCTTCTATGTTTCGATGGGCATTTTTGTTGGGTCGCGAAAAAATAAATGGTTTTGATCGTAAACACAAAAGATAAATAATAGTTGACGTATATCAAACCTATTCAAAGATAATATAAAACTTTTAGTGTAGAATTCTGCGTATGTTCTGAAATGTAAAGGTTTGTGATGATAGATGGATCTATGTGTGTATATTTGTTACTCTTTCGCGTAAAATGGATGATATTTGGCACAGCGATTTTACCTTTAGCTTACCATTAGGCGAGGTGAAGTCACATTATTGACCGACATAAAAAAACAGGGCTAGATTGTAGTGTGGAACAGTGGAGTTTATGTTATGTGGAACAGAATAGGTATAAGGTATTTTAATCCTGGTATTAAATGCATGTGAATTGCGAGAACGAGACGAATAATTCACGTACCCGTGAGTAACAGCTAATATATTAACAAATTAAAACAGTTTGTCCAAGTTACCAATATCAACTATTAACTATTTATTAACTCTGAGTGTACAGAACCTAGTCATCATCCTTGCATCTGCAAGTTAGCGTACTGGAAAGTCAGATGGCAGCTGCTCCCAGAAAAACCAATATAGGTACTTAATATATCAAAGACAATACGCAGACCTAGGGCTCCAAAGTGCAAATTTAGACGCAACTGAGCAATCGCTATGAGGATGATTTTATCTCTATTTTATTCACTAAACTAGCTGTTAGCTTTGCATGCCTGAAGTTTTGATCCCATCCCCGCTTCCCATAGGCATGTATTCCATGGGTAACAATAGCCTATCTGTACCAAATTTCAGTCACACCCGTTCAGCCATTAGATCGTTATTGAGCTTTTAGTTAAGTTTTTTTTTACCACTTATGTGGCAGACAAGCGCACAGGCCACCTGATGGGAAGCAGTCACCGTAACCTAACGTGTGCGTGTGCAACACCAGGGGCGTCACACTCGCACTGCCGACCCTGTAAAAACATTCTAATGCCCTTCTTGAAGAACCCCATATTGTAGGGAAAACTTAGGGAAAGTTTATTGAAATTGCACGTCAGAATTGACACCTACCATTGAGTAACAAACATCTAAACATCCAACTTAACTTACACATTTATAATATCAAATAGGATTAATTTAGCCCCAACCCAAAAACCTAATTAATTACACACCTAGAAGCGGACGTCAATCCAAAAATGACAAGTATGACCGTTCGTTCCCCGTAGTTTATATATAGCGGGGTTTAATCAAGGTGTGCGGGGCGAGGGGGGCGAGGCCGGAACGGCTACGAGAGCGGCTATGGGCGTAATTAGAGCACAGGTTGACAGATGACAAATTGTCTGTGGTAGTGTCGGTGTTTCGCCAGATATTGTATCTGGCTCTGAAAGGCCGACGCTGTAAAGTTAGCGGCTGCAGAATATTGAATTTTATTGAAAGATTATTTCAAATTGATTTTTGGATGTGAAGGTGTTTTAATGTGAATTTTATGATGAAGTTTTTAGGTTAAGATTTTAGGATTGTTAGGTTATGTAACTGCTTCCGGGGGCATGACGGGAACCACGTAGTTCCCAAACCCGAGGGTGCCATCTCGAATCCGGAGATGGCGCGGGTCAAGCCGGGGTGCGAGGGAAGTGCTCATTGGGCCACCTTACACCCTGGCGTCAGAAGACTCTAGATGGCGTGCGGTTTTAGTCGGTAAGAGTCCGACATAACCTTGGGTATCCATGAGGATTTCCACACAGAAAAAAAAGTTTATGTAACTGTGGGTTTTTTGACTGGCGATTGAAGTCTTTAAAAATATTACGCTCCTTTCTTCGGCAGTCGGGTAAAAAACGGTCGAACTCCGTGGCGTGGTGGTAGAGCGGTCGACTGTTAAATCGCTCGAAGTCGATTTTTAATACCTGTTATCTATAAATATATGCCACATATTTGTATTCTAATATTTGAATTACCCAATAACAGGTATCACGACAATGAAGTAGCTAAACCAATTAAATTAAATATAGAACACTTATTTCAACCGTGGTGCTGTCGTATTCGTAAATCATACACTTATGTGAGGTTGACGACAATGTTGTGCACACGTACCTGCACACACATTAACATGAACACACACACTCATAGTCACACATGCTCACACACACTCACAGTCACACATACACAAATTAGTGAACACGGATGATTTACTCACCGCGGCCAGGTTAATTGACGTCCTGTGAAATAAATTTAGCAGAGTGCACGGTGTATTTAGCCGTAACGTCAAATGGCTTTTAGAAAATAATTAGTCTTGCGCAGACGCAATATGAGAAACTGCGGCGCTAATAGATCCTGTGCACATTATGAGGATTTTGTAAGTTCTTTGTTGCGTAAGTTTAGTTTGAGATGTTATTGCAAAAGATTTTTGGCTTCAATCGTTCTGCGTAAATAATTACACCAATTATTAACACTGACTAACTGTAGTTAGGTAGGTACTTGAAACAAATAAATTTTTAAAAAAGACCACTAGGATTTTGAAGGAGGTAGGACACGACGGTATCTCCCGTCCGAAATGAGCTGTCCGACTGGGGTAGTACCTCTGCCCTACAGAACACCGCGGCCATAATAACCATCGAGTTGTGTTACCGCCGGTAAGTAGGGTAGCCAGAGCTCAGTGCTCCTCCTCCCATCCCTTCCTAGCCTCCCCACCCCATCCCAGCCCTCCCCCCTTCCCTTCAGGGTAGGCAGCGCGTGTGTGACACCCTTAGTGTTGCACACGTTCATAGGCCACGGTGACCGCTTCCCACCAGGTGGGCCGTGTGCTTGTCTGTCACCTAAGTAGTATAAAAAAAAGGTATTTTATTTTCACCGTAACCATGGCTGCTGAAAAGTGTATCAAAAATCGTTCAGTAGTTTTTGCGTCCATCGCAATATAAAATTGTATTCACAATACATGTGCCGTAGCGGTAGTGCATGCGACTGCTACGCAGGGGGCGCGGGTTCGATTCCCGCTCAGTGCAAATATTTTTTGTATGTATGAATAATATGTCTATTTGCATTGGTCTGGGTGTTTCTATGTATAATAAGTATGTATTTACAAAAAAAAAGTACTTAAGTATGTTTATCAACATTCTAGAACCCATAACACAAGCTAGTTAAACTAAGCTTACTTTGGGTCTAGGGAGCGCTGTGTAGAATGTCGTCAAAAAAAAAGACTCGTTAAATTTAACATAACTCAAGTAGGTACTTACCTACCTATTGTTTTTAAATATATCCAATTTACAGACACAACTAATTTACAATTTGATTTTATCACATTATAATAGTGACTCTTGTAAATATAATTTACTTTTACTCTTCTTCTTCTTCAACCTAGCGTTAACCCCAGTCGCATCTAAAGCTTTCTCCTCGGAATCTTGGGTCCGCTTTACCAGTCTTAACTGCGGATTTTGCTGGACCTCGATATTTTCCGTGAAGCGACTGCCATCTGACCTTCACAACCCAATGGCGACATTAGACGATATCGAAACATTGCAGTTATACTTTTTTAATATACTTATAATTTACTTATTACTAAGATATTCCTATTGACAACATTGCTTATTCGCAATTTTTAGCCCAGTTTTATTTGCCTTTGTGGTAAATTTTTAATGCTTGCGTAGGTACGATGTGAAGTTTATCACAACCCGATACTGCATAATACTTGGTATTACATTCGTAAAATTATCAGTCATCGCGTTACCTGATAAAACAGCACTTTCATATCTGCTTAGACGCCTTACAATTTATAGTGCACATAAACCTATGTCTGCTTTCAAGTCTACATGAGATAGTGGAGTTTTGACATCCAGTCCTGCAGCCACCATCATTCAATGAACAGATCAAAGGACTTATTCATTGTTTATTTTGTACGCTTTAGTGCGTTGAAAGAGCAATGGAGTTGAAATGAGTTGAGATGGATTTTACTTGCTGTTGACGGTTGAAAAATGAGTGAAGCTTTTAGTTTGAGCTGCCTTTAACATAAATATCTAATATTAGTGGTTTTGATCGCGTTCATAGTTTAGATTAGAACTTGATGTTTTGATCGATATTCGTGTGAAAAATTCCACCTATTTTGAAAGTAGTTTTGTAGGTTATCGTGTGAAAATATATTATAGTGTCTCTGGAAAAAAATAATAAACATTAATTTATTTTAATATGAGTCGTGATAGCCATTGCGGGTTTCACAAACCAAAAATGAATGATAAATTTATCATAAGCCACGATCATCCTGGTCTGGTAATTCTCTAAACCTTACATTTCTGAAAAATAGGCAGAGGTGTGTTAGCACCCAAAGTTTCTAAATGATAGATTTTTTTATACTACGTAGATGGCAGACAATCACACGGCCCACCTGATGGGAAGCGGTCACCGTGGCCTATGGACGTGTGCAACACTAAGGGTATCACACACGCGCTGCCTACGGTGAAGGGAAGGGGAGGGGGTGATAGAAATGCGTAGAGAGACTAGGAAGGGGTGGGGGAGGAGGTGTGGAGTGAGCTCCCTTGGAGATTACAGTCCCGTTGAAATTCTTTAACATTAAATAATCAGACGTCCAATTAATTATATTATCTGATAAGTTTGAACAGTTTAGAACTTAGAACCTCCAAATATTGTATCTTAATACGATTCTATTCATTCCTCTATTCTAGACCTAGTAACTCTAAGTCTATAGAGTTAAACCAGTTAATTTTCGGCATGTGGCCTCTTAAACAAGACTTATATGCTGACAGATATCTAGAATGACTTCAGCAGACTGTCTCACACCTGGCAGCCATGTAACTTGCGATATAAATCTAGCAATAAATTGAGTCAAGATGAACTTTTGATTCGATTAAACGGTGTTTTGCGATTCTAGGAATGACTGGAAGAGTTCCTGATTACTATGTAGAAATATTGCAATAGAAATTGATAGTGCAGTGATATTTTGAAGGAGGTAGGACACGACGGTATCTCCCGTCCGAAATGAGCTGTCCGACTGGGGTAGTACCTCTGCCCTACAGAACACCGCAACCATAATAACCATCGTGTTGTGTTCCCGCCGGTAAGTAGGGTAGCCAGAGCTCACTGTACCCCTCCTCCCCAACCCTTTGCTAGCCTCCCCGCCCCTTCCTAGCCCTCCCCCCTTTCCTTCAGGGTAGGCAGCGGGTGTGTGACGCCCTTAGTGTTGCACACGTTCATAGGCCACGGTGACCGCTTCCCATCAGGTGGACTGTGTGCTAGTGTATCATACAATAATAATTTGATGACTGTTAGCTATGCCATTATTGCACGAAAAAATAGGTGCAATAGAGTTTTCATGTCTATGTTATGGGCAAAAGCTCCTAAAACTAGAGTAACGAAAAAAAATAGAAGTATATAAATTTCCCTCTTTCTGTTAAAAGAAAAATCACAATAATTTCCACGCTAAAATCAAAAGGATTTCAGATTGTTGCGTCCATTCACACCAGGGGTATTACCCCAACAGTCGACTAAACCTCGGCCAGTGTCTGTCACGGTGCGCGGCTCCAGGGGAGGCTGAATGACGCAGATTGTCAGAATAACAATGGGACAGGACAATACGCCGGTGGGTGAAACAACCGGACTCTTTGTGGCCAAAATATCTCGTAGAGTAGGACGTACAGATATGACTTGGAATTTTATGATATTTTTTGCAGTAAGTATACCTAAAAGTTTTGAAAACAATTTCTAGAAGTCTTGCCTACAATAAGACCTATGTGTCCAGTGTCTCCTAAAGAAAGAAATATTGGCTTCTTGGTTAAAGTTCTTTAATTGGTTTTGAAATTTTATAATAATCACAGAGAGAAAAAATTCTTACTAGCATTGTACTCATTTTGATTAAGTGTACAATAATATAATTCTTACACAATAAATGTTCTAGGACATGTTACATAATGCCGTCTAGACCTAAACTATGCATTGCTGATACTCGTAACTTGTAATATGGGTTCCAGAATACAGATAAATGTGCATCTACTTTGTAGTTTCTTTTGCACTAGGCACAGATACGGGCCATTTTTCAGGACAAACACCCAAATATCACGTATAAGAACATCCAAGGCAAATAGAAATATCTTATTCACTTGTCACTGAGCGGAAATCCCACTCGCATTTTCTTGCTTAGCATTCAAATTCTCTAAAGGCTACACAGGTTGTAGGCACAAAACTGAACTTCACAACCCTTTCTATATCTACACTTAATCTTTATGTTTAGACGAGCATAGTTGAAAGGTGGTGGCAGCATACCTTCAGACACAATACGATCTGTTTAATATGACGATTTAGCCCTCCGGCCTATTGTTGTGCTAAATGTTATTCTTAAATTAATACACACGGAGGATTTTTGATGCTATTGTGTAAGTAATAGAGACTAATTTCGTGTACATGGAGTTGAATTGAATGCAAGTTTGAGGTTCTGGGTTTGTTATTATGAGGATTTAACACTAAACCAAGTTATGAGGAAGGTGTTGTATTGTATTATTGGTCTTTGAGACTCCGTGGTGCGAGGGAAATACCTTTTTTATATATAGGACATGTTAAAATGACTTCACCTCGCTTGATAGTAAGCTAAAGGTAGTCTCAGGACTGGGGTCGCCACTACATACCACAGGTAGTGTTATATTAGCGGCCCTCAGCTTGACGGCCTTATCATTAATGCTTAAAGGCCCTGGGAATATAGGAGGAAGGAAACACATGCGCTTGTAAAGAATTCCAAATCTTCTTCATCAAAGAAAAGAGGCACCGGACAGCTTGGTTCTTGATGAAATTGATAGCCAGTTAATTTTGCACACAGAAACAGGCGGGTCTAAAATAGCGTGAAAATTGAACGCCCTTCGCGTTTTCTTTCTCTTTTTCTTCTTTTTTTTTAAACGTTTGAAATCATGAAGGGCGAGCGATTTTAGTCGGTTCGAATACGGTATAACCGACTAGTGGTATTCGTGGGGATTCCCGGATGAAAAAAAAATGGATCTTTGGGGCTCAAGCCAATTTCACCTGCAAGCAGGTACACCGAGGTTCTAGGCAGTGTTCCTCCTAACCTTCAAACACGAACTGACTGAAAATACCTTTTATTATTACAGATATTACCTCATGTTGACTCTACGTGAGGAACTAGGATATTTATATAGGTGCGTTACATAAAATATTGAATACTTACAACAAATAAATACGGTGGTTCCGATGGCCGCCCGACGGGTAAATATTTTTATTACTCTGTTCACATTGATTTATCGACAAGGTGCTATGGGAATTAGGGTTCCGTATACTAAATATTCCTTTATTGTATCCATACAAGTAGCTGTATCTGTACCTACATTAGAGATATATCGTTCAGATGTACCTCAGAGGCCATAATAATCAGCCAGAGCTCACTGGACCCCTCCTTCGCCCGCCCTTCCCTAGTTCCCACTTTCTAGCCCCCCTCCCCCCTTTCAGGGAGGTCAGGGCAGGTTCACGGCAGGGTTACACGTCTACTAGGCCACGGTGGCTTTTCTTCAGGTGGACCACCTAAGTGGTATAAAAAAAATCTGGAGGAAGAATTTGGGAGATGCTACGGTAGTTCAGTGGTTAAGGAGTCGGTCTTACGATCGAGAAGTCCCGGGTTCTTGAGTTTTTCGAGTTCCCGTTAGTTTAACTAGTAGAGTCTCTAGTCAACTATTAGCCTACCAGTAATTTTAGTTACTAGTATCTTCATATCTTTGTATCTTTGACGGCCGCCGTGGTGTAGCGGTAGTTCATGCGACTGCTACGCAGAAAGAGCGGGTTCGATTCCCGCTCGGTACAAATATTTGTATGTATGAATATGTCTATTTGCATTGGTCTGGGTGTTTCTATGTATAATAAGTATATATTTACAAAAAAAAAATATAAGTAGGTATATGTTTATCAGCATTCTAGAATCCATAACACAAGCTAGTTAAATTAAGCTTACTTTGGGTCTAGGGAGCGCTGTGTAGAATGAACAAAACTAAGCAAATCTTAGCAAAACTAAGAAATGACGGGCATGTATTAGGTTAAATAAGTACTACGGGGACGAAGTTCCTATATTACGAGTGGAGCCACGAGGGACAGTTAGTGTCTATATATGATAATATAGTTACTCAAACAAAGCATTTTGCAAGTTGTAAGCTTGGCAGGTAAAGATTGATCGCAGTCGGATGCGAACGGATGTGAACGGATGTGAACGGATGCCGCTGTTCGTCCGACTGTGATAATCTCTTAATCGCCTTTTGCGATACCCGTAGCAACGATAGGGCGGTTTATACCAAGTTACGTGTACCTATGTAGGTAGGTACTAGTATAGGATATACTGTGTGTGTTGTGAATCAAAGTGTCTAGGCAAGGGTGTGACTAAAATATTTGGTTTTTATAGGAACCCCTGGTGTTGTATAGGTAGGTACGTCTATAAGCCGCAGTACCAACTTCCTATCAGGTCAAAAGTCAAAGTAAGCCGGGGTGTGAGGGAAATGCTCTTTGGGCCACCTTACATCCTGGCGTCAGAAGACCCTAGACAGCGTGCGGTTTTAGTCAGTAAGAGTCCGACATAACCTGCCTCGCTGGCCGCGGGGTGGGTATCCATGAGGATTTCCGCACGGAATAAAAGGTCATAAGTCGAAGTCAAAAGTCAATATACATTAATTTATTCTCTCCACAAAACGTCAAAATTAAAATTATTTAAAACTAGCGACCCGGGACCCGGCTTCGGCCGGGTGAAAAAGCCACATCAATCTTCGTGAAAAAGTAATAATAGTACAAAAGTATTAGTACGGAACCATCGACCATTTTGATAACAAACTCCCGCATATATGGCTCGCATAATTCGACGCTACATCAACAAACAGAGCTGCGCCGGCGCCGTATTTGTTTTCTTTATATTTTTTTATTCCCTACACGTGTGTTCGCGACTCGCATTGAAACAAGATATTCGTGGTTATTTTGCGAATTCGCTTCAACTCTTTTAGTAAATGATGAAACACGCCAATCATTTCCATCTCAATTGCTTAACTTAACATTGAGAAGTGTCAGCTGTGGAGGTTATTTTTTTAAATATAGGTCACGTCAATGTGATTTCACCTCACCTGATGGTAAGATAAAGTAATCACATGGAATGATAGTGCTACGATGGTGACCCTCAACTTGAAGGTCTCATCAAATGCTTTTTCACGCCTCTATGTAGAAGGAAAGTTCATCGTATGAATGTAGAGGGCCCGCAAAAACCGCATCAAAATCCGTTCACTAGTTTTTGCGACCATCGCGAACAAACAGAAAAACAGACAAGAATTCAAAAAAAAAAAATTTTGTGTTCATGCAGAGTCGTTCATATAACAACCCAAGTATTTTTTCCAAATAGGTACCTCCAATTTACAGACGCAATTACGTACATTTCATATATGTATGTTTTTTTTTAATAATAATATAGATGTAGGTCACCATAACATTCAGAGGGCATCCCTTGGGAATGGTGACCACTACTTTTTGGACTCTACCTCAGCTTACCATCAGGCGGGATGCAGTCAATCCGGCGGACTAACTATAAAAAGATATATAATGTATGTGTGATATATCTTATTTTGAGTAGATCTCGAACTGTTAGAAAGAATTCAAAAAAAACCAAACCACTTTTCCACTCATCAGTACCGGTGAGAAGTGAAAGTATATTAGGACGAGCGCGGGGTGGTTGCGCGGGGAGGGAGGGGCCCGCCAATTGTGCTGATTGCCGTCAATTGCTACCAATAGAGCGTTGGCCAGAGGTAGCGGGCTCACACCATGACCTGCCTTATTGATGGAGCAACTTGACTGAATAGGTGGATACCGGACGAATTTGAGTACATTCGTCATGTGATACGTAATCACTTGTGTTACTAACTGTAGGTATACTATGTAAGAAATACAAACTACATTGAGTTAAGCTCGCCTTTGTAGCAAAATATCCTTTTGTTTATCATCTATAATTATAATTATTATAAAGAGGAAAGGTTTGATTGTTTGTTTGTCTCGAATGGGCTCCGAAATTACTGGACCGATTTCAATAATTCTTTCACCTATAGAAAGCAATAATATCTGGGAGCTATAATTTGTTTTCAAAAATTAAGAAATTCGAAATCCACGCGGGCGGAGCCGCGGTCAACAGCTACTGTATCATAAAACTTTGTGTATAAAATAAAGTATAAATACAAATAAAAATACAAATAGGTACAAATACAAATACAATAATTTGAATAGAGAATTAAGATTTGTAATAAATCAATGTAGACCATTGTGGGGAGTGGGGAGTGAAAAAGCAATTTTATTGATGAGGCCGTCAAGCTGAGGGCCACAATTGAAGCACTATCGGTGTATGTAGTGGTGACCCCCAGTCCAGAGACTTTATCTTTAGCTTACCATCAGGCGAGGTGAAGTCATGTGGACGTGTCTTATATAATAAAAAAACAGACCAGTGGCGCAGTTTCTTTTTTGCATATTTTTATGTATCTGTTTCTTGGTTGTGGTATGTTTACGTCTAATGTGGCGTAACGGTAGAGAGTAGACTGTTTAGTCAGTGGTCGTGGGTTCGATTCCCGCTTACTGCAAATATTTATACAATAACGTGTTTCTTAGCTTTGGTAAGGATGTTTTTATGTAGGTATTTTATGTATCCATGTATATTAGTAAAATGTGCAAATGTAAGTAGTTTTAATTGAATAAAACGTTAATATTTATCGATCGAATCCAGCTTTAGATTGGATTTCAGAATGTAGGAAAATAAAACTAAAATAATAATATTATTGAAGGGGAGGGGGGGATGGGAAGGTCAGATGGCAGTCGCTTCACGGAAAATATCGAGGTCCAGCCAAATCCGCAGTTAAAACTGGTAAAGCGGACCCCAGACTCCGAGGTGAAAGCTTTGGATGCGATGTGACTGGGAATAATGCTAGGATGAAGAAGAATATTATTGAAGAGGGAGCGAAACTGATGAATAAACATTAAAACGGTTATTAATTTAATGTAAACCTTAGCATTATTATTTGAAACCAACGTAGGTATCTATTAAGTGGCTAAAACGGAGTATTTGTACCCTAGATCATAATAATAGCATGTGCTTATTCATCATTTCGCTAACCACAGCATACCACACTAATAAATAAACCGACCTTAACATAGCACATACCTTTCTGCGCCGGCGCAGGGGGCATCGACCGCACAGGATATGCCCAATTGCCGCGCAATAAAGGTGCGTTTGCTTCATGACCCGCCTTGAACTTCGGTAGTTCGAGATCCATGAATGAACTACCTTTTATTTATATCCAAGATATATATTCTTCTATGTCACAAAATATCTGTGAAGATTTTTAATTTAATTCACTATATTTCATTGTCACATGTATTCATATATTTCACAGTTTATCACTCGGTGCCAAAATGTGGATGCTGACGGAGGGGCTAGTCCACAATTTTTCCCTTGCGACTACAATATGGGGTTCTCCAAGAAGGGCATTAGAAGGTTTTTACAGGGTCAGCAGCGCGAGTGTGATGCCCCTGGTGTTCATAGGCCACGGTGACCGCTTCCCATCAGGTGGGCCGTGTGCTTGTCTGCCACCTAAGTGGTATAAAAAAGAAGTTGCGCCGCGGGATATGGAGCGAGTTATATTTGGAGTTTCTTTAAAGGGCAAAATTCGCCATGAGGTCATCCAACAAACCTACCGAGATAGCTCACAGAATAATCAAACCGAAGTGGCAATGGGCTGGCCACAAAATGTTGAAGTACCGATAACTGTTGGAGATGGTATCTAGAAAGGGAGAGATTCCAAAATATCCACCATCTGACCGATAGTATTTTAATGGCAGTCCATATCTTCTGCGCGTCACCCTAGCTTATACCATCCAGCGGGGTGAAGTCAATTCACATATGAATTATTAAAAAAAATACCCACCTCGCCGTTTTTACTCGCTGATAACGTTTCCACAGGGATAAAAAGACAGGTACTACTTCCTCATTGGGGTAGGCAGAGATAACATCTTTCCACTTAAAAAGATCTTGTACTCTCTGACATACGCCTTTTGCTTTTTCTACACAGGTACAAGCTTACAGTGCACGGCATCTAACTTGGCAAGATTTTGGAGTAGTGTGGGTCCCATTACTCCAAAGCCTTGCCAAGTTAGATGCCATACACTACCTATACATATTGTATCGGGTGTAAGTACCATCTACATACTTGTGTAAATTCATAACTTTCTTTTTTGACTTGGTTAAAAAGAATAATATTCAGTAGAAAGCACTTGAGCCGTTGACTGTACTGATCAATGAGTCAGGTCTACCACCTTTTATTGTCGCTTTCATATCGCGGTGTCCGGTTGCCATCCGCGGCCACAATTGAACTGATAGACAGAAACTCTCCGCTTTTACCAACTTAGAATCAACTTTATGTACAAGAGATTAAAGTTCATTTTTGAAAAACAGAGTTGTTAAACGTGTAATCTAGAGAGTTTATGTGTGTTACATACCTTTGTTTTGTTTGATGTGTATTTGTTTTATAGTGTGGGAGTAAGACGGGCGTAGATATAGGATTTTATTGAAAGGAAAATTATATCGTATTTCTTTTGCGAATTAAAAACGTTAAAAGAGAGAAACTAAAATACCGTGGTTGAAAGGGTATTTTAGCTATCCACTAATCTATACTAATATTATAAAGAGGTAAAGTTTGTGTGTTTGTATATTTGTTAAATTGTAAGGGGTAATCTCGGGATCTACTGAACCGATTTTAAGAATTCTTTCACCAATTGAAAGCCACATTATCCGTGAATATCATAGGCTGAATATCATCACGCTACTGCCCAAGGGAGCGGAGCAATAAACATAAACAATTCCGGTAGATTCTCATACATTTTAGGAAAACTGATAAATTATGAACATATTAAGGGGGTTCGAAATACGCCACGGGCGAAGCCGGGGTGGGTCAGCTGGTCCAGATTGCTCAGTTGGTAGAGTATAATACCTAAGATTGGGGTTCAAGTCCTTTCCTTGAGGGTGGCTACTTTTTCCAATTATACAATCTCAAGCCTTTTCCAATGTGTACCATAGCAACCAATTTTTTGTCTTCTGTATACAATCTTTACATGCTATAATTTTTTAAATTCAATTGGCTTGAAATTTGACTACGCGTCAGGAAAGTCAATAAATTCTCGATTAACTTTTGAACTGAAAAAAAAAGAAAACCGTAGGTATTCATTTCGATCAGCGATATAACTCAAACATTTGACCACTCTAATGTAATATTACAAGTTTGCACAAGCACCCAAAATCAAATTACAGTACGACCAAACATTCCAATTCATAATACACTACTGTCTTTATAAGAATATTCGAAACGCAATCACGAACTAAAACAGCAATGGATAATGCTTTTGAGATGTTGTCATTTCAAAGGTAGTTCTGAGTAATATACAGCGGTTCTGTAATAGTCCAAGTTAGTTTTTCATAGGTCCACTAATGTTCAGATTTGATGTACGGCGGGAGTGGCCGCACTAACAATACAATTTATATGAAATTTCGTTGGTCACCAGAGAGCAAAGTTTTCTTACAACTACGAAAGTGCTTTACTGGGGCTACCAATTATTCTCGCTCCATTTAGAAGTTGGGCGTAATTACCTTTTTCATTTACAAATATACATGTATAAGACACTATATTTTTATCTTTTTTGTTAGTTCAGATGGCAGTCGCTTCACGGAAAATATCGAGGTCCAGCCAAATCCGCAGTTAAAAATGGTAAAGCGGACCCTAGACTCCGAGCTGAAAATTTTTAATGCGACTGGGAAATAACGCTTGGATGAAGAACAAGAAGAAGTTAGGTATGCATAGTCCCGATAAATCCGATGGGCAGAGGTCTAGTGAAGCCGGTACATACAAAAATTGGCCATGATATTAGCATTGATGAAGTCATTTCACTATGGACAGTGAATCATTTCATCGGGTACGACCAGAATATGGATACCGTTGCTACAATATTAGTTTTTTTTTTATATCAGCCACGTCAATATGGCTTCACCTCGCCTGATGATAAGCTAAAGGTAAAGTCCCGGGACCGGGGTCACCACTAGATACATACACCGATAATGCTACAGTGGCGGCCCTCAATTTGACGGCATCATCAAAATTAAATGCTTTTTCACGCCCCGCTTAAAGGACCCGGGATTATAGGAGGAAGGAAACTATTTTGGCTGGTAAAGAATTCCAAGTCGGTTTGGCAAAGAAAAGAGGCACCGAACCGCTTTGTTCTTGATAAAATTAATTGCCAGTTAATTTTGCACACAGTAACAGGCGGATCTAAAATAGCGTGAAAATAGATTAAGATAGGAGAATAATATATTCGAGATAGGTAGAAGCTTTTATTTCATAATGTAAGACAATAAACAATACTATTAATAAAGTCACTAGACATAAAAACGATTTAAAATCAAAGAGCCATTTTGAATGAAATATCGTAGCAATTAGCGTAACACAAAAAAGAAAGCGTTGATGGATTAATGTGGGTGAAACAAAAGGTGAAATAAATGAATGTGAAGCTGAGTAAAAAATATTATTTTCAAAATTATTATTGAAATGACTGAATGCAAAAAAAACACATTTCTTCGTCACTCCAATCCCTTTTTTTTCGTTTGTTTACAAATTTCCTAAGTTAGTGACTTATGGTTATAACATTAGGATGTGAAAAGAAAACGAAGCGGCAAAGCAAATTAAAAAAAAAGTAATTACACCAAGGAGGCTCCGAGTGTGAGTTTTTGAAAAATTAAAAAAAAAGTTGGATATAAATTTGGCGCCATTGAGGTATAATAATCGGTATCAGTATCGAATGCTGTCGGACCGCCCAACCCTACTCGGGTTGGGTGATCTAACACCTTACAGGAGGTCTCGCTTACAGGAGAAGGAGTACCTTTATGGATCCCAGGCACCCATGTAAAATTCTAATCCCGTTTTCGCCACCCAAGGAAACCTAATCGTAGGATAAAAGGTAACCTATATATTATTCTATACTATAAATTTATCCCCGTAACAAATTCCAACCAATTCCCTTTAACCGTTATGGATGATTTTAAAGCAAACATCCGAACGTTTTTCCAAATTCTCAGGTTTATAATATTTGTAGGAAGTAAAAATATCTACACCTACCAGCTCAATTACTATGTCAGTAAAAAAGTTACAAAAATACAAAAAAAAAACAACTCCAAGATATTCATCCTCTTTCACCAAACACACTCGTTATCATAAGATTTATGATAATGATTATTCATCTGTCCAGCCTCCTGCCGCCGTGGGCGAAAGGTGATGTCCGGCCGGAAACGGAAGGGTGGCGCCCTCCCACCCCGTGTCTTAATTTCCGGTCACATCGCATCACAGATCTCCTTGCGATTCTGCTCATTCTTATCCCTGTGTGAGATACCCTTATTTTTGGGGTAATATGGACATAGGGAAATGCTTCTACATTAAAAATTCGATGGACCATTCCTTGAATAAAAAACATTCTGTGAACTAGTTATCTTAAAATATAGCTCTCTTATGAATATTAAAAAAATCTATTGTCTTTTTTTATTACACTAAGGTAGTAAATAAGCACATGGTTAAACTGATGTTAAACAGTTACTGAAGATCTAATAGTAGGCTATTATAAATTGCCGGCATACCGATAAACTGTACCAACTGCAGCTAAAATAATATATGACTTCAAAAAAATCATAAAGATGACGCGTCTGTAGGTTAGCGGTTAATGTGTTCAGCTCGGAGAGTACCTACATGATCGAAAAGTTCTGGGTTCAAATCCTGGCTACTATCTCGTGAACCCATTCGTAACATAAGTTAGCCTAGGTTAGATGGAGAGATTAGAGGGTCTTTAAAAAAATCCTAATAAGAATCGCCATCCACAATGGCACATTATATTCAAAAATTGAAAATGTATTTGATGAGGCCGTCAAGTTCCCCCTTCCTGAGACTTTACCTTTAGCTTACCATCAGGCGAGGTGAAGTCATATTGATGTGACCGATATAAAAAAATGCTATAGATATGACTACCGTAAATACTGCACCTATTACATTAGCGTGCGACCACTATTTCTGTAAAAAAAATGATACTCATTTTTCCACAATTGATGCACAATTCTCCGATACAAAATTCAAAGTTCTACGACATTATTTGGAGAGGCAACCTTAAACCCTCGGAATAAACGGACATGTTGCGGCGATCACCTTATATTTTGGTATCACCCGACGGGGGATATTGGAATATTTTTCATACAAACACGTATCTACGTGGACACTTCTACTTGATACAATATTGCTAACAAGAGTTAGTTTACATGGACACAATACATGTCACATATAAATAGTATTTTTAGTGCGAATAAAACAAAAACATAGTTTTATAAAAAAAAAACACATTAGGTTTTTTAGAATTTTTAAACTAAATGTAATAATATAAAAGCTATGGGGCTCATTAAGTGAGCCTACATTCGAAAAGATTTGAACAATTTCCTTGTTCAGTCCCTAGCTTCAACATCAGATTAACTGTAAGCTGTAGGTAAAATAAGCGCATTAACATGCGAATTTTTATAATTGTTACTTAGATGTTTAAAATTTGTTAGACCTGTTTAGAAAATATCAAATCAACACGACATTGAGAACTATGTTATAACTGACATTTATGTATACTCACACCTTTTTTCCTTACGCAGTGGGCAGAGATCCGAAAACCTTCAAAAATTGACGATCATTGTCAGTTGTACGAGTATATTTCAATAGATAACAGAGATGTTATTTTATTGCTGGTAAGTCGCAATGACTTACAATACAATGTTTCTAAATAGGATCTACTCCGCCTGATTCAAACGCAACTGAATCAATCTTAAAGCTTTCGTATGCATCAGCATTTGTTTTATTATTACGATTGTTTGGATAATTGACATTGCCGGCTGTAGGTTTTACCAGATTTAATATTAGTTTACTATTGGATATTTTTTTGTTTGTTATTTGTGGAGTCATGTAAGCCCTCCGCAATCTCTAGGTGGTCGCGTCACTGTCCAGCGGCGGTCAAACTTTATATATTTTATGTTTCGGCTCACCGCCGCGCCCACCCCCGCGCTCCCCCTACCCGCATTTATTACACGACTTGTTACTGAACACAGCCCGCAAAATATTACTACTCTATTGCTTGAGGGTTGGTTTTTTGGTGTTGAACTAACAAAAAAGGAAATTATTTTAATCGCGTGGGTCACAATTGATACAATGATGATTGAGCCACAGGAATCTTGAAGCGGTTTGCACTGAGCTTATCATAACATACCAGGGCCTCTTGACAAAGTCACATTCCAGTAGTGGAATCCCATCGAAGCAAATTTTCAAATTTAAAATGTATGGGAGTTGGGAGTGGCATTATTTTGTCGACATTTTTAACTTTAATTTTTAATTTTGTGTAACAAATAATGTCAGTCCAAAGAATTTCGGACTTTAGATAATTCGCTTCGAAGTGATTTCACTAGTGGAATGGGACTTCGCCTAGCGTACCAGGGAGCCTGAGAGCAAATAGTGGAAGTTAGAATAGAATAGAAAAGAAGTTTGAAATTTTAGGCCCTAGTATTTCGGCCTTTCGGTTTAATTAGCGACTGTACTGGACAGTTTTTTCCACTCTCTTCTAATATAAAACCCAAATAATACCGAATTGAAGTATCCAGGACTCTATAATCGTACGCAGGCATAAAATAAACAATACATACAAGATCTTATGCTACAATATTGATAAGACGATACAATGTACTGCAGAATACATAACAGTATGTCTAGGTCGTCAAGATAGGGACGCCGTTCTGGGATGAAAGGGGTCTAGAATGGCGGCTTGTACCCTCTGGACTTTACTCTAGTTTCTTACCACCCAGCGGGGTAATTGCCGACCTGAAAAAAAAGTTTCCATTTTTAAACTCTTTGCTGAATCCTAAATATCCCAACTATGAAATTCCAATTACATAAATATTCATACAAAGTTGATATTTTCTAACATATCGAGCAAGTTACCCCAAGTGTTGGACGCTATCGCATTTCGCTATCATAACAGAGAGACGTTCGATGCAGGGCGTTTTATGACAGCCCCTAATCTTACGGCACCCACCTTGATATCTTTAATAAAGACGTCACATGGGCAGGCGTCGTAAAAGTCATCTGCCGCGATATCTGGACCGTAGGTGGACACGGGGAAAGGTAATATAGTTTTATTACATACGAGGTAATTGGCATTGAGGAGCTCTTGGTTAAGTGGTAACCGAGTAAGTTAGTGTATTAAAAATGTAGCGTACTAAAAATTTTAAGATTATTTAGATGATAAAGAAGTTTGGAAATGAACTGTTCACTCAACTATGTTACTCAAACTAATACTGTATCTAGACTTAGGCAATTATTGTAAATAGACCAAACCCGCTGAGTTTCTTGCCGGAGTCTTCTCAGGTCTGGGGTGCGTTTTGAACCAGTGATTCATTTGCTTCTAGTTTTAAA
Organism: Lithosia quadra; assembly: GCA_963576445.1. Lineage (NCBI taxonomy): Eukaryota > Metazoa > Arthropoda > Insecta > Lepidoptera > Erebidae > Lithosia > Lithosia quadra. Next base: position 16,826,747 of record OY754881.1, read on the forward strand.
TAATTTTGATTTTGACGTTTTGTAAGTGCCACTCAAAATGGTCTATACAGTATAAATAATTTTTGTAAACCAAGGACTATGAAGAATACTTGCTGGTAGGAAAGATGACTAAGCTTAAGACAGTTAGCAGGTTATCCCAATGTCGGTAGCAATATGAATATCTGTTGCATTCGTTACGCGTAGCTGGAACCCAAAAAGTCCGAAGATATGGTCTAACTATAGAATGTTAATAAGTGGGTTGTGGAGGTTAGAAAGAAGTCGCTTCATAGAAAATATCGGAGTTCAGCCGTTTTGTAGTTAGACTGGAAGACGAAACCAAATGAGTTGAGAGAAGGTTATGAGGATGACGTTGAGGTAATTGCTGGAAAAGCTCATGGCTTTATTATTTTCAACTCATATTTGAACGATTTTTGAGAAAATCTTAAAACCGCTTTGCTATATATTTGTACAAAACTATCTATTAGATTTACTGTCGATTTTTGCAAACAATAGAATAAGAACTGAGAATACGTTTTGAGAAAATAGTGCGATACAACATAACTTTTACCAAATTCCCAATTTCCTTCGAACATAGCAAAACACAGCTTGGAATAAATACGCAATCAAATCAGAGAGGAAGGTGGGCGAGTATGGACAACAAAAATAAAAGTAATAAAACGCAGACGGACGAACGCGATGACCGTCCCCGGCGACATGTGGCCGGCCACTTGCATTTTTTAAAAATAAAATTTGCATACGTTTAGGGTCCCTCACGATTTCCATGCTCGGCTTAGAGACATTTTTAAACAATATTACGAAGGCTAAGGAGTTTATAAAACGTTTTATACTGCGGTAAGTTCGGGGATCGTCTAATGAAATTGTTTTTGGCTATACCGTACGCTGTAAAGTTTTATTGGAATGGAATTTTGTTTCGGTTAAGTCGTTTTTTGGTGATCAGAATCTTGTGCAGAAACATAATCAAAGATTTATGTGGTAAGTAACTGGGTTTTACTTGAAATAAATGAAGTAAATTCCCTATAACTGAACAGTAGGCAGTTCGCACACTACTAACTTAAGACAGATGCTTAATATTTATGTATGCTTAGGTATTATGATTAAACATTCTATATATTTCACGATGTCGTATCAAATATAAAAATATTAGAATTCTTCATATTTTAATATAATACTAGTAAGGAATAAGTAGGTACACGGCCCACTTGATGGTAACAATTTACCGTGGCTCATTAACTCTTGAACATAAAGGGGAAACTTGTGATAACAGTGATGTGATGGAGGTAACTATTTGCCTTAGATACAAAAAGTATTCTAATTCTCATGCTGTTGCATGAAGACTATCATATTTTTTTATTTATATCACTCCATTATACAGTATTTTTAACATACTCCATTTCACTAAATTGGGTCGACGACGGTCCATCTAGATGACTTTCAAGTCATAGGTTCTTGGGTACCACTTTGACACTAGATTTCAGATACCTACTTAACCTGATTCGTGTGCTTGACTGAATCTAGGGAACTGATACGTTCAAATTTAATTATTGGTCACTTTGAATTTTCAAACTTCATTGGCTTCATAGAAATTAATTATTTCAATAACTAATGTAAATCTGAGAGTTATCATAATTCTTGGAAATGTATTACGTCCAATAATCCTAACCAGGATAATATAGACAGGAAGTTCAAACCAACGATAGGGCAGCTTAAGAAGTAAGGTATAACACAGATGTACACTACTTGATTGGAACACATAATTATTAAACCCACATGATGTTTAAAGAATGGACCATTTATTTCAAATATTTACTTGTCATCAAGGAGCTGTGAGATACGTGCGTGCGAGCCATTACAGCCCATTCGAAACTACTTAACAACTTATTTTCAGAGATCTCCCCATTTAATTACCGAATTAAAAGGCAGCGCCTGTGAAAGTCATACTATACAGTTCTCACGTCTGTCAGTGAGTATCGTTAAAACAAAACCACCTCAATCTGAAACAGGGAAGCTTGTAATAAACGGTTGGAATATCAACCTTATGTGATTATGTTAAGGTGCTCGTTACGATAATGTTGTTACAAGTTTGCGTCTCCCACGGTGAGAATCTATTTACGTATGCGTGTTGAATGTATCAAGTTGAGATTATTGCATAGGTTTAATATTTAGATTTTGAATAATATTATATTTAACAAAGACTGAACTTCATGAATGATAAATTTCACCTTGATCATTTTGTGATTTTATCTCGAAACAATTTACATTGCGTATTTTTTAAACTTGATCAAAAGTCATTTACTTCTACAAGACATCTTTAAAATTCAATTTTACTTGCTATGGACTGTATGTTTGTATAACCAACTTTTATCAATCGACATGCCCGTCCATTCACCTCTCGTTTATTCGCTCGTTCGTTGCCTTTTTTCTTCAATTATATTTTTATTTCGATTTAGCGGGCGGTCCACATGTGGCGCCTTCACCCTTCCCACGTACACGATCACTTTTAACTCATTCTGGACATTATTTCGAAGGTATAAGGTTGATTTTTGTGTGTTTAAATTTTGCGTGTGTGCCTGAACTTTGAGCGTTAAATGAACACAAGTAAAGCGTAGACACGTTTATGGTAGAAACGTTGGGAACACCTGGATCGGTTCTTGTAACATATTTATACGATTTCTGGGAACATAAGTTTGTTTTGGCGGTTTCGTTGTTATTAATATTATTATTAATTGCGCGATGAGAAAACGGTTGGTGAAATAAATGGCACGTTTTGTTTTTAATTAGGTTGATATGGAATATAAAATTGTGATTGTACAAGGTAATATTTGTTGGTTGAATAAAATTATATGACTTGGTTACTAAAAAATTTGACGAGTCCCCTTGGTAGAGTAAATCTTTGGGGTCTAGGTCCGCCTCATCTACTAGGCTCATTGGCGCGAGCTGCCTTCTCGGGGTTACCATAAAAGCCAGGACAAGTCCATTCAAAAGAAAGATTAGGAGAGCGGACTCAGGATCGTAAAGTGCAAGCTATTGATGCAATAGGGCGGGATGATGATAGTACTCTAAACTCGTTGATCCTCGCAAAAATCTCGGTCAAAAATAGAAATAATTATCATGATTATGGCCACACGAATATTACTTTTTAACTATGAAAAAACTATCCTCTTTCTTAATATGGATGTTACCCGTAGACCGATTTTTTGTATCAATTCCTCTTGTTTCTCTGTACCTACTCTTAATATATTGCTTATTTTGTACTAGAAATTATATTATGGTTCGCAACTCAACAATCTTCAAAAGACAAATATCTAATTATCTAGCACACAATGATACAGTCAGTGATTCCGTCTGTCACTACACGATCTCATATGGCGATTAATCAAACGACTGCGGCGATGACAACCGGCTAATGACGCTAACAGGCGGAGTCGGCTGAATAAACATAGCTAGACGTTGTCTGTTTTTGTTCGTGAGTCATGTAGAAGATGGGTGATAAGTTTGACATCAAATTTCGTATGTTAAGGTGAGGGGGGTTGGGAGGCTAGACTCTTTTTTATATGGGATACTTCAATATGATTTCCCCTCGCCTGATGGTTCGCTAAAGGTAAAGTCTCAAGAAGGGGGTCCCCATTACATACACCGACAGTGACATAATGGTGGCCCTCAACTTGAGGGCCTCATTAAAGAAGAGGTCATTGTCGTCGCAGTACTGCGTGATAAAGGGCAGATATTGGTTTAGACATGGTTTGGACTATGCCAATACCCACTGGTACCACGAGTACTGCGGCAACCATTACCTAAAGCCTGGCATTTCATTCCTCTTGCATTCTAACAAACGTTTTGGAAGGGCAGTGTTGTACTATCGAATTTGCCGGGTTATAAAAAACATAGGGAAAATAGTAGCAGCTTATCCAGCAAATTACAGATCGAAATAATAAGATGCTATCTTTATTTTTGCATTTCAAATGTTTAACAGTGATAGGAATATCGGTTTTCAAGGGCTCCGCTATGTTTTGCTGCAAAACTGAAATCTATCATGGGGAAAAACGTATGGATACGTTTTCGCCTGATATTAGGTTCAATTAGTTACCACAAAAAATACTCACTAGTCACTTCACACATAATCTATAACATAAGGTAAACCAGCAGACTTGCATAAAAAGAAGTTATGGTTTAAAACACAGAAGCATGGAAAGAACCTAAAAGTAGCTGATATTTCTGCCTACTCCGAGGAGAGAAAGACGTAATCATAATATATGTTATGATGTCTCTAAACACCCTTAACATTTCCTGTAAATTGCCAACAACTTATCTTCAAAACGAATAGCATTTAAATCCTACCTATCCCATTTCAGTTCACCATTCCAATTCCACACCTTCAACGGTTTATTTTAGTTGCTCGCTATCCTCCGGAGTGCTCACAAAATATTTACTGAACAAGAGGATTCCAGTGAATGTTGGACTAATCCAAATACGTGGCCACAAAAATGTTCTCCACCTTTATTTTGGGAAAACACAACTATTCCGGTAGGCAGACGCGACAGGTGTTGCTCTCGTAGGGTTGGCACGAATGCATTGATACATTCTCGAGTATATTTAAAGCGGTGGAAATTAGATACGTAGATATGAAATTTATTTTTGATTCAAAAAGAATTTTCATTCAACTTTTCTCAGAGCATATTCTCAAGACATTCTCGAAGCGATTGTTTCATTTTCTCTTAAAAACTCACTATCACTAGTAATTTTACCGTTGGCTAAAATTATAAAAAACTGAGAAACTAAATAGTATAGCATATTTTTAATATTGTGACAATTAAGTAACACTTTTATTACTTAATGATGTGTATGGATGTTAGTGGATGGAAGTAAAGAGCGCAACTGAGGAAACAATAATGTATTGTATGTATAATAATGATGTGACAGTATATTGAGTGGATTACTGAATGTAACCTCATTGAGATTAGTGGAACAGAAGAACACATTACGTCGACTCGAGATGAATTGGGAGCAGGGCAGGTAAATAAATGATTAACCATGATGTTATATCGAAAAGTGTAGTAGCTTATCTATTTTTTACAAATATTTTTTTCAAAAATTAAGCAATAACTAATTACAACTAAACGTTATTCATTCAAACATTATTTATCAACTTTAGTTTAAAGTAAACAATTTAGTTGGTATCAACCCTAGTCAGTGCCCAGGCGCAGGCGCCCGTGTAGCTTCGCTCTCAACATCCGTCATTGTCGTACAAACTGGAAACGTCCCGCTTTTCCTCCACATTAACGATTTTTTTAATAGTGTAGGTCGCACGTAGGCGGCCAGGAATACCTGGTCACCAGCTCTCGTAAATCTGCATTTATCAAGCGACATTAACCTTAAGACATGAATAATTTATAGTTTTGACAGCACTCCGCTAGAGGCATCTTAATAAGAAATCATTTATAATAAAGAGCTGGTTGTTAAAGTTCATTTTTGCGTGTCTACGTGTCGACAGAGATATGTACCGGATGCAGTGGAAATGTTCAACTTTCAGACCCAATAAATATTATTTTTTGAATTGAAAAATTAAAAGACGTGAACTTTCGAAAAATCTGATTGCGGTACTTTTTGGATACTCAAATAATATGTACTGTAAGTTTCTTTTTTTTTATTCATGATTGGCTTACGTTTGACCTCAATCTCACCTGATGGTAAGTGACGATGTGGTCTACGATGAATCACGCTTGCCTAGAAGGAAGGAACCTATTCACTCATGACTTGAAAACTCTCAGGTTATAGCTTTCCGGAAACAGACTAAGAATTCTTAATTTCCATCCCTTAAAATAAAACAAGTTTAGTGTTGTAATGAGTTCATGCATTTATTTATTCATTTATCCTAAGTCGATGGACCATCAGTTCAGATGCTTAAGATCTTTCCTTTTTGAAGAAGGTAGCTTACCAACATCCACAGTTCGACTGATTTAAAATTTGATGTGGCTATAGTTATATTAGTGGTATTTCCATGACATGGTTAGGTACTTTGGCTTGATAGTGCAGTGTCATGTGGTTTGCGAGTTATCATGAATTAAAGGTATTTTTTGGATCAGAAGCAATTCAATTTTTACCATAGCTCTTAAAATTCTGAATAAATTTCTGTGTATGGTATATTAGAATCCTTACCAAACTAAAAATCTCGACATCTTCTTAGTTCTTTAATACTTAATGCAAACCAACCAACATTTTCCATTTTCATTTTTAATCATTGCATTATTGAGTAGACTAGCATTAAAAACGCACGTTCAGCGGTATAGTAATTACAAGAGGTAATCAGAACAAACATACATATCAAACACATAACCCTCTTACCTTCACTTTAGTCATACAAAACGATGTCACTCTAAATTTAGCCCATCACTATTTAGCCCACTTTAGTACTTTTTCACATAAACGGCGCCCCAGATACAGATCAAATGATTACTTTCGATTGTTTTCGTAGCATCAGTTATTAAAGTGTTTGGGCGCGTCAAAGCAACAGCGCGATGGCTGGCGCATTGCCAGGCCACTATACATTAATCACATGAACTGAGAATCACTCAAAAATCGCTTCGAGCAGTCGACAGACGTATCGATAAGTTTGACGATCTTGTAAACATCGATTTTTTTTTGCTCGTGTGTGTAGGTTGGGTTGTATATAGAGGGTGAGGTTTTTAGTTTTAGTAGCTGCAGGCTTATGAAGCGTTAGCGAAGTAGATGTAATAATACGTATGGAATGGTAGAATATTCGACTGGTAAGTTAGAGAGCGCGGGTTCGATTTCCACTCAGTGCATTTTTTTTTGGTTTAGTTACAACTATTATTTTTACAGTCATACACCCAATGCAATAGTGTAAGAATATATATTTTTTTTTTGGAAGGAAGGAGGGAATTTATATGCATGAAACGTATATTTTCGTAGGCCTGGTGTTTCTGTATAACTATCAATGCTTATATTTACGAAAAAGAAAAATAAGTATTTTTTGTCTGCATTTTAGATATCTACCATAATTATATGAAGTTTTAAATGACGTTGTGTAATGTAATACAATTGGCTTTTATGATAGCGACTAAGGTCTTGTGTCCTAATACCAAGAACAGAGCCTCGTTCACTACTCAGTTATGATCCTGCACCTGATACACAATATATGATGTGATGGAAATACCCTATCTATGGGCCCACCCCGGCGTAAGACGCGAAAAAACAGGGTAACACACCTTTGTCAGGGGTAATACCACGTAATAAGATAGTAACGCAGAATTCAAACAGAAAATATTTAACTAAATTCTAATTTCATCACAAATCTATAACAAATCAAAAGATCTGAATCTGAAACTACTCTGTGCCCAAGGTAAACACAGGGCGTGTCCACACTGGCCGTCAGCACTCCGCATTAGCCCGTCAACGCCCGTGTGAACCAACTTTATCAACCATCAACGATGTTCATCTATGATCTCACTACCGCACGGGTCTGTGATCTCATTGTATGAAAAATGTTAGCGAGAAAAGATTTCCTCTAACATATATTATTCGCTTTATGGGTGGATGGGTATTAATAAGTAGGTAATTCATTTGCAAGTTAAGCAATCCTATACTCCATTCCGTTAGATACCTACTGTAGGTACCTAACCGAATGGAGTATAGGTCAGTCACATGGCATCTGTAGCAGTCGTTATGAATAGTTGGACCCCTAAAAAGTCTGACAACTGGTCTATCTATAGAATTTCGATATTTCTTATGGGTTGTGGAGGTCAGATGGCAGTCACTTCAAGGAAAATATTGCATTAACTTTTTCCGATTATTTCTTACACCTTCCCCTACTCTCAAATCTTACCATCAAGTGAGCCATGTGCTTAGTTATTATCTGATAAGTATTTTGATAAAAGCATTTTTGAGCTATCTAATAAAATTATACAATATTTTATTATTATTAGTACCTATAGGTATAGTTTATAATGTTATTGAACTATGTCATGTATATTACCTACTATAGTTATCAATAGAGAAAAAATAACATTTTATCGTAAATTAGGGTACAATTAGACGATAAATGTATACTGTACGGCGTAAATGTTCCTGAAACTTTTTACGAATATGAAAAATGTAACCGTTTTACAATACAATTTGTGTAATTTAAATAATAAATTATAACATTTTCCCGTTAGTAAAAGTTGTAATTTTATATAAAAATATCAAGAGTTCTTTTGATATCACCTCGTTTGCGGACTTTCTGAGAAAATGAATATTTTTTTCGATAATTTATTGTCCATTGCAATGTCATAATAATTCAGGTTAAACAATAAATTACTTGCATTCACATGTCATAAGTGCCTGACAGCTTTTCAGCACATGTAGACTGTAATTCTTTTTTCGGGGCGTTATGGAGAGGTGTATCACGAAATGCAAAAAAATGAAGGATAGTTTTTTTGTTTGACTTTTATAAATTTTACAGTAGTCATGAAAAAGTGTTGTTATCAATGAGTTTGAATCCTATAATGTGACAAATGAGAAAAAGCTTATCAAATTTTAATGTCAACATAATTATGACAACATCCTGTGTATCCATATTTCGCAAAGGATTTGATTTTAATGTGTACCTACACATAAAGGCCGGACTCTTTGTGTGTAGGTAGACGCAAATAGGTTGTAGTAATAGACACAATTGTCACACTATAAACAATGGCATTCCTGAATTCATAAATATATAAATACAATGAAAACTTAGTAAACAACTTTTTCCAAACTTCATAGGTACGTGTCGTTAATTTCAACATTTCTGAAACTATTCTATCGATAACATAAATAAAATACCTTGTGTAAACAGTAGGTAACACTGATTGATTAAAAAACCCATATTCCTTAAAAGCTTTAGACCATTTTCAACTTGGAGTTTATAACATTTTTGACATAAATTCACCTCAAGCCTGGCATCTCACTTTGTTATTTCTCAATCGGAAAGCCCATATCTATAAATAAATAAATATTGTAAAACAAACTGCCAAGTATATTTTACTCATGGAATCGATGGCGAAAACAATGTGTATAGCAAATTAACCGAACACTACACAACGCTATATTTTACAATAATAAATGTATGCCTCGGCGTACGTTATGTGTATTTTTGCACGCCTCTCATTGACACCACAGTCCAAAACTTACAGTAGGGTAACAGTGTGCTTTGAACAGTTGGAACATCGTTGGATTTTTATTGATAAAAATTTAAATGTTACTAAATTAAATTATCTTAAATTTCAACTATGTTAGATAGGTACTCAAAATGTAAAGAAAATGTGTGATTGAAGGTGTGAATTCCGGTATAATATTGCTGGTACTACTTACCCCAATTGATGTCACAAAAACCCCAATTACGTGGTAAATTGTAACACTCAATTTTTTTGAGAAGAAAATAATAAATTTGATTTTTTTTCAACTAGACTTCATAGAGGAATGATTAGAGGCTCGATTAAAATTTAGTTACTGATAATCTAGCTAATACACTTCGATATATATGGGTATCTAAAGTTTCAAAAATTATTACAACAATCTCTCGCTCCCCTACAACCATTGCCATACTCGTTTTTGTTACTCTGTGTCTCGTATCAGGCGCTAAAAAGATTTATATCTCCTTAGCGTTTATTAGCTGATATATTTATCACAAATACTCAGAGATATTGCCTCAGTAACCCTCTCAGATGGAGTGTGCACAAAAAATGTCTAAATATCATAAATCATATCTAGGTGGCTAGTGCGCAATAAGCTAATAGGCTGATGAAAATATGTTGCTAAGATAACGCCATATTTCTTTATTGGACGGTTTACTGGTTTTTGTTCAAGAAAATGTGTTAGAAAAACACTAATACATCATCAACATAAATATTAATGCAGCTTTGAGATACGTCCGTTTTTTTATACCAAAAGAGAATAAGTATTATGGACTAGGCATGAACGTAATAATCAGGGTACGTTCTCACACGAGCTCCAAGTTTGGAACTCATCAACAAATATGATCATTGAACCTCCTTGCGTCGTTGGACCTTTAGAATAACTCTGGCTTATTTGAAACTTGCTTGATCGTGCGAGTTGACACCTTCGAATTTCAATTTTTTCGTTGTCAATTGCAATTTTCGAATACGCTTACAATCTGCCTTCGGCCATCCTTCGGCAATTTGTATTTAATAACGCTTCACGTTTATAAAATGCCGAAGACGTTTGTAAACGGACAAATCATTCAAATTGCCTGCGATATCCATGCCATGTCAACGTTGAGAATAATATCTAGAAAAAAAAAACCTACCTATGAACGCACTAACATGAGAAAGACTTCATCGTCAATAATAATCCTAGCATGATGGCATACAGATGTTTACTACAGCTATTCTGGCATTGACTGCTGGGTTTATGCAGTCAAAACAATATTTATTTTAACGTACCTTGTTGATTATTCCACTTTACTTTTAATGAATGTCATTTTTCTTTGAAATATTTTCCGCACATCAAAACAAAATTATAAACAATATTTTGTTATATTAATTACGCAATATACTTGAGACATAACTCAATGTCTGGAGCAATATCGGCGAGGCGACATTACGGCAATGTAAATTATAAAAATATTAAATAAAGTACATTACAAATGTTCGGTTGAATTAACTAGACACTGAGTCCCTCTTTAAACGATCGCCTCTATTAATAAACAAGAAGATATTTGTGTTTGTGCATCACTACTTACCTCAAATTTATAAATTCTTGAATCAGAAATGTATGGTCAGCGGTAAAATTAGATGATCATTTTTAGAATACAAACATTAGTTTCTGAAATGGCTTACCCTGATTGCTTAAAGTAGTAACTACATAAGAAAGGACTATAATTACAGAATGTATATTTAGATCAGTAAAACAGAACATCAGGATTTGAATCCACAACCAGTCTTTTACAAGGGAATACTCTGACCAACTGAGCTACTTGGATAAGTTGTAGATATTTGAAATTTTCTCCGATAACTATATAAAAAGTTAACATATTAATTGCTTTAACATTTCATTGAATTACAGAATATAGTTCTGAAAGACTGAATATTAATATGAAATTATGAGGTTTGTTAAAATTTCAGATTAGTTGATGTTAACCATGGAATCCGGATACTATTAGTAACATATTCACTCCCTGGTCTGGCATGTAAGTTATTTCTAGGTAGGAATTACTAGACAATCAATTTTGATATCTAAAGTGTTTGATTGGAAGTTTTGTAATGTATTGCTTCTTGCCAAATAATTTCTTGACAGAAATATAAATCAAAATAAGAATATTGTTTATATCGAACATGAAATAAAAATATTTTACAATAGATTGGTAATGGATTTTGTTCGTAAGTCAATATAATTAATGTTTTTATCATTAGTGACTACGACAGGTCGGAGTAGGTACCTACATACGTTTTCGAAATATCAAATAAATTTCTTATACTATAAAGGTAGCGAATTCGTATACAGCGTAGCTGATTGTAGCCTACAACATTAGATGGAAAGTCCGCGTCAAAAGTTCATGATCATATCCAGGTGACAAAAGCAGATGATGCTATAGAACGTCAAAAGTATCTAAGCGAGCATTATAAGAAACTTGTTACCTCTATAATACCTACATTCATAAAATAAATTATAACAACCCATTTGTGTCCCACAACACGGGTCTCTCTAACGAGAGAGCTAAGAGGGTTTAGACCTTAATCTAATGCGGGTTGGTGAATAGGACATGTCCTTAAGAATTTTTTCTAGGACATGTGGGTTTCCTCACGATGTTTTCCCTTCACCGTCAGCAGATGGTAATCATGTGATTAGCACATTATAAATTCCACAAAGTGAAATTCACATTGGTACTGTTCGGCCGGATTCGAACTCATTACCTCTGAGTAGAGGCCGCGTTTTTATCCATTCAACTACCATCGTTCATACTTTCGCGCAATTTTGAAAAACAAAAAAAAAACTCTTTATGCTGATAATCAGATTTTTTAGAATAACGAAGTTACTATATTAGCTACTTTGAATATTATTCAATAATGAATGTCACCTTTCAATGTTTAAAATATTACTTACATATCAAATCCGTTCGGATCTAGAGATAATCTATAGCAAGTAATAAATTATAGAAAAAAATGTGGTGCGTCTGCCAAGTGCAATGTCATCGTAACGGAACTGTTTGCTTGTCTAATAGCAAACAGACATGAAATGATATTAAAAGATCATCATTAACGCTGGTATGTGGAATAAAGGTGTTTAGCGACGGAGGCTGGACGCAAATAACTGAAAAACAGCTTTGTTGGAGATCCGCTAAGATTTACAAAGGTATTTTTTTGTGTTAGTGGGCCGTTTAGTGCGTAACTACTAATCATGATACTTCTATCTACAAACTATTATAAAATTATAAAGAAGCTGTGTACATTGGAGATATTTAAAAAAACTTGGATTATAAACAATTCTGAACACAATTTTTTTTTTTTGGAATCCTTATCTGCTTGTGCACGAAGGACGCAAAAACTACAGGACGGATTTTGATGCGGTTTTTTTACACTTGTTTGATTATATTCGGTTAAGTAGAACCGGAGATTATATATTATAGTCAAAAAATGTGAAAACCATCGTACACGCAGGTAGAGCCGCGGGCTTAGGCTAGTTGTAAAATAAAATGAAATATAAATTCCAGTATATATTGAAAGTCCGATAACTGGTTAAACTTCGATGTGGCAAGTGGGGTGTGGACGTCAGATGGCAGTGCTTCACGGCAAATATCGAAGTACGCCACTTCGTAGTTAGACTGAAAAGCTGACTGAGTTGGAAAAGGCTCAGAGGATTATGATGATGATGATGAAAATAGGTAGATACTTTTTTATCCTGCGGAAATTCCTATGCACGGAAACTATGGAGGGGGGAAGGGTGCTCGTCCGCTCCTCACTGTACCCTCAGCTAGCCAGAGGACACCTGGAGAGAATCGGAGCAGCCCTTTAGAGGGCCACTCCCGCCTTGGCCGAATTTGCCGCAGACAGCAGCATCTCCCGTGGTACAAGTGGCAGGTGCTGCTTGCCTCCGTTGCCCGGGTGCTCCACGTGGAAGTAAGTAGGTACTAGCCAGCCAACTAACTTAACCCAAAACACAAATAATTTGTAACATAAACAAGATGGCTTTATAATATTTTTTTATTTAAATCAAAGAAGTATTGCAATATATCATCAGCTATCATCTTATAAACGACACACTACATTTGCAAGAGCTTAATTATTTTGTGGCGGCAGGCCATGTGTTCGCATTGCCGGTACAGGTTACGAAGCGGGTCATTATCAAAATGTATGTATAGGATGTTACTTTTAATGTCAGATTACTAATAATTTGATACTTATATAATATGTCTTGTATTGAAAAACTACTAAGATAAGTCTTTCAAAGAGGCTTTATTATGATAACGACATGAGACGAGACGTGAGGGTAGGCAGCGCGAGTATGACGCCCGTAGGACACGTTCATAGGTCACAGTGACCGCTTCTCATCAGGTGGGCTTTGTGCTTGTCTGTCACCTAAGTGGTATAAAAAGCCTAAGTAAGCGATAGAACATGGTTCGTAAATATGCTTACCAACCATGTTCTATCGCTCGAATAGAATCAAGTAATCTTATTTAGTTCAGATGTTTTTCACTAGATGACGTTAGGCAGATTTTTTAATTTTGACGTTTTGTAAGTTCTGTTTAATGGTCTATACATAATAAATGATTTTTGACTTTGACTTCAAGTTAGAGGACTTTTGTTTTCTTATCATTTTTTGCCTGTGTTTCCGGAAAGCTATAACCTGGGAATAGTCAAGCCACGAGCGAATAGGATCCTTCTAGGCAAGCGTAATTCATCGTAGATCACATCGTAACTTACCATCAGGTGAGATAGTGGTCAAACGTAAGCCCATCTTGAAAAAAAATTTTAAGTGAAGATAATTATTAAGATCTATTTTTCTATCCAAAACTTCACTTTAAACTTACTACTATCTACCTCGTGGGATGCAGTAAATTGCTCTCAAAACCCAAACTGAAAAATTATTATATCCAAAAATAAATTGATATTCATTTATCTATAGAGTAAAATGTCTTAGTTTTAAGAACACAAGCCCCACATAGAGTTATACAAATGTAGGGGCATTAGTTCTCGCATCAATAACCATTAGTTATATCACACGCATCTTTTTAATCATATATACTTCATCTTTACGCCATTAAAATAAACTGGATGAAAAATTGTGTTGAGATTGTCCGTTAAGTTTGATGAGAGTAGATTCTCTTTTTAGTTAGATTTTGAGAAGAATGTAAATAGCTGTATTCATACAGCTAGCCTAGCTTTTAATTTTTTAATTTTGACGTTTTGTAAGTGCCGTTTATTGGTCTATACAGAATAAATGGTTTTTGACTTTGACACGAATAATAGGTTTTGATAATAAGAACTATAATGTATTTGTCACCCCGGTTTGACCCCAGCCATCTCCGGATTCTAGATAGCCCCCAAAGAAAGCTATATCCTGGTAATTTTTGAAGCAAACGTGTTCCATAGTTTAGGCGTAGCTGCAGGAGATATGGGAATGAAGCGTGAACCCATCAAGGGCTAAAAAATGTAAGTAATTTTTTGCAAGCATTTTAGTTTATTTATTTTTTGCAAAGGTTTTAATTAGTAAAACACCCTGTATATATATTATTCTGTCGCTCACCTCAAAAAGCGAATTACCAATAGTATAGAGGCTCTTTCATGCGCGTCCGGCGCTGTCGGGCGGCCGGATGCGCGCATCCTGACACAGACACCGCGTCTTAAGTTACTCCTACCTACGTGATCATCTTCATATATTAGATGGCTGTTTTAGGGTTTTATTATGTTTTAGATTAATTTATATAAGGACATTCATGATATGGAATAATTTTTACCGCTCTGAGAGTACTATAATGTCTTTGAATTGTATGTTTATGAAGTTTTTATAGGTATAATCAGTGCGGCTGTAGTACCTTAAATATTGTATTTCCACTGTCAAATTTTATTTTCCAAGTATGCTGCTACCTGGATTGCGTTCTCAGAGGCCCAAATAAGTTCCTCCGGTGCGTATATACATGGGCATGCAGCACACGTTAACTGGCCACGTCTATAGACCACGGTGACCGCTTTCCATTAAGTTGACCATGTGCTTTTCCGCCAACTAAGTGGTATAAAAAAGGGTGGGTCATGGTCTGCGACGTAACTCGCACTGCAGGTTAAAATAACAAGTTTTCAATGAATGGTACTACAACATAATAAAATATAAAATTATTTTTCAAGCTTTTGTCTCTCTGTGTATCTTTCTGTGTGTTTGTATTAGATAATCTCTATAATGGCGGGTCCCGATTTTGATGAGACTCACTAGTAGATAGCTAATAATAATAAGGTGTAAGAATTTATTTTTATAGAAAAAGAACTACGGTTTCTCAAGTCTTCAAAATAAAGTATTCTAGACGCTTATTATTCGAATGTATTTTTTTTTATACCACTTAGGTGGCAGACAAGCACACGGCCCACACTGATGGAAAGCGGTTACCGTGGCCTATGGACGCGTCCAACACCAGGGGCGTCACACTCGCGCTGCCGACCCTAACTAATAATTTCGGGCTTGCCCTACTGTTTGCATATTATTATTATCTAACTATGCCACAGTCGAACGATGTTAATTCCACTTTAATGTAACAATTCCACTTTAATGTAACAAATTCCACTTTAATGTAACAAATGTGACATGAAGGCAATTGACGCGATAAATAAACAAAAAGCAATAGGACCTAGATACCTAAATAATAATAAACCAGCATGACGTCTGTATTCAAACACATTTAAAGATTATTTCCTCAAAGATTCACTGCAACTAAATTTTGTTCCAAACGCAGAAAAAATGTTACAAGAAAAATATCCAGTTGGCACCAGTTCAAAACCTGCAGGTGAAATTTCACGCTTAGCAAATGTGGCGTTGGATTTGAAACAGTCTTTAAATTCAGATAGTATTGCTAACAAAAAATTACGCAAACAAAACAGTTACTATCTATTAAAACAAAGGCATTATACAAAGCTTTAATTCATAAATTCTACAGAACAAAAAATGCAACAGATGTTAAAAAATAGTACAAACAAAAATGTAAACAAAACAAAATTACAAAATAAAAATTGTTGTGTTTTACGAGTCGTATACATCCACCGTTAGTAATTCTACTTGACACTAGATGGCGCTAGGAGTACTTTAATCGCGAACGCTGTAGTAGGTACGTTTCTTTCGGGGTATTATGAACTTTGAGCTTAGAAAACATGTTGTAGTTAGATATGTATGTATTTAGTCATGATGATGAATAGTCCATATTATTTGTGTCACTTTGACGACGCATTGTTCTATTTTAGTTTCGAGATAGCTACCTACATACCTAACTGAAATAATCATATTTTCTTATTTATTAATGTTTATGATAGGTACAGTTTCAAATTGAAAAAACCTATTTGAAATCACACAATCATAATAATATACAATACCAGCCTAATACCTTAATATTAATAATAATAAATAAATAAATAAATAAATAAATAAATAATACTAAATCCTTAATATTGCCTTATTTTTCACTAAAAAATGCTGTGTCCGAGTCTAATTGCTTTTACTTTAGGTAGTATAAAGTTTTGTGTTAAAGTAATTATTTCATTACAATTTCGTTTAAATATGCCTTTAATTTTTATATAGTTTTTAGGAAGTGCATAGAATTAGCACCGAACACCTGAGTTACACTGGTACAAGTTACCTACATGGACCTAGGAATAACTATGGACGGAGCCATGGGAACAAAAAAGTGACGCTGCATAGTCAGCCAACTTTCGTATACGTATACAGTCGCCACGCACACTCTCACATCATAGTCAGCCACTTCGCGGCAAACGTCGGCCGAATCGGTCGATCTGTCAGTTTAAGCGGGAAGAAAAAAAAATCAAATACAACATGTCTTGTGCAGTGAAATGGTGTAAAAACCGTAGTGACAGGAAGAAAATAAATCCAGGGATCACATTTCACAGGTTAATCAATATTTCAATCACTTAATGTTTATCTAATAATTATACATAAATGTTCATTCAATATTTCAAAACAAAATTCAATTGTTCGGTACAAAACCAGTGATCCCAACATAAAAGTGTGCAAATTTCCCCATATTTTGGGGAAATCTGTAAATTGTGTGACTTTATGATGAAATAGCATAAACTATTTTTTAGTAGTGATAACCGTAGTGATTTAACTTCTTTTTTATAAATACATGGGATTAGGAAACGCAAAAATACAAATTGTAACTAATATGAATTTTTTAACTTTTTTTTGTTAATTAGGTACCTAGTTTAATCGTGTGAATATTCCCCACGGTTACCATCCATGTAAGTTTTTTTTTTATATAGGTATAGTGAAAAAAATAATGTAAAAAATAACTAAAATATTATTTTCATTCATTCATTCATAATAAAATAATATTTTTAATAATAATGCACGAATCACCTTTAATGATTGTTCATTTATATATTTTAAAATTTACCAAATAATTCTCCCTATTCCTCAACTAAAATAATAAAAAATGGGGAAATTTAGGTAAAACCTCGCATCCCTACAATTTACTCACACAATGATTGATGACCGCCATTTTTTGACACAGACTAGTTACTCTAGGCACTCCGTCCATACTTTTCCTAAGTCTATGGTTACCTAATAGAGTTTAAAATATTACACTTAAATTTTTGTTTATGGGTATTGGTACTTACTAATATTAAATGGAAGAAATCAAACAAAACAAAAGAACATTCAAACAATAAAACTAGAAAATCTAATATTTATTAATTTATTTAGAACACGAAAGAACGTCATTAACAATCCCTATTTTATTTTTTAGTTTTTTCTTCTTATTTCATTATAATTTTTATAGCCAGATTCATTTGGCAATTAGTAAAACCTTTTTTTCATGCGGTAATTCTACCACCCCTGCTGGGACAGCGGGGGTGGTTATGTCGAACTTGAACCGACTAAAACCGCACGCTGTCTCGGAATGTAAGCCTCGAGGTAATGCTTTTGGATCACTTTCGCAAGAACTATTAATAGGTAGGTACATAAATAGACACCTATACGAGTAAGGGGTAGGTACCTATAAGTACCTATAAATATTGCAACATTTCGTGCAGAGGTAGGTTCAAGTGATAACACCGGTAACCCATTTCCTTAGTTGGCATGATTCACTGTGCGCCGGCGCAGATAAGCACTCCGTACTTTGTCACCCTCAACTGAACACAACCAGGTCAGTGTACAACAATGTTTAGATAATAAAGTACGGTATTTATTTTATTCGTACAATCTTCTTCAGTGAATTCCCGGTTGCATCCAAAGTTTAAATTTTTTTATACTACTTAGGTGGCAGATAAGTACAAACAAACAGGTCAAGTTAAATAAAACCGTTTAAGTCCGTTTGGAATTGAATTTTAAACATATTTTATTACGAGAATTATTGACCATAATATGTACGCCTTCTATTTCAATTTCAATTTCAATTTCTTTATTTTTCAAAATAGTGTAACGTAATTACATCTTTTTGACGTCAAAACTACTTAATACTAAGTTTACCACCGCTTCCTAGGCGCTAGTGGAGAAGAAACGGCGCAACAAACTCCACTGCTGCATTTTAAGACGTCAGGTTATACATAGATATCTTAAGACTAAATATGGACGAATGTACATTTTGTCTCGTGTCAATATAAATAAAGGTATATAAAAAAAAAATAATATAATAAATTTTAACCGAAGTTAAACAATAAAATAATTGAAAATGTCAAAAATATACTAATGTCAAAAAAATAGCAAAAAAGGTCGCGTGCCTACCACAATATCAATATATTGTAGTAGGCAAATGCCACAACTACAGCATTATGTAGTTGTAGCACTTTAGCATTCTAGGAGGGGCCTGCACCATGCTCAAGCTTCTGATCCTTCTTATCAAAAGTAAGAAAGTTAGTTTATGTGTGAGTTCCGATGTATGGCTGTAGGTATGTATGTTTGTTACAAAACTACTTCCAACAATTAGACAGTTCCAGGAAGTATTACCTACATAAACACATGTTTCATTCAAAATATTGGCTCACAACGGCTCCTATGAGGTAAACGTGTAGATAATACCCAATATTCCAGAATATTCCACATCATCATACCTTCACAATCGCTAATTATTCCCTTCTTGGAAACAACACATGTGTTCAAGACAAAGGTTGCTTTTTATAAGCTTTTTGTGTTTACCTACACACCCCTACAATACAAATTCAACTTTATCTCCCACCAATAAAGTACAAATTTAAATAAACATAACCAATTGTTTTCTAAAATGTTATACGATTTTCAACCTTAGCACGTTGTGATAAGACGGTTGCGAAAGGTAAAGGTTGTTACCTGAGCAAGGTGGGGCCATATGGGGGCGGTTGTGCTGTCGGGCCTTTTTGACCCAAACTGTGATAAAAAATGAGGTATTTGATAACATTTTGGGTCTTAGGAGCCGCTTCGAGTTCGGTTGGTGTAAAAGAATACGTTTTTAATGTAATAAATGTGTGAGAATTTTGTGTGCTGTTTGTATATAGCCACAGAAATAGAATACAAAGACCACCGTATTTCTTCCTATATTCGTCGTACTTACAAGGCGAGTATGACTATATGGGGCCCATAGAACTCTTAATAATAAGACAGTCAAAAATAATGTCTTATTATTAAGAGTCCTATGATTGGGCCCTATCAAGATATTCGGGGCCCAAGTCAACCTCAATGCCTCACACACTGCTGATGGAGGGACAAGGCTCTGGTGCAGGGCTTGGGATCAAGGAGGTCGGGAGTGGCAGTGGTTCCTGTAGAAACCTGGTAAACCAATATATGAAGTAGTCAGAAATTGAACTCTGGGCTTCTTGGTGCAAGCTTTAGTTGCAATAGATTTAACTTTATACTTTGTAATCATGATCCTATGACCAGGTATGCCACAGACGAGAAAAGAGGCCTGAAAATATACCTACTCCCTGAAGATGAACAGGCATGAGTAACTAGGTTAACCTGATTTTCGCACAGCCGGATTTGTGTGTTATACTTGAAAGCTAATTTCCATAAACCTATAGGGGAAGGTTGCGATGATTGGACCACATAACTTTACGGTGTCATATCGAACTAAATAAAAGTGATAGAATAAAAGTAATGATTGATATATATTCCTTTCTTGATATAGAAACGACGTTACATTAATTATATTTTAAAGTTAAACTATTTAAGCAATATAGTGATAAAACTATTTTTAGATCCGTTGCTTTCTTTGGACCACGGTTGCATTGAATGGACCACTGTGTTGCCATCATTGGACTTAGAAACTTTAATACTAAAGGTCCAATCATGGCAACTTAATTAAAAAACATAATTTTAATCAAACTCTTTTAATAGGAACAATTTCAATGACTTTAAATGTTTATTGAACCTATGCTTGATTCTGTTCTTCTCGGCTAATTGAAATGCAAGCTCCATGACATCTTTAGGAGTAACACCATATTATAATGAATTCTCCATTTCAATTATATGATTATAAAGTTCTGTTTCTAATGCTGCGGGAAGATCGCCCTCCGAACCTATGATTTTAACCTCTTCCATAGCTTTGTAGTTTTTCCCATTCAATATTCGCTTCAAGTTTGCTTTTGGAACACCATAGATTCGAGAGACTTCGTTTAATCCTACAGATTTTTTCTGACCGATTCAAGGGCAAGTTTTGTACTTTGTTACTTTCAGGCGTAATGAGTTTTTTCAGGCTTTTCTGATACGATTCTGAAAATAAAATAAACATAAATTTTAATATTATTAAAGTTTCTTTAATTGGACCAGTCCATTCATAGCTTCACTATGGTGGTCCAATGATAGCAACTAGATAATCAGTTGAAAATATTTTTTCTATTAAAAATGAGACCGAAATTTAAAAAAATCACAATACCCTACTAAACCACAGATAAATATCCCGTTAATATAAAATATTATCATTAAATAAACAAAAGTATAACAGTACTTACATCGATATTTTTGTTGCGTGATTTTAATATCGGCGACCAGGCAGACACGTTGGTACACATCACTCCGTGATGCGTGGTTCGCCGATACTGAGGTTTGAAGGACACTTGCCCAGCTCGGCACTGTTGCCTAGCAACCTACTGGGTACTTTATATCGTGTATAGTTTTTGAAATACTTAGGTGGTCCAAAGAAAGCGCTGGTCCAATGATCGCAACCTTCCCCTATCTATTATGGAATAAAAAAAATTACACACCTATATTTCCCTACTTAAAAAGTGGGCGATAAAATGGTAAAATTTAACATAACATAAACTCACGCCTATATCCCCGAAGCGGTGGGCAGAGGTGCTAGCACCCACATTTCGCCAGTTTATGTTTAGGTCCCAATATACCACTTATAAACCTGCGATGAATACACACATAACTTCGAAAAGCATCGAAAAGTCATTGGTGTGTGCCATGGTGAACCTGGGATCGAACCCGAGACCTCGTCTCAGCAGTCCATTACCCAGACCACTAGGCTACCGCGGTCTTTTTGACAATTTAAAATTTACAAAATTTCTAAAACGAACAGAGACACCATAGATGAGAGCATAACATTATGTAACAACAAAACTATGATTGATTAAAAAACAAAAACTCCTAAACACACAGGTCGGAGTGTAACCTATTAAATAATTCTAATAATGAAGACATCAATAAATTGAAAGTTATTCAACGTAACAAACATCAATTATAATCTGTCGACTTGCATCAGTGCCCACTAGGTGGCGTCGTCGCTCCATCTGATAACAGCTGACCCCCAGACCCCACTTCCTTGGAACTCCACCTTATCTCTAGGTGATGGTACTCGCGGACACTAGATGTCTTCAAATTGAAATGTTTTACGAGGTCCGTTTGTTCGTCGAGAAGTTTCTAATCGTCGTTTTTTACAGATAATAAAAACTCTTTCGATGCAGCGGCAGAATTTTTTTTTATATATCGGTCACGTCAAAATGACTTCACCTCGCCTGATGGTAAGCTAAAGGTAAAGAAAGGGAGTCCCTATTACATACACCAACAGTGACATAATGGTGGTCCTCAACTTGACGGCTTCATGATTCTTCAAACAGGAACTGGCCAGAGAAGGTATTGAGGGCTTCTTAAGTGAAAAAAAGGCTTGCTACCCTTACAAATTGTTGAGTTGGTGGCATGATGCCCAAAGCCTGCCGGATTCTGGTGGAAATTCTTTGCCATGAGTCCTAACTATCTGTCCGGTAAAATCTATTCGAATATCGGATACTCTATGTGATGTCCATCACGCTACTGCTCAAGAGAGCGGAGCAGTGATCATAAATAAAGTCCAACGGGTGGGTGAGCCGTGAGCGGGCCTCAAAAAAGAGCTCGTACGGGTATTTTTTTTAAATGGTCATAACGATCGTATGTAACCAAAAAATCGACAAAATTTCTCTAAGTTAAGTATTGTAAAACTAATAAACCGCGGATTTATATGGGTTGAACCCAATCCAATTATGTCATGGGTGAAGCCATAGGGCATAGCAAGTATATAAGACAGACTAGTAAAATTTTTATTTTCATAGCAAAAACAAACTATGTAGATTATTTTTTACCCTCAAACAATCTCAAAATTTCTAAAAATTTCCTCATAAAGATATTAGCGGACATAGCGCTATGCTCCACTAGTATGTGATACTTGTCCGTACACGTTAAGGTGAGTCCTCACTAGGCGAACTGAGCACGAGCCGAGCACAAGTGGAGCCATTCTCGGCTTCGTCTTTCGCGGGTCAAGAGTGGACGTACAGCGAATCTACAACGATCACTGTCCTCGAAATCCCTAGTGTTCGTCAAAAAACCGACAAAAGGCGGAATACAGCCGAGCACGAACGAAATGCTCGCAGCGCGCTCGTTCGAGGCTTGTAAGTCGGTCCACACTAGACGAATTGTGTTCGGTTCGTGCTCCGCTCGTGCTCGGCTCGTCTAGTGTGGACCCACCTTTAGATGTATGCTATCGGTAATTACGCATTACTCAGATTTAATGTTCAACAGCTACTTATGAAACTACGCGTGTACTGTTACGTTATTAGGTACTTGTTCGTATTCAGGTCGGACACAAACATGCTATTGGAATACATACCTATTCATATCTTGTTACGGTCATTTGACCGTATTTTGTGGATTGATCGCCGACAATGATAGGTTTGATGAGGTACAAAGAAAATAAAGCATTTAGAAAGATATTAGAATATAGCTTCCACCCGCGGCTGCGCCTGTGTGGAGGTCGGCATCGCCACCAAGTCTATTTTATTAAAACGAACTTGCTAACCAAATCCGTTAAGGGTCCGTAGACAAGTGTCAAAGTCTAAATCGCTAACGATCGCTAAGGAAACGAATAGGTCATAGGAATAGGATAGGTCGACCAATCACATTCAAGTTTTACGACCATCGCGATTAGCGTAATTAGGACGTAAAAACTACTGAACAGATTTTGATGCGATTGTTTTTATTAGAAAGGTCTTGTTTAGACTTAAAATTTACCTTAGTTTTGGTTTTGATTGGTTATTTTTATCGTTTATTATGACCAAAAAACGATGACTGACCTAAAAACTACGCGCGGGTGGAGCCACGGGTATCAGCTTGTATAAAAAGTAGCCTATATGTTGCCCAGGGGTATGAATTATAATCGTACCAAGTTTGATCAAAATCCCTTCAGTAGTTTTTGATCCATGCGTGCACATACAGACAGGTAGGAAGTTGGGATGGGGGGAATTTGTGAGCTCTGGCTGACCTACTCACTCATGCTTGAACACACACGATGGTTATTATAGTCGCGGTCTTATGTAGGACGGAGGTACTACCCCAGTGGAACAGCTCAGTTCCAACAGGAGATACCGACGTGTCCTACCTCCTTGTAAAATGTGAAATTGATTCTTCAAGGAACTCACATACATCCAGAAAACTTTAGTACCATAGTCGTGTAAAAATGGCATTTTGGTATTATATTATCTTAAGCTTGTACTGTACAAGTTATTTCAAAAAATTATGTCCGTAGAGCAAGTCGGCTAACCTATAAAAGAAATGGAGCGATATGCGTGGAAGTAGGGCAATGAAATAGGTTATTTGAAGACACGCTGAAGGTTTTATTCACGTTCCAAGATTTGATATTCTTAACTGTAGAAAGTTGGTAGCCATCCTAACTGTTCCGATTATTAAAAACTTAAAAAAAAACTACTTCAATGGACCAAGCTATCAAATAAAAAAAGAATCATCAAAATCAATTCACCCAATCGAAAGTTCTAAGGCAACAAACATAAAAAATATAATCGAATTGAGAACCTTCTTTTTTGAAGTCGGTTAAAAACTGAGCGTGGATGTTGGTTATCATTACATAATCATATCTAAGTACTTCTACTCAACGTTCTACTGACCAATTGCGATTAAACATACAGTAGATTTTAATACTCATAAAAAATTTAAAAAAAAACTACATCAAAGTTCGTTTAGTAGTTTTTACGTCCATTGCGAACAAACAAACAAACCGACAAACACTGAAATTGTTCCAATGTAACAAAATTTTCTAAATATTTTGGTGGAAATTCTGTCGTCGTTATCGCACGTTTATAAGTGCCCGGTTAATGGCAATAGGCTCGCCACCTATTAGGTACATTGGGACCTAAACATAAACTGGCGAAATGTGGGTGCTAGCACCTTTGCCTACCCCTTCGGGGATATAGGCGTGAGTTCATGTTATATATGTTATGTAAATTCTGTCGTCGACTGTATCTTTATAACTGCGTCTTTGAAAAGAAAATTTTACCACATTTATTTTAGAAACAAAAACGAACCAATAAAGGTGTTTTATCATGTCCTCGACCCACGCTATCTGGGGTCAGGCTGCCTCTAAACCGTTGGAAGCAGCGGCATGATAAAGAGCCCAGTGACGTGGAGCGTTATCTGTTAACTGATGGAGTGGTGACTGACCCCGCTGTGATTACCTACCAACGGTTTTAGTGCAGGAATGAATGTGAAGAAAGAAAGAGAATTTATTTTTTATACAATATATGTGGCAGACAAGTATACGATCCACCTGATGGAAAGCGATCACCCTGGCCATCATCAAAAGAATGTCAACGCTCACAATCCCCCCCCCCCCCCCTCATCACCCAATCCCATCCTCCAACCCCCAAACATCCCAAACCTCCCCTCTCCAGAGCTGGCAGCGCGTGTGTGACACACTGGTGTTGCACACGTCCATAGTTCACGGTGACCACTACCCATCAGGTGGGCCGTGTACTTGTCTACGAAGTAGTATAAAAACCTAAATACAGTTAAGTTAAGAACCTCCTCCTTTCTGAAGTCAGCTAAAAACGCAAATGATTAGTCAACTCCAATCAATTTATACCTACCAATCTATTTATATCTTAGGTTATCGTAATTAATTAAAATAAACTCTACGCAATGAATAAATTTAAATCACTAGCCATCGTTCTGAAGCCCCACAGTGGAGAGCTCCATCAAAGGTATTTTCCAATAAGTGATTGGTTGAAACCATACGATGTAAGCGCCTTGTTCTCCACTTTAGTTAGTAGGTACTAAGGTATCTTTCACTCAAAGCTGATCTAATTAACAACTCCTATTTATTTATCGCGTACTTTCTTTAAACGTGCCTATAGTTTTTTTGTTATTGTTAAGCTCACGTTAGGTAGGTATATGGAGCGCGGCCATAATAACCATCGTATTGTGTTCCCGCCGGTAAGTAGGGTAGCCACTGGAGGGATTCTGTGCTGACAGCGGGGACACCAGCCTCCTAAGTTATCGGTACAGAAACTCTTAACACCTCCATCCCTCCCATTTTTCCTCTCCAATCCCTCCCAACCCCTGACCCAACCAGAGTCCAAGTCATCACAGCACGTGCAGGTTCCAAAGTAGGTACGTAGCTTGTAGTCTGCGATTCTTCCTCATTCGCTGCGATTAACTATTTTTTCTACGGCCCCTCCCCTCCGCTTGCCAGTATCTGTAGGTAAGCAAAAAGTACCTACCTATACAGACTTCATAAATATTTAAAACACTAATTATTTAAGTTTAGAATTTTTTTTTCAAACTCTTATCGCTTCTCACGATTTCTACCATATTTAAATAATTATAGGTAAACCTAAAACATGTTTTTTCTTAAAAATCTGTTCATCATCGACGCACACACAACATTCGTCTTACAATGTCCCGACCCTCTTTATCAGGGGGTATCTTGGAACCATTTCGATTTAACGAGGTATTAACAGCTGGGAACAAGACTTACTTTGTCGTCAAATAGTATACTTTTAATTACCTACAGCTAAGATTTTAAAACCGGCCGTTTATGGCTAAGAAATAAATTACTTGTGGCTGTAAAATTGAGAGTGAACTTAAAAAATACTAAGTTATATGAGACTAGCATTGCCCGTGACTTCCCCTTGTGAATTTTAAGCACAACCCTTATTCTTTTTTTCAAAATAAAGTAGCCTACGCCTTATAAAGTTTCCTATCTGCTATTGAAAGTTTAGATCGGCACAACCGTTCCTGAGATTACTTCTCTCAATCAGACAGTCTGAGGCAGATAATTTTTTTTTTGTTGAAATATTTTGTATACTCTATACGTTACGGGTAGTTGGAGCCTACAAAAGTCCAACCAGTCTAACTTGGAACTTCGATATCGCCATTGGTTGTGGAGGTCAGATGGCAGTCGCTCCACGGAAAATATCGAAGTTCAGCCGCATCACAGTTAGACTGGAAAGCCGACCCCAACTGAGTTGGGAAAAAGGTTCCGAGAATGAAAAATTTTGTATACTCTATTGTTTAAAAACCTGTTATTAAACAGTTTTATTTAACTTGACCCGTTTGTTTGGTTCAAACCTAGTACCTACCTAATTGAAATGAAGAAAATCTGAAAGGGGTTCAACCTTTCAGTTTTTCTGATATTTGGCAGAAGTCTTTAGTTCTGATGACAATACAATTTAAAACTGTTTAACTTAAAAAAGATTTTTCATTATTTATTTTAACACTACAAACGGACAGTTCAATTTTATTTATTTGTAGTATAGATTTAGATGCGGTGTTTTAAATACTTACATCGCTTTAATGTTACTTACAATGTTGTATCATTATGGAAGTATACTATGAAAGAAAGAAAGAAAGTACCCACTTACCTAGGTATGTCGGTTGCAGTGTTAAATTTTAACACATAATTGTCCCAATATAATTTTCTCAATAACCCCTTAATGTTTAATAATTATAAATTGCACAATGCATCACGTTCCTTTACCAAACAAATTGAGTAAAATGTTTTTAAGGTTTTAAATTGTATTGTCATCAGAACTAAAGATTTCTGCCAAATATATCAGACCAGTCCAACAGTAAAAGGGGGTCAAATTTCAATTACTAGACTTGACCCAAACAAACAGGTCAAGTTAATTAAAACCGTTTAAAAAGGTACTACACCTTTCAGTTTCCATGTGCTACTTCAAAAATTTCAGGTTTCAGTTCCATGTTTCAAGTTTCCAGATCATCTCTGACTGAAATCATCATCTGATATGCATTCAAATTTAGGATGTGGCACTCATAAATATAATTGTCGAAAACTATTTACAACATACTTACATAATTACTAATATTTATTGCACTTGTAAATTATTAAAATTTGTAACCCGTCACAGCATGTGGTTGCATAAACATACATACAGACATTAATCCCGTTATTCTAGACCAGAAGTTGCACACGTGTGCTACAAGAAAACCTAACTAAACACCATCCTGTAGAACATCTATGTACACACACACACGCACAAAGTCAACAAGAGATTATATTGCACGTACCTACACGCAACAACAAATAATGTTCGAAATAATAACACGTACTTAGATGACACGTGTGTAGGTACACGCGTGGCTGTATGTGTGCAGCGATGACGTCACCCGACAACCTGTCGCCCGCGCCGTGTAATTAAACCCGTCCAAGGGTGCTAGAGATGTGAAACTGTTTTTGTAATAGTCGATTGAAGAATTAATTGGTATTTATTTAAAATTTATTTCATTTATATCTTCTACTATTTCCATCCATATTTCATATTATTTTTCTAATGACATAATTATAAAGCTAAGAACATAAGTAATTGTGATTGCAATCATATCGGTAGCACCAAATTATATTTATATAATACTTACGAATTTTGTAGACTCATCAAATTGGAAACGTATAGGATTATAAATGATTGATAAGAATAACATTGTCCTTATTTATATCCAATACAGTAAGCAGTATAAGAGTTCAATTCAACGATTCTGACCCAAGCATAATATAACCAGCAGTAAGTACATACTAAACATCCTAAATAATACACTGACAGTAAAATGTATCAGCTTTTTGTATAAAAATATTCTGGAGCTAGTCAGTCGCTTACCAATTGTAATATAACAGTTTTCTTAGATAAACATTTTGTGAATTGATATTTTCTACAATTCTCGGCTAAGGTAAGATCCACGAAAACACTGGGTATAGGTTAGGTATTAGGTGCTCTAGAACTAATATAACGCGTTTTTAACATAAGTCAGTTTTTAAACTATCTTACCATCTTTCTTGTAAATTGACATGGACATTCCTTTCTCCTATAGTGCCGGGGGCCTTTAAGCGGGGCGTGAAAAAGCATTTGATGAGGCCGTCAAGCTGAGGGCCGCCACTGTAGCACTACCGATGTATGTGATGGTGATCCATTCCTGAGACTTTTAACTTTTATTAGCTTACCATCAGGAGAGGTAAAGTCATTTCAACGTGTCCTATATAAAAAAAGGAGTCCACTTAATGTTTTATAAATCTTATAAGAAATCCAGTTGCCTTAGGTCTTTATCCAGGGACTGCATGGGTTTAAATCTCATCCCATACCTATATTCATTAGGACAACTTACTTAAAGGTGTTAGCATTATGATGCATTTTCAATCTTTTATTTTAATAATAAGCGGACAACTCGTTGTCTCGTTCATAAATGACCCATGATTTTGCCACCACGCCAACCGCAGTTGCTATCGTGCACTGCCCATCCCTAGTGGCGACCCCCGCGGCACGTCGTTTTATTAAGGCGCGTTTTTTGTGCGGACACACGTGCTCGCCATACCTCGCACCGTCTTGTTCAACACGATATTGTGTCGCACTTATTATTGGTACCTATGTAAACGTTCTCTACTGGTTATTATTTCATTCGTGTCTTAAGAGAGTAAAGTTATATTATCACTATTAAAATAATATGGGTTTAGAGGAGTCTTAGTGATGGGCATTATGAAATACTTGCGATATCTTTTAAGGGGCAGTGATATGTTTCTTGTGATTTAAAGCTACCCTTCAACATCTCATCTGTTACTGTACGCAGACACTACAGAGAGTTGTATGTATGTGTTTATTTATAATGCAATTTATTACTATCGCTCTACTACTTGGTGGTACTTGATTGCCTTCACTGTAGCATCAAATCCTCCTTTCGTATTCACCTTCAGAATTCTGTCCAACTTAGCCACCTTTTTCTGGTCATCAGCTTTATCCACCCGTTTACCAATTCGCTATCATCACTATAGAAATTATTTGCGGACATCGAGCCGCAAATGTAAGTAGCCAATTGCAAGTCCACTTTGCAAGGAATCAAGAGCAGCCTCAAGTTTGTCCCTTGGATCAGTTATGTACGAAATCCTTAGTGCGGTATTTCAACTCACACTTAACCACTTTTTAGAAGCCATTTCAAAAATGATGTTAGATAGTGTTAACAAAAATAAACTAACACGTTAATGTTAAAATATTCGAAGACGGAACACTCCTTCAATATTCTTCGCAACGTCAACATTGTTTACGACAGGAACACACGAACTACTTCTTACAGAGTTATTCTATTTTCTACAGCGAGATTGCAGCCTGCAGTAAAATAGTTAGAAAATAATACGACAGTGTCGGCCAGGCGAGTGGGAGATTGGAAAACTTGGGGCGAGTATTCGTTTATGGCTTTCAAAGTTTGTGGCCGTTCGTTTCTCGCCTTACCTTGTGATGGCGGGTAATGACCTTAATGTTATAAGTTCTGCAGATATGAAATCGACGCGCCAGAAGAATAATGGGGGTGTTGGATTTTTTTGGATTCTGGTCATGTAGCTAGGTATAGGTAGGGCAAGTATTTATTAGGAAATTGTTGTGGGTGGGGAAATTTGTTTTTGATGATTATACCTGGACTTTTTTATTTTATTGGTAATAGGCTCGCGTTTGACCATAATCTCACCTGTTGGTAAGTGATGATGTGGTCGACGGTGAAGCACGCTTGCTTAGAAGTAACCTGTTCACTCTAGATTTCAAGACTCCCAGGTTGCAGCTTTCCGGAAATACAGATTCAGGCAGGACATTCCACTCTTTAGCAGTACGCACGATGAACGTACTGCCAAAACGTTTTGTGCGTATGAGTGGGATATCCAGCATGTACCCGTGGCGCGTTGCCGTACGTCTGGTCGTTCGGTGATGAAACGGGGTTGGAGGAATTAGGTTATGTAAACCCCATCGCAGCCAGCGGGTCAGGTTGTGTCGGACTCTTACTGACTAAAACAGCACGCCGTCTAGGGTTATGTTAGGTAGTCTGTGTTTTTTGTCAGAGAAGTCAGGAGCTCTACTAGAAAACTGCCAAACAAAGGCGAGTAGGTAACACACTGATGCGTGTAATATGATTAAATATTATGAGCTACGAGTTGCGTTAGCATAAGAATGTGACTACTGGGGTGACAGTGAATCTGGCATTTTGGTAGAATATCCCAAATATTTAGACACCATCTTTTTTTAATATCGGTCATTTCAATATGACTTCACCTCGCTTGATGGTAACTACATGCACCGATAGTGCTGCAGTGGCAGCGCTCAGCTTGACGGCCTCATCAAAATGCTTTTTCACGCAACGCTGAAAGGACCCGGGACTGTAGGAGGATGGAAACACATGCGCTGGTTGCAATGGGTTTCAAGTCTTTATGGTGCGGCAGAGAAAAGAAGCACCAAACCGCTTTTTTCTCCTCCTCTTAGTTTGACTTGTACGGCTTTTAGGGTAGCAACTGTCGTCTGGCCTCAAAAACTCGAGAGGAAATTCAACAGATTACCGTCTTGCAGGTTAGGTTGGTTTGGCTCGCAAAGACGCTGGTAGTACCTACCTACCCTAAAACATCACATCACATAAAGTTCCTCCATTTTTTAACAAATTCCTCAATTGTAGGGGTACTGATGGTGTCACTAGTGGTTACCTAGTTGATTTAGCCGTAGTAGTGCGTGGTGTTGTTTGCGCTGGGCGTCGCGGCGACGAATATTTGCATAAAACAATTTGCTAAGTGCTTGATACTACCTACCACGTGTGTATACTTCCTTGAAGTGCAAATAAATGATTGTTTATTTTCAGATCATTACGGGTAGTTGGAGTCCTAAAAAGTCAGAGTTGGAGTCCTACAGAATTCAATTACAGTCCAAGGGCTTGTGGAAGTCAGATGGCAGTCGCTTCACGGAAAATTTTTTTTATCGGTCACGTCGCGTCGATATGACTTCACGGCGCCTGATAGTAAGCTAAAGGTAAAGTCTTAAAGTCTTAGGAAGGGGGAAATGGTTAGGAAGTTTGGGGGTTGGAGGAGGGGATTGGGTGATGAGGGGGGGGGGGATGTCCTCTGGCTATCCTACCTACCGCCAGGTACACAACACGATGGTTATTATGGCCGCGGTCTCCTGTAGGGCAGACCTTCTGTCAATAGATAATATTGATGATATTGATATTTTAACGCGATATTATTGATGTGCAAACAAGCGCGATTGGTGCCTACGCTAGATCATTATGTAGGAATATTATGTGTAGACATGATCTCGTCAATACCCGTGAATAATTACGTAACATCATAAGGTTTACTTTAAAAGCCTTAATTAGTATTAGGTACAGTCAGTGGCAAAAGTCTATGATGATTGCACCCATTTCAAACTTAAAAATTCGACAGTAAATGGTTCATTTAATTGTTATCAAAGCCTAAAGGTAACTAAGTAATTAAACATCATTTTCATTAAAAACCATAGATAAGTTACTTTGCTCAAAACTACTGTTCCAAATCTGAAAATGATCATAGATCTTTGATGCTGGCTGTACCTACATACATATGTAGGTAACTTTTAAAGAGCATCCCTAATCCAACAGGACATCAAAAATTCTCCTTCGGCCATCCACTAAATAATGCAATGCCATCTGGCGGCACGTAGCGTCAGCCGTCACGGCCTATTACGTCACAAGCCACGTCATTAGGCACGCTTTGATGACGTCACGGCACGTTAGGCTAGCACAAAGCACGTCCCACTTAGGCTTTATTTAGACGCCGTTAAGTGGGTCAAGTTGGGATTCCAGCGTAGGTTGTTTGCTGTAGGAGGGTTTCAGAGGTAGGAGGAAATGTCTACGTCAACCCTTCAAATGTAAAGAGGTATAAGCGAAACGAAACTATTTTATTCTTGCCAAAGTTTTCTCAGGATTGGGCCGAGTTTGGAACCCAAATGGACCATTTTGAAAAATATTTTTTTGACGTTTTTCAAGTCCCGTTCTATTGGTAGGTATATCTAGGTATACAGACTAAATGAATTTTGAAATGAAATGAAAATTCTCGCATTTTATCATCAGGTGTGGCTAGCTACTTGTTTGCTACCTTAAAGGAATAAAATAAAACGTAATAGAGGGTAGTATAGTTCACGGCATCTAACTTGGCAAGATTTTGGTGTAGTGCGGGCCACTATTCCAAAACCATGCCAAGTTAGATGCCGTACACCATACTTGATTGTGGCAAAATGCGTCGCGTATAAACAAGTATAGTGCACGGCATCTAACTTGGCAAGGTTTTGGAGTAGTGGGGCCCATACTATAATTCTGTAGTCAAATAATCCCATTAATACTGGGAAAAGTATATAATATCTACCATGTACAGTCAGCTTCAAAACTAGATGATGACTTAAATAGACCCTACTGAGTAGTTACACAGTATTTTCCCCAACAAATCTTAAAAATATAAAATTGTTCATCTACTTTTGACACTAACTACTTGTTACGTAATATTACCACCGGTTTCCACTTATTTTACATACATAGTCGCGAAAAAACTACAAATATAAACCCAGAATATAAAAGGTAGCGAGCCACAAACTAACCTAAGTATATATAATAAGTCTAGCATAATACGAGTACAGTGCTCCCGTGGGCTGCACACAATCTGCGCGGGCAGAACCGGAAAATTAGACATAGCGAACATGTTTTAATAAGCTGCTCCGTTGCGCTTCTTTGTACGGAATATACTGCAATTAAGTGCAGTGAGGTTGCAGAGCAAATTGTGAGATAGGAATGGCGAGTATAGGAGTGTGTTTCTAGTTAGCATGATGAATGTAGGAGAATACCTAATGTTCGCAAAACGAAGAAACGGTGGTATTTTTTATTTAAGTATGCTTTTAATAGATGTAAGCTATTCTTCTTCTTCTTCAACCTAGCGTTAATCCCAGTCGTCTCCAAAGCTTTCATCTCGGAGTCTGGGGTCCGCTTTACCAGTCTTAACTGCGGATTTGGCTGGACCTCGATATTTTCCGTGAAGCGACTGCCATCTGACCTTCACAACCCAATGGTGGCATTAGGCGATATCGAAGCATTGCAGCTAGACCGTTGTTGTTGGACGTTTTAGGGCTCCAACTACCCGACTAAGCTATTAAACAGTCAATTATATACCTAGGTATAATTATGATCCACGCGATCTTTGCGACCTTCGCTGGTAGATAGGTATTTTTGGCAGACAAATACATGGCCCACCTGAAGGGAAGAGGGATGAAGAAGTGGGTGGGTGATAGGATTGGAGGAGGGGTCCAATAAGCTCTGGCTACCCTGCTTACGGCTTGTAAGTAATACAACAAGATGGTTATTATGGAAGCGGTCTTCTGTAGGGTGGAAGTACCTACCTACTACCCCAGTAGGACTGCTCAATTCGGACGGATACCGTCATATCCTACTTCCTTTAGATTATTACAAGGCTGTTTTAATTTTGAAAAAAGAATCAAAGTCCCGCTTAAAAAAATTTAAATGGTTAATGTAACTAAGAGTACTTAGTTAACATTACAGATTCCTAAGATAACCAATAATAATAGCAACCCATTTATGTCCCACTGCTGGGCACGGGTCTCCTCTCCTCTAACGAGAGAGCTGAGAGACTTTAGACCTCATTCCGCACACGCTGGCCTAATACGGGTTGGTGGATCGGACATATCCTTAAATTTCTTCTAGTAGGTACATATGGGTTTCCTCACGATGTTTTTTCTTCACCGTCAGCAGATGATTGGCACATATAAATTCCACAAAGTGAAATTCACATTGGTACTGTCCATAACTGTACACAACCAATAGTGTAGTCAATATCTCAATACCGGTGAACCTACCTCGACCCACTCGCCGGCACGGTCCAAACTCCACTTTTTTACAGCCGCACCGCGTGCCTGAATTCATTTCAACTTGATCTAAAAACTCGAGCACAGTTTTTTCCCTGTCCGGATTGAATTTGAAATCTATACACGAGAAAGTTATGGAAAATACAAGGTTTGTGCGCACACTTTTGTGAGGTATTTAAAGGATTACGTATCTACATACATCCAGAGAAATAGAAAATATGTGCTTGTCGAAATATCGGACACTCAAAACAATATGTCTTGATGACTCATATAATATTAAAATGTGTTTGTTAAGTCACCTAATTACACCTGTACCCTATATGTATGTGTATGTATCACTAGTGCCTTTACCTGCACACAATTCCATCAAGAACCAAGCGGTTCGACGCCGCACCATAAAGACTTGGAATTCTTTACTAGCGCATGTGTTTCCTTCCTCCTATAGTTCCGGGGCCTTTAATTCGGCGTGAAAAAGCATTTGATGAAGTCCGTCAAGCTGAGTGACACCATTGTGGCACTATCGGTGTTGCAATGGTGACTCCCATTCCAAAGAATTTACCTTTAGCTTTCCATCAAGCGAGGTGGGTGAGTGTGTTAAGTGTGAAAAAAGTCCATTCACTCTGATATTTATTTTGCAGTACTTTATTTGGCTGTTGACTCTGCCTACACCGGAGGCAAAAAGGCGTGAGTGTATTCATGTATCTGCCTGTTTAAGAACAACATGATACCTACGTAGTTCATATAGCCTCAAAATAGGAGAGGTAACTCAAAAGAACTGAATTCCAGGACCAAATGTATGGAAGGAAGTCGGAACTTATAATGAGCGCTGCAGAAGTTGCCGCCTGGCTACAGTGTTGTGTAACTTTACCTACAGTAACCGCACAGCGATTCTTCACAACTTGAAGGTTGAAACGTTGCCATTTTCTTGGATATTTTAAGAAAAATATTCGATTTTGTAGATGTTTTTATTTCCATAAACAGATAGTTTAGTCCACAGGTAACGATAATGAAACTAGATATTGCCTCTTTGGAAGATTTGTACCATGGCGAGTGTTCCAATGAGCTCTTCCAATTAGTCCCACCCTCTTCTTTAATATACAGAACTACACGTGCAAAGCTGAGGTATCACCCTTATACGGTGAAAAGAATTCCATCAAGAACTCTTTTGAGACTTTACCTTCAGTTTACCATCATGCGTGGTGAAGTCAAATTGACGTGTCCTATATATTAAAAAAATCCAACAGGTTCGGTGCCTCTTTTCTTTACCACACCATAAAGTCGTGGAATTCTTTACCAGCGCATGTTTGTGTTTCCATCCTCCTACGAACCAAGCACCTGACGAGGGCGTTAAACTGAGGGCAGATACACTATCAGTATATGTATAGCTGATACCCGTTCCTGAGACTTTACCTTTCACTTATCAGGCAAGATATCCTATTGACGCGTTCAATATGAGAAATATTGCGTAGGTAGGTATATTAATTTCCGTCGTTGACAGTACATAAACACAAAATCTATATTTAAAACAGAGCGTAGGTCGAAGCGAAAACCCTTAATAGAGGTCACGGTACATATTTCCACTTAAAAAAATCTCCATTATTTATATTTAAAGCTCGTCGGCGTGGGACGTTGGTACCGCAATTTTTCCACCCCCCCCTCGCCCCCTCCCACTACACAATTTGTCTTGAAACTTGCTCGACCTGGGAGCGCCCCCTCCCCCCGTGTAATCAGGCTTCCACGTCCACCCCCTATGTGCCGCTTTAGGTGCCGAGTTTAAGGTGTAGGTAGCTAGATTTATTGTTGTGGGTTTACTTCGTTTTTATTACATGTAGGTATTTACTAAGTATGAGCCTACAATATTGACGTACCACAGTAAAATATATTATAGCTAATAATATTTTATCTAGTGTACTAGTGAATTAGCGAACAAGCACGTGGCTAACTTGATGGTTAGCGATAAAGGTTTTGTAAATCAGATGTGTATCTTTCGCAATGCTTTCTACAGAAAGAAGGAGAACAGTAGAAAGAGTCTAAAAGCTAGGTACCTACCTATATAACTATGATGACTTTAAAATATCATAATGAAAAGAGCTTTTAGATCGATATGGTTATAGCTGGATTTACTGGGTTTCTCAATTGAAGTAGATACCTGCTTCCAACTTACACAAAACTGAGGAGTTAATTAATCGACTTTGAAACTTAATGAACCTATATTGAGGAGATGACGTGTTATTATGAGTATGATATTGATCTACACACAATTGTTTTGACTTGAAGCAACATTTGGCTTTGAGTTTTGTAGGCAAAGAAAGACTATTTTTTATATCTGTCAGACCTATACCTATAACGCAAACTTGCCAATTTTCTGCTAAATAGAGCGTGTGGGAATCGTTAAAAAAATAATAAGTACCTACCTTTAAAAAGGGTAATTTAGGTAATAACGAATGCAAATATTGTTGTGCGAATTAACCACTAAGTCATTTTATCTATTGCTCTGTAGGTATCCTCTATGTCTAGACAAGAAGTACCTATGAGTTTATCCACAAACATGCCAAAAAATTATGCGAATAATTCGCTTTAGGTTTAGGTTTAGGTTTAGGTTGATGACGATTTACCTATATAAAAGCCCATATCACACTATCGTATGTTTATACACAAAACACACCATGAAATATCAAAACAAAGCGTAATATTTCTCTTTAAAACAGCTTCAATGCGAACCATACGGCGCACATAAAGCGCTACATTACATAGAGTCATCGCTCTCCATGACCTACTTCGCCGACCTACTTCGCACGACCAATACCTGCAGGCTCACCTTTACGTGGCCCGCAGGTAAGAGGTAACTACTGCCGATTGGAAGGCTGGCGACCAACCCGCACAGCCTGATACCTGAGAGGTAACGCCGCAGGTGCGGACAGGTGCGCCTCGCCGCCTTCGCTCAGACCACGCCTCTTTTATCGACCTGCGCAGGTAAGCTGCGCGCTGATTGGTCGCGGCAAGGTGCGCCAGGTGTACCTGCCGATACAGGTGTATTCCCCGTAAACCTGCTACGCGAAGCAGTTGTGTGGCCACCAATGGTGTGTTGTGCGGTGTTCTGTGAAGTTCGCTTGTGAGAAATTTTTTGAAAAATTGTGCGCATGTGTTGGTGCGATTGATGTTTCCTTGAGGTGTGCTAAATTTAGTACTTAGGTGGGCGCGGCGCGTCCTTCGCAAAGGTCACCTTGAGGTCAGGTCAC
This sequence comes from Lithosia quadra, assembly GCA_963576445.1. NCBI lineage: Eukaryota > Metazoa > Arthropoda > Insecta > Lepidoptera > Erebidae > Lithosia > Lithosia quadra. The sequence goes on from OY754881.1 coordinate 16,864,578, forward strand.
GGTATGTGGGGAATGTTTCTATGTTCGATTTAATTTGTTACAAATGAGTTGGCTCGACTTGTGTGTAGTAGATGTTTTGAATTATTGTTCTGTATCTGCGAATGGACTAAATAATTGCTACGAAGAATGTGTTCTGTAAATGAGAGATTAATTTATATTTGTAAGCAGAACTTTATGTTCAATTTAACGTAGATACCTATTCAATATATTTAGGTGTGAAATTTTAAGCTTATTTCTCCATGCACTAAACAACGTAGGTACCTATATTAAGTTTAGTTCATAGGTAGGTAGGTACCAATTTATTAAACATAAAAGATTATTTATATGTACTTAGGTACTATTTTATTTTTAAGGTTCTTGATTCTGCATAGGCATACGAATATAAACTTATCCATGCCTAAGCTAAATGAAATACCTACTTAGGGAACCTCTTATTTTTCATCATTGACTTTTTCAATTTCAATTTTTAAGCAAACTTGGGTAGTAAAACGTAGGTAGCTAGGTCACATCATCATCTTTCTAGAAATAAAAAAAAATAACTGTCATAGGTACCTATTATAGCGATAGAGCCTATGTATTTATTTTTCTAAAAGATAATATTATACCTAACACCTTATTCAACACGGGAATTACAACCAAGACTTCACTATTTGCATGCAAACTTATCTACACCATAAGACCGGCCAGAAGGTGATGACAGTATTAAAATCTCAAACCCTAATACCTACTTAGGTACATACTAATGTAAGACCTGTAAAATCCAGGTCTCATAAAAAATAACAACGTCCCCTCCCCCCTCCCCAGTCGGTGGTTTTAACGAGAGCGTAGTGAACCTACGCGCAGCTAGGTAATGAGGTAGGGGGGCGAGGGACCTAGGGAGGGGGTGGGGGGCGGCGAGGTAAAAGCCACTTTAATTATGAAAGAAGATTGAGCTTTAGGTAATACGACGCTGGGGAGGGAATAGTGGGGGTAGTGAGGTTTTAGAGGTCGTATGCTGCAAAGTTATTACTTTTCAGGCTGCTAAGGTGGTAAAAGTATGCCTAGGTATTACAGGCAGCTAATTAATGTAACCAAAAAACGTAGATACCTATGAGGTATCAACCTTTTTTAAAAACTGTTGTTATTGATAAATTACTTAAGAAATTTTTTAATAAAATTCGATGTTTTGCCTAGTGTTGGGAAAAAATCTAGGTATTAGGAGAACCTATAATATATAACTAACATTTTTATCAAAGGTAGGTAATTTCTAGCTCATAATACGAGGACTAGGCATTTACTAATAAGTATAAAAGCTACCTAATTCTTTTAATTTAGAATTCTTCAAGTAAACCTTTATTAAATGTAAATTTGCATTAACGTTTAGCAGATATTAGATAATATTGGCAATTCTTTATTGTACACCAAGACTATGGCTGCAAGACATTACATTGTATCTACATTTTAACATTAGCTTACCATCAGGCGAGGTGAAGTCATTTAAGTCATTTTGACGTGACTTTTTTTTCTGATACATTACAGAGTCTACAAAACGTTATACTCCATGTTACCCAACGCTAAACTTTGGTAAATAATAAGATTTTTTAAATAACCTTCAACATTTTGCAGTTTATCGTGAATGCACAATTACGTTCGTGAATCAACATGATGTGTTCTTCTGTACCTCTATAATATTTTCCATTTGGCGTGCTGCCGTGGCGGGCAGACGTTAATGTTGACAGAGGCAATACGACAGTCACCTAAGCCGTAACGATAACTCATGTGCATCGTTCGTACATGCACTACGACTACCACTCGTAAAACTGCTTAGGGTGAGGACACACTTATAGACTTAGCGTGGAGAGGTGCATATTTTTTATATTATTGATCTTTTTTTTCTACAACATTCTACACATCTCTCTAGAACCAAAGTAAGCTTAGTTTAACTAACTTGTGTAAACATACTTATATACTTTTTTGTAAATACATACTTATTAGGTATACATAGGAACACTCAGATCAATGCAAATAGACATATTCATGCATACAAATATTTACACTGAGCGGGAATCGAACTCACGCCCGCTGCGTAGCAGTCGCATGCACTACCGCTTCGCCATAGAGGCCGTAAAAAAAGAGGTACATACATAATTATATATTCACGTCTATATAAATACTTCCTGAGCTTCGTCTACTGTCATTAAACCTTTTATTCAAGTTCGCCAGTTGGGAGTTCTATTGATCTGCCCTTTTTTAATACCCGATTCATTTGATCAGTGTATATTCTGCGAGGTCGATCCCGGCTTGTCTGCCCACTTATGCCTTACAAATTTGATATGTCATTCGTTCAGTATTCATTTGTTCTAAGGGCCCATGCCCCATGCTTTTATGTTTTTAGAGGCACTAACTGCATCGTTTATTCCATTTTCTTATACTATTAACTCGAATAATCTTAACGAGTTGTTGGATATAGAATTAACACATCTTAAAATTACGAATTTATCATAAATTGCTCGTATTAAGCACTACCGAAATGAGTCTATTCATCTCGATTGTGCGGTGGCCATAGTTCTTAGTTTTATTACACAACATTTTACATTTTGTTATAACTTTATGAGTCTTTGAGATAGTACTTCATTTACACGCTATTTTCGATTTCCGCTAGCTCTTATGAATGTATCCGCACCCCAATCACGACAGCGGCTCCAACTCTCTAACTCATTTTATCCAGTGAATACTGTCCAATTTGGAACACGCACATACTGGCAATATAATGTGATTTTATCTGCACTATACTAAGAAACTAATGATATAGGTGCCCTGTACAACTATTATGATTGTACATTATTATTCCTTAGAATTTCCTTTACAATCTTACGTACACATTGTAGGTATCTTGATAAAATTGTAGGTAAGTATAAGTACTTATGATATCAACCCATTTAGGTATATCCCACTGCTGGGCACGGGTCTCCTCTCCTCTAACGAGAGAGCTAAGAGGGTTTAGACCTTAATCCACACACGCTGGCCTAATGCGGATTAGTGGATCGGACATGTCCTTAGAATTTATTCTAGGACATGTGGGTTTCTTCACGATGTTTTTCCTTCACCGTCAGCAGATGGTAAATCATTAGCACATAATTAATTCCACAAAGTGAAATTCACATTGTTATACTTGCTTACTTATACTAGGTACCTACTTATACTACGTATAATTAGAAAAATGTATATTTTTTATAGCAGTCAGCAATATTTATAAATTATAATCATAGATCAAAGTGTACGGAGTCTCACCAAGATCCACGGCACCAAATGAACCTCACTTGCAAACCAGTACCTACATCTACTTATCGACGGCCTAGTTTCCGACGTAGGCTTTCTTCTCAGGCTTAGAAGGTCAGATAGTAGTCGATCACATAAAAGCTTATAAGCCAAATCTAAAGATGAGCCTGGGTCTCCGAAGTAAAGGACTTATAAGCATAGGTAGATTTGTTTAGTGGACATTTCACACAAATCTCTTCGCACATTATGCGAAACAACCCCTTTTTAACCAACTTCAAAAAAGGAGGAGATTCTCAATTCAACTGTATTTTTAAAGGTATGGTTGTCACCTCAGAACTTTCGACTGAGTGAACCGATTTTGATGATTCTTTTTTATTTGTCCCTTTTTAATAATGGTCCGTTGAAGTTGGTTTTTTTCTTTTAAAAGTTTTAAAATTAAATGTTTTGTAGTTTTCGATTCTACACTACTGAAATACCAATATAATATTAAGTAAAGCACTTCTTCTACGAACCGAAACATTCAAGATATACGTTTTACCTTCACATACCTATAAGTGTAAAGTTACCTACGAGCAAGGGTCACCCCTGTTTGTTCAGTTAAAATGTTTGCGCCCACGAGTGCACTCTCCCTGACCTACAGGGCACACTGCACCTGACGAGTATAACTTGATTATGAGATTACCTACCCTTCACTGAGTGGAGAATGTTCTTGTATGTATGTACTTATAATTTTGCTTGTAGGTATTTTTTTAATACGAGTAATAGGACACGTTAATTTGACTTCACCTCGCCTGATGGTAAGCTGAAGTTAAAGTCTCAGGAAAGAGGGTCACCGTTACGTACACTTACCATGTTAACATTGGTGGCACTCAGCTTGACAGCCTCATCAAAAGAGTAGGTATAGAGGTAAGCATAGGTGTATGTACCATTAGGTATACTTAAGACTAGCTGTTACTTTTGACTTCGCCCGCGTGGACGTCGGTTTTTTATATAGGACACGTCAAAATGACTTCACCTCACCTGATGGTAAGCTAAAGGTAAAGTCTCAGGACCGGGGTCACCACTACATACACCGATAGTGCTATAGTAGCGGCCCTTAGCTTACCGGCTTTATCAAATGCTTAAATAGGAGGAAGGAAACAGGACAGGAAAAAAAAGAGGTTGTTTTAACTATAAGTACCTCCGATTCTAATCAACCGATTGTGATCAATTATGCATAAGATTTGAGTCTAACCAAGGCCTTTCTAATAAAAAAACCGCATCAAAATCCGTTCAGTACTTTTTACGTCCATCGCTTTCGCATGCAACCAGTATCGTGGGGTCCGCTAACACTGCGACCCCACAATACAAATACCTAATGCACAACACATTAGCGGTCTGTAGTCGGAAAAACTCTGAGATTATAGCTTTATTATACGCTACAATTAGTGTAATCGTTGCTGCCCAGTACACTGACTGATTAGCCTCGGAGAGTCGCCTGAGAGTCCTGTGCTACAACGATGATCGATGTAATCTTGAGTTAGGCTACAACTGTAGATAATTGCTGAAAAACAATGATCTGTTAATTGACTGCACCTCGTTGGATGGTAAGAAGCTAGATTGAAGTAAAAAAACGGGTTATCATTGTAGATGCTGAAATTTCTAAAAAAAGTGTTCCCTACTTTAATGTCCTCGGCAGATGCTTTTGCAGGCCCCGCTTAAAGAACTCGGGATTGAAAGAATAATTTGAACTGGTCTTATAATTTCTACTGATTGATGTACCTACTTAACTAAAAAAGTATTCTGGTAACCAAAAGATTTATTTAAGTTTACTTTTGGTACTTACAAAATTTTTACCCAGTCTGTTCATTTCGTGAGGTGCATTCAATACTGAATTAGGCATAATTATATAGATGTTCTATTTCACGAAGGCGGTTTAGCTGTCATTGTATTAAAACATTACACATTGCTTTTAAAAATGTATTACTTGCAATGCAATTACTGTTCTACTAACTGCTAAATGAATTTCTTTTGACGTGACATGAACTTTCGCACATGTAGATACGCGTATATACAAGACACAGGTACTACTATTTAATTGTTCATCCGCCTTCGTGAGATAGAATATCGTCGCTGATACTGCAATACTGCGTAACTAACAGTGGATGATACCGCGGAAATACAAAAGTAGCAAATTTGAGATTTCGCGGCATCGGGCAAACGATGTCGATTGGCTACGTACCACATTCATAGATTCTCGTATCGTTCATTCAGTCAGCAACTAATCACAATTAGTTAAAACCGCGCGAGCGAATCTGTCAATAATATTTTCCAATACCGCGTATTCTCGCGATTATAACAAGAAGACGTATTGTTTCTGTGTGGCGCTCCGGCAAATGAAAGTTTTTTTATAGTAATAAGAAGCTAATTGGTAAGTTTTTGATATTGTTTTAATGTGTGTTTATCAATGAACACGGAAACTTTTTAGAATCTAGAAATTCGCTTACTTTACATGTATAAAACGTCCACTAATTGTAGTAACGATAGTTCCGCGGTTTTGATTTTTTATATTTTACTTTACGTGCTAGCAAGTTACGCAGTTTTTTTTTTGAATAATCGTATACATAATTGTATTTAGTAAACACTACTAGCCCCTACTTGGTGGAATTTGTTATACGTAATTGAATAGACAGTCTACTTTGCCCCTTTTTCTTTTCTTGTTATGACCGGCTTTGATTCACATAATTTTCAAAGGTTTAATACGACAATTTAGAACACTCTAATAATATACACAACAATATTTGACGCTATTTTTCACACGTGGGTAGTTGCAAAACTGTTCACTTGTGATTTACCCACATGTGAAAAATAGTGTGTATCATGTAGATACATAGATTACAAGGTGTTTCTCTTTTATTTTAGAAGATTATGGAAGAAGATTCAGAATTTGTTGACGAAACTGAAATTTGGAAAAATGTCGATGTCAATAGTAATGTTGTCACTTTGCAAGAGCTCTTGAATCGACGCCGGGCACTTCTAAATAGAAAGAAGCACGTTTTAGATCAAAAGCTGGCAGGTAACCCACTTACACTTCAAAAACCTGTTGAACAAATTCCATGTGCAGCTACAGATATCGAAAAGGCGTTTGCCGAAGCTGATACTTTGACCACAATTTTAGAGCCCCTCCCAAGCACATCAGGTCTTCCAAAAGTTGTTAATGAGCCATTTTTAGATTTTTCATCAGATGACTCTGTCGTTGATCCTGACAATGTTCCATTATCGGAAATAACTAATGTTCAACCGATCGAGTCATTAGATCATAATATTGATTGGTTTCCTGAGAGAGATACTGAAGCATAGATTGGGAGACAGTCAAGATCGAGAAAAAGAAAAGCTGATAGATTAACATGGAAAAGAGAACATAGCAAGAGAAATAGAATGTTAGGAAAAGAACAAATACCTTGGGTACAAAAAGATTACTAATAAATACTGTCAAACGGAATCTAAACTTGAAAGAACAATGGTCCTATCTGCAATTCACAGTTTTGTGCCCGTAGCAAAGTATTGTTTTGCTCACGTCTTACGCAAGATAATGAGAATGTCTATTTTTAATAATTTCTGTCTTCTATGGTGAATAAAACTGAGACACGGAGGAAAACCAAAGGTCCTGACTCTAGACGTGCAAGTTTCAAATAGAAGGCAAAAGAGAACGAGTGTGTTTGGTAATTGGTAATTTAGTAAGTCATAAAGACTGATACTTGTCTTAGACAAATACCTTTTGATTATTATATAATTTCATTTATATTTTGACTTATTATATAAAGCTTATAGTTATTTTTGATTTTGAAACTCTTTGTATACTCAGTATAGAAAAATACTAATTATAATCATGTTAATAAGTAAATAACAAGTTGTTTTTTTGGTAGTAACTATATAAGCTAATTACTACCAAAGTGGAAATGATGAGAATGATTACTTGAGTAAATATAAGTACTTTAATATAGCTTAACTGTATTTTATTCTCCCTCAAATTCCGCGTAAGCCCCAAAAAAGCGCAAATAACAAACGTCACAAAAAATAAAAATCCGCGTAAGTGTATTTTCTAGCCAAATTATTGATTTGTTTTGATTAAAAAGTAAGGTATACGTTAACTGGTACACATTTTTATATAACTGTAAGTTCGGTAACGTATTTGATAAGTACAGCAGAAGTTATTCAGTTTTTTCGCTCTCCTGTAAAATTTGCCTCGCCTAACTTACGCGGTATTGTCTGTTGCTAGTTACGCGGTATTGCAGTATCAGCGACGATATCTATACCAGTCTCTTCAACTGACTCCAATCACAAATATTCGTCGTATGATCACGAGGCCGAGTGGCTGGCAGTTACCGTGGCCCTAAAAACGAGTTATTACTGTCCTACACATTACGCGAGCTCGCAAAAACGGCTGCCATATTGAGAGCTTGGAATGTAATAAAGGGTGGACAGTGGATAGTGCCTGGGGCAAGAGATTCGCTTTTTATTCCTAAAAGGTACGAGTTTCAACGAGGAATGGTCTTGGTTTGATAGTTTAGGTTATCTGTTGTAACGAACTATTTAAATATTAAGAACTGAATGCATTCCTATTGAAATAAAATAAAGGATCTATTTACCTGTTCAGAAATTTAAAAGGTTACTAAAGTTCAAGAATATTAAGACGACAAATATGTTTAGAAAAGAACTGTTTGACCTAATACAACATTGTAACTGGTGTGTGTCGACACTCTTGCGCCTTCACATCTTCCAAGCACAGCAAGCTGCGCCGGCGCTGCTATTGCATCTGCAGAAAACCTCAAACGGCGTAAATACTTAGTTGGTGATTACATTTTTTAGCCGTTTGGGGTTGAGACGCTGGGATCATGGGGTCCAAGTGCCCACCTTGACTACAAGGCAAAGCGGCTGATCGACACCACAGGTGACCAGAAGGCTAGACTCTATCTTGCACAGAGAATCAGCATTGTCATCCAGCGTGGCAGTTCAGTCTACATTCAATCATAAGTCGATCTCCCAAATGTTAAAAAATGTAATCTTTTGGTTACAAGAATACCTTTTTTAACATCGAAGCTAGACTGAGATTGAATTAATGAATTTTTGTACAAGAAATAGTAGCTCTCAGATTACCTTGTATCATTTTTCAATAACTAATGCCCACTCTTCCATCATCAATAAAATAGTCACCAGTATATCTAGGAGTTGTATAAAGTTCAGTCAATTAATAAAAACAACATTTCTTAGCAAGGTTAGCGCTGGAAGTTATAACGCGTTTCCGTTTCGTTTACGTTTCATATTTTTGTTATAGTTTTGGCACTCGACGTCGCTTGTATGAATCGCCACATACCTATCTACTTACTAAATGTTCTCTATGGACTAGAAGCTATTAAATTTAAGATGTAGGTACCTCAGTTCTTTTCTGGGGAAGGCTCTATTTTTACAAACAGAATTTTCTTCGACGGCCTCCGTGGTAGAGCGATGGACTGCTAAGTCAAAGGTAGTGGGTTCGATTCCCGCTCAGTGCAAATATTTGTGTGTATGAATTTGAATAATTTACATTGGTCTGAGTGTTTCTATATAAGTACATAATATGTAATTTCATTCAACATGCACCCGCAACCGGCGTGCAAAACAATTATGAAAGTTGAAGAAGCGAAAAGAGTTGCCAAGATCGTAGATTGTAAGATGTTGTCTCTGCCTACCCCAATGGGAAAAAGGCGTGATTTGTATATATGTAGGTATGCATTTACAAAAATAATGTATTGAAATATAATATATCCGCATTCTAGAACCCATAACACAATCTAGTTAGCTATGTTTACTTTGAGTCTACACAGCACTGTCCTACAACATTAATTTATTATTATTTATTCCAGGTATTTGATACTCAAACGTGAATTCCGCAGACAAAACGTAATTTTAATATGTACGTAAATATAAAATACGATATAGGTAAACATAAAATAGTGGGTTCAGCCGTGTCTGTCCGGCGGGCGACACGTAAATTATAATGTCCGCCACTTTGATCCACATACTAATTGAGAAAATTCTGATATGTATCACGAATAGAATATTTACGATGAAATATATATTTTCTTAATCATTTAGAATTATATATTCGTGGCGTATTTGCAGCAGAATATATTGAGGTTATGAATGTTTAATATATTTATGTGTTGTTTTCATATATACGATTTATAGATAGAAAGAGAACTTTGTGAGTCGTTCTCGTGAAGTGTAATTGCAGAGCCGTCATATCTTAACATAACATAAACTCACGCCTATATCCCCGAAGGGGTAGACAGAGGTGCTAGCACCCAATTTTCACCAGTTGATATTTAGGTCCCAATGTAATAGTTGGCGAGCCTATTGCCATTAACCGGGCACTTATAAACCTGCGATAAATACACACATAACTTCGAAAAGCATCGAAATGGACTGCTAAGACGAGGTCTCGGGTTCGATCCCAGGTTACCATGGCACACACGAATGACTTTTCAATGCTTTTCGAAGTTATGTGTGTATTTATTGCAGGTTTATAAGTGCTCGGTTAATGGCAATAGGCTCGCCACCTATTACATTGGGACCTAAACATAAACTGGCGAAATGTGGGTGCTAGCACCTCTGCCTACCCCTTCGGGGATAAAGGCGTGAGTTTATGTTTATGTTTATGTTCAAATTCGGATAATCACAAGTAGTTTCAAGTAAGGTTAACAAACCGCCTATTACCAGCTCCATTCCAGGTGGTTCCGCGGGACATCTTTATAGTACACACTTAACATAATTTACGAGTGACCGTCATCGCTAATTTGCTTATAATATAAAACTACAGGATGTCGTTTTTGTCAAACTGAACATTACTTTGAATTACGAGCACTTTTATTGCGTTAACGTTAAAATTCATCAAAACATGTAATAATATAGGTTAATTGTACGTATAGGTAGGTAGACACACCAATATATTTGGATTCTAGTTGGAAATCATAGTATGATTTAACACCCATAACCCTTAAATGCAACCAAACCATTGCAAGACATTCATTATGCGTAAATCTAAGGATCGGATCAGAAGTTACATTACATTGAGATCAAATGTAACAGTTTTTTTGCGATAATATCTACACAACCCAGAAAGAAAAGAAATACGTTACACTTTAAAGTGACCAAATGAGTAACTTATATCTTAAAAGTTGTTAATAAATGCAGCTAATTTAACAACATCTACATATCGTATTTCATAAAAAAAAATTATTGAAGTCCGCCCGCTTGAAATTTGATTCTTCGTTTTAGAATCGCGCAAAAGAAAAATAATTGATGAATTTTCTTTCATATGAAGTATATTAATTGAATGTGTCTCTTTGATAAATGTATAAATCTATACCATAGACATAATTAGGTTTCATTTATTTTATCTATACTAATATTATAAAGAGGTAAAGTTTGTGTGTTTGTTAAATTGTAAGGGGTAATCTCGGGACCTACTGAACCGATTTTAAAAATTCTTTCACCAATAGAAAGCCACGTCATTCATGAGTGTCATAGGCTATATATTTTATTGGAAAACTGGAATTTACACCCGGGCTAAGCCGGATCCCAGGTCACTAGTTTTTTATATATTTGTTTTCAACTTTGCGTTCAAAGAAAAATAGAAATACTAATTCCATTTTTTAAGATGATTGGTTACTATACTATCAAATAATTACAGGTAATCTACATTCACATGTAAAACAATTAACAGAAACATATTCACATTACTCAAAAGATGAGTAGAAAATAATCCAGTAGTACATTCTGTGAGAGCAGTGAGATAATCTGTACAACTCTGTGGCTTGCGGTATGATTACTCTTTACTGCATTTTAAAAGCCTTATAAGACAGCAATGTACCTACTATACCTACGGCACGATATAATGGCCGGTTTGACGTTTGTCCGCTCATGAAGTTTCGTATTAATTATTGTGACATTTTGAAAGAGCAAATTGCTGTTCTTTATTGTCAATAGTGACGTACAGTAAGTCATAAAATTTTATCGAATGTAGGTATAATTTTAGGACACAATATTTATTTATTACATTGATTTCTGAATTATATAATGTATATTAGTGTCCCACGATCATTTATTTTTTATTTTTATAAGATTATAATTACCTATTGGTGTACTTATTTCACACAACTCGGTATTTGTTTTTCGAAATTCAATTTCTTTAAATAAAATCTATATAATCGACACTAGGACCACTGGCAAGCCCAATAATACCTCCGGCAAACTTACGTCAAAACAAAGCATTTTCGACTTGACGTTGCTTCGAAAAGTACAAACTAGGAGTGCAGTGCGATTGCGATATAGTTTAGACCTCCTCACCTGATGGTAAGCTAAATGGTAAATCTCGCCTGATGGTAAAGTCTCAGGAAGGGGTCCCCATTACATACACTAACAGTGATAATTATAATGGTAGCCCTCAACTTACTCTGTTTACGCCTTTTGTTGTGGATTTCGTCGATATGGCCGAACATACGCAGAGCTGAGTTCTAAACAGTCAGGCACGTGTGTTCGTTATAGGTACGCCTTCGTAACATTTCGATCGTGAATCTCAAAATGGAAGGTCAATTTTACCTATAACTGTTAGACGAATAGATAACTAAAGAAAAATCTGGCGAGACTGGCACAGAAGAAAATAAACTTCACACACACAGAAAAAAACGAGCAAAACCAGTCGAAGACATGTGTGTAGCTACTATTTACGGAAGGAGTATCCAACAAGAAAAAAGCTAGTGCAATCACTGAAGGAAGCTGGATTAATATATACTCATTTTCATTCCTAATTCCAATATTCAGTTCGTTCATATGTATTAAGTAGGTAAAAATTTATAGATATTTTTTTACTAAAGTTTTTGAATCAGGTACCTAGGTAAGTACTGCTTGCAATAAAAACTTATTTGATTTGATTATATTTTTATCGAGAGTAAATTGACATTTCCATCACTATTGTAATATGTCAAACCGGCCATCATATCGTGCTGCTACTGTAGTCTAATCTATGTACACTGTGCCAAAGATTAAGAATATTTTAAAAGTGGCAGTCAGAGTAAAGTACCTATTTCTGTAATATTTTAATATTCAAGTAGTTTCTATAAATTACATAGCAATTTGATATTTATGTTATATCCAAACATAGAAATTTTCATCCGCTCAATTTTCAATTATCAAAATAGTACGTAGTTAGGTAAGCTGTCATACTGAAGTTGCGTTTCAATCTGCATAATGTAACCTACCTACATATTATTTGTCATGTAACCGCTTCCTATCAGATGAATCGTTTGCTTGTCTACCACATAAGGGGTATATTTTTTTATTTACAATAAAAAAAATTGTGACAGCTGCTTTTAAGTGTTGCCCACCAGTAAATCTAAGACAGATTAACAAGAAGCAGCAGAGATCTCACGAAGTGAATACAAAATTAAATGAAGTACACGGTACCTAAGGTTTGTAGATGATTTACATAATGAAATTATTATTTCAGAACAACCTATAGGCACTTCAGGTCTAACGATGTCTAGTCTGCGATAGTAGCTACTCTATGTCGAGAGAGTGCCTCAGCCCGGCTCATTACTAGCGCTAATGAATGCTCGCGCACGACGGGCGCTTTGTACAACCTGTGTAGCATCGTACTCAACATACATTTACAGAAAGAAAGAAAATATGCAACATTTACTACTCATAAGCCTGCAACCATGGATGTGAAATTTAAATCGTGAAAAAGCATTTTCTTTTATGTCGGTCACATCAATATGGCTTCACGTCACCTGATGGTAAGCTAAAGGTAAAGTCTCTGGAATGGGAGTCACCATTACAAACACCGATAGTGCTATAATGGTGACCCTCAGCTTGACGGCCTCATCAAATGCTTTTTCGCCCCGCTTAAAGGACCCGGGACTGTATGAGGAAGGAAACACGTAGGTAGCCAGAGCTGTACCCCTCCTCCCCCTCTCCTCCCTAGCCTCCCCACCCCTTCCCAGCTCTCCTCCTTTCCCTTCAGGGTAGGCAGCGCGTGTGTGACACCCTTAGTGTTGCACACGTTCATAGGCCACGGTGACCGCTTCCCATCAGGTGGGCCGTGTGCTTGTCTGCCACCTACGTAGTATATAAAAAAAAAAGTGAGCTGGTACAGAACTCCAGGTTTTGATGGTGCGGAAAAAATTATTTGTAACGAAGCTTTATCAACACCTTAGTCGACATTTATTTTGATGTTGAATTACACTAGATAGTGAACTTAAAAAATCATTTTTTTATACTACTTAGGTGGCAGACAATTAATATACTGAAACATAACCCTAAAATGAACAAAATATAATTACGTCAGGGTATATTTTATCAACATAATCTCCAAAACTGTAGAACAATTTGAAAATCCTATCTAATATCGCGCAAGTCTTCAATGAAAAGTCCGTCCATAGGGTTGGCACCCATCACCAGGATTACCTCATAGCACACACCCGGACACGCGGACAGGCCACACGATCCGTTATAATTATAAAATATAAAATCTTTTGATCGCCATGTCGGACCTCCGTCAGGAGTGAATACGTCTTTATTGAAATTTCGACCGTCAATTAACTGACCATCCCTGGGTATATTATGAAAAAATAAAGTCTGTCTGTTTGAGGCGAATTATTTTGAGATTTTATAGGTATTAGAACTTTTTTCTATAATGTTCTATGATACACTACAAAGGGCTATCTCTTTTTAAGCAGTATTCTCTAGCCAAAGTAAGGATAGCTTAATTTTCTTGTAATAATCTGTTATTCCTCGTAGCAGTACCTAAATATAGATAATCTAAAACATTCATTGTATATTTTTAGTGAGAGATTTTAGTTACCCACTAGTATGAATATATTGCATTTTTTAACATACCGTTTTGTCTATTTTATCAGTTTCAGACAACATAATTTACATCAAAATGTTTTTTGAATTTTGTTGAAACATTTAGGGAGATGAATGGCGTTGACACATAAACTACGTTACTATGACTTTAAGACCACACCTTTAAGACTAATGTCTACATATTCTATTAATTTTCTCCATCCTCACATTCCTCTGGGTCCACTAACTACCTAGTCCAAAAAAAATAAAGAGTAGTTTTTGAGTAGCCTAAATGACCTCTACAAGATTGTGAAAACATTGGAAACTAATACTTGACACTCCATGGCCCGTAGACAAGTAGCACAAGTCTAAAGCACTAAGGAATAGAATAGATTAGATCGACCAATCGCACTTCAGCTCGTGAACCCGCCGCGGCGCGCGCATCGTACGCCGACGACGAGCTTGGATGTGATTGGTCGACCTAATCTATTCGATTCCCTAGCATTTTCGCTGTGACACTTGTGTACGGGGGCTGACATCATAGGTATCAACTAAGTTGAGCACTTTCTAACAAACACACACATAAACGTGCTAAACCTTACACATCATGCCATAACGTATTCGTCCTGTAATCGCTGAACAAAATATTTATATTACAGCGAGCACCACTGCGTGCAAAAACTAGCGCATAATAAAGAGCCACGGTTAGGGTTTTCATTACACCATGTATAATGGTGCGTACAAATATTTTTAATCCGCTGCCTCATACATCTTCCGCAGTTCATTTTGCTGGACGCTCGCACGGTAACGATATTCCTTTCAAGCCAATTTCAACCATATCACTTTGTAATTGAATTCATTTTTATAAAGCTACCAAGTTTTAGCATCTAGAAAGCTTTTAATGGTCGATATTCAACTGTATTAATTGAGTACGAAGGCACAAATTCGTGTGTGTAAGGGTAGATAATATTCCTGAATAGGTGGACAGGCGTATGTTCTTTTTTTAATGTGTGGATATTGCATCGACGTGGTCGCAGTATTTATGGACAGGTAAATATTTTGTTAGTGGCATGAAGGGTCTATACTATAGACCTATGTTGCTGCTATAGACTCTATAGCAGCAACATCAGAGAAAAAATTAATGAAAATTTTTTACCTTCAGCAAAAAAATAATAAGACTGCGAGCAATCAACTTAAAATGTCATAATATTATTGTAGTAGGTACACATGAAAACGCACTGTTTTTTGTTAAAGTTTTTATGACATTAAACTGTCATTTCGAAAAAATCGCCTAATTTTTTTTCTGCACTACCTACAGTACTATCTCCACCTATCTTGGTTTTTCAGGAGCGTTTCCATAACACTCTATATGATTGAAAGACAATGGCTCTACCTATGTCAGGTAGGTGTATCTCACCAACATCTCCAGGACCTGAATCCGACTAGCAGGTGAGATTCATCTGTAAGCCGGATACAGCTTGGGTCCTGAAGATTTATTGAAGGGGGGGGGGGGGTCCAATACACCCCATTTCTATAGACTAATAGGTAGCTAGATTGCGCATGAATTTGCTAAATATTTTATGTTTGTGCTGAGAAAAAATTTCACAAGCATTCTTTAAACGGAAGAAATAATATTATTTAAATTAGATACAAAACCTATTAACTCATACAATTTATATCCATCACATACAGAAAGCTATTAAAACTCAAAGTCTCATACAAATTGTTACGGATATCCGACGTGCACAGCATGCGTTACCGTATTGAAAATCTCTTGCAAAATAATTGTCAGATGAAATGCGTAGAAGTGCTGCCGACCCTTTAAGCCACGTGGCGATTGATAGCCACAATTAGACACGGCATTCAAGGGAAGTCACGGGAAGCCGCGTGCGAGGAAGCCGACCGCGGGAAAGCCGCGTGCGACAACATTTGCAACACTCACCGCTCGAATGAGAATGTATTGTAGGTACTTATTATTTGTTTTATTTGGGTTTGAAGTTTTGTCGAGCACGAATTGAATCTGTAAAAAAATCATATTTAATCACATCAATCTAAAAAAATATGGACGGAACGTGTTGAACAATAAAACTGACTACACTAGAGTCAGCCCACTTTCCTCGTATACGTACAAGTGCGCACGCACACACTTATACACTAGTCAGCCACTACGAGACAAACGTCATTTGCAAAAAAAAATCAAATAAGTACAGCATGTCTTGTGTAATGAAATGGTGTAAAACCGTAGTGACAGCAAGGAAAAATATCCAGGAATCACATATTAATGGCAACTCACCGTGGCCTATGATGGAGGTGTGCAACACCAGGGGCGTCACACTCGCGCTGCCGACTCTGTAAAAACCTACCAATGCCCTTTAATCTTCCTTCTAATTCTTAAAGAATGCCATATTGTAGATGCTAGAGAGATGAGATTATTCTGGGCACCTAAGGCCTTAGTGAAGCCGCTATATCTACGCCCTCTATTGATTTTCTAGTAAACAAACAAAAATACATTTAGTAAGATAGTAGCTATAAAATAAACATACGTTTGTAAATCGTAGATACGACACAAACAAGAAAATATAAACAAAAACATAAAAATGGCAGCCCTATATCTCGAACCAATTGGTTGACAAAATATTCTCATAGAAAGGTAATGAGGCAACGTTGCTATGAATCCATACATAACTCTGCTAAATTACAGCTAGGCGGTGTACTCTGTGAGGGGCTGTATGGATAGGCATAAACATAAATATTCATCAGGTTTTGTTTTGTGCCTATAAAAACATATATAGAAAATATTCAATGGTACGAACATTAACTGTCTTGTTAATATATGCACCTTGGTATAAGGAAGTATCCTTTTTAACCGACTTCAAAAAAGGAGGATATTTTGTATGTATGTTACGCGATAGCGGCGCCAATTATGGATGGATTTTGAAATATTTTTTTGTTTGAAAGAAGCTACTTCTGAGGTGGTCCCATATCCAGGGTATCAGGATCTAATGCTGGGACCTTGGGTAAATCGAGGGAAAATCATCAAATTTACGGCTGAAATTCTGTTTTTAATGCCTCTGTACATGATAAACCTCATAAATAGGTACTTTTCTATTTCTGTACACTAAAAAGTAAAAAATATTAGTTTGTGAAGTCGGTTTTTTAACGTAGTTATAATTATTTAAATAATTATTTTCTCTAGTAACTCTATTGATTGTATTTTTATATAGGGCAACGTTAATGAAATAAACACAAGTAAATAATAGCATTGTAACTCGACTTTTCAGAATCAATCACAATTGAGTTACAATGTTTTTCTTTACAGGTATCGATGTCGGTATGACTAAATGTTACCCAGTCGGACTATGACCCCAAATTTGTTGTATGGAATAAGTTCGAATATCCAGTACGTGTCTAGGTAGCCCATCTACTCAGAGTATTCTCCCTAAATATTTATTCCTGAGTGTTGACTTTTTCCGAATCAAGTTTATGCCTACCTGTCGGTGATGTCTGTACTACAGATAGATAGATACTTTTAGCTTACCACCAGGCGAGATAAAGTCATATTAACGTGACCGAGAAAAAAATTTAATTGATCTTTGCAATCTGCAAGTTAGTAAGAACCTAGATTATTGCAAGCTAGTTTAGTTAAGCTTACTTTGGGTCTAGATAGCGCTGTGTAAAATGTCCTAAAACATTTATATTTTTTTAAGAAGCTAAAATAATACATAAATACAAATTTCCCGCGTTGAAAAATAAAGCCCAATGCACACTGACGTGTATGAATGTGCACCGTTATCAGCAAACACATGACACGACCACTAAGTGAATTCGTGTGTCCGCGCCACCTCCAATTTAGCGGAGCGAACCAATCATCATTACCGAAGGGTCTGCTGCGATCAAAATAAACACACAACTAAACGCACCTTTATTTAGAAAGAGAGAAAAATATATAGTATAGATAAGAGTGAAAGAGACGGAGCGATAAGTCGGATAGACATCGTAAACAATAGTGCAAATGAAAGATTATGTTTATAGAGTGAAGGTGTATCGTCTAATAAAATTACGTCTTTATGCCCTGGGGCAAAGATAAGTTCTGATTTTCTTATATTGTCCCTGTTTTCATTGCGTTCTCGAACATATTTTCAGACAAAATGTTTTTTCTTGGTAGGTGTATTCATGCTAGGTTTATAGTCAGTACTATAAACGTAATGAAACATAGTATTTTCATGTCTACGATAATTCTGAGAAATAAAAATAAATGGGAAAATATTTTGTTACAAACTTTTTGGATGACTCAGGTTAAATATTTTGTCACATTGTAGATGTGATTAATTATGTGCCGAGACCATAATTTAAGGGAATAGAAATAGTCCAATATTTCAAGTGTTCACGTTGATAGGTATCAAATTAATTTTGATATAATATTTAAGAATTCATATTTCACTCACATTCGAACTAGGGCGTTTTCGAGACATTATTTGACAGCTGTCAGTGTGAGTCAATGACATTATTATATCTTCTGTAGGTACCTTTGTCACTGAACTCGGCCTACGGAACTGTATCAATTTAGATGAAATTTAGCGTATATGTATGCGGGCTTAAGTAGATCCTTGTGTGGTTAAGATTCAAAATTATAGGTAGGTACCGGTATATTTTTTCATGTACCTATGTTTGAAGTTTACTTTAACAAAAATAAATTAAATTTAGATTATTTAGAGTATTCACTCTTAAAATCTAGCGAGATAATTCAGTTCAGGGCACTGCCTCTCATTTTATAAATTTAATTCGCCCGTCACGGAATGAGAGTGACCTTTTGCCACGTGAGACTACCTTCAATAATACAAAAATCCTATGTCCAACATACCTACATTCTAAATTACACTTTGTGCAATTTGGATACAGTAGCTTTTTGTTTGGTTGAGCTAACGTGTCTTATTCCAGAATGATTTACGCAAGCAGACAATGCAATCTATTTTACGAGACTGCAGTGCTAGGAAAAATAAATTTTGCCGGTTCAAGAATAGAGTTGAAATTTGAATGTAGGTGTAATGGAAAAACTAAAGGAGCTCTCACATTTCACTGAAAAATGTGTAAGAAGTAAGGCAGGGAAAGCCGTGGGATCCGTTATAAAGACATATTATTCTTTAGAACGCGACGGTTGTCGAGTCGCAATAAGTCGCAGTAATCCTCGCAAGGTATAGTGCGATTCAATTGTCATTGTTTGGCGCGGCCCTAATGAAAAATATTTTGTGACGTTCCTTTTTTGAATGTTTGTGTCCTTTGTGTTGGTAGTGGATGAAGTTTTAGGTTGGTACTTTGTAGTGTTTATTGCACAGTGAGTGAAAACTGATTCCAAATGTAACTTTTATTTTTAAATAATTGAATTTATCGAAGTTTTTACCTGGTTCTTCATAATATATTATGTTTAATTTGGTTGAATAGCGTAGCTATAGCTATTTAACATGCTTTAAAATGATAAAACAGCTACCGGCTATCCTAAAACTAAAATAAATCGAATATTTCATGACCTATTAGTAGATACCGAGGTACAGTAAAGAATAAATAACTTAAAAATGCGATTTTAATGACACAAACCATGTTGATCAACTGTCGCGGCCTGCGCAAATATTGATGTAACGATTGATAAATAATGCAAAAAATTAATAGTAAGTACACAACTTAATAATATTTGAGCGTTGCACAGTTACTGCAAGTTGCATGAAAATTTTCAACTTCGCCAAGTTGAATTGAAAAAAGCCCGAACAGATTTCCTGAAACTGTCGAAAGCATTTTGGCGCGGACACAGTGGCCCAAACAAATTCAAAACAACCGTAAATCAGGACGGCACAAATAAAAAACTAAGGTAAGCGCTCCTGTTGTCGGCCGTGGCTGAATCGGGCCACTTCCGTGCGGCGGCGGAACTGACTCTATTGGCGTAAAAAAGCTGCGAGTCGACTGGCTAGTTTGTTAGAGGTTTATTGAAAAGCGAACATTGATAAAAGTGTTCGACGCATCGCCGCTCTGTCCATGTTTGAATGTCACACTTTTCTGTAAACGTTGGGATTTGTCGACTTTTTTGGGTGAGGCTGGCTTTTGGTAACTTTTGTGTACCAAAAAATGTGAGTTATTTATAGCTTCTTTTAACGCCCCTAAGATTTTTGTCGCCGACCGATCACCTATTTGAATTTGGAGGGAATAAGCATTATACACCACTTTTGCTGACTATGGGCTGGCAGATTTAATTGATCTCAAAAATATAAGTAAGTTTCTACGAAATGTATAAAATTCTTCCATCGTTTTTATTTAACATTTAAATCTAAAGTGAACCTTAGATACTTTTTTTAATCGGTATTTGACTTGCAGATCACAAACAAATAACTGATCTGACACAGTAAGCCTAAAATAGTATATTTTTTCAAGTTTTTTTTGAGAAATAAGAATAGGCATAGTACAGACACTATACACATGCTTATACTGCGAAAAAAAATCATAAAAAATATGTGTGGTAGTCAATAATATTTTTCAATATTTATGAAGCTTGTCATTTTACAAATGACTAAGCAAATCAAAATAAATACATATCCACTTGTTTACATATTTCACAATTTTTTCAGCGGTCATTGGCATTAAATTAGTCATATTTCATTTTCACCTGTCATCATCTCATATTTATTAGTTACGAATATGCCAAGGTAAAATTCTATTCACTTTAAATAATATTTTAATTCCCACACAGCATCAAAACCCCTACGTCACATGGTGCACGCGTCTCCATTCGTTACGCACGTGTAGCGCAAATTAAAAACGTTTCTGCCGCCCGATTATTAATTACCGATAACCGGAGCGCTCACCCTACCCCGTGAGACGCAATTAACGTGCATTGTCCACACTCATCTTAGAGCTAAAAAAAAATAATTCAAATGCATTTTAAAGAATTTCTTATGAACTTCTAAAATAGGCATATACACTAGACTCTAGAGACTAAATTCGTTAACCTTCTAGTTTATACTAGAAGTTCAGATGCTATGTTGACTTAAAGGGTTAGCTCTATATTTCTTAAGCTATATAAGCTAAGCTTAAACCATATTTTTTCTCATAATCCATGCTACTACTGAAAAAATAACAATAGCACTATGTCTGTCTTTGGAATTGAACCTAGAACCTTCGCTTGGAAAAAATAACCCCAAACGTACACAATTATCACAAAAAGTACTTCCACAAAGAATCGATGCATTGCAAATATCAATACCACTTTGTGAATTAAATTTATAAACAATAGCCATAGCAGTTATATAAAACATATCTAAGTAGATAAAGTGTGTAACACATTAATAGTGTGTGGTTACGAAACAACAAACCATCAAAATGACGGAAGTTCTACAACTCGGTGGCGAGGTATTATCCGAGAAGAAGAAGAAGAAAAACAAGAAAAAAATCGAATGCGTATCACTAGGACAGTTCTAGAAGCTGGGAGATTTCAAAATCGAGCCATCTGAGAGCGTCACTTTGAATCTTCACAAGATATTCACAAAGGGTTACCACTAATTATAATAATTACGTTTTGATTGGAGTAGATTTAATATTGTATAATTTTGAACCATACACATAACACTCCAACATCATCATCATCATTCTCTGAACCTTTTGCCCAACTCAGTTGGGGTCGGCTTTCCAGTCTAACTGTGATGCGGCTGAACTTCGATATTTTCCGTGGAGCGACTGCCATCTGACCTCCGCAACCAATGGTCATTATGACCAATGGCGATATCGAAGTTCCAAGTTAGACTGGTTGGACTTTTGTGGGCTCCAACTACCCGTAACGACTGCCATAGATGTTTGTATGGCAACCGGGACCGACGGCTTAACGTGCTCTCCGAGGCACTAATAAACCTGCGATAAATACACACATAACTTCGAAAAGCATCGAAAAATCATTGGTGTGCGCCATGGTGAACCTAGGATCGAACCCGAGACCTCGTCTCAGCAGTCCATTACCCAAGCCACTAGGCTACCGCTGTTTATATAACACACTAGCAGCCCGTCCCGGCTTCGCACGGGGTTTTAAAATGAAAAAAGTTGTTGTAGTGACATAACTACAATAGTTGGACATATGCTACCGCGGAGTTTTTTGTAGACATTATGATGTTCTTTAATATTGTTGTACATTATTTTGTTCTATCGCTAATAGTTTCGGCAGCGCATTCGATGAAAGACATTTTAAGACTCATTTTTCTACACCTTCGGTTACATTGTTCAAATTTTACCAAGGATCCCTAATTTTTTTCAAAATGAAATGTAGCCTATGTCAAATTGGAAGAATGTAGCATTCTATTGGTGAAATTTTTTTTTAAATCGGCCCAGTACTTTTTGAGCCTATTCATTACAAACATACAAACATACAAAAATAGGTACAAATCTTTCCTCTTTATAATATTAGTATAGATAACACTGCAACAATCACACGTTAATGAGCTTCCCAGCTAAACATCCCTTTCGTATAATCCCGTAAAACTAAGTGCTTCTCCATCACACATGAGAATGCCGTCCACGTGGCGTTTTTAAGATCTGTTCGTTGATAACTGTAATGAAGAGATCCCTAAGCTTGATAAGAGACCCGTGGCTTAGAGGTCACAAGATAGGTAGAGCGCAGAAGGTTAAGTTGACTGAGTTATTTAGAAGTGGCTTTAGTAGAACTTGTTTGTTAAACTTGAACGTGAACTACATGTATTGTGTATTGTGTCATTATGGCGGTTAAATTTTTTAATGGTTATAAGCACGCGTTTGACCACAATCTCAACTGTTGGTAAGTGATGATGTGGTCAACGGTGGAGTAGTCTTTTTACCCTATTTAACCATCTGTTAATTTCTAAGGTAAGCTCATCAAATTCTTCAATGTTCATTAGTTGGCGAATTTTGAACTACATCAATTAATTAATTTGGTTGTTTTTGGCATCGTTCATGTAACTTTACTTTGATAATAAAAGTGTCTTGTCCACTTAAATTTTCTTTATATAAAACCAATTGAGCTATTTTTTCTTCATGAGAATATGAAATTGTTTGATGTTTATAATAATCATGACATTATCATACCTTATACACTCCTTTTCTAATGAAGTTTAATCATAATACTGATGTGATAAAATAAAAACGAACACTTTGGGAATTACACTTCTTTATTACTTTGGTAATAAAGGTACTCAATACAACAACCGAACGCCCATACTTTTCAAGAACAACTGAACAGGGGAAACAATAAAAATAGTACCAACATTTTCATCTTTAGAATACGAATATTATATTCTTTTCATTGCTGCCAGCTTAAGTAACAATAAACATTGCCATACTTATTAACAAATACAGCAACTGTAATCACACTTTGCAATCGAAAACGGTGTTTGCATTGTTTAGGCTGTGGAATGATCTCCCTGCTTAGGTTTTTCCAAACTACTACCATCTGGGTTTACTTTTACAAGAAAAGCAAAAATAAAAAAGCAAGCAATTTTCATTATGTGAGCCATGTACTTATCTGCCATCTAACTGGTTTAAAAAACCAGTACCAAAGTTATTAATGTGATATTAGTATCGAGCCAAATTTTGGTTAATCACTACCGAATTTACTGGTTATATTTCTTCTTTGCCATAATGGTACTTCTGTCTAATATCTTCTTAGTGCCAGACGTGTCCAGTGTGGTACAGTGAGGGCTAACATATGACAGGTAGCCGATGCGAGTGACAGATGTGCACTGATTGTGTCGTAATTGCTACTAGATTAGTTCTTGATAATTTTCTCGTTAAATTGTGTTTTTGTTATTTTCATCTTTGTTACAATTAAGAGTTAGTTCTTCATTCAATCAAGTATTGGATTTAATCATTGAAAATGTATACTCTGATTCATTCGACCTTTGAATATTATTGCATTCTAGTATTAACATAATGTCTGCGCCGTGTGTACCTATGGGATGGGACCCACCATAGAACTATTATTAAGTGTTCTATGGGTCTCACCAAAATCTTCGAGGCCTAAGCCAACCTCATCTACTGATTAACGAACGAGACTCGGACGCAGGCTTTCTTTTATCTTTTCAGATGGTAGTCAATTTAGTTAAAGCCATGATATGTCAAATCAAGAGCAAGGATTAAAAGAGAGCGGACAGAATCTACACAATGAATTAAAAGTAGCCTATGTTATATTACTATAGGTAATCAATATCTGTACCAAAGCCCAGCAATATTCGTTGAACCGTTAGAGCATGATTGAGTCACAAACATCCAAACATCTTAACAAACCTTCACATTTATAATATCAGCAGGAAGT
Source organism: Lithosia quadra (assembly GCA_963576445.1). Lineage (NCBI taxonomy): Eukaryota > Metazoa > Arthropoda > Insecta > Lepidoptera > Erebidae > Lithosia > Lithosia quadra. The sequence continues at coordinate 16,889,014 of OY754881.1, forward strand.
AGGATGGGTCTTCCAGGGTTCCTGGGGAGCTCCTTCTTAGGGTATGCCCCGGGGTACCTGCTGAAAGACTTAGGAAGAGAGAACAACGTGTGGTTTTAGTCGGTTTGATCTCAACATAACCTCTTCACTAGCCATGGTGAGGTGGTACTCGTTGGGGGCTGCCACAAGTAAAAAAAGGAAGTAGGAATAATGATAACATAAACTCTACAAAAATATTAGCACCGCTGTAAAAGCAGTTAAAGCTAAAATGCCCAAAAAACTCCCCAGTATTGTTCAAAAAATATTCCCAGAACTTTTAATAACACCTAAGCCAAACAATCAGTTCCCAAACATATTTAAAACTTACTGACTCTTTTTATTCGCCAGCCATGTGAAAGAGCAACAGCGCACATTATTAATAAAAGCGTGCACACTGCGATTGTGCGCAGATGAAAAGGCGATTAGTCGCGGCACGTCGCGTCCCCTCCCGCACCTATTGTTTGCCGTACAGTGTGGACGATACCTACGCACTATTTATACTTATTTAAATCTCTATGGATTGGGTCGAAAAGACTTAGGACTGAAAGGGCTTAGAATTCTGTTAATTAATCGGAATAGGTAAGTACGTAACTATTTTTGATTCATTCAACATTATAAAAACCTTAATTTTTATTCCTACTTTGCTTTGTCAAATATTTACTGAAAAAGTATGCAAGTGTGTATGCCTCCGTCGCTGTATACCATATTCTCAAAAGACCACATTCGTGATATCCATATTTTTAAAATACAAAAATAGACAATTATGTAGGTATTGTAAGTATAAAGTATTTAGTACAAAGAGAATTTTTAAATTTTAATTTCCGTACGGAATCCAATTTTTTTTTAAAGTAGTCTATGTAAGTTACCTGCACATAATATTAAATTAGAACCAATAGTTTTTTTTTGACATTACAAAAAATATACCTACTGATAAATTGAAAAAAAAAAGCAATACAACCTGAATATTTTTGTGTTCTAAAAATTTTAACCCAAGTATCAACTACGCGACCGGACCACTTACGTCGTTTTGATGTTACATAGCTTGATTGATTCTAAACCCCGTGCTGCACTTACTACACTGTCGCGATCTGCTCGTGCGTGCGAATGCCTGTCAGTCGCCATTGTCGATTAAAGCGAGGGTGCGCTTAAGCCGAAGGATGAACGATTAAAAAACGTTTGTTTTTGATGATCGTGACAGGATTCGGTATTGGTTCGGGTTACTTAATAGCGTAGCGTGAGAGCTGTTTTAGTTTCATTCTTTGGTATCATGGCATAAGAAAAGGTACAATCAGCGCCAAAAGTCGATTAACACTAAAATATTTAAAAATCCTTTTTAAATTGGAATACATAGGTCAGTCATTAATTTATATGTAGTTTTATAATCTCCAGAGGACAAAGCTTATGTTTTATATGTCTTGTTTATTGTTATATTAAAGGTCTTAGAGCTAAGGTGATCAATAAATTAGAATTTGGTAACCAACCTTTGACGCTGACTGTATATTTCAATTCATAGATATGAAGTAAAACCGGTTTGTAAACTATATTTCAGTATAGGTACTCTCCATTCCATACGGAATTATATGAACCGCATTTCCATTTAGAGGTAGAATCGCAAGAAAAAGTTACATTCATTCACATTTTTACTCTTCACTTCCTTTTCCATTTGCTAAATGTACGATGTTGCAATTCAATTCTTATGTAAAGATTTGCAGCAGGTACAACGAATATCGTAATCATAATAGTAAATGCTTCAAAAAGCTACTATAGGAAGTTTTGATGCGTCCATTAAAGTATTCAAAAAAATATTCACTTATTAAATCAGATTGATGTCAATCCTCATCACCAATAATAAAAATATAGGTTCTCTTTTATGTAAGATTTGATAAATTTTATCATGAGCTCTTATAAAATAAATGTCATCATCATTTTTATCCGTTAATGTTGTGCCGGATTGCAAAGTGTGGAGACTTCACGAGATAGTCTCTAAGAAAAACCATCTCATCTTGAAAGTCATAGACAGTGAAAATTATTACAAAGCTAGAAAACATATTTTACAAACACTATTTTATTGTTTAACTACTTGAGATTACGAGTACAGTACCTACTCTAATGTAAGTCATAATTATTTACTTCATGACGATATAAAAAGAAGACCGTTACATTTAATGTGCGTACCAATAAAAGCCCGTACACGTACATAATTATTAACATAAAAATAAATTCATAATCACATGAAATATTGCATTTCTAACAACAATAAGTGCAATTTTCCACGCGATAAATCTTGTAATAATAATATTTAATGCGTGCGACGCGACGCGAGGGCCACGCGACACAATAGCCGGAGATTTGACGCGCGCGATCGGTCGCACAGTGTGCACCTTGCTTTTGTTGTCCCCCCTGGATTTTTGATGTGGTACATCGAGGTGTGGGTTGTATTGTATGAATTGAATTTTGATCAGCAATGGTCATAGTCTTGTTATCACGGTGCATTTATTCGCTGTGGTTAAATAGCATTGTGTGGGATGATGTTATGAAGATTTGATGACGCTTTGACTTTTAGATTCGATTATAAATATAGATAGGTACAGTTAGTCGATAAAAACTTAATCTTATATCACATTGAAGGTGTCATTTATATTGACGATTTGTAACTTTTTTCTTACTTGCTTAGTCGCTATCAACTGCCGTTTTACTCCTACTAATAGATCCATCCAAAGCTTGTTTGGCAAATTATCTTAAGACTAAAAATATGGTAGGTAGAATGGGCGCTCTTAGCGATAAGACCGTCCATTCTACCTACCATATTTTTAGTCTTAAGATAATTTATAAATCACTTTGTGGTGTACAAGAAAGAATATTCTATCTATCTATCTATCTATCTATCTATCATGTATATCGCCGAGATATCAATGTGGAATAAATCAATGATTACCAGACGTGTATCACACTTAGATAATTATGTTTTATTAGAAGATGATACTAAGTGGTTACAGTTGATTATATTATGGATAGTTGAATCTTCATGCTTTGTTTTATATCGTATAAATATCATTATTAAATACACATTTCTTATTAAGTTTATTGTGTCGACGAGCGCTAGTAGAATAGCTAAAATATAGATACAGAACGCTGACTTCATAGAATTAATTATAGCGCACACATATATTAAAAAAGCGAGGATTCCAGCGATGGTAGCTGAATGGATACTCAGAGGTATCGAGTTCGAATCCGGCCGGAGAGCACCAATGTGAATTTCACTTTGTGGAATTTATATGTGCTAATCAAATGATTTACCATCATTCTGCTGACGGTGAAGGAAAACATCATGAGGTCGTGAGGAAACCCACATATCATAGAAGAAATTCTAAGTAGGTACATGTCCGATCCACCAACCCGCATTAGGCCAGCGTGTGTGGATTAATAGGCCTTATACCCTCTCAGCTCCCGTGCCCAGCAGTGGGACATAATTGAGTTGCTATTATTATTATTTTATTACACACATTGACACATAAAAACTTACGAGGATCTCAACTTACTTCAATCGCTGCACCAGTTGTGGAACTAAAATTTCGACGATATACTATGTCTGTGTGTGAGTGATGTGTATTTTCACTCGAGCCACGTTGTGTGCAACAACCCTTTTGGGTCTATATATTTAGTGGTGAAGGGTGCAGCCGCCTCGTGCAGCTTTGATTATGTATGCATTTATCGATCCGCACTTAGGACGAATTTAAATCCTAGTATAAATAAGTATTTTGTGAAAGTTTCCATGTTTGAATGTCTGTACTCGACATTGCAAAAGCGTCTAAACGGTTTTGGTACATAACAATAGGCAGTAAATAACTCTAATAATTTCTCTTGATACATACATACACACATTACAAATCATAACTTTTTCCCATTGGGGTAGGCAGAGACAACATTTTTCCACTTGCTACGATCTTGGCATACACCTTTCGCTTCTTCAACTTCCATAATTGTTGTCATACACGCACGTTGGTTGCGGGTAGGTACTCTTGACCTGGCCTTTCTCCAAAACGTCCTGGATCTGGGGCCTTACTCCGAAAAACTAAAATATTCGTATCCGTTGACGTTTCGACCATTTAGCTACCCATAAATGGTTGAAACGTCAACGGATACGAATAGTTTCGTTTTTCGGAGTAAGGCCCCTGTTTCCAGGGGGTGCGAAAAGTGGGCGGCCACTTTGCTGCTAATTCTCTTGATAGCTCTAAATAATATAATTAATAAGTGATACCCAACGACAGTGTCATAACGAGTTCAACTATGGCTGAGAGTTACCCAGATTTGTCAAATTATTCTCATCAAATTTAGTCAAGCCAGGGAAAAAGATAAGAAATAGCACTCACGATACTTGTTCTTAACAATCTGCGAAGGTTAAATATATACGTCCCATATACATAAAGAAACAAACCGACAAAATTCGCTCACTATTTTCATAACTACATTACCTTACCCCAACAACCAAACATAATATTTTTATTACAATCCGATCCAACGGTGCGAGAAGTCGTTTTCACTTTCTATAAAATCCACCATTACTAACGTACCCCTTGTGATATTAAATTAACATAAACCCTAGTGCGCAGTGGCGAATCAAAAGGAGAATATCGTGGATATCGTTAATTTGCACTTGCACCCCTTTGCCTTAGGGAGGAGTAATCATGTTAGTGGCTGAATGGATCTTAAGTGTGTTAGCCTTTTCGTAAGAAATGTTCAATTTGTTCTGCTTTGGACACCATTCACCTTGCTTTTGAGTAGCTGTTAGCTTTCAATATTGTATTACGATTGCTATACAGAAGGAGTTCATTTTTAAAGTTTAGTTGTAGGTAGGTACTTACTAAGATTGAGATCGTGTGATGATTTATGATAAAGCTGTAAGTGATTATTTATTGACTAAAATATAGTGATTTTGTATCGTTAAAATTTGAATTGCCTTGACCAATAACGTTTTCTAAATCACCGAATTAGTTATTTTCGGTTTCATATGAGATTTCAGGATTTCTAACATTTAACATTGAGGATTTAGTGTAGATTTCGTCTTTTCAATTTAGGAAAGTACAAATTCACATTCTGAAAAATTTTTTTTTCATTTTCTTTTTGCATTTTTTTTTCTATTTACTAATCTGAAACATAGGCATTGCAGTTGTTGTTAAACTGATTTTTTTTCTAACTTACTTAAGTATTTTTAAGTAGTTTATTATAAACATATTTAATTGAAATTACCTTTCTATCTTAATATATATAAACCTCGTGTCACAATGTTTGTCCTCAATGGACTCCTAAACCACTTAACCGATTATAATAAAATTCGCACACCATGTGCAGTTCGATCCAACTTGAGAGATAGGATAAAAAAAAAAAAAAAAATCTTTATTTGGAACATAAACAATAAAGAACAAAAACAAAATTGGATCGATGATAGCTGTAAAAGTGATACACTGTGGCACAGCTATCAACGCCACTCTCCTTATGAGTATGAGACATGTTCCCGACTTACTCACTAGTGCTTATAAAACTAACTAAAACCAAAATTAACCAACACAGGAAACCAAGATCAACCAAAAGCAACGATACAATACAAAAATAAGTTGGTTAAATTGTCTAAATTTGGCCAAATTCATGCAAAGTGGTGTGTGTGTGTACGTGTGTGTGTGTGTGTGTGTGTGTGTGTGTGTGTGTGATGTGTGTGTGTGTGTGATGTGTGTGTGTGCGTGTGTGTGTGTATGTGTGGGTGGGTGTGTGGGTGTGTGTGTGCGTGTGTGCTTCCAAATCATAGTTACACAAGTTCTTCAGTTGCGTCATAAGAAAGAGTCTTTAACCACTGGTCAAGATCACACTTCAATCTACTTCTTGTCATGGTATAGATGTTTCTTAATCTATTTATGCTATTATATAGTTTTGAACTTATATGTTTAAAATGACGGCTTGCTATTGCAGTTCTTCGGTACACTATGTCAAATATTCTGTCTGAGCGACGTTTGGTGAGATAAATATCTGGATTGTACGCTAAATTTAACTGTTTACGAAGGATAACCCGAGATATAAACAACTGTCTTACTGTTAGAACCTGGCACAAGGAATAAAGTGCCGATGTTGGGAATCTTATTGGCTTTCCAGCGAGTACCTTTAGGACAGTACGTTGCCCACGTTCAGCTCGTAACATATCTGATTTTTGGGCTCCTCCCCAAACAACCAAACAATACCCCAGCACTGACTGAGCAAGTGCAAAATAGACCATTTTTAAGCTATTGAAATCCAATACAGTTCTAAGTTTTTTGAATATGTAAGTCAGCTTTCTCAGGCAGACCACCGTAGCGTCAATCTGCTCCCTCCATTTTAGGTGTTTGTCGACAAGTACACCCAAGTACCTGATAACATGAGTACTAGCTAATTTGGGACAGTTACAATTTGAGTTGATGGTAGTGTTCAAACAAGTATGAGCACGAACATCAACAGTCTCGCGAGGTAGGCCTGACTTATTGATAGAGAAAGTAATAAAATTAGTTTTTTTTACATTTAAAGTTAAAAGATTTATGGTCAACCATTTCATGACTGAGCTCAAGCAGAGTTCAGCATTATCACGAGCCTCTCTCCAGTCACGTCCGTGAATTATGAGAGCTGTATCATCAGCGTATGTTATTATTTTGCAGCAAGGTAAAATCAATTGACACAGCTCATTAACGTATATGAGAAAGAGAGTTGGTCCTAGAACGCTCCCCTGCGGAACGCCAAAAATTAGAGACCTCTTGCTACTCAAGCAGCTATCGACTTTAGTGAACTGCTCACGACCAGTCAGATAACTTCTGAACATATCGTGAGCCGTGCCACGTATGCCAATGTTCTCCAGTTTCGAGAGAAGTATAGGTACAGAAACAGTGTCGAAGGCTTTGGAGAGGTCCAGGAAGATGCCCAATGTTTTACGCCTATTTTCAAAGTTGTCAATGATAGTATCTGAAAGTTCTAACACGGCATCCTCTGTAGATACCCCCCTCCTGAAACCGATAGTTTTTGAAACGGATTTCGACATCCACGCGGGCGGAGCCGCGGGCAACAGCTAGTATTATGTAGAGATATTAAATTTCAAATCACGTTTAAGTATCCGTAACATGATATTTATATTTTACTATATCTTAACAAGTGCATAATATCCTTATGTTCTCCACCCTCATACCATAAACCTCAAATTAATTTCCCAATTTTATTCATTAATAAAAAATTCATACACCCATCAAAGTGGTATGAGTGAATGTAAACATCTATAAAATGATCAAAATGGTTGTTTGTTACATAATAAAGTGTCGTTTTATCTGCTACGCAATGATTCCAAGGTGTTTTATGGGGCCCATGGTCAGGGCTATAATAATGATTGGTCTTTATTAGAGGTGCGTACGAAATTTACTGTCACGGCTCTTTTGATTTGTTTTATATCTTTTGTTGTGCCGATGTTGGTTAATTATAAATTATATTATCTACTAGCTGTGCCCCACGGCTTCGCCCATGGCATGATTAGTCCCCGTGGCAAGATAAAAAGTATCCTATGTTCGTCTCCTTGAAAAGTTAGAAAAGTTAATAGGTCGTTAAGTTTTCTTAAATTTTCTAATGTCCCGCGCAACTTTCTTGACTTTTTCTTTCATAAGAACCTTCTCCTGACAATAACAAACACAACAAAAAAAGAATTAATGAAATCGGTCCAGCCGTTCACGCGTGATGCCGTGACCAAGGGAAATAGGGATTCATTTTGATATATATAGATTGGTTAGCAACCAATCATTCTAGCTCATCGTTTTTAATAACTTTTATTAGGCACTGATCTTGTTATATAAATCAGTTAAATTATTTATTTATTAACTTAACTATTAACTTGGGTAATCTATTTTTAAAACTCCTTTTTCTCATGACCGGCCATCAAGCTGAGGGACACCACTATAGCACTACCCCCGGTTCTGAGACTTTGCCTTTAGCTTACCATCAAGCAAGGTGAAGTCATGTTGACGTGTCCAATGTACAAAAATATATTTTTTACGTAGAGATCGCCGAATTTAAAGTTAATCATCTGGTGTAAATAAATCATTATGTACGATCGAAGTAAAACTATTTTTATTTCAATATCATCTATGACATATCGTTGCAATCTAACAACGATACCGTGCTTGTAATATATAACTTCTATACCCTAAAATTTGATAGGTTGTATATCTAATAAATTTAATGCAACTGCTTTCACATTTTCTTGTTAAGTAGACGTCATGTCTTCACTATTATTCCTTTTCTTGTCATAAACTCTTTCAATCTATATTTCCTTATAGGTACCTACCTTAGCTCATAAACCCGTCTATATTAATATTTTCATTTTATTCTTGACAGTATCACCTTTCACAACCCCTCATCTTGAATGTGACAAACAAAATAGTCAAATCGATGTTTATTGATGAAATAAAAGTGCATATAAATTTTATGAAGTATAAACGGGACATTTCTTAAAGTTTATGACGCGTATGCTTGTGGGGGACTAAGTACCTAAACCTAAGTCATCGCACGTGACATGGGGCCAAACAAAACAATAACTTTACATATTGTAACATTCATTGCTACTTTTGTTTAACGTAGCATGAAGCAAGTGTGTATTTATACTTCAATGTATATCAATCTGTAAGCTATCAACATTATAGGGTTGAGTGATTCATAGTACGAGAACTACGGTGACCATAAATTCAAGTTAAATTGGAGCCATATCTTTTAATGTGCGTTTATTGAAGTGTTTATGTGCAGGTCTTCAAAGTCGCGCCTCTATTCTGTTTAATGGACAACAAGATGAATTTGCGTCTCTGTCCCACGTTATGGGTGAAACTTTGCCACTTTAGTGAGCTTCGTAATATTAAAATGAATTAATTTTAAGAGTTATTGACATTGATTGGTATTAGCATTTTGAAGTATATTTCAGACATTATTTTCTATTTGTATTAGTTTTAAGCTTTAGCTTAATGATCCAAATAGTTTATATTTATTGTCATTTTACATAATTGAGAGATGCAACTTTTTGGCATCAATAAAGATCACAATAAGATTGCTTTTTTATAGTCCCGCGTTTGACCTGGCCACTAAAGTGGTCGACGATAGAGCACGCTTGCCTAAAAGTACTTTTGTTGCCTGAAATTATTATTTTAAATGATACGAATGATGAATGAAAGTATTGTGAGACAATCTGCAACTTCTCCTCTACTTAATAGAGATTCAGACCAAATATAATAGTTTTTTAGACTACAGAACTATGTTTTCCACGAAGAACGCTATCATTATTTAACTAATTGCCTCTGATTACCAAGAAAAGATGAATGGATAAGGTAAAAAAAAAACATTTTTTGACCATTTGTTGGGATCCGATTGAGCTGGAATAAGTTTAGTTTGGATGACAATTGAATATTAATATATTTACTTGATATTTTGCATAATTTGAAACTGGTGATAAGTCAGGAGGATTCGTACCATGTAACTTCACCACTTACCGCCCATTACCAGCAACCATATAACTTCTCCGCCAGCATCGATTACCATAGGCGGGCCGGTTGGAATGTTGGCGTAGGTGGCGTGCTGCCGACGCGCATTAGTGTGACAAACGAGGATTGTATGCAAACTAGTGCTCGCGGTGTCGCACACACGCCACACGCCACACCGCACACGCCGCACCGGTGAGGGTTGGCTGCTGTCGATATGCCAGTAATGATGAAAGTAAAATATTGTGTTTTTAAACGACTTCATGCAAGGATGAGGTTTATCTAGAGTAGTAAATGCAATTAGTAAAAAGTATTTAGCTGTCCCTGAAAGAATTGATAAAAGGTTCCCAAGAAAATTTCATATTTAATTTTCATTTAAATTAATTTTATTTTATATTCTCAGACTGAGAACAACTGTATTTGAAGCAAATATTAGTAGTCGATGAGCCAACCATTAAACGTGGGGTCAATTGTTGAGATGAACTCTTAAGGAAGAACAGGATAATATTGATGTTGCTTCAACATATATTGTGAAGGTCTTTCCTCCTAGATTGGTGTATTGCAGTAGAAGAAGAAAAACTTTTTGAATTGGTTGTAAATATCTCCCTACCTTACATGGGCAAGTACATAATTAATCATCTAAACCATATTTCTTTACTTGTCCCGATTGACTAACTGACTGACTCATCAACGCAGAGCCTAAACTGCAGAGCCTAAATTCCTGCAATGTCGGTAGTAGATGCTTTTAATATTGTAAGCATCCACTAAGGAAGGGTTTTTAGAAATTTCACTCCTAAGGTGTCAAAATAAGGGATGAACTTTTTATATGGATATTCGTCATTTTCAAAGTTAGACGCATGAAATTGATCACTAATCTTACCTATATTATTTTAAACTGATGTCGATATGTTTATTTTTGTATAGTCACATCACTGATGATATTCAAATAAGTCAATTAGATATAGAAGGTAAGCACTATTGCATTTAATTTCAGTGCTTTGGTGCTGTTCCTAGTAGATATTAATACCTAATGAAATTTGAATTTGGACGGAAATATTTTCAACTAGATATTTTGGAATGAAACTCATAGGTACTATCATCATTTTATTAAGTGTTATTTTATTATTTACACTATTACCATGTTGAATTCTCTGGATTGGTACTATCCATTAGGGACCTTATGGACTAGGTACTTATTTATTGTTTTTTTATTGTTATCACAAGATACACAATAGGTCTTAAAATCAAAATAGATATCTCGGTGACTACTGGGTTACTTTTAATCAAATCGTCTATGAGATTTCTTCACGGTAACATAGAAACATTTTATCTTTAACATATCTTCTTAGCTACATATACATAATGAATGAAATTATTTGTACTTTTCGTTAAAGTTAATTCAATTAACGATTTATTCAACTATGCAAGATGGTCAGGTTTTATTGAATAAATATTGTGTAAAAGTGCAAGTGTTAGCTACTTGTATTTCTTCACTTAGTCGAGTATATCATGCACTGTGTCTATTTTAACAATTCATTTTCAACGTGCCATGCTCATAAGAAATTTCAGAAACTGGACGTATGAACTATTATTAACAGCCTGTAAACTACGCATTCTGAGTGTTCACTAAGCATATGAGGTATCATAAGACAGACAATGTAGGTTAAAAATAACCAGCTATACCTTTCGTCATAAAATAGTGTAGTTCGCGCCAAGTTCGGTGTTTTACGACTGTGCAGTGCAGTAGAGACAATTTACCGACTATTGACTACAATGTTACCAGTCGTTAAAACGCCTCTACACTAGCTCTCGGTGTAATGTTTGCTTTGAACTTAAAGAGCCATACGTGACACCTAACTCAGGTAGGTAAGTGATTTTTTATTGTATGAGCTGAAATGTTTCTCTACTGTCTTACATCTAAGGAAGAAAATACGTTTTTAAGGACCCGACACACTATACACGATTATAGAAATTTAATTATAAAAACAAAATATACTATTATATTAGTTTTTAAGTGGACTGTACAATTTTATTATTATAGATAATTACTATATTATTTAATTGTAGAATAAATATACTAGATGGTTGTGTGAGGCCTTTATTTTTAGATATTCTGCGTAAAACTCCACAGATAACCCCCGTCCCAGTGGGACTTAACCGCACAAAATTTCTCTGGCACCTTGGCTGACAAAATTTGTTTAGATTATATAGCTAATCATTCTTGGAATCCGATTGCAGCATCATCCACGGTCTACATCTATGGGACAATTTTCCATAACTTTATCATCAGTCTATTAGGATGAGTAGTTATTATAGACTTATAACTTCTTCATTCGAGCTCCAATCCTCCACAGCTCACACTTTTCTCCTCCTCCTGATTCTCTTTTTTATTGTTTTTAATGGAAGAAACACTGGCGTCTTTGTACTCATCCGCTTATCAACAGGGACCCTAATATCTTAATAGGGTCACCATGTCTGTCTGAATTTTACAGAGTCATTTATTAAAACTTAAATTAAAAAATATTTTTGATCGGAAAAAGCGAACATCTAGGACGGGACTTATATTAAAATTGTAAGTCCAAGAAACATACAACATAAATTCTTTACAACCATTAAACTACACAATACATTCGCATGTTTCCCGCCAACGAGCGCCTTCTCCGTCGGGCGCCATTTGCACCTCATAAACGTGGATTCAGTTTTATCGATAGTTCAGCTCAATTTATATCGAGTTTATATCGACAGACGCACCTTGCAATGAATATTTATCGACATTTTACCTCCGAGTTGACGATAGCTTTATTGAATTCCCGTAGAATTGAATATGGGAATGTGAAGTAATTTGCAGTGTATGTGATTCAGATTTTGTGATGTAGTTGTGAAATTATATTCGATTTAATAAGGAGATGGCGGTTTATGTTTGATATTTTATTATATTATTATAGGTATATCGAATGGCGAAACCCCCACTTTGCTATTCGCTATTCGCCTACACTGAATTATACAAAATTTCTTATGGATGTCTAAGCCCTCCACAATTCGTCATATAAAAGCGACTAAGGCGACGAATTGGCCCTCCCCACTTCCTTGTATACATATAGTTAAAGGTGAATAACGAAGTGGGGGTGCCACCATATCAAGACTTCCTTGGTTTCATGAGTGTTAATTCTTGGTTTGGCGTAGTCTGGGATTCTGGGTCTGGGCCGGGCAAAGAGTTACAAACCAAGTCGTTGACCCTAACCGGTAATCGAAAACTGTAACTGAAAAAT